>PVKU01000207.1:0-636724 GCA_004027475.1 Anoura caudifer | reverse complement strand
AGATGCTGCTGCCGGTCCACCATCAGTAGGAGTTTCATTGTAGTGGAGCCACTGTCAGATGCTGCTGCCGGTCCACCATCAGTAGCAGTTTCATTGTAGTGGAGCCACTGTCAGAGATGCTGCTGCCGGCCCACCATCAGTAGGAGTTTCATTGTAGTGGAGCCACTGTCAGAGATGCTGCTGCCGGTCCACCATCAGTAGGAGTTTCATTGTAGTGGGAGCCACTGTCAGAGATGCTGCTGCCGGTCCACCATCAGTAGGAGTTTCATTGTAGTGGGAGCCACTGTCAGAGATGCATAGTGGTGTTATTGCAGTGTGAGTTGTTGTCAGATGCTGCTGCTAGTCTGCCATCAAGTAACCTCCATCTGTTTTTATGTTCTAAGTACTTCTGACTAATAGTCATTTTATTATTTCCATTGTTCAACAAAGCAGTACTTGGGAATAATAACAATTTGAGTTTAGAATTATAGCAGAATTGATTGTCAGGTTCTTTAGATTAATTCATAAATTTTAGCCCTATCAATTTCTGGCCAGGATGGAGGCGTAGGTAGACACACTGTGCCTCCTTGCACAACCAAAGGAAGGACAACAATTTAAAAACAAAAAGCAACAGAACTGACAGAAAATTGAACCAAATGGAAGTCCAACACCCAAGGAGTTAAAGAAGACACATCCATCCAGACCTGGAGTAGGGGCAGAGATGGGCAGCTGGGCAGAGAGAACTTGCATCAAGCAGCGGCTGGAGGACCAGAGTGGGCAAGGCAGCGCCTGGTGGAGCAGGTGGTCCTACATTCGCCGCAGATAAACTGGAAGGAACAGCTGGGAAGCAAAACAGACCGTGCAACCCAGAGTCCCAGCACAGGGAAATAAAGCCTCAAACCATGATTGAAAACACCTGTGGGGGTTGAGGCAGCGGGAGAAACTCCCAACCTCACAGAAGAGTTCACTGGAAAGACCCACAGGGTGTTAGAACGTACACATACACACCCACCCAGGAATCAGCACCAGAAGGGCCCAATTTGATTGTGGGTAGCGGGCGAAGTGACTGAAAACCAGCAGAGAGCAGAGCAAGCAGCACTGTTCCCTCTTGGACCCCTCCCCCACATACAGCATCACAACCCAGGACTTGGGTTACCCCGCCCTGGTGAACACCTAAGGCTCCTCCGCTCACTATGTAACAGGTGCACGGAGAAAAAAAAATGGCCTAAATGAAAGAACAGATCAAAGCTCCAGAAAAAATACAACTAAGTGACAAACAGATAGCCAACCTATCAGATGCACAGTTCAAAACACTGGTAATCAGGATGCTCACAGAATTGGTTGAATTTGGTTGCAAATTACATGAAAAAATGAAGGCTATGCTAGTGAAATAAGGAAAATGTACAGGGAATCAATAGTGGTGGGAAGGAAACTGGGACTCAAATAAACAGTGTTGACCAGAAGGAAGAAAGAAACATTCAGCCAGAAAAGAATGAAGAAACAAAATTTCAAAAAAATGAGGAGAGGCTTAGGAACCTCCAGGACTGGATGGATGTGTCTTCTCTAGGACATCTTTAAACGTTCCAACCTCTGAATTGTAGGGGTACCAGAAGGAGAAGAGGAAGAGCAAGAAATTGAAAACTTATTTGAAAAAATAATGAAGGAGAACTTCCCCAATCTGGCAAAGGAAATAGACTTCCAGGAAGTCCAGGAAGCCCAGAGAGTCCCAAAGATGTTGGACCCACGGAGTAGCTCGCCAAGGCACATCATAATTATATTACCCAAGATTAAAAATAAGGAGAGAATCTTAGAAGCAGCAAGAAAAAAGGAGACAATTACCTACCAAGGAGTGCTCATAAGACTGTCAGCTGATTTCTCAAGAGATCTTACAGGCAAGAAGGGGCTGGAAAGAAGTATTCCAAGTCATGAAAGGCAAGGACCTACATTCAAGATTATCTAGCAAAGCTTTTATTCAGAATGGAAGGGCAGATAAAGTGCTTGTCAGATAAGGTCAAGTTAAAGGAGTTCATCATCACCAAGCACTTATTATATGAAATGTTGAAGGGACTTATCTAAGAAAAAGAAGGTAAAAAATATGAACAGTAAAAAGACAGCAAACTCACAGGTATTAACAAGCACACCTAAAACAAAAGCAAACTAAGCAAACAGCTAGAACAGGAGCAGAAACACAGAAATGGAGATCACATGGAGGGTTAGCAACAGGGGAGTGGGAGGAGGAGAGAGGGGGGAAGGTACAGAGAATAAGTAGCATAGATGGTAGGTAGAAAATAGGGGGAGGGCAAGAATAGTATGATAAATGTAGAAGCTAAAGAACTTATGACCCATGGAAATTAAAGGGGGGAGTGTGGGTGTGGGAGGTGTGCAGGGCAGAGGGGAATAAAGGGAATATGGGACAACTGTAATAGCATAATCAATAAAATATATTTAAAAAATTTTAGCCCTATCAAAAAGTAGAGAAAAACAACATGTCTCTATTTTGAGCTGTATAATATTTATACAACTTTCTTCACAAAATCAAGAAAAGATAAGGAAAACATGAAGGGAACAAGAAGGATCTGAGGGGTCCTTAAGAGAAGAGGCCACATAAACACTGGGCATCATTATTTATCCACTTTTAGAAAGATTTACCACATGCAGTGCAGTTGTAAAATTTCTGGTACTTGATATTTTCTTTAAAGAGTGACTCAGATTTCTGAGGCATCATAAAGCATTGTGCACTGCCTCCCACTCCTCCATAATCCACAAAAGTACATTCAGCCAGTGGCCACCTGCTTCTCTCCTTGCTGAGGAGTCTGATTCATCACTCAGTGCATATCTTCAACTAATACATGAATTTCAGTTACTTTCAATTACCCACTTTTAATTGGATCCCATTGCCAGATTGGTCTCCTGTTCCAGAGCGCTTCTTCTTGGCTGCACTGTTACTATGGCTACTCGGTTCCTTCTGCTTACTTCCTATGTTACTCTGGTGAGATCCGCTCAGGTATAAAGCTAGACAGGTACAGTAAAATTGCTACAGTCCAAACATGGTCATCTCACATTCTGCCTTCCTCCTCCTGCTCTTCTGGGGTGTGATCAGGTTTAGATGGTAAGGTTCTCAGTTCTTTTACATGTCTTTTATTTTAGTGAGCTTTGCCAAGTTTTAGAATTCTAGGACCTTAAAAAACTGTGGAAACCTTTCTCTGCCCTGTCTGCTTTCTACCTCCACCCCACCATATACTTTCAAGCGTACGGCACACACACGTATGCTACATAAACAAACTGAAGAAATCGTTGTCTCATGTCATTAGATCTTCCTTTAGTTTCTTTCTTAAAGTAGCATCATGTCACAATTTTCTACTTTAAGTACATTACTTTTCTGGATTGGGGAAATTGGTTACACTAGAGTGGATTTTCTCTGGTCTTTAGTTAACTGCTGTATGCCCTGTAAAAATTGATAACCTTCAGGTTTTGTGGAACATGTTCAGTGGGTCTTGAATGCTTAAATTTAATGTTTTGAATTAAAAAAAAAAAAAAGACCATAGAATGTCATGGAACCCACCACTGAACAGGAAACAGAATTTTTCAGCTGACTTGGGAACAGATCTGGTCTCACACCCAGGTTACTTACGATGAGAAATATTATTCATCCAGAATGAAAAAGACTTGTTATAATGTTCTCTTACATGAAGTGAGCTTCAGCCAGCAGGCTAACTGGAGGCCATTTCTCTAGTTTCTCAGTCACTTGCACTTACCACCTGTTTTCTAGAGTGAGCTAAGGCCGAGAGATCTTCAATATCATTCTTCCT
Source organism: Anoura caudifer (assembly GCA_004027475.1). NCBI lineage: Eukaryota > Metazoa > Chordata > Mammalia > Chiroptera > Phyllostomidae > Anoura > Anoura caudifer. The sequence continues at coordinate 632,936 of PVKU01000207.1, read as the reverse complement.
GTGAGTACAAAGTAGGACTCATAGTAAACTCAAAAACAAAAATGAAACAGAGTTCTCATAGTCTGCAGGAACGGATTCTGACAATGAAGGTTTGCGTTTACTCTGCCTTGTGCCTGGGGTTTTAATTTAACACTTCAATGAAAAGACCACATTTACAAAGGGAGAAAACACCCAGCAGGACTTAACTTTTATTAGTGCAATTTGTAAGAAATTACTGCAGTTAATGAGAAAATCGTTAAGCATGAAAGAATGGGCTGTGACTGAACTTGGGGAGTCTAAATGGTGAGGTTTTAATTGAGTTTTTTAGTTATTGGTAAGAAAAATCATAACAATGGTAATGAAGCAACCAGGGCTACATCTGTGCAGTTGAGGTGGTCAGCACTTCGTATACTGTAGTTCAATTTCCTGTGCCCCTGGGCATGCATAGTATTGTAGCTGTGCTGGGCTCCTCTGTGTGGTATCTGCTGGCTTTTTCTCTTCCTAGAAGGGAGGCAGGCAACTTCTGTCTGCTAGCCGAGGGAGTCCAGGCCGGAGTCTAGCAGAACATTTCTAAAAGGAGGAAGGACAGAGCAAGGGCAGAGAGCAGGACAGAGCCATGTCTGATTCATAAGCCGCTGCTGAAAACCAAGAGATTTGAATAGCCTTCTTAGGTTCAAAAAGCTTATACTTTTTTCCTTAGTTCTCAGTTTCTTTTGTTGCCACCCACTGATTTCTTTCCCCCCAATAAGACTGTTTCATTAAAGACCACTAAACTAGAAACAGGAGTACCAGGCCGAGGAGCACATTCAGGGCAAATTCTTTCTGGTATCTTAGGTCCGAACTCTTTGGGAAGTGGAAGCATGAAAGATAATGAAGAAATAAATCAGCATATCTTTTATCATTTAGAGGAAAAATATTTAGGATACCTTTTTTTGTACATAAATCTTTAGAAGAAATAATACATTTGACTTCCAAAAGGACATGAACACTGTGGGAAGAGTTCGGTCACTTCCAGTTCCTCTGGTCTATCATCCCAGTCCGCACAAAGTGTGGCGACTCTGCTGTGTTTCAGCGTTAAACCTGGAGGAACGGGAAATGTGTATAGCGCTGAAGATATCTCAAGTAGAAGTGAAATCATATTTTTTTTTTACCTTATCCTGTTTGTTTGTTTGTTTGTTTGTTGGTAGAAGCACAGCTTTTAAAAACTTAAATGACTAGGAAAAGCTTTAAATTGCTTGTGAGCTTTTTTAACAGCTTCAGTTGAATTTCATTGTATTCTACCTCACTGGAAAGAAAAAAAATCTATACTTTTTATCTTTCCGTATTTAAAGAATACCTTGTTAATTTCTGTCTCCTGGAAATATCCAGTGCGTAAAATAGGGTGTGCACCTTTGTGGGTTTATAATAAACACATTGTGCCCCTAAATCCCTAGATCCACTCCTCACTCTTTCCATGTGCATCTGATCTGGGGGGAGGCGGGGAGCAGACCAGGTTGCGTTTCCCAGGCTTCCACATCTGCTGGTTTCTTACTGGGTTGAGCCAACAGAAGACGCTGGTGGGAGATTGGTGGGAAGTAAGGCAAGATGAAGGAGATAGAATTATTTCTCTTTCTTCCTTAATGTGTTGGGCAGCATCTTCAGTCTGCCATGGTTTGACTCTCATAGGACCATGCCTCTGATCCCTAGGCACACCCCTCTTCTTTCCCTTCCCTTCCCTCTCCCACACTGCCAAGGAGTGCTAAGGGCTTCTCGTTCTTTCTGATCTCTGGGTTGCAGCACCATTCTCAGCAGGCATTACAGCTTTTCATCACCTGTGTAACAATTGCCTGCATTAAATTTCCAGGGTTAAAAATTCAGTGATTTCTGTTGTTTTTGTGGGGCTCTGACTGGTATACACACAGCCTCTACCCACAATGGTCAATTTATATCCTGTAGTAAGGAGACACAAGGAAGCCTGTTTTGTGATCTTTTTCTGTTTTAGTTGCCTATATTAAAACAGGCTTGTTTTCTTTTTTTTTTTTTTTTTTAAGATTTTATTTATTTTCAGAATGGGGAAGGGAGGAAGACAGAGGGAGGAAACATCAGTGTGTAGTTGCCTGTAGAGCACCCCCTCCTGGGGACCTGGCCTGCAACCCAGGCATATGCCCTGAGTGGGAATTGAACCGGCGACCCTTTTGTTCGCAGGCCGGCATTCAATCCACTGAGCCACACCAGCCAGGGCCAGACTCATTTTCTTATCAGGCAAATGTTTCTTGTAAGTTATTGGCTTAAAACAGTGATTGTAATTTACATATAGATTTAATTAGCGGCAGATTGGACTACTTGCTTAGAGGTTTATTTGCTGATAGATATTTCTTTTTATTCTCATAATGGCTGACTTGACCAGATACTTATTTGATTTAGGTGCTTGAGTTTTAGTGTCACTTTTTCATTTTGTTTTATAAAGATGTCATTGTAATTGGCTATGTAAATCTGTTCCTAACATTTAAAATGATTTCACTGCTGATATCTGCAAAACGTGCACCTCTTCAATAAGCAACGCTCACATAAGGTGTTGAGACAGTGAGAGGAATTAAATTGGGAGATATATCGAACGGATACCTGGGTTCAGTTATATCATTTGAAATGGCTTTCTGGTCCGTTCTGTGTAGTATGTGACAAATAAGTGAACCTACTGCTCTTTTATTTTTTATTTTTATTTTTTGGCTCTGTCTGATGGAGGCAAAAAAACACAATAAATGACTTCCTTTCACTTTGTTGGAAACATCTTGACAGAGGACGGGGTGGTAAGTGAATGTAAAGTCGGAGGCCAGCAAGCACATGGTCCCGGGCGTTTTGGCCCCTGTGACTGTAGCAAGGAAAGAGGTGATTCATTTCATGGGCCTTTGAACGGTGTTGGATGTTTTCTCCAGAGAGGGAGAACATACATTTCCATTAAATAAGAAAAATGCCATTTTCTTCTTATGTAACCCTTCTGAATCTGTACAGCATTTTAATATAACACTAATGTTATCTTTGTTTTGAGACTGATTTTGTGTATCAACAGTCTGTACTCATGTAAGATTCTGGGTCAATATATAATGCCCATGTTTAAAACCTCAAAATCCAGAAAAGACATTGTTGAAATTCAGAACAGACATTTTGATTTTGAAGACTCATTGATATAAATGAAGGCCCTTGCATGACTTGGGACCCTAAGATGGATGGCCCTTCCAATAGCCATTTTTCATATTAGCTACTAATGAGTATTACTGAGCCTTTGACTAATTCTGAAAAGCATTTGGTGAATTATAACTGAGAATGTGATTTACTCAATATGAAGACTGACAGCCATTCCTTAGCCTGTAATTGATGTAGAAGCAGGGAAAAAAGCACCCTGATGATCAGCATTTCCTTTATGTGGGACTGGGAGGTAGGGGGAGTTAAAAGCATAATCTAGCCAAAGAAGAATATTATTTTTGCCATACTTTTCTGCATTTTACTTGTATTAAAAGTGGCAGGAAAATATGAAGTGCCACCATATGTGGGAAGGGAAGTCTCTTGTCCACATCCTGTTCTCAGAATCATGTATTAAAGCATCATCCATAATAGCTATTCACTAGTGGTCAGTGGTTCGTTATAGTCAGTGAACCACAGAATGGTCCAGGGAGAAGGACAGAATTTAGAATCATGGATCAGAGGCACAGACCATGTAACTGATTATTTCCAGAAGGGCAAACTCTGGTTCTTTGTAACTGTTGGATCTGTTGGAAGTTTGGCAGTGTTCATCTGCCTATGTTCCTGAGCCTTCTGGAGGAAGGCATAGAACAGTCTAATATGTAAATAAGGAAACTAAATCTGAATATGCCCACAAATACGCAAGCACTTCATTCTTAAATAGAAACTGGATATTGACATTCCTACTTCCTTTTCTTTGAATTCCTTCTTTCCTCTGTCGTTATTGCAAATGGATTGTTGGCTCTTGCATTAGCTTTATTTTAGTCTCTTGAATATTTTTCTCTGTACGATGACAACTGTGTGTATGTGTGTTCCATCATATTTCAAGATAAAGTGGGTCAGAAAGCTGTGTTTTTGCAAAGTGGCTCAGTATTTATTTAGTTACTGCTTGGGCTGGAGGGTCTGAGGGCTCCATAGTGTCAGTCCTTAATCCCTTGTGCTCTTTATACTCTTTTCCTTCCTGTCTTTATGTCATAATATTTAATGTTACTTATATATTATACAGCAGACAACTGTTCTTCATCTCTTCTCATAGTATCTGTGACACCATGTCCTCCTGTCTTCACCCATCTCCCTGACCATTTCTTCTGAGCCTCCTTCACCAGCTCCCTTTTCTCTTTCCAGCTTCTAAAAGTTGTAGTTCCTTAAAGACTGGTCTTGAACCCTTTACTTCCCACACTTTCTAAAGAGCCAAGCTCTGTCCCAACCCAGGACTCCTAACACATGCCGTTCTTTCTTTTTGGCACTCCCTTTCCCTCCAACCTCTTCCTGTCTGATTCTTACCCCTCCTGTTTCTTCCTGGACTCCTGTCCATGGACTCCATGGACTGGACCATTTGCTTTTCTTCAGACACACCACGTGCTTTTCCACTTCTGGTCTTCCGACTTTTTCTCACTCTGTTTTCTGCTAAGTTGTGGCCAAATGTTACTTCACATCGCTCAGCTGGAAAGCAGTGTTGTTTCATGACACTTTCTTATAGTCACCACAGGTTTTAAAAATTCAGATCCACTGGTACATTTCCATAGTATTCTTCACGTTTACCTCCTATTACTGTTTTTGTGTTTGTCTGTTATATTCTCTGTTAGAGTATGAGCTTCTCAAAGGCAAGGATCTTACCTTCAACTTCACTCAGTCTTTCACAGAACCCAGCATAGTATCTTACATGTAGCAGTTATACAATGAATATATACCAGATTAAGTTAAGGAAAATGATAAATAAATCAAGCATAGAGGAACGTTTACATTATACCTTGAAAGATCCCTCATTCTCATTCAAAAGAAATGAGGCACTTGGAACCTCTTGGATTGTTACCATTGACCTATGAACGCTCTTATTTGTGCTCAGGTATATCTGAATGAACTTAATATCAAACTGTCTAATAAAGCAGGCTGCTCTAAGTGATATAGGAAATAGCAAACATTTATTACTTCATCTTTCCAAGCTGAAGAAGGGAGATAGCTTTTGTTGCTTTGAGCCTCTGTTGATGGTTTTCTGCTGTGCCTGCCAATCAGGATTGTATTGTTTACCTTCCTTAAAAAGACCCATCCGAACAGTCTCTCCTTTGAATTGTTGTTGGATGTTAATTTACTGCTGCAGGATACATTGGTAAAGATTTCAGAAATTGCAAGGAAGTGTTTCTTTAATCCTTCAAACTTGTTAAGTATTTTTTTATAACGGAGATTATCTTCTCCTATTTGGTAGAGGAGATGAAATGGTTACTGGGCATATTTTCTCTTGCTGCAGACTTATTATTATATTAGTAAACACTTTATCCAGTTTTTGAATCCTTTTCACATGCTGTAAGAGCCTTAGGAAATAAGTTGGTGACCAGGCTTCCTGCCATTCATAGGCGTGGGGCAGTGCTCAGATCACTGTGATTCCGTTAGTGGCCTTTTTGGCGAGCCTGAAAGTAGTTTGTATTCATATTGTATGCGCACATTCATAAGTGTTGGAATGCTCAGGTGAGGCCGTGGTTATGGCAGACATGCAGCCTTAGACGATCTTGACAGTTCGGTTTGCCAAACAGCCCGGTAGTGCGTGGGTTCAGGGGATGAATGAGCGTGAGCCTTTAGGCCATGAAGGTGCATGTCTCCTTGGTTCGTTCTACACAGATCAGAAGCGTCAGTTTTGATCTTCCCAGCAACTGAAGTTCCCTTATGACTTTGTTTCTGTTTTTCTCTGGTTTTATACTAAAGAATCATTTGTTTGTTTGTTTATAAGACAGCCCCAAGTTGCAGTGCACCTTGGGAATCATAACGTTATTAATGTATTTTCTCTTTCTGTAGCATTTATGACATTGCTGGCTGATAGTTGTTTATTAAGTATTTATGGAATGTAGACTGCTGAGCAGCATACAGAATATTTGCTCAACTGAGGGCAAAAGATACGTGGCAATGACTTCCCACTCTAAAGGATGATATTAAATTGGAATGAGGCTGGTCTTTCCTAATTTGACCTGGATTGGTAGACGATGGGGTATCCCTGCCTCATTATTTTTCACTGTCTTGCACTGTTTGATATTAATCCTAAATGGAATTAGGGGAGAGACTAAAGGCTCTAGCTATTATGAATATATCAGGAAAGACAGTTTTGAATTACCCCAGTGTACCCTAAATTCAGGGGGGAGGAGGATAAAAAGCAACAACACTTTAAAAACAAATAAACGATGACTTAGTATTTGAAATCCCACATGGAAAAAAAGAAGGAGTTCCTACCTTTTACAACAGCATGGATGGAAATGGAGACTATTATGCCAAGTGAAATAAGCCAGTCAGTAAAAGACAAATACTGTAGGCTCTCAATTATACGTTAACAAAATAAACTATTGAGCAAAAGAGAACCAGAGGCATAGAATCATGGAATAGACCAACAGCTGTTAGAGGGGTTGGGGGAGGTGGGGCTGATTGAAATAAGGTGGAAGGGTTTGTCAAAGCACATGTATGAAGGGCCCATAGGCATGGACAGAGGCGTGGGGACTGACTGTGGGAGTGGGGGGCGGGCTGAGTAGAAGAGGGTGAAGGGGGCAAAATTGGGACAACTGTAATAGCATAAACAATAAACTATTTTAAAAGAATAGAAAAGTTTCATGTGGAGGACATTTTTAACCTTTTTTTGCTCTACTCAGAGTCAGGACATTGTTCAGGTCATAATTGACATTTAATATTAATTTAATAAAAATTCCCAGTACATTAAAAAAAAAATCCCAAATGGAACATTTAGCTATAATTCTAAGCATTTTAGACATTAAATTTTATTTCTTGACAAATATCAGTAAGTACTACTACACAAACTTCTCAAAGGCTTTTGGAATCGCATTTTCCATCTCATTCCACCACCCCCTGCCCCACCCCCTGCCCCCACCCGGAAAAGGAGTGTTGTGCGTACTGGCCATGAGGCTCTTGAGCCCTAACACGGACTTACAGGCATACAAAAGGGTATAGTCTCTCTAACAAGCATCCTTTAAATGGAGAAAAATAAAATTACCGTCTTGTGTTCCAGCGAGTCTCCAGCTAATAAACCACATTGAACAGTTTTTGGGTACTAACGAAACCCCGTATTTTATGAAGAGCATGGACTGCATCAGAGCCTTCCGGGAGGAAGCCATTCAGGTAATGCAGCTCCCCTAGCCCGTCTCCTCCTCCTAAACAGTTGGCCCCCTTCACGGGGGAGGCATGCAGCACCCCACAAACAGGCCTGGGCTTTGGAAATAACCATTCTCACTATGAATAGCAACGTCTTCCAGGAGAAGTAGAGATGACTGACTCGGTTTACTACCGGTGTCGTTTCTGAGGGGGAGTAAGGACGGGTGGTGAGTGGAATGTTTTGTCCCTGGGAGTTAGCTTTGTATTAGACTATAGCCCTGGCTGATGGTCCCTGTTAGGGAAACAAAGGAATTTCTGTTGTAACCTCTGGTGGGCCCAGGCATTATTGTAAAGGATGGGCTAACTGTTTCAGTGATATTGATTGGCCATACATATTGGTGTAATTATTGAGAAGGATTTTGTGAACACAGGACTAGGGATCTGAATGCCAGGGGCCAAAAGAACACTGAAAATTGATTACTCGGTACTTCTGTCCAACCTTTTGTGTGGGGTTTTTGTTTTTGTATTTTATTAGAAATGTTTATAGAACACTTCCAAATTATTTCTAGGCTTTTATACATAAACCTTAAGCAAGAGTAAGCAGGTTTAAATTAGAAGGTATATTTCAAAGTCGGCACAGGTGTAGTTCTTATGCAGGTGCTTATTAATATTTGCTGAAGGAGTGACCAGTATAATTCTTGAGTAGTTTAGGTACTTGCAAAGAATAAGAAAATAGGAAGGTGATTAAAATTAGAATAGAATAGCAGATTCAGTAGTAGGTGACCCAAATGCCCTACAGATAAAAGACAAAATTTTGGCAAAGCAGAGTCAGGAGAAGAAGACAGGGGTGACTCAGTCAGGCAGAGAAAGATTTGGTTAGATGGAAGAAGGTCGTGATAAAGTACTGCTTTTTAGGGAACTCTGCTCCCCAAACTAGATGGCATGTCTGATAACATTTCCGTGTGCTCTTGCCACCACTTGTCCTTAAAAGTACCGAGTGATTTCTCTGAAAGAGAGAGAGCGCAAGGGTGGGGGGGAGTGGTGTTTAGGGAGGGAGGGAGAAAAAAAGAGATGGAGGAGAATCTAGAGACTTTAGAATGGTATCAATCTTAATATAAAAACCTTTTTAACTGTAAAAAAATATTTTTAATGTTTTTGGAACAATTGGGGAAATGTGAATGCTGAATGGTTATGTGCTCCTGTTAAGGAATTATTATTAAATTTTATGAGTATTTTTTTAAAAGTATGTGTTTTAGATATCGCATATTGAAATACTTACAGATGAAGGTGAGGCTATAGAGGAAACAAGATGGGCTGAGCTGGTAATTGTTGAAGATGGTGATGGCTATACGAGTGTTCAGTGAATTATTCTCCCTTTTTGTTTGAATATATCTGTATCAAAAGTTAAAAAACAAAGTACCAGGCCCCCAGAAAACTGCATGGCTCTGGGAAGTTCTGTGCCTTCCACAGATGGAAAGATTTCAGGTCCTCAGCAAACAAAACAAACGGAAAAAAACAGTTTTCCATTTACTAAAGAAGTGTGTGTGTGTGTATGTGTATGATTATTATACATAAAATATATAATTACTGTATATAATATATATTATAAATATATATAATTATAGTACATATAGGTTTTAAAAGATGGATTCAGTATATGTAGTACTTTGGTCTGAGGATGACTATATTTTTATGCTTGCTGACTTTCCACCACAGTTTTCAGAATATCAGTGCTTTAACAATTTCCTGAAAACTCTTCGAGAGAAAGTGGAAAAGCAATTAAACCATTTCTGGGAAATCATCATTCAGGGTAAGTGTAAATATAAATTCTAAATATATAAATTATATTGTGTGACGACATTCGATGTGGATTTGGGAAATGCTCAGGATTCAGTGAACTAATAATATGATTTAAGAAGCATAAATACAGAGTGACTAAATAAGCAAACATGTAAGTCCCATTCCGCCCCAGTCCCGAGATGGCGCCTCCGTGTTAGGTGAGAGGAGCTGTGCAGGCAACATCGCCCCCTCCCTCCGGTCCCGTGGTACTCCGGGTCCTCCGGGACCCGTGGTACTCCCGTTGACCTCTCCTGCTGCCCTTCGCTGCCGTGTCCGGGGGCTTTCCTGCCAGCACACAGCATGTGCATGCACCAAAGCTGGCCACTCAGTTCCTCATTTATTCACAGGACAATGCAAATTAAACCTAGAAGGAAGGCAACATACACTTTTCTAAAGCTCAATGTTTGATTTTCTTCATGCCCTCTGCCCATTTTTTTAGCCGACTTGATTTTTTCAGAACCTAAGTATAAGCTATTAACTATTAAAAATATATATTTCAAAAACAATGATGTTAAAAAGTTTGAAACTTTTCACTTGAAATAGGACCCCAGAATTACTTTCAGCCTGGCTCTAGGTGTGTTTCTACATAAAGAAACACAACTGTCCAGCTTCTAGCAGCGGCTTTTCATCATCGCGCAGGCAGCCATTTCCCTGGCAGTTAATTTTTCAGCCCTTTAACTTCTACACTGGGGAGCAGAAGCAATTAGAATAGGAGGTGAATGGGGCTTCCTCAGATCGCCCTTGTGTCTCTGCTGCCAACCCAGCAGATGAAAGAGATTGGTTTTGGAATTTATTGCATCCCTCCAGCGTAGTGTTTGCTGAAAAAAATCTTACAGGACATACACATGCTACATATTGTCTGAAAGCTTACATCCTGTTAAGAGAATACACATGACTTGTGCCATTTCTGGGTACAAATGGATGTTAAATGCATTTGCCTTTTTAAAAGTATTTCACATATCAGCCATTTGAGGCAGGAGGAAATCTTAGGAGGAAGAGAACTAAAGCGTAGATTTTTTAATCCTTGATTTGCTCTCAGTGAGCTAAAATTGATGTGCTGCACTAAATGATAGACATGGCCGGTGTAAGCATGTTTCCTCCGGACACTGGCCTTCTTGCCATTCCATCAGTAGCCAGTAACACTACTGGGAGTCAGGGTCTTCAGATTCCCATATTAGGTACCCAGTGAGCTTGGGCCATAGTATGTAGTCATTCAGTTATCATCTATTTACTGAGCTTCTCCTGTGTACTACACTGAGGGAAATGTGAAGGTGAATAAAACCTGCCCCAGAGAAAAGTGTACAGTCCCATTAGGAGAGATAACACTTACACAAGTAGTTACACAGGATTAGGTACAATGAGAGCCATTTCAAAGGCATAAGCAAAGTGATCTGAGAACTCTGAAGGAGAGATTATTTCTTTCTGGATTTAAGCAAGGAGGCCTGCATGGAGCATGGGGCATTTGACATGTGGCCTTTATTTTACACAAGCGGAAATGGAAGGAAAGGTAATGTAAGATAAAAGGAACGGTGTGAATTACGGGCATTTATCGTTTGATATTCCTTATAGAGAATAGCACCATCATAGTTTAAAAAGTCCCCAGTACTAAATGGGAGGAGATCAGTGGGAAGGAAGGTGGGATTGGAAGGGATTCTGTACTTGGATTTTACTTTGTGAATTACTTTTTAGATGGAATTACTCTGATCACCAAAGATGAAGCTTCTGGAAGCTCTGTCACAGCAGAGGAAGCCAAAAAGGTATTGATAACTCCCTGTGTTTGGATAACTTATTGCAATGAATATTTTCTTGATACCAATTCTTACCTGAAGAAGTTAAATTTTAAGGCTGACTAAATTTAGTGTGCCCATTTTTAGCCAGCCAAGGCAAATTGCTTTAGCTGCATCACCCTTGTGGGTGAAACCGCAGTCTCACTTGGTTTTCCACAGACCGTGGTAAGGCCTCTAGAATTCACCTGTTGTAATCACAACCTCAGTAGCTCCAGAGCAGCTGAAGTCCGTAGGGCATCGTACCAGGCTTCACCTGGACCCTGGCGAAGGCTATGCGATCTGTCCAGACCAGTGACTCCCACCCTAGCCACGCACTGTTCACCTAGGGAGCTGTTTTCCACCAAAAAAAAATATTGACAGCCAGACCCCTCCCCCAGGATGCTTTTTGTCTAAGATGGGTTGTAGGCATGGTTTTGAATTTGTAATTCAAATGGTAAGGTGCAGCAAGGTAGCAAAACACTGGTGTTCTGGCATAACTCACATGTAGGTGTTTTCAGTAAGTAAAAGACTCCATGTGTGAGGCCCTAGGGGCTTTTTATTGACACAAATAGTTAGGCCAAGGTCTCCCTGCCTGGCGTACAAGTATTGAATCTGATTCAGCTGTAAGTCAAATACGTGTGGCAATGTAGCTCAGTAATCCTTCACCATACCTCAGGTTTTGGGTGAAATTTTAAGGCAATTAAATTGATAGCTCAAAAGTGTATGGTTTATAACATTCAACCTCAGTGACAGTCCTGCCCACACAATAGCTAGCAGCTGGCAGTTAGGTACGAGGCTCTGCTGTCTGCGAGGCGCTGTGCTGGGTGAAGAGACAGCACCCCATCCTCTAGGAACTCAGATGATCAGTTCAGGGTAGCAGCGGGAGGCAGGGAGACTCGAAAATCCCGCACATGTGCCGACGGGGAGCTTGGTCTGCAGCGCCAGACGTGACTCTGTTAAGCGAATGGCAGGAACAAGGCTGGCTATGGCTATGGTCATCTCACGGCTAAATTCAGGCCAAATTAAAACCTCCTTGAATGTTTGGTCATTTGGCAGAAACTGGAATATTGTTTGGGAAAGTGCAGAATATGCAGGAATTTTTATTAAGCGCTTTGCCTGGCAAAAGCATTTTGCTTTTTGGAAGTAATACCCTGGAATTTTAGAAGCAAGCTCTGTAAGATGCTGATGATTGTCTCCGAAGGGGTGCCATGGTGTCTGCACCCTCTCCGCCGTGCTCAGCACCGTGAGTGTGCTAGTACTTAAGAGTGTGTCGCTTAACTCCTGCGCTTTATTTCTGTTATTGTCTGCGGTTGCGTGACAGTATTTCCCCCGTGGACTGTGTTATATCATTCAGGGCTCTGCAGAGGGACAGAACCAATACAATGTGTGTGCGGGGCAGGGGGTGGCATTTGAGGAGATTGATTTATTTTAAGGAATTGGCTCACATGACTGTGGACGCTGGCCCATCTGCAATTTGTCCCAGGCCAGCAAGCTGGAAACTCAGGCAAATTCCTTGAACTGTTTGGATGGGGCCTACCAACGTGATTGAGGGTAACCTTTCCTTAAGCTCAGCTGACTATAAATGTCCATCACCTCTCACAGCAACACCTAGACTGCTGTTGGGTGCAACGACTGGCCACCATGGCCTTTGACACTTAAATTGGCCAGCACAGAGAGTGAAGGCTTATCAATCAGCTTTTGCTAAACAAGTAAAATTAGTCAACACAAATACTTTAATTTTAGTTATTATTGCCTTAAAGTAATATCTATTATCTGGGTGAGCGTTGAGTGCACATTATAGTTTTTGGAGGAAGAAGGGAACACTAATCTAAAAAGTAGTTTTCCTTCCAGGGGTCCCTTTAACCAAAGGTGTCACAGCTTGGTGACTCCACTGTGGTACAGAGGACAGAAATCTGAAATGGGATAATAGGCTCTTTGCAAGTTGTCTGAGGTTTGTTCTCGTTGCACATGAGGAACCTTCTTTGGAATTTAAGGACACAGAGCCTACCCATCAGGAATTTTGATGTCTGAGGAATTTCAGTTATTACATACGGGGTGATGTCCTTACATGCTTCTGATATCAACAGAACTGATTTCAGTCAGTTGTAATTTAAGACAATTCTGAACACTTCACCCTTGAATAGGGAGGAAACGCAGGAACACAGCAGAGTGCAGCCCAGTGTTCTGACTCGTCTGCCAGCACCGACTTGTCTGACTTCCACGAGTACGCTTCCGGGTCGTGTGCTGCACCAGCACAGGGACCCTTCACTTTGCTCTTCAGAATGGGGATTTAATCCTTTGTATCAGAAAGATTTTAAAATGGCACCTGTTGACTTCTGGAGAGAGGCGTAGAAGGGAGCGTGCATTTACAGATGATAATGAGGATGACGGAGAGAGTTTTTTCCCTGTGGCTTTAATAGGAAAGAGATGTGTCAGCTCTTTCTCTTACCCACGTTAGAGAAGTGTAATCACTTTGGACTGTGTGCTAAAATATTCATTTGCATTCATTTACATTACCTTTAAAGCAAGTGTTAAATTTGGTCACTTCTCAAATAATCAATTAAGGAAACTTGACTATAATTAGAGAGATTGAAGAACAATCCTCACAGTGCATTTAAACTCTTCCAAGGTGTTTACAAGTGGTTGAAAGTTGGCAGGCTGTCAGATTCTTGCTGTGAAATGTTGATGATTTGAAGGGAAATAATTGTCCAGGGATGTCCATTTTAAATGAAAATTAAATTATACCTTTACACTTGCACATCTTAAGGAGAGCCATTTCCCCCAGTGTATTCTACAAAGGTGTGGATTTTCCGATTCTCTAAGAAATATAGCTAAGTCAGCTGTGTTGCAGAAATAGAAAGTTCTTCCATGACATAAGTTTAGATATAGTCACTCTCTTTTAAGTGTATCATTACCTCTCATTGCATTTTGAAACCTCACCATAAATATTACCACTTTTATATTAGTTTTTATTGCCATTATAACCTGTCCTTTAACTTTTTCTGTTTCTGGTTGCTATTCTTAGACATGCCGTTGACACTGATATTTGATAAAGCCTTTGTACAGCTCCTGTGTGCCCTTCATCCACCAGCTGATTCTCCAGTCCTGGTGGTGGATAGAAGGTGTGGCTATTCATGCTGGCATATTCTAGGAGCACCTGGGACGTACTTTGCCCCAGGCCACACTCAGTACGAGTCAGTGACTTGTGAAAGGTTGGGATAGGCTGATTCTCCACTTGAAGATTATTTTTTATCTTTCTTTAGGTTTCTTCTTGCTAACCTGTGTTAGGCTCAGAACAGTGGTTCTCAACCAGGAGATTTTGCTGCCCAGAGACATTTGGCAGTCTAGACACATTTTTGGTGGTTACCACAGGGGGTGTGTTACTGCCTTTAGTGGGGTCAAGGCCAGGGATGGTTTGAAACATCCTGCAGTGCACAAGACAGCCCCACAACAATGAATTATCCAGCCCAAACCATTGATAATGACATTGTCGAAAGCCTTGGATTAGAAGAATCTAAACAAGCCAGATTCTAAACTAAGGCAGAGGATGTTGGCTTACGTTATTATAGAATTTTATTCAGCTGGAAAGAATCCTGATGATCTCCTAGCTCAGTTTTATTTTTAAAACTGAAAGCTTACAAGGAAGCCTGATGAGTGAAGTAGGTGAAGGTGGTACACTCCTCAGTTGATAGACAGTGGGGGTGGCAGACTGAGAGCACCCATGCCCAGGGGACCGCACCTGAAACATACTGGTCTCGCACCAGCTCCTTATTTTATAGATGAAGAAACTTAGGGCCTGGAGCGCAAAATGATCTGTCTGAGATCTCATAGTAAGTCACTGGCCAGGAGTCCAGTCGTAGGACAACCCCCAGCCCCCACCCCCCAGTCCTCCATCCTTTTCACTCCATATTAAGAACAGAGAGGGGAGGACTTCCAGTCAAGATGGAGGCAGAGGTAAAGATACTTCATCTTCTCACACAAATACAGAAAAAAATCACAACTATATCACAAAACAAGTACCCCCCAGATTTGTCAGAAAATCGAGCTGTATGGAAGTCCCCAACAACCAAGGATTTAAAGAAGCTACATTCATCCAGACTGGTAGGAGGGGCAGAGACATGGAGACGGGAAGAGATGTGGAGATACGGTGTGGCATGGAGAGGTAGCGAATGGGCAATCCCATATTTACTAGTGCTGGATAAAAACCGAGAGGGATACCTCAGGAGCAAAAGTCAGACCACACAGCCCCGGGTCCAGCGCCCAGAAGATAAATTCCCCATAACTTCTGGCTATAAAATCAGTGAGGGGTTGGGATAGCAGAAGAAACTGCCGGATTTTCAGGACACTCCTCTTAAAGGGCCTGCACAGACTTAGGACTTACACAGACCTACCTCCTCCCCTCACCAGGATTCAGCACCAGGGCAACAGCACCATGGCATAAGGGGAGAAAGTGAAGTGACTGGAAACGGGGTGAGTGCCAGGAGACAACTTCCTCCCAGACAAACCTCCAGATGCCAGGCAGCAGCATTGTTCTCTCTCAGAGCTCCCCGCCTGCCAACACAGAGCCACAGAGCAGTGAAATGGGTTGCCCCACCTAGTGATTACCTAAGGCTCCGCCCCACACAACTTACAGGTGCCTTTTCTACAATAGGCCATAGTACTAAGACAGGGAGTCAAAGTAGATCTACCTGATACACAGAAGCAAACACAGGGAGGCTGCCAAATTGAGGAAACAAAGAAATATGACCCAAAAGAAAGAACAAAACAAAACTCCAGAAAAAGAACAAACAAAATGGAGATACCAACCTATCAGATTCAGAGTTCAAAACACTGGTGGTCTGGATGCTCAAAGAACTCATTGAGTAAGGCAATAGCATAAAAAAAGACCTATGCAGAAATGGAAGTTACATTAAGTAAAATAAAGAAAAACCAACAGGGAACCAGCAGTAGAGGGGATGAAGCCAAGGTTCAAATCAATGATTTAAAGCATTCAACCAGAACAGCAAGCAGAAAAGAGAATTCCGAAAAATGAAGATAGTATAGGTGCCACTGGGACATCTCCAAATGTACCAACATCCAAATCATAGGGGTGCCAGAAGGAGAAGAGGAAGAGCAAGAAATTGAAAAGTTATTTGAAAAAATAATGAAAGAAAACGTCTCCAATCTGGTGATGGAAATAGACATACAAGTCCAGGAAGCACAGAGAGTCCCAAACAAGTTGGACGATGCAAAGAGGAACACACCAAGACAAATCATAATTAAAATGCCAAAAGTTAATGATAAAGAGAGAGTCTTAAAAACAGCAAGAGAAAAGCAGACAGTTACCTACAAAGGAGTTTCCATCTCAAAAGAAACTTTGCAGGCTAGAAGGGACTGGCAAGAAATATTCAAAGTGATGAAAAGCAAGGACATTACTCCACCCAGCAAAGCTATCATTTAGAAGGGAAGGGCAGATAAAGTGCTTCCCAGACAAGGTAAAGCTAAAGGAGTTCCTCAACAAACCATTATTGTATGAAACTTTATCGCAGATAAAGTGCTTCCCAGACAAGGTAAAGCTAAAGGAGTTCATCAACAAACCATTATCTTATGAAATGTTAAAGGGACTTATTTAAGAAAAAGAAGATCAAAACTATGAACATTAAAATGGTAGCAAGTTTACAACTATCAACAACTAAATCTACAAAACAAGTTAAACAGCTAGAACAGGAACAGAGTCATAGATAAGGAGATCATTTGAAGGGTTACATGGGGAAGGGGTAGAATGGGGGAAAAGGTACAGGGATTAAGAAGCATAAAGGGTGGGTACAAAATAGGGGGATGTTAAGAAAAGTACAAGAAATGGAGAAGCCAAAAAACTTATATGCATGAACCACAGACATGAACTAAGGTGGGGGGGATTGCTGGAGGAAATGGGGTTACCGGGCAGAGGGAGGCAAAGGAGGAAAAATTGGGACAACTATAATAGCATAATTAATAAAATATATATTTTTAAAAACAGGGGAAAGAGGACTAGTCCTCATGGCTTTTGGAGTATTGTTTCTCTAGGGATTCAAAGAGGCTGAGCTAGTCTAAATAATCATTTGATAACAAGCTCACCTGGGGTGGGGGAATCAGGTTTTTAGCACTTGTTTTCCTTTAGTTGCCTAATTTAGCTAGCTTTATTGTTGTTGACTTTTATTAATTTTTCCATCTTAGCATTATACAGGTTGGGGCAAAAGTAGGTTTGCAGTTATTCTTATGAAAACTAATACTGTAACTAATAATAACACAAGAATAAACTCTATGTTTTGCATATTCACAACTGTAAACCTACCTTTGCCCTACCATGTAGGTGCTCGGAGCTTAACAATCTGGTCATTTTTCGGATTCTGACTAGAGTGGTGAAGTTGACCTGCTCAGGGTCCCACGGCAGGTTCATGGCTCGCAGCACTGACTAGAATCCAGACCCCTGGACCACCTCCTCTTTCCACCACACCATGGCGCCAGCTCTCCCTGCCTCCACCTTAGAATGCCCCCAGCCACATCCACAACAGGAAGGATGCTCACACCCCCTCTTTCAAGAGTGCACCAGTTTTGCGTGTGAGAGTATGTAAAAGATCGCCAAAGCCTTGTGAGGAATTTTAAGATTAGAATTCAACAGTCATTTCTTGAGAACAGTTTTCTCTAAGTACTGGCCCCTGTTGGACCTTGCGATACGTTCCTTTGCTCTTTTCCACTTCCCTTGTCTGCTTTAAACCTCTGGTGTAGTTGCTTTATATGCTAATTCGAGAAAAGCAACAATGAGAATGTCACAGTCTCACCTTACGTTTGTTTTGAGCTTGATACTTGTAAGATACAATTTTTTAATTTTTACTGAGGTGGAACATGCATACAGTAAATACACACATCTCAAATATGCAACCTGATGAATTCTCACACATTCATGTATCTGGGTGCCCATCACCGGGATCAAAATATGCAACATTTCTGTCATCCCAGGAGGCTCCCTGGTACCTTCTGAGTCATAACTCCCCTGTCACCCGAGGTAACCACTGTCCTGACATCTGTCCTTCGGGACTAGTTTTGCCTGTTTTTTACCTTATAACTGGAATCGTGCCTGTTATGCTCCATCCGTGTTGTTAAGAGCTGTTTGTTCTTCCTTATAGCTTTGTGGTATTCCCTTTTGTGGTGAGAACACAATTTATTCATCCATTTTCCTGATGATGGACATTTGATTGTTTCCAAACTCTGACAGTTATGAATAAAAATGCTATGGATATTGTTAATTTTATTTGGTGGAAATCTGTTGGGTATATTGCTAGGAATTGGAGCATAAAAGTTGTAATACCAAAGAGCATTTTTACATACTTTATTTCATCTGAGACTCACTATACCCCCATGAGATAGATAGGATAATTAGTGGTATTTTGGTATTTCTTTTTAGGAAAATTCACTGTAGAAAGGTTAGCTGGCTTGCCTGGAGAGGCTGAGGGACTGAGAGCTACGATTTTGGCTCTGTTCTCCCACGCTGGTCTCAGCATTTCTCTGCTGCGCTGTATTGCCCTTGTAGCGTGAGATAAGCTACCGGAGGCATTACTGAAACGCGAATGTACAAGTATATTGTTTTAGGCAAAATACACACAAATGGACTTGATAATTCTTTCTGATGTTTTTATACATCTGGATTATGGGTATTTTTTTTTTTTTAATCACCTGATCGTGTTTGAATGAGCCCAGTGAAAGCTGTGTGTTTTTAATTTGGGGATTGGTAAGGGTCTGAGCCGAAGCCGATTGTTACTTTCTAGTTTTATGGAGGGAGAGGACTGGAAATTTCTATACGGAGGTTACTGATTCCACTTCTCCACTTGGGCCAGGATTCTATTTCAGTGTACTTGAAAAGTAATAGTTTATCCATTCCCTGAAGATCTCCGAACAAGAAGGTTCTTTCTTGGTAGCCCCAAGTGAATGATGGTGGTCTGACAGAGCAGGAGTGTGCCATCCAAGGGTCCTTTCTATTTATTTTGTACCTTTTTAGCATCTTGCAGGGGGAAAGAACACAGGAAAAGATGAGTGTTGACTCCTGCCCCTTCCTGCTGCCTTCAGAGAATCTGTTGCCTTCATTGAGAAAGCAGGCCAGTCATTGGATTCTCTGCTGTAGCTTTTGCTTCCCAGTCACTGTGCAGCCTGGAAATCACTTGCAGTTAAATCCTCTGATAAGGAGGAATGATATGTGAGAGAGATCAGCCTTGCCTGGGGCTTTGGGAAGGATAATGGATGGCAGCCCAGCTTTTAGCCATAATTTGCTTCCGCAGAAATGTTAAGCAGATCTGTCAGGAAAATCAGTTGCAGATGTTCAGCACTTGATGGAAATGAAAGTTTGTTTGCGGCTGTTCCTCTGCCTAGGAATTTGGCCTAGTCTCAGAGCCGTGCCATTTGTGTTTAATTATATATGCCACAGTCATACTGTGCAGCTAGTCCTGTCTTAATTTATCCTGGAATTGCAGTGTCAGAGGGGCTTTGCAGGCAGGGAGGGAACGGGAATCGGAGCTTTCAGGGCTGTGTGCCAAAAAACATGAGGGTTTTCTAGATTCATCAGTAAGTACCCACCGTGCATGCGGTCACTAAGGGTAATAAAAGCTGTAGTGGGCTGTGGAGCCTTTCAGCCTAGAGTTTGTGTTCGGAAGGCGCCAGTCATTTGTGGCTTCACGGAGGCTCGTAGCAAGACACAGGTCTACTTTTCATTCTCTGCATCCCAGCTGGATGCTTTCTCCTTGAGCCTGTTGTATTCCTGACACAGGGAAAACCATGCGGGGGGTAACGATTATAAGGAGAAGAATAAAATAAAAATCATTTTTAATAGTGATAATAATTTGGGGAATCATAAATAAAGATCAATTGGGGAGTCTGGGATAGAGCAGGTTTAATCTTTAGACATAAACCATATGCAAATACATATGTAGATTTCTTATTTATCTGTATTTGACCCTCAAATATCTTTGTTAGTAAGTAACCGACATAAACAGCAATACAGAAGCTGCATTGCAGTTCTGTTCCAGACTGGACCCCTGTTGCTAGCTTTTTATGTCTCTCATCCCATTGATTCTAGTGCTGAGCACAGTCCACTTCAGAGTCAACGAAGGGCGAGGGAAGGCACCTCCCAGCTCTGCGTGTGCAGCCGCCCCTGTGCCACTCTGGGTACTGCGTGTGTGAGGTTTCGCCCGTGAGGGGTGGAAGGGCCTGCAGCGCTTGCTTCCTAAGACTTGCTGCACACAGCCCAGTACTGAAAGGGTGACTCCTTCAAGGGATATATTAGAGTCTAAGTTTTAGGTTTCAGAGCCCTCAGTTGTATTCATTGTAACATAAACATAACAGATATGTACAGATAGGGAAAGTAATTCTTGCATTTCTCACGTTGAGAGTGTGAGAAAGTATGACCACTTTTCCTTCGTGGGTGGAGGCAACCGCAGGGGAACGTGAGTGGGCTCCCTCCTCACTGACCCTGAGCAGTGCCAGCAGGAGATGCGTGCCCCACCTCCCAGCACTCCTGCAGGCTCGGCTGGGCTACCTTTTTAAGTACTTATGCTGCCAGAAGATCACTTCTGTGAGCTAGGTAAGTGGTTGATAAAACCCAGCTCTTAGATGCGGTTACCACAGGCCTTGAAGAAAGAGTCCCCGCTGCTGTCTCTCGCTGCTGTCTCTCGGAGGGACAGGAGGGAAAACAGGAGAGTTCAGATAGTTTTCAAGGGCACTCATTGCCCTTTTGAAGTCTGAGCTTCATTCCTAGAGCCTCGCAGACATCTGTTCAGGCCCTGCTCTGCTGTGCGTCTGCCTTTAGAAGCTCTGGGCTGCTGAACAGAAGGGCACCCTGGAAGTCTTCTCATCCACCTGTTTCCAGACAGTTTCTAACGCAGATGGAAGGGTTTCCAGGAAAGGAATTGGACGACCTGCCAAGCTCGCCCATTTTTTTGTTTTACATCATTTACAAGTTCTTCCTTTTACTCCTTTTATTTGCGGTGGAGTTGAAGAACAGCTGATTATAATCTTTAAGTTCTGACCCTTCATTCTCATGATCCCTTCAGAAGAGATGAAGGCATACTGGTTTGAGGAGTTTGGTTCTTTTCCTAACTCTAGTAACCCCACATTATTTCCTGCGGGAGCACAAATTGCAACATCAGGCTTCGTCGGTGCCTGGCGTAGGCCCCTCCACATGGCCACTGCCTTGGTGAACCATGTCATTTTCTCCCTCTTGACAAGAACTTTCTCTGTGACTAGTCAGTGTGGACTGTTCAACCACAGAATTAGTCTTTTCGTCCAGAGACGAGTGAAGGAGCAGCTGTCAAGATGATGTTTGTTGTGGGCCATGTTGCAAGTCCTCAGGTTGTCTGTGACAGTGCCGGCAGTTGGTTTCTTCATCTGCAGAGGGGGACGTGTCGTTTCGGCATCATGACCATGACCAACTTTATATTCACAGTTTCTGGCCCCCACAGAAAATCGGAATGAAGACACAGCAGCCGTATTTGAAGAAGGTGGTGATGTGGATGATTTAGTAAGTACTTTTAACATACACAGGTGTTCCAATAATGGAAGTTGTCTGAGCTGTAGATCTAGCACAGAGGCTGCTTGTAGACTTGTTTCTTTTTTTTTTTTTTTCAGATTTTATTTATTATTTTTTAGAGAGGGGGGAGTGAAGGAGAGAAACATTGATGTGCAAGAGAAACATCGATCGGCTGCCCCTCACACAACCCCCGTCGTGGACCTGGCCTGCAACCCAGGCATGTGCCCTGACTGGGAATCGAACTGGCAGCCTTTCAGTTTTCAGGCCGATGCTCAGTCCACTGAGCCACAGCAGCCAGGGCTAGACTTGTTTCTTATTTGTTTTCATTTCTAACACACCAGAAGCTCTCTACACTGCTATTTGTTGCATTGTCAATTTAATCAGATAGGTAATTTCATAATGGAAATCTCTGTGCTCAGTGGTTTTAGTTATTGTTCATTCAGTTTTATCCTCTTTGAAGGATTAAAAAGAGCTGCAGAGGCTATTCCTATAGGAGCAAAATTTCATAATTTACTGAAATTGCTCTCAACCAAAGTAAGCAATACAACATGCAGTTTGTGTGGGTTGACAAGTAAAAAAACAGCCTTTAAAAGCCTAATTCTTAAATGTTCTCACGTAACTTAGTGTAAACAGAGTAGGCCGGTCGGCATTTGGGGGTTTCTGGACCTCTTTGTGCCATATCTGGCTGCCTGGGGCGCTGCGTAAAAAGTGTTGGCCTTCGTATCGATCTTTCATGTGTGGGAACTTTCTGCCTCGAAGCCCCACCTGACAGCTGTGCAGTAGAAAGCTTTCTGTGGAGAAGGTCTTAGTGCCGTGTGAGGAGGTGCGTGGTGTGTAACTCCTGAACTAGTTAATGACGGCGGGTAACTATGCCGGTCCGTGCATGCTGCCACTGAAGAGGGCTGTTGACGTTGAACTCTCTCACCCGAGCATCAGGGGTCTGAGGTTGGCCTGCTTCCCTTCTAAATGTGCCGTTCCTGTTTACAGCTGGACTTGATATAGGTCCTGGATGTGTGGGGAGTCGACAGGAGTTGCCATCGCCACCCTGCTGGGACTTCTACACAGAGCGACCTGGAGGCAGCCATTCAAGGGGACTAGAAGCTCTGGAGATAGTCTCTGCAGGTCACACGGAAGAGCAGCTCCTGATTCTTTGTATAAGGAATGTGTACACATATGAGAGATATTTAGACCCCAAACAAGTTTATAAAGAGTCATTGTTGTTTTCTGATCGATGTCTTATTTCTCTTGTGGTCTTACTGAGCTGTTCATATAATGCCCGTGCTTTGAAGTTTGTGGAAAATGGATGTACTCCTGACTTGGTGTCTTGCTGAGGACTGCAGCCCTCATGAAGTTCTCTCACCCAAAACTGTGGCGTGGGCGTCGGCGAGTTTCTGAGCCCTCCCAGGAGGCGCGGTCCATTGTCCCAGCCTCCCACCGCAGTCACTACTCACGCTGCTCGAATAACACCATTTGTCGCCTCCCAGCAGAAAGCCGGGTTTGGAAAGTCATGGGTAAGCTCTGGCCCATCTCTCTCTTTATCTAAGCCTTTTCGTCCCACATCACCTTGGAGAGACAGAGATACTTGGTTTTCCTTAAGCGGGTGGGTGGGGAGCACAGTCGCCCTGCATACCCATTCTAAGCAGTGAGTTGTGGTATCCTCATGAAGAAAAGACATTCTTTTGGCTCAGCCTCTGACACATTAGTGAACCGCCCAAAAAAACCAAAACTATAACTTCACCACAGTAAGTAGGATTTTATCATTTCATTACTCTGCTTGCAAGTCTCACCAAGAGAAAGTTTGGTTGTGTTAAAAACACCTTTTCCTTAATTTCCCAGTCTTTTCCATCTCTACCTGAGTCTCCTTTTTTTTTCCTCTCTGGATGATGTTTCCTTTCCTAAAATTAAGAAGACAGCAAAGCCCTTATTTTTTTCCCGACCTCGTTTCTCCCCCAAGCTCTAACCCCTCCTTCCTTGGTGCCACTCCCCCATACCCTCAGCACCCCCCAGGTGGTCATCACTTCGCTTCGTTCTGCAAACATTAAAGGCATTAGTGATGCTCTCCTCCTGTGGATCACTGCCCATTCTTCAGTGCTGGGAAGTAAAGACCGTCTGAGACCCGCTTGCCAGTGGATCTCCGTGACCGAACGCCTGTTGGTCGGCTGGGGGCGGAGAGAGGAGAGGTTTCTGCAGGCCTCTCGGACCCTGGTGCTGTGCACGCTGAGCCAGCCTCGACCGGGCATGCTCACCTAAAGCGACCCCGAGGCGGATCGCTCAAGCCCAGGGGATGTTTGTGACTAGGATAAAACCTAGACACTTCATAGAGTCAAGAGGGAGATCTTTCTTCTTAAAACTTCTGCATTACTCTCACCAGGTCCTCCTGAGTTATGGCCTCAGAGGCGGCCCTTGTCTTTGGCAGTTTGGGGAACCCCCCCCTGGAAATAGTCCTGTTGAACCAGGAAACCAGGAAAAGTTTGAATCAAGTTGGTCCTTTAGATCTTCTGATAGTTTTTTATTTATGTTGTAGGTAGTCCGTTATTTTTGCTTCCCTAACCCTGTTTTTACCTAATTATCTGAATACCTGAAGGAAGAAATGAGTTTAACCGGCTGAGGAGAGAGAGGACTAAATGAGCCATGTAATTTCTGAATACGTTCGTGTAGGCGCTGTGTACGTGCTGCGCAGCCTTGGTCCGAGGGTTCTGTTCTGAGTGGGGGCATCCTGTCTGGGATGAGCACACCAAGGTCTCGTTGCCCAGGAATGGGATTTGCAGACCTGTGGACCTCCCAGGCGTTCTGCCCGCTGCCGCCTGCAGGGGCAGCAGGCAGCGCATCGTCACCAGGCAGGCGCACGCTAGTCCTCAGAGCCCGCTAGTCTCGCAAGTGACAGGCTCGCGCCCGCGTGAGTTGGAAGTCACTGACTGTTGTCTCTGCCACCTTTGGTCCCTGCGTCACTCGGAGACCATTTACTGATTTATAGAGTGGGTAGGGATAAATGGGGTATTCAACCCCCACATCATAACCTACATGCCCCCCCTTTGTTAAGAACCACTATTTTAAATGCTGAAGTTTTGCCATTTAATTTACATAGAAAATTTATAGTATTGGAGAATTTTTAGGTAAGCAATTTTTACCCAGTCATGGATAGTTTTGAAAATGAATGGGCATGTCTGTACTTCTGTTTCGAATATGCACATGTGCTATGACTGGCTTCACAGCCTAGTTTGATTTGGGCACATACCTGCTTGGTCCACTACATCCCATTGGCCTCGTTTCGCGCTGTCCCCTTTCCCCCAGGTGGTCTAGGTTCAGAGCACAATCTGGTCGCTCTTTTGGAGTAGATGCCATGAGGGCCGCAGTGTGGGAAGGGAGCGAAAGCACACTAGCCCAGGTCCTGGATGCAGCTGCTTGCGGTGTGGCCTTTGTCAAGGTACCGAGCCTATTACCTGCTTCTCAGGCCAGTAAGGAAGATCGTGCCCAGGGAAGTACTTTGTAAAGTAAAATACTTCACACAAATAAAGAATTGTGGTATTACATTGTGAAAACTCAAAATAGAAGCACGGGCAGAACTTCTCAGTAGGTCTGCCTTGCATCTCTATTTCCGTTAGAACTATTCCAGTGCTAGTTTTTATGATCATCTATTGCAGTTGGACTTAGGTTTTCTCATCTAGTTATTACATGAAAATGAGAGCCTCTATGTGATAAGGTAGGGGTTAGGACCCAGGGCAGGGTTTTCCTTTTTAGGTTTCGATAAGGTGACCACGTGTTCCAGTTCACTTGAGGATTACCGCCCCAGCATAATTAATAGTGCCTCTTTCACTCTCAAGTGTCCTGATACAGATTATAGATTATATGGTCCCCCTAGGTTTTGATCATAGTAAGTTAGTATCAAAACGAGGGCCCAAGGAATGGCCATATTCTGCCTTGCCAACCACCTGTCTCTTGTCAACTCCCTGCTCTGCTGGAGCTTAAACGCACAGGAGCAAACAGCCAAATGGAAGTCAGCGTCGGACAGCTGGGTTGTAGCTCCTGGCTTAGGTTTGCATTCTGCCTCCTGCATCCAGATCTTGCCACCAACTGGCTGCCCAGCCTGGTACAGAGCCAGGGCATCTTGCTGGGCCTGCTCAGAAGTAGTGGGCCCAGCTTTCTTGCCTGGATGGCAGCAGGGAGCGGGCAGTAGAAATGCAGTTGAAGTTTAACATACGTATACCCTGTTAGGAGTGTTGATGGCCCCTAATAATGAGGGCCCAGGCACCTGTCACATTTGTCACTCCTCATCCCTGTAATGAGCAGGAGGATATTAGGACAGTGGTGGGAGAAAAAGCTTCCTCCTCCCCCCCACGCCCTCACTCCCGTATAGGGCAGCCCACATGATCCGGAGTTGATAATCTGTTTAGATAGTGTTGGCTTTCTGTGGTCATTCTGGAAAGGAAGGAAGTGCCCTTTCCCCATCTGAACATAACCTCAGGCCAGACTTCTTTCTGTTAGAAGCATAAGGCATGGTGCTTCGAAGCATCACCTGGATGTTAGATACTCCTAGGTTTGTGAATTCTTACGTCAGCATCGGTTAGCAGCTCTGGCCTTAGTAAGTCCCTTCACCTCCACGAGCAACAATAATGAAATTGTTTGCATTTCATCTTTGGGCAAGAGGACTCTCTCAGTTAAATAACCTTTGGGCAGAAATGTGTCGCATGTCTAACCCTAGCAGCAGGAGAGGCTGGGAAGGTGAGAGAGTCCACATTTTAGTTATCCTAGTTGAGACAGTTCAGGGAGATGAGGGAAGAATGGATTTGCGGTTAGCCAACCAACAGTTTTGTCATCCAGTTGCTTTACTTACTAGCCACGCAAACTCAGAGGAGTTGCCTTGCCCTTCTCGACTTCCGTCTTTGTACATAGGGCAGGTGGTGGGTTTGAGATTTAAAATCGGTATGTTGAAGTAACACAGCGTACAGAGTGAGCCAGTGCACTACAGTACCTCCAACCTTCCTAGTCACCTGTCTGCCTACACCCTGTATCGTAGCCAGAAATTATGCAGAAATCTCTGGGCGAAGCCGGGATAATTCCTGTCATCTGTCTAATGCCCAGGCCTCCAGGATCTGCATACCCAGGGCCCCTCTCACCCAGAACTTAGGTGAGGGCTTGGAGAAGGCGTAACCGTGACCACTGGCCCCAGGCAGCTAACTGGGAGCTGAAGGGGCGCACGGAGAAGGGACGACAGACGTGGAATTTCGGTTCCGTAACGCGTGGGCTTCAGTCGTCCGTGGAGTCTGCGCCATTGGTGATTCCGCACGCCCTCTCCCTCCTTCTCCGCCCGCTACAAGCCTGCTTTCTCGCTTGCACTGAATGTCGTGAATAAGAGCCCAGCTCACACTCAGACCGCCTACATTTCACATCCTGCCTCTACCATTTTCTAGCTATGTGACCAAGGCCAAGTTACTCACCCACTCTTGGCCTCGGTTTCTACTACCGTCAAACAGGGCTGATGGGGATAGTACGTAGCTTCCAGGGTTGTCAGGATGAATGAGGGGACCCACTTCAAATGCTTGGCGCATGAAAAGTGCACAGTAAATGCTTTCCATTATTATCCACCTTTCCAATTTTCTGTTTCCTCCTCTACACCAGCATCGGTCTGGCTTTAAGATGCCCTTCCCTGCCTTCTACAAATGGACACTGCCAGGCCTCCTCGGATTAGCTAATCAGTAACAGCTTTCAGAGTGACAGCTCCGTCTCTGCAGGTCCTTTCTCTGTGACCCAGGCACGTCGCTCCAAGAGGCTGTGTGTTTTCTCCTGCACAGTGGATAGCTGCCTCTTAGTGGCCTCTGGAGCAGGTGAGGAATGGGAAACTCTTAACAGAAAACTCCAGGCAGCTTGAATGCTGGATGGCAGAGATGTGTTTGCATGCATGTGCACACCTGTGTATGTGTTTCAAGCCTCGCAGGGACTTCAGGTTAGTTACACAGCAATGTGTCACTTCACCTGGTTCCTTGTTTAATGATTTCCCTCCCCTTTTTCCAGTCCACTGGGCCCTAGATCCTCCACCAGCATCAAGCCTAGATGCCTTTTATGGGCTACTTCAATTAGTATCCTAATAGAAGTAAGCACCACTTGTCAGCTGCCGTGCACCCACTAGCAAGGGGAGGCGGGGGAGCATACAGTTCTTATTAACAGTCTAAGCCAAGAGCACACTCTCAGTTTCAGGACTGAAGGCCAGAGTGTGTGTGAGCAAGTGGTGGTAGAGGGGCACAAACAGTTCTTGACTGTACAGGCATAATATACAGGCACACACAGACTCAGACCCTGTAACACACCCAGGGCAGGGCAAATGTAGGGTTACAATTGTGAGTGCAAAATAGTTTATTCTTGCAGTATTATTTGTTAACCATTATTATTTTCCATACGAACAACTGTGACCTGCTTTTGCCCCACCCTGTACATTCACTCATTACGCATACCAGGCGTGCTTCTGTGGCCTGGGATGCACACACAGAGACATGTTCCCTGACTGGGCCACTAAATTTATTTCTGAGGGCGTCTTTTCATAAGGATCCAGTCATATGAGATTAGGAGCCCACCTTACCCCAGTAGGACCTCATCTTAAGCGATAAGATCAGCAATGACCCTATTTTCAAATACGCTCACATTCTGAAGTACCGGGAGTGGACTTCAGCGTAGCTTTTGTGGGGGACACAATTCAACCCATAACAGCCACTGAGAGTGGTTATTATGTCTGCGGAGAATAAACGTGCGAAGTTAGAAGAGAGCGGTGTTGGGAGGCGGGTTGGGTTGGACACGAACACACAGGCGCGTGAGCAGGCCTTTGGGGAGTGTGTGCTCATGCCTGTCATACCTGGAACACTTGAGCTATGAAAAGGGCTCAATAATTTTGGTTCCCTTTTTTCTGTAAGGATGAAAAAAAGTGCGTGCATGTGTTTGAGAGGTTTTCACTTGGTGGGGAGATGATGAACATTTGTACATCTTGTGTGAGTGCAAAGGGTCAGACTGCTGACTTGTGAAGAAAGTCTGTCTGTGTTTATTGAGAATATGGGTGTGAAACAAACTGCGGGTTCTTCCATAAATGTAGCTGTTACTGGTATGTGTGTGTCTTTGTGTCCTATTCATGAGTTCTCATGTTGTGAGGGAAGAGACCACATGGTCATTGTCCAGCCCCAGGCCCGTGGCCCTGTCCCTCTGTGTTCATCCCTGTGGGCATTGTGTGGGGCACAGGGGCCTTCTCCAGCACCAAGGCTGGCTAGAGGGGGCCTCTGGATGTTCTGGCTGCCCCACCAGCACATCCATACACCTGCCCGTTCCCTGACAAGTGTCCCAAGTTTCTTGTCTATAAAATTCAAGTTCATAAACTTGTATCGAGCACCTGCTGTATCCAAAACACTCTGGGCACTGCAGATCAGAGTGGAAGAACATTGTAGTCCTCCAGAAGTTCACAAATAGCCAGAATCCCTGAAGTAAGAAAGGCTATAATGGACCCAAGTAGAGCTTCGGGGCACTGAAGAAGAGATTGATTTCAGTCGTGGTAACCAGGGACACTTTCTGGGGTTGGTGGCATTTAAGATGTACCACGAATGGAACAAGAATCTAATAATAGAGAGCGAGGTGAGGGCGTTCAAATAGAGGACACAGCGGAGTTCAAGCCAAGGCCAGGAAAGGGTAAGTGGTCTGGTTTGTGTGGAGGTGAGCTGCATGATAGAAAAACGGAGATCAGACTGCAAAAATAGGTCAGGGCAATTGCCGTGGGAAAATCCCGTTTCTCGTTTTGAAAAGAGATTCAGTCGGATGGGCAGCAAGGTTATTTTGGCAGCAGCGCATGGAGAGGATGCAGGGAGAGCTCACAGCTGTTGGAATAGCCTCAGAGAGAGTGAGGGTCCAAACCAGGCAGCCCCCCGCCACCAAGGGACTGGAGTGGGAGATGGCCCAGTGCCTGATCCTACGGAAGGCCATTCTGTGCTGGGGAGTCTGTCTTCCCCCTCCCCTTGGATCTTGAGATTCCTAGGAAACCGGGGCCCAGTGTCAAGGGCATATGCTCATGTGCCTGCTTGTCAGGTTAGGTTAGTTTGTCACCTCAGTCTCTCCCACTCCTCTGGTAGCAAGCCACCTGGCTGCTTCTGCTCCACCTTGACACACCCATCCCTCTACCTCCTGCCTCAGCCACTCGCTCTCTGGCTTTTGTCCCCTTCTTGGGGAAAGTGCTTACAGTCCGCCACCCCCTGTTCTCTGCAGCCTCCTGCAGAACTCTTGTCTGTCACCTTTGCCTGTGCCCCACTAGCAGGAAACCTCAGGGAGCAAAATAACTGCAGGGCTGCAGGCGAGCTGGCCCTGCCTTCCGGCACCCTGCAACTCTGTCCTGTGCCCTGGGACCCACACTTGGTGAGAAGTGGGGTGAGAATCACACACGGCCCCCAAGTAGTGAGGAGGGAATGGGACTAGGAGGTGGGCGCCTGGGTGGGGAGCTACCTGCACGAGTCTGCAGTCTCTGTTGACTCCCACTTTCTGATTTGGAAATTCACAAAGGGGTGGGGACGTCCCCCCCACACATACATACTTGAACGGGAGCAGCAGCTTCTGTAATGTTTTCCTTATTGGGGGTGCATGTGAGGTATTGTTTGATCACAGGGCTCTACAACTTTAAAAGTTGAAAAGCATTGGATTGAGTATATGAAGGCTTCAAGGACACTTCAAGTCTTCCTCATCTATTTTCACTCATTTTTTCCCACAAATACTTATTGGGTACTTACCGTGTGCTGGGCACTGTTCTAGGCCCATCAATGAAAGAGACAAACAGCCAAGACCCTGCGGACATCCAGCATTGGCAGGGAGCCCTAATGGAAGTCCGCCCTGTTAAAATTCAAAGCTTTCACCGCATGGAATTGTCCTGGTTGCCACCACATTGCCATACAATAGGAAGTCAGGAAAATCTCCCAATGGGCCTGCAACAGAAACCGACGTGAGGACACAGGACTTTTCCTTCCAGTCCCACAGTGAGTTTGCAGGGAAGGCAAAAGTTGAACACTTAAGTCATCTCTTGGTGTGATTCTGAGTGTCCAGTGAGGAAGACTCTGATTTCCTGTCCACCCTCTTCTCCCTTAGCTGTATTTGTTCTGTCCTCACTCAGCCTGAGTCCCACTCCCAATCGTGTCTCCGAGCCATCTCCCTTACCCTTCATGGTGCCAAAAAGCAACCGAGTCTACATGTGGGTTCATTCAAGGTCATGCTCAATTCTAGGACATCTTTATTCCTGAGAGTGTGAGAGTCTCCCATGACAAGTCATCTAGAGGAGGAAGATATGGTGAAATGATGCTACCTTCAGTCAGGGGTGGCCTTGAGGATATAGAAAAAGGAGGGGCTGATCTTAAGTGTTAGTGCAGACGTCCATTTCTAGGAGGTCCCAAAGACTCCAAAGCTCCCTCCCTTTGTTCATTGGTTCCTGTTCTGAAGTGCACCTATCTCATTTCCATAGCTCAAGGCTTTGGTTCTCTATAAAATAAAGTCACTACTAATAACTGTAGCACGTAGTTTAAACTATGTATTCCAGCTACTTATACCTTTGTGTGAATGTTGGATCCAGAGGAGGTTTTGTATCGGGGTAGTAGAAGGGCACAGGAGATGGAGGTGTCGAGGAAGAAGTGATGGAGAAACAGACGCAGGAGTTCTGTAGACCCAAGGCCAACTGGGTGGCTTTCTAGGCTGTGAGGGCACAAAGAGTTGCCTACTATGGCACCACTCAAGTGAAAAGCCCACCTTGGATCTCACACCGATATTCCAGAACTGTGGGCTGCACACAAAAAGACAGAAATGTGGTATCCGTTTTCCCTGAGCTGATGGGGGCTTTGCTCAGCGTTTGAGACTTCCTTTTCCTCTGGGTTCTGACATAGAGATGAGCACACCCTTATCAGAGAAGTGGGGAGCAAAGTAGCCTTATTCACGACCGGGAAAGCACCAACACCCCCCCAAGGGCTTCTGGTACACAGGCTAAAGAGCTTCACACACATACCTGGCGAGACAGAGAGTGATGAGCACATGGCGTGCAGATGTGAGTGGGGAATTCACTGAGCCTTAGCGTGGGCTTCCCAGGAAGGAGACCGCTGGAAACCTAAAGGAGAAGACGGCAATGATACCGACCCAGGAGGAGCCTGCTCTCTTTCTGGTGTCGGTCTCTCTAGGATCCATCACAAAGGATGGGCTGGAAGATGCTCCGATTAATTGCTTTCCTGCCCAGAGATGGCACTTCCATCGCCAGTCAAAGTTTTAATTAATCATGCCAGCAGATGGGCTGTCATGGGCCCCAGCAGCCAGGGTAATGAACTCATTTATTATCAGGCTCTGTCAGTGGGAGGCCGCCTAGGCTTCTGGGAAAAGAAGAGAGGATCCTGACACCAGAGCCCAAGATACGTGCAGTTTGGGGGAAATCTCTGGAAATGATTTGGGTTTCAGACCGTCCACTGGCTTTTAAGAAGAGAATAAAGATGTAACATGGACCGTGACTCAGTCCAGAGCAAGAGGCCTTGATGGCACGGTGCTTTAAATGGCGCTAGAGATTGGCCTGGCCCTCTGGTGCTCCCTGCCCCCACCCGCCTTGGGAAATTAGGGGGACACAGGGTAGCCCTGGCACACATTCTTAAGCAGGGACATGACAGGATACTGTGACACACCACTTCTCAGAGGTCCAAGGTCATGTCCTATGCGTAAATTGTTGAATTTTACGCCCCGGTTGTCTCATTCATTCTCCTTAGTTATGAGTGACAAGAATTTAATAAATGTTGAATTAATGGGAGAATGGATAAGTAAATATTAAGTATGGTGTCTGAGCATAGAAGCCACCACTATGAAAAAAGCCCAGCTTTTATTGAGCCCAATTTAGGTCTGAGGTTCTAAGTAGCACCTGATACAGGAGCCTAGATCTTATCATAGACACAGTTCTTGCTTTGGGGGGGGTTACAGTGTACCTGTGTCAGGACTGGGAAAACAGAACTTGTAACAAGCATGACCATTCAAGTATGAGAAGTCAGGGAATGGTCACAGAGTGTCATGGACAGAAAGGACGGTAAGCACACCTGGTCTGTTCCCTCCTTGGTGGAGAAGGCTGAGGGCCAGCAGAGTGGAGGGCTTGCCTAAGGTCATTCAGCTAGTTGGCAGCACAGGTGGGCCTGGAACTCAAGTCTCCTGACTTCTACACCCTATTCTTGCATTGTGTTCAGGCCACCTGAAGCCCCTTTCACAACCTGCTCACCCGGGTCACTCAACGCAGCCTGCCCTGTGCCCAGCTGACCTGAGCCCCCTGCTGTGTCTAACCTGCCCTTTGAGTTGGCATTTGTGTGTTTTGCTCACAGAGCAGAATTCCTCTTTTTCTCTTTCCACAGTTTGTGTCGGGGAGAACACTTTGCTGTGGCCTGAACTCAAAGGGTAGGGCTGGTCATGGGACCCTGCCTGCTGCCTTACGGGGGCCTCCCCGTCTGTGAAAAGGGTCTGGGTGTCCCACACCTCCCTCTGTTTGATCCAACAGGGAGAGCAGTCAGCAGGGAAAATGGGCCATTGGATTGGGCCTGTTCACTGGTGTGGGAAAGGGAGAACATGCCCCTGGTCTCTATTATGGAATCAGAAACTGTCCGAGAGGAAGGCTTTCCCCTTAAATGGTACAGTGCAGTCAGCTGCTAAAACCTCGGTGTATACTTCCGTAAGAATGAAAGCAATCACTTACACAGCACTAATTGTGCCAGATCCTGATATAAAGCAGAGGGACTCTAAGTAAATATTCCAAGTTCACACAAATAGCGGAGGGTGAACACCAGATTTTGATTTAGGTTGGTCCGCCTTCCGAATCTGTGCCCTTAGCCACCTTACTACGTGGTCTCCTTGGGAAGGCAGCTCAGGGATGCACGGTCGATCTTTCCCTAACTTCTGTAAAGAGAAATGGACCCGTGGGCTTTTGAAGGTTGGCGCCCTCGGAAGTACATTCACCCATTGAAACTATCACTGGAGAACTGAACGAATGCTCAGCATTTCAAAGGCTCTTTAAAACTTGGAAGAGGCTTAGAGGCTGCAGGTTCTTTCTCCAGGGTGGATGCCAGGATCTGCCCTGGCACAGGGGCTTTAGAGAAGAGAGTGGCTGTGTGTGTGGCTGCAGGACTGGACCCCTGGAGCTGGGCAGGTGTTGCAAGGTGCCAGGTAAGAGAACATAAAGCCGTAACGTTGCTGGCCTGAGGAAACACGCAGCCTGCCTCTGCGTGTGGCCTGCCCTGTAGAGACGCGCACAGAGAGACAGGTCTCCACAATTCAAAGCCCTGGCACACGTGTGATGATAAATGAAAACATGAATCTTCTTTAGTGCCAGAGAGCAGTAGGGAGTGGTGAGGACTGTGGCCAGCTGTATCATGTGCCCCCTCTGGAAGGGACAGCTGCCACTCATTGGTACCCATGTGCAAATACAGACTGTTACCAGATTTTTTTTTTTCAAATGTTTAAGAGAGACTTTAAATGTACATTTCTTTGTGAAGTATCTTGATAATTTAATGTGGGCTCAAAAGTTTGAAATTTTAGATTCACTGGCTGCCCCTGAGCTGTGGCTTGAGGAACCCGCTGTGGAGGGTGGCATGTCCCATGGTGATATTTCAGGTCCACCTCAGCGTCAACCACCAGCTCTAGCTGGGAGAGGCCCAGAGCTCCACAGGCCCTGCGTGGCCCATGGGGACAGTGGCCGGAGGCTGTGGAGCTGGGCACATCTCAGGACTTTAAGTCCTAGGGACGGAGAGGACCCCAACAGGTTGACACTGCAGATTAGCTTACAGGTGGCTTTCATCTAGACTGAAGGATTCAAAGGGATGTGACCATTCGTGGTCTCCGAAGTGAGGCAGAGTCTGCACTGGTCTGATTGTGTCCCCCACAAGAGCCCTGACAGCTGAGACAACACCCCATGTTCACAGATTCAGACGGGCCAACGGGCTGCAGGGGACACGGTAAATGAGACAGTAAGTATCTGCCCCAGCGCACAGAACCGGACAGACGGGGTTCCTTGGCCACCACTCAGCAGCCATATGGTTTGGAGCAACTTAGAGCTTCTGGGCCTCCTTTATCTCATCTCTGTAAAATAAGTGTGAAGCAGTCCCCATTAGCTCTGCTGTAGGATGGAATTATTTAATGTGTGGAAAGTGCTTAGCACGATGCCTCTCTCCTAATGAGAACTCAGTAAACGATAGTTGTCTCTGCTCTTTCCACGTCCGAGTCATTGGGTGTCACAGCCCACAGGGCCATTATTTAAGATATGCCAGAAATGCATACTGGGTTTCAGAGTCTTTGAATGGAAGCGAGAACATAAAATATGTCATCAGTACTGTATATATTTATTATGTGTTGACATAATAAACCTGGGACATATTGGGTTGGCAAACATCATTAAAATTAATTTCACCTGTTTGTTTTCTTTACCTTTCTTAGTGTAGCTACTAGAAAGTTTAAGACTATAGATGTGGCTCAGGTTAAATTTCTGTTAGACAGCATTGGTCTGGGTCCTAGAAGAAGGCCTGACGCAGGGTGGGCCCTCAGGAAGGATATGTTGAATGAATGAATGAATGAATGAATGAGTGATTTTCATAGATTTCTCGGCCTTTGTTTTCTCCCTTGAGCTGTATGCCCTCCCTCTGACTCCCCTACCCCTACAATGTGTGACCACCACAGACTCTCAGTTATCATTCACCGTGAGACGACCCTCCTGCTCCCACACCCCAAGTCACAGGGGACAGAGGCCCCAAAAGATGGGGGGCTGGGAGAAGGACACAGCCAGTACATGACAGACCAGAATGTGTGGGCCAGAGCACAGGCACTTAAACATGACCTTGTTTGGCTAGTGAAGCCCTTGATTTTTTTATCAGTGTCTTCATAGAGGCAAGTGAAAATTCTCAAGGTAGGAGAGAGCAAGTGGTCACATGGCTACTGGCCTCAAACAAGCTCTCAGGGGACTATGCCATCCCTACCTCTAAAACCTTGACCTTCAAACTGAGGTCAAGCCTTACCCCCACCACCACCTCTCTATGAAGCATTGAGGTTGCAGCCCCCGAAGGCGGAAATCAACATTGCTCTCATCTGGGGCATTCTGTCATGGCTTTAAGTAAAAGGGCCTTGGGGTGTCCTTGTAATAGTGATAACAGTATTGAAAAAAGCCAAAAGAGTTGGCAATAGCTCTTTGAAAGTCTGTGAAATCATTAATATTATCGATCCAGGGAGGCTGCCAGTTGGCACTTGCTGGGTTGTTTCTTTCTCTCTGTTCCAGTAACACACGCACATTTACCACCACCACCACCACCACCACCACCACCAAAGCAGAATCAGGGCCCAGGGAACTGTGTGCTAGTCAGTAAAAGATTTGGGAACCATTCACTTGGAGTCAATTAACTCCAAATGTGTGACAGTTACATAATGTCGTAAACACTTACAGGGAGGAAGGCAGAGAAAAGCAAATGAAAAGGACCAGGGTGCGCAAGAGTGGTGAAAATCTAAGAAAAGTGTGAGGTGGGGGTTTGTTTTGTTTTCTTTTTTCCCAGTGCTGATCACTCTCTGGAAATGGCCCTGAGTCAGTCTGTCCTGTTTCTTTTAGGATCTCAGGGCACTTTAAAGGGCACACTCTTTGTACCCAAACCTTGACGGGGCGTGTGGGTGAGCAGAAGCTGGGCTTTCCATTGAGTGGACAGGACCGAGTGCCAGCCAGAGACCCCGCAGCATGGCGACAGCAGCACTGGAAGCCAGGCCTCGCAAGCCCCAGACACTCAACAACAGGTCACTCCCCAGATGCTGTGAGGCCCAAAAGGAGGAACAAGATTTCATTCTCACTCTTGAGAATCCGAGTCTGGTGAGGATGGAAGAACAGAAACCCTAGTGCCCAAGGCGTTCGACTCAGACCAAAGCAAGTCAACAACTCGCCACAACTGGACAGGGCTGTCCACATACGTCACAGAGGCTGCTGGAAATGTTGGCACTGGTACCAAGTAGAACTGGGAGCCCTTTGATTTGGGGGTTGGCACTTGAAGCCTGGAAGGACAGGGAGAGCAGGTGGATAAGCTGATTGTCCTTGCTGGTGACCAAACAGCGCTCAGCTGAGGAATGACCTTGAAGTTGCTTTTTAGACTTAGTCTTCATGCAAGATGGTAACAGACATCCTAGGGAAAAGGAAGTCGTTTAGACCAGAAATCATCCTTTTGGTCATGGCTGTTATTGGTGGCCTTGCCATCTTTCTTAACTAGCAGTTTTTCAATAAAACTGCGCTTACTGTTTGTTTTCAGGGCTCCCACAGCGATGTTTTCCCAGAGCTGGGAGGACTGAGCTGTGGGAACTAGGTTTGGCGGCTCCCTGGAAAAACGTCGCCTGCTGAGAGCTCCAGTTGGCTTTCTGCCATCGTGATGAACGTAACACAAAGCACCAAAGTGGGGCAAGTGGAAGAATGAATTGAAATAAAGGAAATGAAGCAACCTGTGAAAAACCAGCAAACAAGACTACATCAGTAGTGAAAGTCAATGAGGCAAAAGCCATCTGGCCCTGAAAATGAATGGAGCAGAAAAGGAAGGCCTCTCCTCCTGGGGATTTGGGCTCCAGCTGGGTGCAGAGTCGTGTTCATGCCTGCCTGAGACTAGCCTGGGTCTGGGGCGGGGTGGGGGTGGGGCAAGTGTAATATGTTTTTGCAGAGCAGGACATTGGACAGAGACTTTTTTCCCTTGATTATATATCAGGGCATAGTTTCACCTGATGGAAACTTCAGCAGGAAGGAGTTATAGAAATCAGGGATTTGAATACAATGGAATGGCCCATGAGAAGCACAGCTGGTTTGCATCTGACCACTTGCATGGACTCATTCAGTCCAGCATTCATCCACCTTTCCGTTCACTCATTCCTCTCCTCCTCTCCTTTCCACCACCACTGCTTTAGACCATCGCTAGGGCCTCCTGCCTGGCTGGCCTGCCTCCCTCTGAGCTCTCCTCCCTCCACATGACCACAAGAACCTCTTTTTAAGCCCAAATCCGCTTTGATCCTTCCTGATCGTCAATGACTCCCCTCTGCTCACATGCAATATTCCCCACGATGGAACCGCTCCAACCAGGTGACCCATTTCTTGTTGCGTCATCCCTCCCCGGCTCCGTTTATGCCTATTGCAGGCCACTGGTGATCCACATAGTTTCTTGCTTTGGACTCTTTGCTTATGCAGGAACTCATCCTGGAACATCTTCCCTTTTGTCTTTTCCCACATTTCCTCACCTGTACACCTGCTGCTATTACTAAAATATAAAGACCAAATGTGGCAGCTACAAAAATGTGCAGCTCATAACTGTGCTGTGGGGACCGTGGTTGACAATGCCCCCGGCTGCTACCCTGCTGGACCTGCCACCATGTTCATGTCAAGACCGTGATTCCTGTGGGCAGTCCCCAGCCAACCACTGAGCGTGGTGGGTCACTAAGGCAACCCTATCCAACAGGATATGACATTCCTCCAATGGGTAACTTTGGGCTAAGCTTTCCCCTTTGGTTTGGCCAAACCTTGCTTGGAACCGCCCTGCAGTCAGAGACTCTTCCTTCCCCCTCCTCCTTTTCCCCAGGTACCAGGCGTGTGCTGTGCTCTGAGGGCTCTTCCTGCCTTCTGCTCCCGCCACCAAAAAACCCTTGGCAGGTCTAACCCTCCCTTTGCATCTGCTTTTCCAGGGACTTGAACTGATGCTGCCAAGCGAGCACCACTTCTTTTTGTGAAGACTTCCCTAACCTTCCTTGTAGAATTGAACCCTGCCCCTTCACACCCTCCCTTCTACCTTCCATGTACTTTCTGTGATTGCACCAATAACTAACTCTTTCCTGTAATAATCTGTTTATGTGGCTGCCTCCATCTCCCGGACAGTGGCCTCCGTGAGGCCAATGAGTTCAGTCTCATTTGTCCTGTTAACCCCTCTGCCTACCCTCGTGCCTGTTACATTCAGGTACATCATGATTGTTTATGACATAAATGAATCACTGATCTATGTATTCATCAGTTCCAGTTGTTCTAGACCATGTGGTAGGCACAGAGGGCAGAGAAATTACTGAACAGGATTCCCTGCCTTTAAGGCACTCTGAACGCAGCTGGTGGGATTAGTATGCAGATAACTATTTTATAAGTGAGAATGGAATAGCTGCTATCAAAATGGATCGAAGGTGTGACTAATTTTCAGTGGGTGGTGGAGGAAGGAGGAGGCATCAGAAAAGGCTTCCTAGAGGAAGTAGCATTTGGACTGTGGCGTGTGGGACCTGCAGGACTTAACGCACAGACGGTGTGAGAGGAGGGGCCTCCCCGGCTAGAGAGACTGCGCACACGAGGGCACAGAAGGGTGACCTGATGAGGTCTCTTCTATTAATTTCCTTATGAAAATTTTCCAATACACACAGAAAAAGATAGTGTCTCATTTGTTTTAGTTTCTCTTTTGTTGCTGTTGCTGAAGAAGGCTTTGTTTGTGTGAAGTTTGTTTACTCTGCCTGATTACCTAGTGACTCCATCTGCCTCAGCTCCCTCCCCGTGTTTGTTTTGAGTTTCTCCACATTGTCAGTCTCCTTGACTGACTTTGCAGATTCACATCTGGCAGGCTCTGAGGCCAGGAAGACACCTGGGAGGCTTCAGGCATTTGGCTGGACAGGCAGGAGCCTTCAGTGACTGTCTCCAGCTGACAAGTCCCTGGGCAGAGGACTGGCTAGCTTCTATTATCAGAGCCCAGTGGCTCCTGAGCCTGGTGTGGACATGGGAAGGGGACGCTGGCATCATCCACCTGGCCCACTGTCATCTGCTGTTGGAAGGCATCAACTGGCTGCCACCTGAAAACCCTTGCCTAGGGGGGTGGGAGAAGGGAGGTAGGACAGAGCAGGGGAAAGAACCAGCTGCCTGCAGGCTGCATGGCGCTGACTCTGTGCTGGGCAGCTTTGCCTGCAGCTTTAGGGCGCACGCAGAGCTGGGCTAGCAGGCAGCACTCTCAGTGATGCCCGGCTGCAGGTGTGCTCGGCACCTCTCAGCGGGCAGGCTCTCCAAGTGTGCGCTGCCAGCAAAAACACAAGATCTCTGGGAGCTCCAGGACTGCTTTAGAAATACTTCTGGTTGGGGACCTTTGGAGACACAGGAGGGAGTGGGAGGCCATGTCTTCAGTTCAACCCAGGCCCTTCTTCCCTGCCCTTGCCCTTGGTTAGATCAACAAATAAACTGTCAGTTGTAAATTTCAGGAACACAGAAACTTGCAGCCCCCAGGAGTCCCTTATTCCACACCCCTCAGGGCTGCCCCTCCTCCAAAGAAAAGTTCTCAGCAAAGATGAGCCAGGACTTCTCCAAGTACAAGGGACCCATCTTCTACAAAGATTTTGCTCATTGTTGTCGATGATTGCTCAATATTCCACTCTACAGATGTACCATAATTTTTAAATTGCATAAATATTACATGAATTCATTCTGATTATTAGAGTGCTAACCACATAAGCAGGTGTTTGCCCTACACATTCCCTAACCTCACCCCCTCCCAGAAATAAAGAGCTCTATCTCATTAGATGGGTGGCATCCTTCCACATTCTTTTGGAACATGGCACTTTAACATTGAAATGTGGGTGGAGTTCTTTTTTTCTTCTGCACATAGGTGATCATTGTGCATATTGTCCCGCAGATTATATTTTTCAGTTAATGACGTGACTTTGAGATCTGTCCCTGTCAGTCCTTCCAGGTCTATGACCTTCTCTCTGATGTGAGTGGTTTCAGGATCTCAGACTGCATCACCCTTATGTTGACAGAAATTTAGGGAGGGGGGTTCCAGTTTGTTTCAATATTAGAGTGATACTGCTCTGATCCTCATCTCTCAAGCTCTTTGAGAAGGTAGCATCTGTCGCTCTCTCGCTAAGAGAGTACCAAAGAACTAGAATCCCTGGGTTGAAGGGTACGTGCATTCTTAATTGAATAGCATACTACCAAATGGCCCTCAGTAATATCACATTAATTTATCCGCCTACCCACAGGGTGGGGCAGATGCTCCTGGCTGGCCTACCCAGCAGCCTCCTTTTCCCTTTTCCCTTTTCTCATCTCCTTTTCCCTTGGTGCTCTCCACAGCAGGAGCTGGGAAAAGACAAATAATCACTTTCCAAGCCCCTCCTGCAGCTAAAGCGGCAAGGTGACACATTTCTGGCTAAAAAAAAAAAAAAAAAAAAGAGAGAGAGAGAGAGAGATACACATGGAAGCATCTCAGAGTAGAAACGTGGTTCTGGGAAAACTTTTGTTGTTCCCAACATGCAGGAAGGATGTGACTGAGGCCACCCAACCTCCTTGCTTTCATGCTTTATTAGCTCGCTTGAGACGAGGAGATTATAGCCACAGGTCACAAATCAACACGCTAAGGATGCCAGAGCAGGAAGACAGAAAGAGCCTGGGTTGCTAGTGGCATCACTGAGCAACTGGACTGATGCCCGCAGCCACCTATTCCGGATGTCTTATTGCAGAAGAAAAATAAACCCTCAATTGTTTGAGCTCCTGCTAGTTGCATAGAATCAGTTACTTGTAGCTGGATGAACACCTCAATAAGACAGAGTATCGGTGCCAGGCACCCATTTTTATTTTGATTTAACCTTGTTTTTCATACACTCTGGTAATGGTACAACCTTCTGGTTACTCTGTTGAACGCTAGAATGATAATAACAATGATTTATTCGTTGCCTACTTTATTTGCATTATCTGATCTCACAAAGATCCTGAAAGGCAAATTGTCTTTATGTTAAAGATGAAGAAGCCAGAGACCAGTAAAGCTAAATTCCCAGCCCATGATCACAAAGGATTGTGACCTAGTTCTAGCTGCTTCCAGAGGTCCCATTGTTAAACTCAGCCCTGGGTGGCTTACTTAACCCAGTAACCACAATAGTAGTGGCAGTAAGGTGGCCTGTGTGTGTGGTGGGGGACATGCCATTTACATGGTCATGCCAAGGATTATAGGAGCCCTTTTTTGCTTTGACCAGAGGGTCAAGATCTTGCTCCATTTCCCAAGGCACTAGGAATCTACCATCCTGTTGGGTAGAGAAGTCAAAATTAGATTCTCCTTTTCTACTCTGTGATTGAACTTGAGAGCTCAAGTATAAGTTAAAAGGAAAAGGGACATATCTCCTGCATGCTGAAGGCAGTCCCGTCCTCCTCCAGGAATGCCTTAATCACTCACAAATATTTACTGCGTACCTATAATATGCTACACACAGTCACGGATGGATAGCAATAACCGACAGACAAGGTCTTTGCAATCTTGGAGCTTACACCATCAAGATCGCACAAACTTTAGCACTCTATGAGAGTTTTTCATTAATTGCCTGTTCTTCAGTAGCATATTCTGAACGATGACCCTGCATGACCGCAAGATTCCGACACGCCCTGTGAGTCACCAAGGACAACACAATGGTTACTGTAGTTGTGGTGATATGCACATTTTGTTGCATTCTAATACCTTTTTTTGGAAATAGGTAGTCCATGTAAGACATCTATATTTCCCATAAATATTTAATTGAATCGTATGCCCTGGTCTGAGACCACACAGAAAAATACACACCTTTACTCTACAGGAGATATTGGTAGTTTTGTTGGGTTTCACTTGTTTCTATGTTTTGCTTGTATGCATCCTTTGGTCTCTCACCAGCTACTACATCCATCAGGGGAGGAGCCTTCCTAAGCCTGGGCACATCCCACTGATGACGTTGCTCAACCTGCTGCCGGCCTGAGGAGGGAGGGCAGGTCAGACTGAAGGGAGGGAAGACCTTATCTGCTTCTCCATGTGTCCAAGCCTTCTCTTGGGACCCTGCCCTGGGAGCTTTCTGATAGTCAAAGGAAAAGTGTCAGGAGAATGGGGTCCTAACACATTCGTCCCCCTCCTGTGGTTCTCTCAGCTCCTGTAAAATGAATGATGGGGTGAAAACTCTCCAGATTTCCCCCCAGCACTCTTGTCTCCACTTCTAGATTCCTGGGCAGAAACCAGGGGAGGGTTTGGGCATTGTTCTTGTTGACCTGAAGGAATCCATCTGCCAGGGAGCCAAGAAGAGGCCAGAAATCCCAGTGCTTCACAGCAGGGACACGGACACCTGCCCTGCCCCATCTGTACCCTCAAAGCAGAAATGGAAACATTCATGATTCCTTGCTACGGAGGAGACTTAGGGGTGGAGGAGACACGAGGGAGGCAGGTAGGGTCATGCCATGGAGGGAGATCAGGACAGAGGAAGGGAAGCTCACGTATGGAAGAGGACACGAGTGGTTGGGAAAGAAATTTTATTTTCAAGCTTTTAAGAGAATAATACAAACAACAGAGAGTTTAAAAAACCCTAAAAACTGGTTTAAAAAAGTACTTGACAGTGTTCCTTGAATACCCATGGATGACGCAGCCATTGTGCAATGACAACAGGAAACTCTGCAGGTGACCACCCAGTGGCCTTCTCTGGCAGGGTCCCAGGAACCAGCAGGCAGGCCTGAGGGACAGTGCCCCCCACTGGGGTCCCTGGCGCTGCCTCGGCCCTGGGGAAGGGCCAGGTGGCACTAGCACTGAGGGCCTGGCCAAACAGCAGCAGGGAACACTTACACTGGTCTCCACCCTGCTCCCTGGGACTCATCCAGTGGCTCTCAGCATGTGCCGAGCCTGGAGAGGCATGGCACTGAGTGTGTCCTGGCCATGGGTGGGGGTGGGCAGGAGGGAAAGTCGCTTCTGGATTGACAGTTTGGAAGGTTGAAGCCACAGCAGCAGGACTGTGCTTGAGATACCCAGGGGAAATCTGTACTTTTCTCTAGTTGTGTATGTGTGTGTGTGTCCTGTAAACATTTTGAGCCAAATAACCATAAAATAAAGTAACAAGGGCACACAACGATACCCATCTCCCAACCTAAGCCCTGTTTGAGCCCACCTGAAATTGGGAGTTCTAGTTTGGAAGGTCTGGAAGGGAGGAATCTGCTGCCCCCGCCCCACAACCTCTGCCACTCATACCAACATCTCCCTCCTTCCACTGTCCACCCAGAGTCACTGAAGCCATCTGAGTGAGAAATCCTGCCCATCAGGTGAGCCAGGGGCTGCAAAATCTGCATGTCATTCCTGCCAGCCCACACCCGTCCCTCTCCCTCCCCGCCAGCTGCCCATGGATCATGGCAGAGAGAAACCAAAACGAACTCAAGGGTAAAGCAGGGTAGGCCGCAAGTGCTTTTCATTCCCATGCCCTTTGCCTTTTCTCTCACTTCACACGTGCACATGTGGGCCCCACCCCTAGGCCAGCTCCACCTCCTGCAGCCTCCACTGTCCCAGGTATTTTGTGCATGGGGACATCTGGCCGATGTTGTTGCTATGTTTTGATAGGCTCAGTCTGTATTGCACTTCACTGTTGAGTTTGCATTGGTTTTCCTTGCTCTTGTTGGAGAATGGTATTGACTGATTGGAAACCACAAAACCGCACCAGCCTCACTCACTACAGCTCCAGTCCTGCCCCCACACCCCTCAAGGTTCCCCACCCTCTGCCTACCCTCTGTTCCAGCCCCCGGGTAGTAGACTTGCCTCCCCGCACCTGCTCCCCAGACCAGCATCCCAGTGGGCCCAGCCCCTTCCAAGCCTCCCCTCCCCTCCTGTTCAGGGTCACAGCCTTGCTTCCAGGTCTCTCCTCTCACACTGTCGTGACCCTCATGACGAGCTCTCGGCTGCCGCCCTGGGTGCTCCGCTGCTCATGAGGTCTTAAGTGACTCAAGATGTGCAGGATGGTGTAAGCACAGTGGTGATCGGACAGAGGGCCTGAGGGCTGGCTGGCTGCCCGGGCAGGGCCTTCCTCGAGGGCAAGGGTGTCCACAGCCTCCTGTTCTGAGGAGAGGGCATTGGCCTGCGTGGACGAGGAGGTTCGGGGGTTTGTCCTGCCTCCTGACTTTTGATCCTCCAGGTCTTTTGTCTTGTCATAGTTCAGCACTTTCCACTGCTGGTTGACAGCTTGCCACCGTTTAAAGATGCGGTACACAGAGGGTCCCTCGTGGATGATGAGACCTGAAGCAGCAGTGAGAAGAATAAAAGCCAAGTAAGAGAAAGCAAGTCACAATCTCCTTTTATTTATGAAAGGATGTAGATGTGGGAGCAAGCTGGATTTACATAGTTTATTTTGTGCTTTTCAAATCTACCTTTCAGCTCTGAGTCACGTGGTTCCCA
Organism: Anoura caudifer; assembly: GCA_004027475.1. NCBI lineage: Eukaryota > Metazoa > Chordata > Mammalia > Chiroptera > Phyllostomidae > Anoura > Anoura caudifer. The sequence continues at coordinate 588,354 of PVKU01000207.1, read as the reverse complement.
TCCCGGCATTGCTAGGTTCAGTGAGTCTTCAGTAGGTGCCAGGCTGTGACACCAAGTCTGTGAAAGAGCTGAGCACCCACAGGGGATACCTTTGCCTATTTCTACTCTGCCTGCTCATGTCTTGGCTTCACAAAATCCAAATTTGTTGTCCATTAAGGCATAATACAAATACAGGGTAGAGCAAAAGCAGGTTTACAGTTGTTCTTATGGGAAATAATGCAATAACCAATAATAATACACGAATAAACTCTGTGTTTCAAGGCCTCACAACTGTAAACCTACTTTTGCTTCATCCTGTATTTTTTCTCCCTTTGCCATGTATCCAAGGTACCCAGAACTGAGCTGATGTTGAATGAATTGTACACCTTCAACGGTACCATAAAAGAAACCCCATGGTCATTCCATACCTACTGAATGGTGTCTGAACTTCTACTGGTTAAGTCTCCGCCCAGATAGTCCAATGCTACTGAAATACACACACTCCTGGGAGAGAGAACTCGGATGCAGTTATATTGGCCATGGGAAGGGGAGGTAGAGTAAGAAACAAGCCATGTCAGACAATCTGGCAAAGAGATTTTCATCGCATACCTACTGTATGCCAAGCACTAGAGATACTGCGGTGAGCCGAAGAGGCAGAACCCTGCCCTCAGAGAGCTCACGTCCCCTCTAGTGAAGAGACACACAGCAGACATGTAAACAAGCCAGTAGGACCACTTCAGGTGCTGAAAAAATGCAGTGAGGAAGATAAAATAGGGCTAAGTGGCCACTGGCTGCAGATGTTAAAGGTCTTGTTTTAGCAAGAGGGTGGTTGGTGGGAAAGGCCTTCTGGGGGAGGTGATATTTGATTTGGTACTTATATGATAAGCAGGGATCCATGTGAAGGTCTGAAAAGAGAGCATTTTAGTGGCTAGAACTTCAAGTGCAAAGGCCAAGGGGTGGGAATGGATGCAAAGGGTCAGAAAAGAGGTCATGTGGCCAGGGTGCAGGGAAAGAGTGGGAAGGTGCAGGGCAGTAAGTGCAGAGACCACTCTATGATAGGGCCTTGTAGGCTATCGCAAGGAATTCATATTTTATCCCGAGTATAATGGGAAAGCACTGAAGCATTTAATAGGGGGAATAATGTGATCTGATTTACCCTCCAGAAAGTTCATTCTGGCTCCTGAGAAGCAATAAACTGAAGAGGACAAGAGTAGGAGCAGAAGACCAAGCAAGAGTGATGTCATGATTCAAGTTGGAAATGCTGGTGGCCTGGACTAGGGGAATAGCAGGGCAGACAGAAATCACTGCAATCAGGATGTCTGTGGGGGGTAGAGTTGAAAGACTTGCTCACAGGTGAGGTGTGAGTCAAGAGAAAAATCTGAACAACTTGGAAGCTTTTGGCCTCAGCTGTTAGTAGACATAAAAGGCACAACGGCCAGGGGTATGGATTTGTGTGCTGGTGGGAGTGACCATATTAGTTTCCTCTGGCTGCTGTAACAAATTACCACACATTTAGTGGCTTAAAATAATGCAAATATATTCTTTTAAAGTTCTGGAGACCAGAAGTCTAAAATCAGTCTCACTGGGCTGATTTGAAGTTCTCGGCAAGGCTGATTCTTTCTGGTGGCTTTGAGGGGAGAATCCATTTCCATGCCTTCTTCAGAAGCTTCTAGAAGTCACCTTGCTCCTTCCCTGCATCGTTCCACCTCTTTCCTTCAATGTCGCATCACCTGCTACTCTTCTGTCTTCAGGCCTCCCTCTGCCTCCCTCTTATAAGAACACCGTGATTACATTGGGCCCATAAGAATCACCCCAGGTAATCTCCCCACATCAAGATTTTTAAATTAATCACAGCTGCAAAATCCCTTCAGGGAGCCATTATTTAGCCACAGTGATATTCTTATTTTATTCATGGTAAAGTTAAGCTGTATGCTAGAAATCTCACTGGAAGGACCAGCTAGGCAGTTGGACATGTAAGTCTGAAGCTCAGCTAGAGGTATGGCCTGGAGATAGAAGTCTTCAGTGCAGAGGTAGAATTTGAAGCCTTAGGAATGCCTGCGTCTCCTGAGGAGAGAAGGTAGACAAGAGAAGACGGCCAATGACAGAGCCCTGGGGCTTCTGATGTATACAGGTTCTGTGGCAATTTGGTGGAGGTGGGACCAGCAGAGTAGGCTCTGGAGGAGCAATAAATGGTGTAGAAGCAAGACCAGCAAGTGCGGAGACCCAGCTAGAAAAAGACATGTTTCAGGTAAGAGAATGTGAAAATTCTTTGAAATGCTCTTGAAAGGTCAGTGGAATTAAGGAGTGGCCACTGTAGAGGTAAGCTGATAGTGGGAAAATCAGGTAGTTCTCATCCAAGTGCATGTTTTCCTTTCATGAAGTCACCAGTTAAGGGAGAAGGAGTAAGGGAGGAAGTGTTCACAATTTGGGGAGAAAAAGAGAAAGTGGGAAATAATTATCTTGGAAAATGGGAGGGTGAATTTACAAGGGAGCTGTGGCAGAATTATCTACTGTTGTTGGGTGTCCATTTGAAATTTGTGGCCATAAATTTGAAGTGAGTCTAGTCATTGGTTGTGTGATTTTTCTCCACACTTTCAACTGGTTGCTAGGCGCGTTTGTGGAGTAAGAAGAGAGTTGCATTTAATTAATGTAGACTGTTTCTCTGGGCAAGTGAGACAGGACAGAGGGTGGTGCATGTGTGCAAGGGAGTGGTTACGACACTGGCCCATGGAGCCTAGGCTGGGGAGGAGGGAAATAAGGACACAAAATGGATAAGGAATCATTTAAAATAAAGAAGGAAAGCTGTACTGTCAATGACAAGAGGTCTCTATAAAGTTGGAGAATTCCCTTTTTCAGTTTCTAGAAGTCACCTGCATCCCTTCCCTCTCCTATGCATTGGGCAAGAAATCCATAAATTTATAGGATGGGGGTGGGGGTTTTGCCCTGGTGGTGTGGCTCAGTAGATTGAGTGCCAGCCTGCAAACCAAAGGGTCACCAGTTCGATTCTCAGTCAGGGTATATGCCAGGGTTGCAGGCTGCGTCCCCAGATGAGGGTGCGTGAGAGGCAACCACACATTAACGTTTCTCTGCCTCTCTTTCCCCCTCCCTTCCCCCATCTCTAAAAATAAATAAACAAAATCTTTTAAAAATACGTAAGAAAAAAGATGGGGGTGTTGATAATCAGAGAGTGGGACATTTAATTCCAGGTTTGGGGAGTGATGTGGTTCTTGGTGATGGTAAGGTCTAGAGGGTCACCACTTGAGTGGGCTGAGGTGGGCTGGAGGAAACGGACTTTAGAGTAATGAGGAGTTGGAGAGATCTGCATCAGCCATCCTCACTGTTATCAGACAAAAAGGCCCCCTTTTTATAACCAATATATTTTAATACTCCCTTTCTTATCCTGAAATAAGATTCATAAGATAACATAAATCACTATGGTTACTTTAAAAAATATATAATGCCTTAACAGATAAAGTAAAGAAAAACATAGGGGAATTCATTTATAACAAGACTATATAAATTTCAATATGAATGCTGGGGCACAACTACATTTGAGAACAAATAAAAAAACCTCATACATTTCCAAAATTCACCCTAGGGAATGGTGGCACCTCTGCTGAGAACCGCTGATCTGCAGAGATGCTGAACACTGGTGGGAGGGAGCAGATGATCCCGGTACATCAAGGAACGTGAGTAGGTGGTCAGCAGCCAACAGCTTCAAGGGGAAAGAGGTAGGAATTCATGATGACATGCACTGCAAAGGGGCTGGGGCTTCGGAAGGACAAAGGAAGAGAGGTGGTTTGGAAGTGGTAATGGGGAGCAAGGACAACACGGACCCCAACCCCCAACCACACAGGATGTGTATGAGAGCAAAAGCAGCCACCACTTGGGACAGCCATGCAAAAAACACTGCCTCCAGGAAGCAGTTTTGTTGCAAGTAAGGGAAGATGAAAGTAACAATGAGAGAAGATGTTGCCAGTGATGGACCATGTGGTCCAGAGGGTACAACAGAAGAGCTGGGAAGATGGGGCCGGCTCAGGGATGAGTAAAACAGGAAAGGGATGGTCGTCCATATTGGGAGGGTGGTCTTGGAGACTGGGACCTGTGATGGTGAGTGGTGTGATTGGAGATGAGGCGCAATGGGATTTACAGCAATTGTAAATCCAGAGGCAGCTGGGCTGGTCCCTGGGGAAGAGCTGATTCACAGGAGTAAACAGCAGTGAGTCACTCCAGCCTCCCTGATGCGAAACAAGGAGACTGGATGCGAACACCACAAAGCCTCTCCAGCCTCCAACACACTGTGATTCGAGGAGGCGAGACAGCTACACACTGCCACTCTTTTCGCCAGTATCCCAACAGCTCTTGAAATTGCCCTTTGTGCAACAGGTCTTCAAGGGTTCATTGAAGGAGAGAGAGTCTCCCTGTAGCCCAGTGGATCCTAATGTATTTGAGGGTCTCATGAAAGCTAAGGGCCATCTTCCTGGGGGGAAACAAACCAGACACATGAATTGTTGTTACGATTTTAGGAAGTTCATAAATCTTCTGCAGGCCACCCGTGGACCCACCTCATCTGTACAAGGAGACTTCGTCTTTACCCAGTCTCTCACCCTCTCCCAATGTGCCAACTCTCATCACTTCTTTCAGCCTTTTGAATAGGTGCCTATGCTACCTTGGCACTGTAGCATTCATTTGTTCATTTATTCCACAAGCCTTGCTTGAATACTGCTATGCCCCTCCCCTTAGATCATAAGCCCCTTGAGGAAAGAAGGTATGGTGGAGGCTTCGGCAGCTGATACAGTTTCAGGAGACTAATGAAGCCTTGGTGATGAGGGAGCAGATAGGGTTCTCAGGAAGAGAAAAGGCGGGAGCTTTCGGAGCCCTAAACTAACTCTTTCCAGTAAGAGCCACTACACTTGATTCTTAATTAGCTTCTTGATCAGACAGTTTTACCCTGATTGAGTAGGGTGGCTCAAATTTTTAGTCTGAATATTGCCTTCTAATTATCTAACTGTCTAGCATTCAGGAAGCAATTAAACCATTTTAATAGATAGTTGGCTGGAGGGGAGGAAGATGCACCTGTTTTTTGTAGATAATGTTTGTTTGACAAAAGTTGGAAAAGCACAAACTACCTCATTCACATCTACTTCCTAGCACTCCCTCACCTTCCTGCTCTACAAATTACTCACTGATTCATTGAGTGGCAGAATTTTTTTTTTTAAATGGGGGGAAATGGGTGGGGCTCATCTGATGGGAACAGGTGAAGTGGGCAGGTTTGAAGAGATGGAGGAGAAAGGAAATGGGTGAGAAATGGCAGTGGATAAAGAGGGAAAGGGACTGAAATTAGAATAGGAGGAAAGAAGACTATTGGTGAAGGCAGGCAGAGAAGTAGGAGAAGGATAAAATGGGAAATCAGAGGTAGCGTTGTAGTATTAGAAAGCCAGTATGTTTTGATTGAATCCTTCTCTGGGATTCTCTGCTTAATTTAACAGTTACCTGGTAACCGCCTACAAGGTGCCCAATCCTGGGCTGTATTTGTGGGAAATCCAGTTCCAGAATTGCTGTCTTTGCCTTTCTAACGTCTCTCTGCCTTTCTGGCCTCCTCCTCCTCATAAAATTGTAGGTTCCATAGGTTGTCAGAATGTTTCACTTGTCACCTGATGGAGATGATGGAGATCATCTCCCCCTGATCTCCAGCTGAAATGGCCCTTTGCTCAGCCCATGAGGATGGGAGGGAACATGGCCGCTGTGAGTGGATGGTCCAAGCTGCATGCCTCCCATGCCCCCAGCTCACCACAGCCACGTCAGGAGCTCTTTCGGACATGGCATCCCAATCCTCCCTTGCTGCATCTTGGCCATCAACCCTTGCTGTGTCCACAGCAGTGAGATACAATTTAATTCCACTTGGTATTTCCTGAGTACCTACTATGTGCTTCTATGAGCTCCCAGTTCCCATCACATATGGAGTTAGGAGGACAAAGCTAACTAAGAAGTCTGGAAAGAAGCCTCTGATCCCCTCCCCAATGTTAGAATCCCCCTCTCTACCCCCATCTCCTGCTGGAGTCCTGGTGAAATGCTATAAAAGTTGCAGACAACTCTCCAATAGTGCTTCTCAAACTTTAGCATGCATCAGAATCAACCAGGGAGCTTGTTAAGATACAGATTTCCAGGTGCCCCCCAGAGAGTCTGACTCAGTAGGTCTGGGGTGAGGCCTAACAATGTGCATTTCTAAGACACTCTCGGGCGATGCTGATGCTGCCTGTGTGCAGCCCACACTTGCGTTGCACTGCCTCGGTCCCTATCCTGGCCCACTGCCCCTCCAAAGGCTCTACATTTTGAACAAAAACGTAACTATAAGTAATTTCAAAAATCCTCTACTTCCACATGTGACAGACATGAAAACGTAAGGCAACTGGAGAAAAGGATCATTCCTCTCTTAGACCCAAAGACCTCTGGGTCCCACGATTTAGAGTCAACTCACCAATGAATATGCATTGAACATTCAGAGCACTGTCACTTACTAACCATGTGGCCTTAGGTTAGTTACTTCCTTTTTCTGAGTAAATTGGGGCTCGTACCCCTTCCTTATAGGGTCGTTATGAGAATAAATGAGGTGATGAACCCTGCGTGCTGGTGCCTGGCACGGTGCTGGGCACGCATTTAACACTCAAGGCTGCATGACCCGAATTGTTGAGGGGCTAGGGAAGGTCATGGGATAGAAAACGCCTGCTCTTGTTTCTTCCTCCTTCTTCATTACCAACCCCATCCCCAAACACAAGCACCTGTTCTTCTATCTCCTAAGTGTCCTTCCCAATCCTCAGTCTGGGTCATCATTCACTGATGAACAACATACTGCAACGGAAAGAAGCTCGAGCGACCAGCCAACTCCACAGAAGGGGAAACAAGCCTTCATGCCCGCGCCTGCCCTCCCACCACGAAGAGTTTCAGTGGTGACCTGGAGCGGTGCTCCACTCCCCCCTGCAGAATTGCAGACAGATGTGAAGCAAGACTTACCTCCAAAGCCCCACCCTTGCCAACACTCACCTTCCAGATGCTACCCCTCACAGGGCCAGCCTATCAGAGCCTGAGCCAAAGAACTTATCAGGCAAGTGGGGGAAAGAACTCACTGTCACCAGCTATCTGGGGTGGGTTCAGAGATGCTGCTGGGACAGGCCAGAGAGGCAGTGTCACTTGCCCAGCGTTCTCCAGTGGGGGGCAGCTTTGTGCTTCTCCAAGTGTAGCCAGGCTCTTCCGATTGGGGCTTCCTGAGGAATTGGCGAGATACGGGTCCAGGGTCCCCATCTGGGCAGGCTCACCTGGACTCGAAGGCTTTGGGTCTTAGTTTGATGAATGCTTTGAGTGATCTGACTCTTTCAACTGAGATTCAAAGGACAGAGGACACTGAAAGCACTCAGTGACAGGGAATGCAAAGCCGCCTTCTGTTTTCATCGCTCAGGGCCATCTTGTCAGTGCCCAGGGAGAAGCAGTCCCTTCTGAGGTGACTTCTGAAAGAGTTCCCATCCTAGCAGGGCCCGTGCTGGGCCAGCTGACCTTGATTGAGCTGTAGAGAGTGTTTCTCAGTGCATCAGAGTGAGAACATTCCAGTCACTCTGCATACCCAGAGGGAGACCTGAGAGAAGACCTTTGCTGGAAAATCGCTGAGTACTGAAACTCTTTGATATGAAGTAAGCCTAACGCAGTAGGACTGAGCAGGAGAGAGAAATAGCCTGGAGCCCAAGTATCTTTGTATTGGTGTAATAGAGAGGTCCATTTCTGGGAGTGTGTGTGAATCATGCCCTAAGATACTGTGGATTCTTTCCTGCGGGGTTTCTTTATGAGGCTTAGAACTCTCACTGCTTTGACAGGTACAGAGAGAATTGCCTTTCTCAGCCACTCTGGATGGTGGTGAAGAAGGTGATGGTGATGAGGGTGATGATAGCTGATACTCTGAATGCTTGCTGTGGTCTGTCACTCCAAAACGGCTTTGCAAATATAGTCCACTTTTCCTAGGAACCCTATGAGGTCAGTCATATTATCTCTTAATTTATAGAACAGGAAACTGAGCTCGGAGAAGCTAAATATCTTGCCCAAAGACACACAGCTTGTACATAAAGTAGGACATAAACCTAGGACTAGCTGAAACAGAACAGGGCCATGTGTCTGGGCTGCTTCCCTCTCTGTGTTCGAAGGCCAGCGCTCCCTCCAGAGGGAGTGCAGCTATGGAGGAGATCATTTTTTGGGGGGGTAAATGATATATGTATGTGTATATATAATTTTTATGTGAATTCATCAATAAAGTGTTCTAATCTATGTGTTACATTGTTATAACAGAGTAATTCAGAATGTGGGCTTTAGAATCAAATGAAGCTGGGGTTTAATTGTATGACTTTGGGTAACTTACTTGTAGCCTCAGCTTTTACCTCAAGAAAATGGGCATATAATAGTAACTATAGCATAGGGTTGTAGGGAGAAAATAAGTCGTAGAAAGAGGAAGTAACTTGTCCAAGGTCACAGAGGTACTTAGTGGCCGATCTGGTTTTCAGACCTAGATCTTCCATTTCCCAGTCTCCTCCACTGCATCAGGCGGCCTCCCCCATATTTTCAAAGTTTCCTGATCAGGGAATTAAAAGGTTTGACAGATGGGCCATTTCTAGCCCAAAGGAAGGAAGGAATTGTTGTGGCACACATGTATTTTTAGTTAATGTGAATTAAACTTAAGTTTGAAAAATAATGTTTTCAATTCTGCAGTCCCGATAGCTCTGCTGCCACCACCCCCTGCCCACTTGCTAAAAATTAGGCTCTGAATCCCTCTCTTTTAGAGGGCAGGTGCCAGGTAGCTCTAAATCGTAGTTACACAAAAACCTGAATGGACAGCACACAGAGGAAGCTTTAACAAAACATTTCAAAAGTAATTTCGTTAATTACCATGCTCCACTGTTTTAAAGATTTGGAGCAAGCTCAGAAAGGTTGCTCTCCTTCCTCCCCTTGACCCCATTCCACTCACAAGTACAAAACAAACAGGCAGGATAAGGTCCTCATTTTTGCAAAGTTGACTTTTTGATGGACAATCTCTTGGGTCTGAGGAGTGAAAAAAAATGTTTTTGGTGCCAAAGACCTTAATTAATTTGCTCTTGTTAAATTCTAATAACTTGACTCACTGGAGCAGAGAACGTCCCATTTGTTTTCTGTGAGGCTCTGTCAACTTCTCTGCTGGGGCAGACAGCATCATTAGAGATGACGGAAAAGGAGGCGGATGGAACCAGGACATTCGATGTAATCAGATCTTCTCATTGAGGGGACATGGGTGAGGGAAGCCAAAACCTTCAAGAAGAAGCACTGCTCCAAATAACAGTAGACTCTCAGTTATGTGAGGACACGGGGTCAGGTTCCCTGGGCTGTGACTGGGTTCAGCAAACATTTATTGAATGCCTACTACGAGCGGAATCTACTGGTGCCTCCTAGCCGGGCCGCTCATGGTTAGGAGTGTCTGCTCCTTTGCATACACCTTCTTATTCAATCCTCTCAACAGCTCTGAAGACAGTGTTATCATTCCATTTTACAGATAAAGGAAAGGGAAGCAGAGACTTTTGCGGGGACCCTGGACACTACACCAAGGTGGACCCTGCGCCCACCATTGTGAATCTCATCTCTTCCTTCCTGAGCTATTATTTGGGAGCCAAAAGACTAGCCCTAGACTAGCATGTGCAGCATCCTGCAAGGACTCACCTGAAGAGGTAAAGCCAGACCTGCCTTATAGGGGCCATGGTCGCTGTCCTACATTTCTCTAAGTGAATCTGGTGTCAAGTGTGCTCACTTGTAGTTCTGTGAGTCTGAATATCTAGTTGAGCCTAAAAATGAAGATACATCTAGTAGACGTTGCACGCTGTACTTCATTCTCCCTTCCAGAGAGCCCCTAAGAAGCTGATACTCTGTAACTACTTGTGCAGCACTGTGTGTTTTTCCTCAACTGGCCAGCACATTGCAGAGCAGGAGGAGTGGCCTGCACTTAAACTTCACCCTTAAAACCATCACCATCACTGCTGATCATCATCACCATCCTCAAAATCACCATCATCGCAACCACCATAAGAATCTGTGCATTTCAACTACTTCCTGTTACCTCTGTCGTCCCTCTCTATGTCATTATTATTCCCATTTTGATTTTGTCTGCCAGCATTTCCTTCTGCGGACAGCCTCTCCTAGAAAAACACTGAACCGAGAGTCCTACTCTGCTGCCTGACTCAGTCTAAGACAAATCCTTCAGTTTCCATGTTTTACCATCGAAAACATGGGAAGAATCATTCTTGCCCTGGGGGACATGCTCTGACACTGAATTAGCTCCAGTTCTAGCCAACAAAATGATAGAACAATCTAAACATTTTAAAGGTGAGATGGGCCCTGGCAGGTGTGGCTTAGTGGATTCAGTGCCCGGCCTCCGAACTGAAAGGTTGCTGGTTCAATTCCCAGTCTGAGCACGTGTCTGGGTTGCAGGCCAGGTTCCCACATGGAGGCTCACGAGAAACAATGGATCAATGTATCTCTTGCACATCAATGTTTCCCTCCCTCTCTTTCTTCCTCTCTTCCTTGCTCTCTAAAAGTACATAAATAAAATCTTAAAGAAAAAAAGATGAGATAGCCAAAATATAACTGTATCCAACCACATTGGGATGGCACCAAAAGCAATTAGGATTCCTGTGCATGTCCCTTCCATTCACTGGCTGTCTACAAGCAGTCACTGGCCTGTCAGACCAGAATGGATAGATCATGATGTAGCTGTGCATCTGGGAAATTATGTTTTCCTAAAAGCTTAGAAGGAAGGAAAACAATGACAACTCTCAATATTTAGCTCACTCTGCTTCTCTCAGAAATTGAGTGACTATATGCAAGATGGATGTATGAAGAAAAAGAATTAGAGAGGTAGGAGTGGGCCAGGGAGAGGCAGGCAGATAGGAGGAGATACTATGAGATGGAGAGACCAGAGCACCAAGCAGGCCAGGGTGGGTGTGCTGGGTGGCTCAGAGCCCCAGGGAACAGAACAGGCCTGTGTGTGAGAGCTCCTCCTGTAAGTGGGCCCAGGTGTACCAAAGTGGCAGATGGCATCTGCAGGTATCCCATAAGTGATGCCATGGGACTCCTGCTATCTGACGCAAGAGGGCTCATAGAAGGAGCACTTGACTGCCAGTTAGGAGACCTTGCTTCTAATCCCAGATGAGCAAGCTTGAGCAGACTGCTTCCCTTCTCTGGGTCCCAGCTCTCAACTGCAAAGCAAAGGAGCTGCACCAGTTGATTGTACAATCTCTTCCTTGTTCAATTCTCTGTCTTCAGATCTATGGAACCCGGAGTGGTAGACAGTACTGATGTTCCTCTATCTCATCCATGCTTCCACCAGGGGAGGAGAATACTTCCCTGCCCTACCACCTCTTTGATGTAAGGTTTGTTGGTAACATACATTGGCTAATGTCTGTGGGCAGAAGGAGCAGTATGCCAGTACTGAGCTGAAGCTTAGAGAAGCATTGCAAATATCAACCAGTCCTTTTGTGCTCCTGCAATTGGTTAGGAGAAGAATAGGCCCCTGTAGCCCCTTCTCATTTAACATGGGTCCCAGCATGAGGAAACATCCAGAGCAGGCCCAAGCCCAATGCACAGTTGGAAGCTAAGCCCAGCCAAGCCCGGCAGAGCCACAGCCATTTCGTAGACTCATGAATGGAAAATGAATGATTCTTGTTGTAAGGCCCTGCAGTATTGGAGTTGTTTGTTACTGCAGCCAAAACTGACTAATACACCACGTGACAGGAAAGCATGTGTCATAGATGCTCACATCAGGGACAGATCAAAAGCCTGCCTGAAGGAGAATGAAGGGCAGCTGGAAGGGCCCCTACAGGAAGGCCCTCCAGTGCTTCCCCCTCCATGCCAGAGCCTCATACTTCCATATGGAGACACACCTGGTTTTTGGCATCAACAAACCAGGTCTCAGCAGGAGTAGGAAGGGAGTTTTGTGGGAGAGAGAACTAAATGAGAATGCCTCAAAGTCAAAGTCCTCCCGCTAACAGTCCTCTCTTTTCCACAGTCCTCCAGATCTGGTCAGTCTGTCTCTTTCACTGCCTACATACCATCATTAAAAGTCTCTTGAACTGAGAGTTGATGCATTGGTTTTGCTAGCACGAAGAGGCAGCAAGATGCTTAGGCAAGTTTACAAGTTCCGGCATCACTGGTCTCTGGCTGCTGTAATCGGTATGCAAGTCTCCAAACTCTCTGGTTCTAATATGAAAGGACCCCAGAGAGATTCACATGAATATCATCTCAGCCAATTTCTAGCTAATAGATGTTTTTCTGCCAAACAAGGCAATGTAGCATTTTGATATAATACACAAACCAATGCCCAGAGAAGACAGCTGTGGAACACTAATGTGGTCAGCACTATGGCCTAGGGGATCATCTGAGAGTTCTGGGTCAGGATGTGCACCCCGTGCTTAAGCATGCTTCATGTCACTCAGGGAAAACCAGGACCATTCCCCATCCCCTGAATTATTTGGATAAAGACTTTTAAGTTGATAGCCATAGTCATTTCTTGGGAAAAGCAAAAAGACCCAGTCCTCCACCAACCAACCTAGCATGAGGGAAGACAGAGAGAGGAACATAGACTTGGGAATGGGATAAGCAGAAACCTAAGTGGTGAATTTCCAACTTTTTTCTAAACACTGAAGCCTTTTAAACAGAATCTTACCTGAAAAGGAAACATATGTCAATAGATAAAGGAACAGAAGCTCAGGGTGAGGCAGGGTGAAGTTTCAGAGCCTGCCTTGGCAGCATTCCATTGCTCCCTCCTGAATAAAGCTGGGCGTGGAAGCCCAGCACTGCATACAGTTTGCAAATGACTAGACTAGAGAAATCTCGGGCATTGGAATAGGCTTACGGAAAGCTGAAAAAAGGAGGCAGGCATCACTGATACTGTTTCTGGGCATTCTGCTGAGAAGAGAATGGAATTCAAGGTACAGGCATTTCTTGTTTGGCTGGGCAGCCATGGGGTACACAGCAGGGAGGAAGCCTGAGCATCCTGCTGGAGGCAGACAGACTGACCAACTGACTTCTCACAAATCTTAGTGGCAAGCCTCCTTATCCGTATATTCAACCAGGCAAGACAGGTTCGCCTGGGAAATATGTAGATCTTCATTCTTTCCCTGCTTCCCCCTCCTCTGCACTCCTCTCTCAAATCTAAACCACTGGCCCCTCTCAAGCTCACTGGTTTCAAAGCTGGTGCCTGCTCTGCTTTGACCTTCCCAAGGGCGGGACCTGAGGGATTTGTCTAACTCACCATCATGTGCCTTCCCACTTCCCCTAGAGACAAGCCCCCAGACTCACCTATGCACACCACGTCCATGAATCCATACATCCCATAGCAGATCTGGAAGAGGAGGTCTTGACGCTGCCATTTTGCTGAGGGACTGAAGGTTGACCAGATGAGCCAAGAGATGCTGGCAATGAGGAAAAGGGAACCCAGGATGGCAGCTGCAATCTGAACCTTCTCAATGACTGTCAGAGAGATGGCCTGCCACTGTGGGAAAGAGAATGATAGCTTAGCTGTTGCTCAGATACCCTCACCCCATTCCCAGCCCACTCCCACCCATCCCCCTTCTGTCATCCCAAACTCTCACTTCTGGTTTAGGATTTAAACCAGGGCTTTCCAACTAGTGATACAGTGGATATTTTTGCAAGTTTCTGAGTTTTACATTGTACTTCTGATGGGGAGGAAACCTATATCATACCAAATGATCAAAAGTCATTGTAGGGTTGGGGCTCTGGGCAGGCACAGCTGGGAAGGAAGGCCTTTGTAATTGATTATGATACCTACAGAGAAATGGAAAGGAGGAAGTGAAATTGCAGTGTTAGTGCGAGTGGTGTTCCAGGGCCCAGGAATATTCTTTTCAGAGCAACACTATTTTCACACTAATAGGTGCTGAGAGGACACAGGCCTTTCTTTACTTTCCTACAGCAGCACCTGGCATGCCATTTGATATCCATGCTAGAGATGACCAGTTTGAAGGACAGGAAGAGGACACAGGGTATGAGGGAGAGATAGGAAGAACAGTATAATTTGCTGACTCTATATGAATACTGATATTTCATTTTTTAACAGAAAAAGTATTATATCAATAGCAGCATTGATGGGTGGGTTAAAGACTAAGGTATGGGCAAGCTTGAATTCAGAATTCTGCTCTTCTATGGCCGATCTAGGGAACAGAGTCCTAAATGAGGCTGGAGTTGGATGTTAGCTTGGGATCTAGTCATTCTGTCATTCAGTAAATAAGTACTAAGTATTCTCCATGTGCTGGCCACTCTGCTAGGTTCAAGAGACAAAGTAGTAAGCAAAAACATACAAGATTTCTGCTCTTATGGAGCTTACAATCTAGAAAACAGGCAACCAAATAATTACTTACAAATGTAACTTATCAGGAGTAAGAAAGGGAGGTACACAGCACCGCGAAAGTCTATAAAATGGGGATGTGAGGTCCCAGAAGTAGTGATGCTTGAGTTGAGTAGGCGTTTACTAGGCAAGGGGAGGAGGGGCAAGTGCTCCGGGCACAGGAAAGAACATGAGCAAAGGCACCGTGAGTATGAGACCCTGGGAGAAGGCCAGGGTGAGTGGGGCAGAGAGACCAAAGAGATTGTGGGGTGAGAAAGCTGGAAATACAAGAACGAAAGACCATGTGGAATTTTGAAGAATATGTACAGATTTTTTACTTTATCCTAAGAGTAAACGCTATGCTTTTGAACAATTTTAGGCAGTGAAGTTGAACACTTTTACAAAGAGAACACTGGGGAAGGTGAAGGGAAGGGCAATCTCCTAATTGAAGGAATTTGTGTAACACCTTGTGGAAAACAGCCCCGAAAGCATTTCCACCTGCAACGGAGGAAAGGCGGACTACCTTCCGTCTGCCAACAGTGAGCCCTCACTACGTGTTCAATGGCCGGGATGGGGGCCCTGATTCCGGCTCTAGCTCCGACTGACCAACAGCCCGCAGGGAGCTGTAACCATTGGAAAACATTCCACTCGTTAGTCTAGATGTAGGACATCAGCCTTTACATTTAATTATACAGATAGCGTCCCGTTACAGGTAATTGGGCCTTTAAATTTTCCACTGCTTCCCTCGGCCTAAGGTTACACATAACAAGGGATTTTTTTCCAGAAGATGGACTAATCCTACAGACTTTGCTCACACACAACAAATGCTTTTTACGGAGCCTGCCCCACTGTCTGTGAAGACGGTTTCTGACTGAGCTTTTTGTCTCTACCATGAAGTCATCAATAACCCTCACTTTCTCATGCCCCAGACTTCAAAAATCCCAAATCCAGAGGCACAGAAAGGTCCCCCTAATTCCTAAAGCCCTTTTGACCACCCTCAAGCCACCATGGAAACTAAACAGGGCCCCTGACCACAACCTGAAGCACCATGAAGGACGGGATGGGGTGCCACTGCCAAGGCTCTCCTCCTGTCTGCCCCGTGGGAGGCCCCGCAAGCGGTGTCAGGAGCAGAGGTGCAAGGAGAAAGCAGAGAATAAGAGACTCTGACATCTCAAAGAGAGAGAGGCTGGGAAGGCGAGAAGGGCTCCAGAGATTCCAGGCTCTGCCACCACCAGCCTCCCGGAGCTTAGCTCCAGGGCAGACCCTGTAGACAGTATCATGATATTCCCCGTGTTCTGCCCCACAGTGAATGCACCGACCAAGGGGGAAGAGCGCAAAGCCTGCCTGGCTGCTTCCTTCCTTATAGCAAGGAGCACTGAGCACAGCACCTGGTGAGCCAGTTCTAGCTGAGCTCTGCGCCAACTTGCGGAGTGTGACCTAGGAGAAGTCAATACATCATAAAGACTCAAGTTTCCCTTTTGTAAAAATGGGCATAATTGGTCCCACTTCCTAGAGTATTATGAGAGTTAAATGAAATAACTCTCTAATCGGTGCTTTGAAGAGTATGGGCTGCCATTATTTCTATTCTTCGTTATGTTTCAGCAAAAATACAGTTAGGCATGCAGAGGTGGGGTCTTCCTGAAGGTAACCATACTCAGCAAACTCAGTTCTGTGCACTCTAGGGTAAAGGTTAAGGGCCTGACTCAGGAGTTAGACCCCTTGGATGCAACCCTGCTCCACCAGGGTAACCCCGAGCACATTGCTGACCCTTCTGTGCCTCCATTGTTTCATCTGTAAATTGGGAATACTAACAGTACCCGCTGCACTGGGTTGTTTTCAATATTAAATGAGATGATGTATATGAATACTTAGAACAGTGGCTAGCCCCCAGTAAGCACCAACCATTA
This sequence comes from Anoura caudifer, assembly GCA_004027475.1. Lineage (NCBI taxonomy): Eukaryota > Metazoa > Chordata > Mammalia > Chiroptera > Phyllostomidae > Anoura > Anoura caudifer. Next base: position 572,070 of record PVKU01000207.1, on the reverse strand, counting down.
ATCTAATTGCGGTTCAGATATAGCTGAGGCAGCCATGAAGTTGAGACCACAGGGCCACGCTGAAACTCCTTCTTTCTCAGTGGCTCTCCTGCTAGAGCCAGAGCTTGCGGAGAGTCACTGAGATAACGTGCTGTCACAACCACTGTTTCTCACGACTTTGTATGGGGCCTGGAAGAAACCTCCCCACACTGAGCAGAGGTAGCCCCGGGCCCCCCATCTATTACTCTGCTCGCTCGTAGGTGGTCTGGCTGGGCTATGGGAGCAGAAGTCGCCCCGCTGAGGCTCAACAGGCAGCTAGCTGCTTCATACTCTGCTGGACCCAAGGAGCCCAGGACACACAAGTGGGACAGTCTGGGCCACAACCACACAACACTGCTGCTAGTCCAAGCTACTGTCTCCCTCTGGTGCTGTCTGGAAAAGCGAAGTGGCACTTACTGAGCACACGTTGCTGCATTTCCAAAAGTAACAATCATAGTAGCAACCTAACAATAAATTAATAGATCAATTTCGTCAACACCGCAATTTGCTTCCTGTACTAATGAGGTTAGAATAAACTTCCCCTCCTCTCTCACACACACCCCAGGAAAGAGCTGTCCGTAAATGGTTTTCCATTTTACAAGTCAAAGGCCAGCGCCCATTGTGAGTCAAGGGGGCACTTGGGGGTAGACATGTGTGTTTGACTCTGACCCTTCTCCGAGGCTTGAGTCAGCTGAGAAGGAGGGGGAGAGTTAGTGCACCCAGGGCGTGGAATCAGCTGTCTCACGGCACTGCTGTTTTAAGACACTACAAGATTTGAAATGAATGACTAGAGGCGGAACCGGCACAGGGAAAGGCACCGCTTGTTCTGACCCCTCAGTACACCACCAGGATGGCTAAAGTGCCTGGAGGGCTTAGGGGGATGCAGTGCCCCATGTAAAATTGCATAGTGTGCAATTTTATCTACAATAAAATGCCCTGGGCACTGCAGCTTCACATTTTCAGGGGGCCCTGTCCCCTCCTGCAGAGACCCCCACCCCACCATCACCACCAAACCACCTGCCCTCCTGGGCTTGCAGGATCAACCCCCTCCTCCCCCTCAGAGAAGAGGAGTGAAACAACCATGCAGGCTGTTCAGGTTCCCATCTTCACTAGCCTCATGGCTGATAGGTTACATGGCAGCTTAAATGGCTTACCACGCATAGGTGGAGGTATTTTCAGAAACTGAGTGCTCTCTGTATGCGTGCACCTCAAAGGGAAAGCTGTTTGGGTTGGAGGGTATATGAGGTGGGACAGGGCCAGCTGGCTCCTCTGGGATGTTGGATGTGTCCGGGCAGGATGTGGGGGATGACGTGGGGGACCTCTCAGCTCTCACAGGTCCAGCCCTGTCTGCATCTGCCTGGAAGGCAGCCCCCCACCCCAGCCCGCTGCCCTGAGCCCGGGCTCTCCCTGCCCTAGCCCTTCATCGTAGCCTCTCCCCTTTTCCTTCTTCCTTATTGCCCATTCTTCTCTTTTCCTCTGCCTCCCTCTCCTGTCTCTTCTCTATTCTTCTCTGGTCCCTTGTCACAAGAAGGGTGATCCATGAACCAGCAGCATCCGCATCACCCCTGTCTCCTGATAGCTTATCAGGAATGCAGAAGCTCAGGCCCTGCCCCACCCTCCTGAATCATTCCTGCATTTTGACAAGGTGAAGTGCATGCACATTAAGGTGTGGGAAGTGCCTCTGCATCTCCTCTCCTCTTACTTCTTCTTTTCCGTCACCCTCCCACCCCCTCCAACCCCCAACCCCACCCCCGGCCCTTAGCTTTATCTTAGTCTTGCTCCTCACTGCCACCCTCTGTCTTTTTTCCATCCTGCTCTATTCTGCCTTCTGGTCTTCCTTCCTTCCTTTCTTTCTTCTTTTCTTTTCTGTTCTTTTTTTCCTCCCTCCCTTCTTCCTTCCTTTTTTTTTTCTGCATCCATCCACCCATCCATCCATCTCTTATTCTCTCTTCACACTTCTTTCCTTCTATATGTATTTCTCTCTGCCTCATTCCTTTCTCCTCTTCTTGCTGAAGCTTCAGAAAAAAAAACCCCACAAAAGTTATTTCAATTCTTCTTGTCCAAATGTCATCTGTGGTCTTGTCCAAATAACCCATCTCATGCCTTTTCTCCAAATGTCCCTGACTCTAAGGGGAAATGGTCCTCCCACCAGAGAGCCAGGGCTGTGGGAGACCATAGGCCCCAGCACCCCAGCACCCCCAGCCAGCACGCAGCCCCTGGTTGTACCTGCAGAGGATTCTTTGTGCTTATGGCAATGACGTGGTACTTGTAGTAGCATAGCTCACAGCTCCAGCAGCCCCGTTCGCTGATCCACTTGATGAGGCAAGGCTGATGGGTACACTTGACAGAGCCGTCGCAGCGGCACGGGCTCAGCAGCTCCCCCTGCAGGGAGAAAGGCACAGGGTGGTGAGGCCCAGAGTCTGGCTAACAGGCGCAGGGGCAGGCCGGCTGTAGGCTTGGGTAGGCCACAGCACGCCACTGAAACCAGGCCACAGGCTTTGTTGGAAGGCACGAAACCCCACAGACGAGACTCCAGCCTCCCCACCTTGGAAGCCAGGCAACTTCAGGGAACTCAACTAACAGTTCTAGGCCCCGGGTTCCGTTTGGTGCTGCCTACATCCTAGGGTTTCTGTGAAAATGAGTGAGCTGAGTCCTATGGAAGCCTTCTGCCATCCAAAAGAGGTGTCAGCCTCAGCTGCCTTCTCTTTAAAAACTCAGCCAAGGGTCTCAAGTTCAAATGCTCTCAGAGTTAGACAGGCAACACAAGTGACAGAAACTAGCTGGTGGAAAATGAGGCAAATTGAAAGGCCCAGACCCAAGTTAGAGGGATAGCCACTCAGCTCCAGCCAGCTGTAGACATGGAAGGGAAATCTATGTCGCAATTTTTTCATCCTCACCTGAGGACATTCTTTTCATTGCTTTTAGAGAGAGAGGAAGGGGGAGAGAGAGAGAAGCATTGATGTAAGACAGAAATATCAATTGGTTGCCTCCTGTACCTGTCCAGGCTAAGGCTCCTATGAGCCCAGACCAGGGATCGAACCTGCAAACTAGGTATGTGCCCTGACTGGGGATTGAACCCACAACCCTTTGGTTACAGAATGTCACTCCAAATAACTGAGTCACATTGGCCAGGGTTATGTGGCAATTTTTATGTAAAATCTCCAATACTCAACTATTAACAGCTAGTACAGTTTTTTGCCCAAGTTTAACACTCTGGTCTTGAGCCTTTGCATTATAGTGCAAAGCAGCTCATAGAGACCCAGGTCCCCTCTGTGAAGCCTCTCCACCTGGGTGTCAGAGTGACAGAAGCATGGCAGGTGGGGCCAGGCTTGAGTCCAATGGACCCGAGGAGTTGGGCTGGCTGGGTCCCTCTGGACAGCCTCAGGCCTTGCTGGGAGTGGCTGGGATGATCAGTCTGGGGGAACTAGAAGCAGGGAGGCAAAATACCCACTCTGCCTTTCCACTGTTGACAGGCCATCTTCACTGTGGCTCCAGGTCCTTCCCACACCTCTGTTACCCGCTGGTCTCTGGGTCACAACACTGTTATCCCTCACAGGGACAATATCTTATTCATCTCTGTATCCTTAGCACCTAGTACAGCGCTGAAAGCAGGCACTCTGCCCAAGTTTGACAGTGGAATGTGTGCATATCGGTTTGATGAACAAGAGGTTGTGTTCCTTGAGGAGCTGGCCAGCTCTTGCTCCAGGTGGGCAGCTGTGGCACCTGGAAGAGGACTAGAGAAGGAAGGAGATGCCCACATGGCTGGGCACTCGCAGCTCCCATGAAAGGCTAAGAGCCCTTGGAATGGAGTTGCCACTGCCTGTCTCTGGGAAAGAAACAGGAGGAGCGGCTGTGGGGAGAGGTGCTGGGGGAGAGGCAAAAGCCCTCGTTATTCATGGCAGCATTTCTTAGGCTCATTTATTCTAATAGGGTGAGCTGGGTTTGATTAATCGGGTTGTTAAGCAGCCATGTCAAATTGCTGATCGGGTAAGAGACATTACTCTTGGTCCCTGGCAATGGTGCCAGGCGACACCAAAGGCTGCACTTCTTACTTCCCAAGCAGCAGACATGTGACAGGGCAAGAGTATCTGGGCCACGACTGATAATGAGACCTGGGCTCTCTATCATGGCTATGGATGGGGGACCACCAGGGCTCCCATTCCCAAGGTACTTATCTGGAAAGGGGGTAGTGGGGGTGTGACCTGGTCCCAGTGCCTGGCTGTGCAGCCAAGAGGTCAAAGGTGTGCTGCTTCCCTTGGAGCTCCTGGCCCCCCACTGTCTCCCTGAGGACTGGACAACCTCAGAGGCAGAATAGGGACTTTTCAGGCACCACAAAGAGTAGAAGGCAAGGACACCAAAGCTGTTAGAAAAAGTTAACTTTGTTGAAGGAAGCAATCCAGAATTTTAGGAAAAAAGTAAATCTGCAAAGAAGCTATTTTAACCTTGGCATTCATGCAAGTTTTGTATTTTATGGTTTTAGTATACTGTGTATATTGGGAGTAGAGTCACAATCTTTTCTTGGTATGTTTAGGGCTCTAAGAGGGCCTAACCGGACATTTCACTGTCTTCAACTGGTCAGCCCTGCACTTCAAGAGCAAGAGAAGTGGAAATGAGCCAGCAGCTGGATAGATTCAGGTTAGGCTTAATGATGTTCTTTGCAAGAAACTGTTAAAGGCTAACATGGTGGCACATGGAAGCTGAGGTGGTAAACATCTCTCAATATAAGAGGCACCTCTATCAAAGAGAGAGGTTCAATGACCAACTCAAGGTTACTCAGCTAGCCAATGGCACGGCCAGAAGGTAATCTTTCTGACATCAGACTTTGAACTTCTCAGCACACCCCTTCTGCATCCTGTTCCATGCTGTCCCTCCCCCACCTGTGCCCCTGGGTCTCTTCTCTGTCTCTCCTTTCCAGATCCCATGCCTTCCCTGGCCTAGCTCCAGCCCCTCCACCAGGATACAAATTTGTTTCCTCTTCCACAGTTTGGTAATTATTCTCTCATTGTTTCTTCTGGGATTTGAGCTGCTCTGGCATACCCCATAGAATGGGCACACTGACTGGATGGGAGAGGTCCAGCCCCTCTGGCCCAGCTCCTGAGGCCCCCAGCCTTTGGGCTGGGAGGATTATTATGATCTTGTCCGTGGAGCTCCACGAACTCCAGACCACGAACTCCAGAGATCAAAGGGGCTTATTAAATGCAAAGGGTGCCACACACTTTCTTGATGATCTGCTTTGAGATTTGGGGCCCAGCGACTGCCCTGGGAATGACTCAGGTGAGAAAAAACAGTTCTTCTCTAGTCCCAGGCTCCCCCAGGACACTGTGTGGGATAGAAGGGAAGAGTGTGGTGTCTGGAGTCAGACTCCTTAGGTTCGAATGCTTCTTCAGTGCTTACCGGCTGTGCAAACTTGGGCAAACTTCTTAACCTCTCCGAGGCTGCGACTCCTCATCTTTCCATTATGGGCAACTCTTACCTTCTCAAGGGCGGATATAAGGGTTGACTGAGATTATGCACACAAAATGCTGGACATGGTACCTGGCACAAGTAAGTCCTCTTGTGAAAATACTACAATTCTAACTCAAATTTTCCTAAGGATTTTAATTTCATAGTTTTTTCTACTCCAGTTTTACTTGATTTTCCTACTACGAAATAGTTAAGGAAGGGATTGCCCTGTCTGGGGGGCTCAGTTGGTTGGAGCATCATCCTGTACACCAAAAGGTCATGGGTTCCATCCCTGGTCAGGGTTCATACCTATGTTGCGGATTTGATCCCTGGTTGCGGCGTGTATGGGAAGCAACCGATCTATGCTTCTCTCTCACGTTGATGTTTCTCCCTCTTTCTCTCTCTCTCTCTTTCTCTCTCTCTCTCTCTCTCTCTCTGTCTCTCTCTCTCACTCCCTCTCTTTCTCTCTCAAATCAATAAACATATCTTTGTGTGAGAATTAAAAAATAGTTAAGGAAGGGAGCCATGCTTTAAGTAAAGGGTCAACTGAGCCCAGAGAAAGGTTGAAATTAAAGAACTAAGAGTCTGCCCTTCTGAGGTGGGTAAGTGGGCAGAACATGGATCTTCTGACTTCTGGCCCAGGACTGTTCTTTGTGTTATCATGAGGTCACTGAGAAAGTTTGGGGGCCCCACCCTGGAGATGCCGAACAGAAAAGGGTGAGCCCTTGGATGAGTTAAGTAGGGTCATTCTAGAGTCAGGAGGCAGGTCAAGGTGAGCCACCACTCTTGGCCATGGCTGAGCTGGATGGTGGGAAGAAAACAGGATGGGTTCTCCTTCCTGCCAATGACACAGCAAGCGGCAGCTCCTCCATTCACAGGTTTCTTTCCATTTATTTTGGGCTTGCTTCATTTTTTCCCCCTCTCAATCTGAAAGGACTTGCTTCTGGAGTCCTTAGGTTACCTGGCTGCCATGGCAAGGCAGGTAAGCCAAAGGCTTCTCCTTCCACCTACACCAGGCATCCCTGCCACGGAGCAGAAAGAAACAAACCCAAGAGAGCCAAGCAAATGCAGCCCAGCCCTCTGCAAGGTGCAGTTCAGGGAGATCAAAACAAAGGAGCTGAAAGAAACACCAGCCTTTGGGTGCAGTCCAGAGGCCTCTTCCCTTAGTGAGACTAGTGTGGTGGGTAAGAGTTTGGGCTCTAATCTCGGACACACTTGGGTGTATCCAGGCCCTTACAATCTGCATGACCCTGAGTGAGTTGCTTAACCTTTCTGGGCCTGATTCAATCATTCTTTCATTCATTAAACATTGATCTGGTATGTTCTAAGTTCTGTTCTGGGTGTCAGAAATACAGCAGTGAACGGAACAAAACAAAATTCTCTGGTAGGGAGAGATACACAATAAAAAAGATTAGGAAACAGTAAGTACCTAAGCTACTATCGTGTGCTATGGAGGAAAATAAGCAGGGAAAAAGGAAATGGAATGTCAGGAAGGTGGCGAGTTGAAATGCTAAATACTGTGGCTATGGAAGGCTTCACCAAATGGTGCCATCTGAGTGAAGACCTGAGGAAGCTGAGGAAGCAAGCCATGCAGGGGTCTGGGGACAGAGCATTCCAGGCCAGGAGATCATCCAGTGCAAAGGCCCCAGGGCAGAAGCATGCTTGGCATGTCCCAGGGACACTAAAGTGGCTGGTGTGTCTGCAGTAGTGTGAACGAGGCAAGAGAAGTATGAGATAAGGTCAGAGATGTACAGGGGATGAAAAATAGCAGTAATTAGGTGAGGCCAGTGGGTTATTTACTGTGAATGAGATGGGAAGTTATGAGAGTATTTTCAGCAGAGGACGTGACTCGATCTGACCGGGTTTGATGGGATCACTCCTGCTGCTGTATTGAAAATAGACTAGAAGGAAGAAAGGGCTGAGCAAGGAGACAGAAGGTGCTGCAGTAATCCAGGCCCAGGCAAGCAATGACAGTATTTTAGACCAGCATGGTAGCGGTGGAGGATCCAAGAAATGGTGTTTTTGAATATGTTTCTAAGATACAGATGTTGGGATTTACAGATGGGTTGAAATGGTGAATGAGAGGAGAAAAATCAACGCTGCTGATTTTCACCTGAGCCATGAGAAGGATGGAGAGTTGCTTTCAACTGAGATGAGGACGACTGAGGGAAGGGCAGGGTGTGGAGGGTAGATTGGAAGCTCAGCTGCGCACATGCCAACTTTGAGATGTTCATTAAAGTCTAAGTGGAGACATGAAATAGGAGCTGCAATGGATATTGGTCTAGAGTTTGGGGGAGAGGTCCAGGCTAGGATACAGATTTGAGAGTCATTGGCCTACAGATGGTGTTTAGAGCCTCAAGCTTGGGTGAAATCACCAAGCAGTGAGTGTAAGTAGGAAGGAGGTGAGGTACCAGGGCTGCTCCCTGGAGGATGTCAAAGCTTGGAAGATGGGACAGAAAAGGGGGAGAGGGAACGTCAATGAGATGAGAAGACAACATGATGTAAGAAAGCCAAAGAAGACGTGTTTCAAGAAAAAGGGAATGATCTTCCCTGTCAAATGGTGTGATGATGGGCCAAGTTGGCTGAGAGCCAAGGGCTAACCATACATTTGGTGAGTTTCCTTTGATTTCTTCTATTTTCCAAGGGAAATATGAAGCATGGCCATGAGTTGGAAGTGGATGTGAGGGAGGAGGTACTTGACTTCTGAGAATTGGTATAAAATAGGCATCCAGGAGAGACTGAGTGATGGGAGTAAAGAAATGAAGAATGACTGCTGGCAGCAGTTAGGGTCTTTTCTATTACAATGAAACAGCTCATCTGTGAAACTGGAGAGTATACAGATGTAACAGAATATATGTAGCACCATGCCTGGCACACAGTAAGCTCTCAGTAAATGCTGCTTCATATGTAAGGGGTTATAATATGGGTTAAAGCAGATCCTCTTGTCTCTAAGCCCACCTTTTCACCTACTTCAAACATTGATCAATATCCTTCTTTCCTTCCTTCCTGCTTTATATAACTTTCTCTTCTTATTAATAATCCTAATGTTATAAACATCTCACAGTTTTAACAATACTGTCATAGACATTCTACCTTTTACTACCACAATAATTAAATGAGGCTAATAATTATTTCTCCTGTTTTACATGTGCAGACAACCACTCAGAGAGATTTTTCTTGTACAAGAGAAAGGCAGGGTAGGACTCAGAAACCAGGGCTGTCCATCAGGCTGCCTCTACCCATAGCATCTCTGTCACCCTCCGCAGCCTTGTCCATCAGATCCTTACCTTTCCAGCTTTGATAAATGAATGGTCTTGCTGGCTCCCCTATTGCCTTATAAACATGAAGGCAGAAATCCTTTGCCCCTTTTTTCCTCTCTTGCAAACCCAATTCTAGCAGTGTTCATTGCGTACTAATCGACATGCGGGGGGGGGGGGGGACATAAGATAGGGTTTAAGTTCATCCACACTCCTCCCTCACACCCCATCCTTGATGAGGAGAAGGCATTTGTTAAGTAAAAATTAAAAGAGACTGTTGTAAGCCTAGTAATGCATTCAAGTTTTCCCTTAGTTGCATTTCAGGTTAATAAGGAAGATTAGTGATGCCTGTAGATGCTCTACTGCGAAGACTCAGAGGACCTCAAAACCAGAAGGTCCCCTCCAGGGAGGACCCAGAACCTGTGTGTATTGGGGTGGAGAGAGTAGAAAAAGTTTGCTGGGACTGTAGAGAAGAATAGGAGAGAGGCCAAAGAAAGTAGGAACTTCCCAATGTCCATCCTAGGTGGTCTCTGGACCTAGAGGACAGATAGTTGACTTGATAGGGAAAGTGAAGAACTTCGTGGATCACTCCTTGGACTTCACATATTTGAGGGACCAACTAACAGTAAGGACTGTCAATGACCCTTTCTCCCAACTTCATGGGTACAACCAAACCGGTCCATGATATTGACCAACTGTTTGTGTACCTGTAATCTGATTTGATGGTGGAGGGTTGGGGAGGGAGGAGACAGAAGGGGAGCACCCATGGGGCCAGTGGATTGAAGGAAACCTAGAAGATTACAAGTGCCTTCCTCCTGCAGGAGACCAGACAATGATTTTTTTGATTCCACAGACCTGTATGAGGTCAACAAATACTGGTACTGGGATCAAGAAAAATGACCTATCATGAAGACCTACTTACCGGCAAAGGCTGTGACACAAAGATGAATGGGAGAGGGTGTGACTCCTGTATCTCTGAAGGATAGTAAAGCAAGTTTCCCCCTTACCTACGGGAGGCAGGCTGATGTGCAAGATGACCTTCAAATATCCCTTGGCCCTAGGATCCATTACTGCACACAGATAAGCCATCCTCAATTCTCTGCATATTGTGCCAGGCTGTGTACAGGCAACTGTGTTTTCTGCCCAGAGCCCTTTCATGCCCACCTTTTGCTCTGACACCATCCACAACACTTCCTGCCCCAGCCCCCTTCCTTCCAGACCCTGCCCAGGCCTCTTAGCACCCCTCCCAAGTGCACCAAGGCCAAACCCTGGCTTCAAGAGACTAACAGCGTATGGACACTGGCAGGAGAAAATAAGAATTGCTGCAAGATACTTTTATTTTCAAGGAAAGAACTCTATTACTAAGTAGAAAAAACAATTCTAAGGCCTTAATGAGTTGTAGTTATTGATACAAAATCCAATTAACTGCGTAATTATTTCTAGTTTTACTCTCACACCAGTAGCTTACTTAACACATTTACACACACACACACCATAATCTGCTCCCTCTTCATGGAAAAAACTCCAGGCTTCCTATTTATCAGATCAAACAAACAAACAAACACAAAGACAAGGAAAACACACAGAGACACAAACCAAACCCTCCGAACCATGTTTTCTCATTTTCATGACAATTATTTTATTATGGCAGTGTTTTTCTTCCTATAATTTAACTGGTATGAGACAAATGTACCTATTCCCTCTAACTGCCTCTAAATTTACTCAGCTGGTACTAGAAAGAAGTTAACCTCAAAATAATTGAATTTAAATAACATTCAGTTCCATAAAGTCAAACATGATCTGCATAATAAACAAACCAAGCTATCCAAGGACTGGTGGAAAGAAAGGTCATATTTTATGTGTATATTCATAACCATATCTGTGTTATTAATGACCTAAATATGCAATAGACTATCCGTTTGTCTTTCTGTACAACCCATCGTTACCATCACCATCATTACCAAAGAGCTAAAATTAAAGGCTAATCTGCCCTCAGACCTCTGCCTGACTCAATCGAAAAACATAATTTCAATAAACCTTGACTGGCCAGAATTGCGCTGTTTGCATAGAGCAGCAGGCTGGGCCTACTTCCAAGGTTCCAGGCCACCAGGCTGAAATTCCAGAGATTCCAGGTCACTGTGTCCTCTCTCTTCCCCACAAGCCAGGCCATGCCAAGAGCACAAGTCAGTGGCGAGTTAAGGGGTGAATAATCAATTGCCCCTGGGGTCAGCCCTCCCCCGGCCCTCTGCACTGGCAGAGTGATGCCCAGCTTCAGTTGTGCAAAATCGTCGTGTTATTTGAAGAGGCTGTGGTGAAATTCTGCAAAAATGAGTTTTCAATTGTAATTAATATATCATTCAGTGTGTTTAGGGGATACAGCAGATGTTACAAGTGTAAATGAGCTTTAGTGACATGTTACACTTCACAAATGTTCCGAATCACAGCCCCAGACACTTAGAACCTGATGTATGGCCAACTTACAAAGCAAAAAAGCAGAGTCTTTGCTGGGTTGACACCCAGTTATGTTGCCCTCTGGCTGGTGACCTTGAGTATAAGGTATCTCCGCCTTGATTCCCTGGGTCTCAGAATGTAGTGAACATAAGAATTACCTGGGAAGCTACTCTACTTCTGATTTCATGTAGATTCCCTCTTCCTCTCTTGAGGCAAGGTTGGCTAAGACTCATTTTGTGTAGCTCTGGACCAAATACTCCTTAGCAAACCTTCTGTCTTCTATATCACTCTAAGACTCTTGTGTATACAAAGACAAAAATAAATGCCAATAGCTAGAATTTATTGAGCACATCCTATGCCCTGTATACAAGCTTTAACTGCTGGGTTCAAACCCGGGTTCCTCCACTTAGTCAATGAGGGGCATTGTACAAGTTACCCACTAGGAGCCCCAGGGCCGTCACATCTGCATCTCTACCGATTTACTTGTGCTACTGTGGCTGCCTCTCTTACTAGCTCACAGTTACTGAGCATGTGCTGGGGGCCAGGTATTATTCTAAGCACTTGACATACACAAGGCACTATACCATGGTTACTGGGGCCGGTGGACTCAGACTGGCTGCCTTGAATCCTTGCTCAGCCACTGATGACCTGTGCAGCCTTGGCAAATTTGCCCAGATGTAATGCGGGACCAAAGATTCAATAAGATAATACACAATGAGAAGTACTTCAAACCCTGCCTGACATATAGTGAATGCTCACTGTAGGGCATTGTTTATGGTCTCTCAGGCGCCCACCTAACCTGAGTCTCTTCACATCCTAACAAGAGGAGGTGGGCAGAGGCTGCTGCTGCCCTCTCCCCCTGCGAACCAGGGGTCTCTGTGGTAAGCTCCTGGGCACCTGCATATTGAGTACAGGTAATAACAGTGTGATGAATTCTAGGAGCCTCCAGATGCTGCTCTCTGCTCTGATATTTCAGGGGGAGAAAAGAACAAGCAAAGCAGATACCCCAACTACCATCCACCTGGCTGCCTTGGTGTCTCTTAGGAGCTGCCCTCCCCAAGCCTTCTTCCCCCACAGGCATGTGATTCTAGCTCCTGTGATGGAGTAAAGGAAAAGGCATCAAGCTTTGAGTGTTTACAGCCATCACTTTGTTTTCCACCTTCCCCTTCCAGGCAAGGCTGCAAACTTGTGTGTTCACAGCTCCACGTGAGAGCTCTGCGATGCCCTTGGAAGTACACGAGTGGACGGCACAAAAAAAAAAAAAAAAAAAAAAAAAAAAAAAAAAAAAAAAAAAAAAAAAAAAAAAAAAAAAAAAAAAAAAAAAAAAAAAAAAAAAAAAAAAAAAAAAAAAAAAAAAAAAAAAAAAAAAAAAAAAACCAGGGCAGGGAGAGAGACTAAAATGATCTTTGTCAGGAAGAGTGTAGTAAGGAAAGGAAAAGAGAGATCTTCACCCTATAATTTCCTCTGCCTGCTTTACAAAGAGATTGCAGTAAACATGGAAATGGTTTTCAATTCTTTCTCTGTATGGGACTTGCATTTCTGCTTAATGATGAGCTTCATTCAGATTATACTCCATTTAGATGGAAAAGCCTGACGCCCAGAGAGGGTAGTCACCTTCCTTAGGGTGCGGCAGTAGGGCAACACTGAAATAGGAAAAGATTACAGGCCCCTCTCGCTCGGGGTTCAGAGCTTCAGAGAGTCCACCCCATATCCTATGGGATTGATGCCTCTCACCAGGTGAGACCAGATCCTGAGCCAGCTGAAAATTCAGCCCAGTTCTCTTCCCACCTCTCAAGGAAGTATACTATTCCTGAAGTCTTGGCTCCAGTTCCCTGTCAGGAATAAGCTTGCTAAGTAGAATTTGAATTACTATGGCGTGTGAATAGACTCCAGTCTGTTGACTCCAAGTTTCTGCTAAGCTGTTCCAAGTGGTTGTAGCTTCTGTCATCTTGGCAATTTCACTTTGTGTTTGGAAAAATTTTATATCCCTTACTTCTGGGGCTGGGAAAGAGGGTCCTCAAAGGCCCTCCTCTCTCTCCCCCAGCCTCTGGTCAGATGGGGTGCTTCTGTACAGAGATGACACCAGTAAAGGGGACCCCAGAGCCTCTCGTGCTTCCCAGTGCCTTCCAGTTTTCCCTTTCAGATCCATCTATGAGAACCAATGCAGGGCAACGCTAAAGCTCATAGAACAGCCCAAGGCTCTGGACTCAAGCATTGGGGGGATATTTATGCACGGTTTCCCTCGAGAAGACTGAGACTATAATCCACGGTCTCCTTTACTCAGGAGCCATTCAGTGGCCTGGGGTGAGCACTCAGCCCTGGTGCCCAGAGCTCAAGGGGGCGCCTGCGCAGGAGATGCGCGTGCTCGTGAGGACTCACTTCCTTAAACACATCGGGATTCTCAGCTTTTGCCATTGGTTTTTAGGTCTGCATTTCACTTCATTAGTGGCTGCTATGTAAAATATTACTTCCTTTTATTTAACAAGGAGGTAAAGTAAGCAATCAAGATGCTATTTTCAATCGTTTTCTGGGATTTGGCAACCCAAGACCATGTTCCCTCTCCACTTACACCTCATGATTTTTTAAAAATGTATTCATCTTCCCTTCAGTCATCATCTATCCACACTGAGAAGTCCTATTTTTAGATTCCATTCTCATGTCATGCATTATTTCAGTCATTTATTTCTAGATCTTCACCAATCTCTTAGGTTGTTAAGATAAATTTTTCTGCTATGTCCAAGATAGCCAAGGATCTGCATGTCCAGAGGCTGGAGGACAAAAGGTCATACCTTAAAAATATGTAGAGATATAATATACATCAAAATTTTCCTCATAGCAATAGCCACCCCCACCCCCATGCACACAATCTCCCCCAAATCAGAAACATACAGCCTGTTATTAACTTGTATTTTTCCACTCACATTATGGCATAAAAAAATTTCTCATGGTAATCCATGATTTCATGGGTCATATCCATGATTATATCCTTAAAAGACAGTCCAAGAATGGAATTACTAATTCAAAGGGCATGGACATTTTTAAGGCTGTTGATAGATGTTTCCGGACTGGTCTTCAGGGAAAGTACCCCAGTTTCCATCCATAACATTATAGTATGTCAGCATCTGCTGCTGCTTCCCCATGTTCAAGGTCTTGTCCTTTCTTCACAATTGTGTGTACAACTGGTAGTAGTATCACAGCTGTGACTCTGAGAAGGAGGGCTCAGCAAATGCAGGCCGTCTGCTCCTTTCTACCTTTCTTTCCACTGTAGGGAAGGAGCAGGAGGTGGCTGTGGGACTGGCACACAGTTAAGTTGGGGATTGGCAGCGTTGCAACCCAGACATTCTTGGGAAAGAGTTTCATCCATGAAAGAGAATCAGGAGGCACCTAGCCAGCTGGAGGCTGCAGAATCTCAGTCTGGGTGCTGTGAGGGCTTTTTCTGCTCCAGGGAACTGATGAATGATACAGATGATTCAGAATGTTCTTGTCAGGAGTCTCAGCATAGCCCCATCTCCGAGATGGCACACTACATGGCTAAAACGCCTAGGGCACAGGGCCCCACATTAACCACACTGCACCTGCGTAATCAGCCATCACTGCCCTTTAAGACACCTAAACATGAGAATACCACATTCCTCCCAGTAATACCCTCGTGTGACTGGGCACCTTTGTTGTGGAAAACATGTCATAATCTAACCTGTGCCTTCCTGCTACAGTTTCAATCTTTTTCTATCTTTTCGTGAAAAATGGACAATGCATAGGCATTAAGATCAAACAATTTCTGTCTCTGCCTTTTACTAGTACCAGTTAGTTCTAGCTACCAATTGACTATGCTCCGAATATGTAACCCCAAAATCAGTGGCTTAAAATAAACCATTTATTATGTTCCAGGAGCCTACAAGTTGGCCCAATGGTTATGCTCATCTGGATTACTTAGTCTTGGCTGGGTTCACTCATGTATCTGTGAGCGGGTGACAGGTTGGCTGATCTAGGATGGGATGCTCTCCTTCTGCTCACATTTCTCTTATCAGCCAGTGGGACTGCCCAGCCAGTGGGACTGCCCACCATGGTGGAAGGGTTCCCACCAGCAAGGAAGGGCAACCCTGATCACATGCACTTTTTAAGCCTCTACTCACATAGTTTGCTAATATCCCGTTGGTCAAAGCAAGTCATGTAGCCTACTCCAAGTCAGTGTCAGCAGGAATTGCCCGAAGGAAATGACTATTGGGAAGCATAAAGATCTAGGGCCATTAATTAGTACAATCAATCTATCACATTAGCTGTGACCTTGGACACTTTCCTGAACATCTCTGAGCCTTATTGGTTTTATCCTCTGTAAAAATATAGAGTTTTTGTGGGATTCCTTGCTATACTATATATAAAATATCTGGCACATAGTAAATATTCCCTATATGTTAATTTCCCTCTCTTCTCCTATTCTATCATTTGGGATTTTCTCTTTTTCTTAAATGTATTATCTCCATTCATCATCTTCTACATGTAAAGCTTCAACATTTTAACACTAAACATTAAGCCTGTGGTTTCTGTTGAATCCCCAGCCCTTAGCCTGTGCCTGGGCCCTCAATTAATTCTAACAATCTGGAATTTGAGTCCTAAGGCAACGAAGAGGTTTCTCTTCCCTTTCTTCCTGGGACTGTCCAGTTGAGAGATGATCTCTTGGCTCTCTGATTCAGCTCCACTAACAAGAGTAAAGCAGAAAGGGTTAACACATTTGCATTAACTGATGACTAAATAGAGGCAACAGGATGGGAAACCTCCATTTCCTAATTTAAAGGTGGCCTTGGGGGTAGAATGAATATCCTGGCCTCTCTTTAGCTAATCAGGTTCCAGAAGAGACATTAATTGCAGCCAGTTCATCCTGCTGCTGAGATCCAAGGCTGCCAGCTCCCTTGCTGGGAATGAAATAGAATTTTAATTGGCTGTGAAAGCATCATGGCAGGAGGTTCAGGAAAGCTTGGTCCTCTCCTCCTAAGTAGGTGAAAGAAGCTTCAGTGGAAAGGCCCTGAGGAGACACAGGGCAATAAAGACCCTCCACATTCAGGGGAGTTTCCAGGTGCAAACCCATAGTTCCAGGTCCAGCGCTGGACCCCAACCAAGGTCAAGGACACTTTTGCACAGTGTACTTGGAGCGGTCAGCCCAGGAGCACTCTGCCTAATAACCTTCTTATCTCTGGGCTTCCTCTGACTTTCATGAGAAGAGCACCATGTGCTTATTGTAACTTGCGGAGCCAAGAAGACCAGTACCCCCTACTTTGGAGAGGTTTCCAATTTTAAGTTCAAGTGTGTGTGTGTTCATGCACATGTGTGTGTCCATTTGTCCATTTGTGAGGCTTGAAGCAATAGCCCAGCATTTCTGTTTTATTGTTTCAGAGCAATGTTCACATATCTTCACTCAAATTAATGTGATAATGTTTGGGGGGGAAATATGTTCCTGAGGCAATGAGTGTGCTCTTTCTGCCAATGGCAATTCCTAGCACACACATATAACTTTGTGATTACATGTGTAGGTCAATGGATGTGACAGTGAAAGATAAGACAATATAAACTTGTTAGCATAACCATATAATGATGCACGTTGTGGTTTTTGAAGACTTTTGGGCAACTTATTTAACCTCCTCGTGCCTTATTTCCTCATCAGTAAGATGAAGGCAATAATAACAGAACTGTTAGAAAACATGGTATAACGCAGACTGCTTACAATAATGCAGGGGCTCACTAAACGTGTTTTCGTGAGCACTAGTGAAGGGGGCTGGAGCTGGTCTTAGCCGTTGTGCTGTGTCAGCCTTGTGGTAAAATAAACCTGTTAGCAGAAAGCAAAGCAACACCAAAGATACACAAGCAAAGGCAATGCTTTCAGGAAACTATTTTGTGACATTATAGCTTGATAGAATTCAGAATTTTCAATACTTTAAAACTTCATTAATACTTTATAACTTTTTTAACACTAAAACTTAAAGTGACAAACTATCACTTATAAATACTAAATAGTTTTTGTTTTTATTATATAGTTGATGGTCACTGTCAATTGTTTTTTGAAACTTTATCATAAATTTAGTTAGAGAAAAGGAAATACATTAAAGGAGACTGTTGAAATTTTATCATTTATAAAGATATGAAGACAAGATTTTAAAACAAAAATGAGCCAACTCGATTCCAGTTCACCTCTCACTGGCCCTTCCCCATTCCTACCTCCTATCTTCTCACTGGGAAATAAGACATCTTTCCGGTATAAGTTCATTGGGGAATAAGATGTCTTTCTGGTATAGTCAGAATACAAGAGTAGCTAATAACAGCATCTGCTCCTAAATGGTGAGAAATTCATATCTTAAAAAAAAGCAACAGAAGTCTTTGACCTTTGGGGAAAAGAGCCCAGAGAAGATGGCATTGATTCAAACCCTCAGAAGATAGAAAGGCCTCTCCTTATTGAAAACAGCCCTTTCCCCCCTCCAGGTCTGATCCCCAGATCACACCAGGCTCCTGTGCCTAATTTCTCCCAAATGGGACCACCATGTTTGGGAAATTAACGCTACAGCCCTTTAGAGAAGTACAAATCAGCTCATCCTTTCAAGGGATGATTTTTCTTACTTTTCCTTCATCTCAAACAAATTGGTAGTGTCGGTAGAGACAGATTTTATCTTTTCTCTGCTAGCAAGGTACTGAAAAGCATGGCTGGCCACTTAAGTAGGGATGAGGCTAAGGCAGCAATGCTATTATCCCTGAGTGGTCCCAAGACCTCAGTTTTCTCCTTGTTTAAATGGGGCATTGGATTAAATAATCTCTACAAGTATCTGAAAGTTTTGGACTTTTTTGTATCTGTAGTTGCAAAACAACTCAACGTGACATTTTAGGAACTGTTTGAAGGTGAACTAGGCCAAAGGCATAGACGCAGGAGCTCTTTATGATGGAAGCGAGCATACTCCATGAACAGGTGAAGAGGTCTACTGGAAGTGGCACCACCAGCCAGTGGAAACTCCCTGTCCATCCCTGAACCCTGCAGCAAGGGACCCAGAGAGCAACACAGCAGAGGAGAACTACATAGTTATGGGAGTCCTCTGGGCACTGGAAAGATTTGCTCTTTTGAGTGCAAAAGGGTAGATTTCTATCACTTGCCCCAAATTACTTTTAAAGATCATCTGATTCGCTTTCTCATGCCCCATGTCACTAAGCAAGCTTCTTATCTTTTGTTTGGCCTCTCAGCTATATAAGATCCTAGAGTGAAGTTCCTTGACATGGGGACATAAGCATTCTAGGTATTGAAAAGAAGGATCTTCTACTATAAACATAAATCAACTTTCTGATCTCTAGCTTACTTTCTTACAAGATTATTTGGCCTGAATTATGTCTTTTAAGAATATGATCCCTCAGAGTAAAAGGTTATTATATCAAGGTCCTAGATCCCATCATGGAGGAAGAAGTTCAATGACCAAGGGCAAATACAATAGCCCAAATTTGCAGGGGATGGGTATGTTCCTCTTAAGGATTGCTGGTCCCTTCCTTCCTCTCTTCTACTTCTCCGTGCACCCTCCTCCAACAAAGGATATGAATACTTATGACATGTATGTGATATAAGGTCAATACCACTTTTTTTGTTTTTATTCTGTTGTCTTTGTCTTTACTCTTTAACTCCCTCTCAACCAAGTCTGTCTTAGACTCTAGAACAGTATGGAAAACATTCATGGACTCTATGGAAACTATTCAAGCATCCCATGTATGCTGTCCCTAATCATTCACCAGCTTCTCAATGACAGGAAGCTCACTACTTCCCAAGGCTACCCATCACATTTTTTTAATGGCTTTAATCAACTAATGCTTGCTGGGAGAATAATAAATATTAGATTGCAAGCTGCAGGAGGCCTGGGCTGCATGCAAGTCGTGGTGAAAACCACTACAAAAGATTGGAGGATGATTGGGAGATATGGTGATGTGTACCTGTATTGTTAAGAATGGTGTATGCACGTGGAATCAGAAAAGGAGATAGACAGATGTAAGATTAAGGTTGTACTTTATGGGTTTGTCTGAATGCTCATGTGGTCACGGTATGTGCCCAAGTGGCCTCTCCCATTACCTCTGCAGCAATTTTCCCCTTCACCTCCTCTACCTCCCTCTTCTGGAATGAATTTCTATCCCTATTCACCATGAACATCACTTTTCTTGCCTTGACTGCAACCCTCAGACAAAAATGTCAGAAGTAAGAAGAAAAGAAGAGAGGCAGTGAAGAAGGGAACATGGGAGAAAAGAGCCAACCTGTGGTGCTTATGAGCAGCTAAACAACTCACCAAGAAAAGTAGTGGAATGGAAGGGCAGCTTCCTCGCTGCCCCAGCCAACACGGCAGACATCACACATACAGACTCAGGATCTACGGCTAAAAGCTCCGATTCCATGCATCTTTAGCCTACCACTCACTTCTCAGCTCAGAGTTATCATAGGCCCATGTGGAAACTGAGCAGCTTGTGCTGGGAGTGTCCTAGGTGTCCTAGGTGGAACAGTCATGTGGAAGGAATCGCCAACTATCTACCTGTACTAATCCCTTCTCTTTAGCCTGAACCCCTCAAAGGAATGTCATGGTATAAACCCTAAAGAATAGAGGCAAAGGAGCCACACACATCTTAACTTGGTGTCCCCTGTATCTCAACACTCCTTTCTTATCAGGATATCCCAACACACCTGCCTAACTGCACCCCACCCTTCTTTCACCTAACCGTTTTCCCTGGTAGTCATTGTCCTCACCATTATGATCCCAGTAGAGACTGTTTTGATTGCACCATTTGGACCCCAAGGGCATTTTGAGTCTTGTTTACAATTACAAAGTTTTAATGAGAATTATATATACTTTGATGAACTCTTCTCAAGAATACATTTTCCAAAGAGAATTCCATTAAGCCTATGTAATTTTTGATCAATCTTTTGTAATATAGAGCAGTTAAACTATTTTCACTTTTTTTCTATTTCTCACTTAATGTTATTGAAATTTTTCATTGGGCTAAATCATTTTATAAGTAAAATATGTGTATAAGTAACATGTGTATTAAAATGCACTAATTACAACTTCTGTCATTGACATTTTTATTTTGTGGCTTTTATTATCTTTCCAAATTTAATTTTTTCTGGATCAAAGTTCAGAGATCCAAATTTTGTCAAGAAGCTGTGAGTCTTCTGCCAGATTTTAATAAGTAACAAATTTTACTAGGGGCAGTTTTTAACCACTTTCAGTTTTCTTGTAGTGCATGTTTCTAAACAGCATCAAAGTAAAGATGTCCTGGCTCAGAAGAGCTGGAGTAGTTTATTAACGGTCTAGTACATACAGGCAGCAAATAAACATAACCCCACTTAAGCCCACAACAGTGCTGAGAGGTGAATGTTGCTGTCCCCATTTTATACATATGTGAATTGAGGCTAAGAGAGGTGAGGTCATTTGCCCAGTGTCACACAGTGACTCTGTGATGAGCCTGGGAATTGAAAACTAAGCTTTTGAGTGTTCATTTTTTCATTTTTCCTACTGTAGCTTTCATTTTTTCTATTGTACCACATTGTATCTCTTCATTCATAATCATACTGTGTCCCTGGCTACACACACAACTGATACCACCTTTCACCTTGCTCTTACCAACTTCCTGTTCTCTCTCTCTCCATCACATACACGCATACACTCACACTCACACACCCCCTTTGAGCTTCTAACGGAGCACATCAGACTGCCATCTGACTCTGGGCCTCACCCTGGAGCAGCTCGACACCTTTCCTCCTGTCTCTCTAGTGAGTCCCACAGCCATCCCAGGGGACTCCTGGGAGGGGTTCCTGTTGGCAGGACCTTAGGTGGGGCCTCCTTAGGTTCACATCCATGTGCATCTCCAAGTTCCAGTGGAAATGTGAGTGAAGTAGCTGTGTGAGTGTGGGGCGGGGGGTGGTGTGAACAATTGGGCCCCACCCAGGGCATGGTTGCAGGCTGCTGCCTGAGAGGTAGGGCTCTCAGCCCAGCCACCCACAGTGACTCACAGCAGGCTCAGCCTCCAGGTCAGGGGGATACATAAGTGTGTTGTTTTATTCAGTCAGGATGAACACGTCTATTTAGTGGAACACAGCCCAGCAATTTCTCTTTTTTTTTTTTTTACAACAAATTACAGGGGAATGGGAAGGAAAGGAAATGGAGGGAGAGACAGGGGGGAGGGACTTCTATGTTTAAACCTTGCCAGGCATTAGTTCTGTGGAAGTTTCTGTGAGAAAGGAAGAAGAGAGGAGCAGATTTGAGGGAACAAGAGTAGCTGACAGAGGGGCAAATCTAGGATAGTGGTTTTAAAACATGCTATTTTTTCAAGTAGCTAGAACCTTTTCTTTAAATGTATCCTATGAAGAATGCCAGTATTTAAAACAAAAGGGGAGCTGTGTTCACTGACATGAAAATGGGACAGTCTATATTCCCACCCTCCTGGCCTTGTCCTGTGCACACAGCGGCCCTCAGAGAGCTCTGCTAAAAACAGGCTTACACCATGTATCCAGCAAGGTGTAGGAAGAGCACATTTCTGTGTATTCATTCATTCATTCACTCGTTCATGAAATACTTGTTGATCCATACTGTGTGCCAAATGCCATGCAAGGTGCTGGGGGACATTGTGGCACATAAAACAGACCCTGGTCCCTGCTCATGGTCTAGTAAGGTAGACAGACATTCATGAAATAATCACACAAACAAATGTAAAACGGTGGCTTTGAAGAGTGCTGTGAAAAAGAAGACATGGTGACCCAACAGGAAGCTGCCCCGTTGGAGCCATGTATGGGCTGAGGGCTGAAAGACAGGCACTAACTAGACAGAGAGCAGAGGATGACATTCTGAAAGGGAGGATGGCAAACTCTGGGGTCCTGTGCCAAGAGAGAGCACGCAAGCATTTGAGTTATTGATTCCTGCCTAGCAACCCATCCAAAATTCATTGACTTAAAACAACCACCACTTTTACTACTCTCACAATTTTGTGGGTCAGAAGTATGGTCAGTGCTTGTCTGGGCACTCCTTCTGCTCCATGTGGCATTGACTGGCCACGGGGCGGTGTGTGATTGATTGGCAGGTTGGCTGGTCTGGAAGGTCCAAAATGGCTTCACTGGCATGTCTGGGGCCTTAGTAAGGATGACTGGAAGCTGGACTCAGCCGAGACTGTAGGCTTGCATACAATGTTTGTGTGTCTCCAAAATTCTTATGTCAAAAATCCTAACTCCTAGTGCGATGGTATTTGGATGTGGGGCATTTGGAAGGTGATTAGGTCATGAGGATGAAGCCCTCATTAATGGGATTAGTGCCCTTCTAAAAGGGACCCCAGAGAGCTCCTTTGCTCCTTCTACTGTGTGGGGATACAGCAAGTAGACAGTCATCTATGAACTAAGAAGCAAGTTCTCACAGACACTGAATCTGTCAGCTTCTTAACCTTGGACTTCCTAGCCCCTAGAAATGAAATAATGGTTGTTGTTTTTAAGCCAGGTAGTCTATGGTATTCTGTTATAGCAGCCTGAATGGACTAAGACAGAAGCTAGATATACTGCCAAAGGTCACATTTGCTCCATTTTAAAACCAGGCATGCCTCTCTGCCCACCCATGCTCACCCCAGGCACTCTGGGCAAAGGGCTTGTCTTGTCTGAACCTCCCTATTTGGCCAATGGCAAAGGCATTCTCCTGTGTCTACTCTGCTGTGTCCCTCGGGCATGCAGGCCTTCCTCATCTGTCCCAGTTTATCTACTGGACAGGTCCTTGCTCACCTACTCCTGATCCCACACTGACTCTCTGACCCTCACCAGATTCTGCCTGCCAGTCTTCCCTATCAGGCTTGGTGATTGCTTTAATTCTTCCCGATGAACTTGTTTCTCTCCTGGATTCAGCCTGGCTCAGCTTTGACCCAATGCACTATTGACCAAGCCATGAAGGCTTGCCCACACTCCACCCCAGCCCTTCATAGGGACTTAGTAGGACACGGTTAGTAATGAGTTCAGATTGTGACATACAGCAGTCATTTGAACTTTCTCATTTGCTGTAGACTGTTGCTCTGTATGAATGTATCATAATGTATTATCCACTCTACTGTTGACGAATATTCCTATGTACATTCTTGTACACGTCTTGATAAGGATGGCCACTTCAGGAAGAGGGACCAAAGGAAGCAAAGTCTCCCTCACTGGCTTGATGACACAGCAGCCACCCTCTCCGTTCAGCTGCCACTTCTCCTCCAGAAGCCCCTCCCATGTCCCACAAGTTGTCCTTTCCAAGTTCCTTCAGGCTTGATCAAAGTCAGATTACTTCCAAATGTGGCCACAATTTTTAATGATTAACTGCAGTTCTGAACCTTACACGAGTTTTAAGAGTTTAGACTGACCAAAGATGGGATTACAGCCCCTTCAAAATAGGACCCACCAGGGTTTTTCCTTCTTCTCTTGCCTTAGGGATTTACCTGGAACAAATATATCTGGTCTTAGTTACCATGCTTTGTCTTATCAACTATTACTTCTCTTGACTTCAAATTCATCTCGGACTTTAACCCTCAGGCATACCTGCTCTATGTTGGCAGCTCCTGTTGTGTTGGTCTACCCCTGACTCCAAACAGTGGAAAAGAACCCACTTTTATTTCATAGAGCAAGTTTGGGCCTCTTGTCCACATTATCCAGCCACCCCTTGTAACGAATGCTAGGTGATCCGGAACAGATTACCCAACACATCTGAACCTTTCATTTCTCTTGTCTGCACATTGGAGCCAGTAATTAACCCCTGTCCAACTTTAGCACCATCATTAACAGCCTGATTGCTGGACTCCCTGGGTTTAAATTTAAGCTCCACCTCTAACTAGCTGTCTTAGTCCATCTGGACAGTGATAACAGGATGCCATAGACTGAGTGGCTCATAAACAACAAACATCTACTTCTCATAAGAGAAATCCAAGTAGGCTGGCAAATGCAAGGTCAAGTCATCAGCAGATTCAGTGTCTGGTGAAGGCCCACTCCCTGGTTCATAGCTAGCCATCTTCCTACTGTGTCCTCACATGGTAGAAGAAACAAGGGAGCTCTCGGGGGTCTTCTTTATTTTTTTATTAGGGCACTGATCCCATTTATGAGAGTTCCAGTCTCATGACCTAATCACTTGCCAAAGGCCAGACCTCCTGATATAATCACACTGAGGTTAGGATTTCCACACATGAAATGGGGGTAGGGGGGACCCAAACAAGCAGTCTGTAGCACTAGCTGTGTGGTGTTCTTCTGTACAACTCCCTGAACCTCTCAGTTCCTCAGTGTCCTTACATACAAACTAATACCACCTTCCCCACTGAGTCCTGAGGAGGACTGGGTGAGTTAATGTACAGAAAGCACTTGGCACATAACAGGACACAAATAAGCATTAGCTAATATTACCAATACTTTGGCTTACACAATATTAGCAGGATGAAAGGAGATGACTGTGAGTCTTTGATACCGTGTGGCCCAGGCAGTGTTTCTGGAAGTCCTAAGACAATAAGTGAGTCTAAGACATTCAGGATGGGAGTACATAGTCTTTGAAGTCTAAAGGACCTGGTTTGAATTCCACTCTACTGCAGCAAGATGACCTTGAACAAAGTACCTAAGTGAGGATTTGTTATCTGCCTAGTGGAATTGATTGTGAAGATTAAAAGAGAAGTAGGTGACCTAGCTGGCACACAGTAGGAACTGGGTTCATGTCAGTTTTCTGTCCTACCACGTGGCCCTGCTCTGATGTAAGCAATACCTGAGCCTGTTGCCACAGGGAGTCCTACCCATTAAGAGTGAGGTCTGGGGGTTTGCAGACAAGGCGGGGCTATAGGAACCTTCAGTCTCCAGCTTAGGATGTGAAACATGCGGGTGCAAGTGACATGCTGAGAGGCTCCTGGCTGGGGCTGCTCTGTCAAAGACTTCACGGGTGCCTCATTAGGTAACCTGTCAGTGTCCGTCTCTGAGTACAAGGCATTCAGCGTGGTTTCCAGGAAAGATGTTTGTAAGCCATTAATAATGACTAGTAATGAACTGCGTAAATCATCATTGGGGTCCATAGATATTACCACTCCTTGCAGAAATGGGCCAGGAATGAGAAAGAGATGATAAATCATGGCAATACTCTGTGAGCAGATGCAAACGGGGAAACTGGGGCAACCCTAGGAGGTCCCTACCATCACAGCATCTGGGGCCTGTCTTCAGTGTTTCAACTGGCCCCTCAGAGCCTGGGGCAGGGGGGTCTGCAGGGGTGGTCAAGGCCCCTGGGCACTCTATCTGAATCTAGACTTCATGCAATGTAGCTCTATTTTAATCTGTTTAAAATATTTGGCTTCCAGGAATATTGTTTCAAAATTAAGTTTTGATTAAAAAAAGAGTTTCAAAACTATTGCATTAGTTAAATTCAGGAATTAGGTTTTTGTTAGAAGCTAATTTCATTTCTAACTCCTACTTTGGGTTTGTCTATTACACAAGAGGATGATTTAAAAGTAGGCAAATGCAGGAAATAATAATGATGCTTGCCTATATTTTCCTTTCATATTCCACTTTACACTGGGCCATTGATCACACCTTTCATTTCATTCTTACAATAGCCCAGTAGGCTATTCAGAGCAGGGCTTGTTCCTCATTTGCAGATGAGGAGAATGGGGCTCAGGGCTCCAGAGGTTTCTCAAGGAGATGAAAACCTGTTTGGGAAGAGGATCTATCAGACTTTGGATGGTGATGTCCATGATGCTGCTGATTGCTGAGCAAACAATTTTTAAGTGCTTATTTTTATCAGGTCCTGTGCTAAGAACTTCAGACAGTATGTTTCTTGGCTCTCACAATGACCATATGAGGTATGTAATATTATCAGTAAACTCAGGTTCTGCATCATTGAGTAACTTGCTAAAGGTTATGCAGCTAAGAATTCACGCCCTGAACTTGAGTCGAATCATGAGGAAGTGATCAGACAAATGCCAGCTGAGGGACAGTCTACCAAAGCAGCTGGGCTGGACTCTTCACTCTTCAAAAATGTCAGTGTCCTACATGATAGAGCTAGGTAGAAAAACATCTGCTTAAAGGAAAGTGTGAGTGCAATAGGGGATATTTGAATATAGATTGTAAACAAGCTTTTAGTGTTGAATAAATATGAATTTCTTGGGGGTGATAATTGTATTGTGCTTATATAGGAGAATATGCTGTTCTGAGGAGAGACATAAAGAAGTATTTAAGGGTAAAGTATCATGAAGTCTACAACTTATTTTCAAAAGCTCTAGGGGAAAATCTTTGATATCTAACCACATATACATATATATGAATGAATGCATACATACATACACCAGATATATACACAATATATACATATACGTAGATAAATTGTGTATAGATATCTACCTGTAAATGTATAGATGATAGATGGATAGTACACTATGTGTCGAGATAATAAATCTGAGTAAAAAATATAGGGTATTTATTGTACTTTTCTTTTAACTTTTCTATATGTTTGAATGTTTTTAAAATTAAAACTTGGGGAAAATATTTTTAATGGAAAAGAAGTCAGGCATATGGAGCTGCTGTCCTGGACTCCAGGCCTTGCTGTCTATCAACACAACAGACATGGAAACCATTTCCTGAGGGCTGGCGATGGGCCTGCGTAACCTCGGTAGCAGACTGGACAGGACAGTCCTACTGTGTGCTGGTCCTGCCTCAGCTGTGGCATGTGAGCCAGGACTACCCCTCACTTCCTGAACCCTGTGTTCAACCCTCCCACTCAGCATTGTGCTTCCTACCATTTGTCCCTGAGAGTCCCCAGAACAAGAGCTTGCAGGTTGACAGAGGAGCCCAGACGGTGACGTTCGCCTCCTGCCCAGACAGTTATATATCATTCATAGCTCATTACCCTGAACTAAAAAAGGAAAGCCACTCAACAGAGCCAGCTGCTAATCTTCCTCCGGGCACTGACCCTGGTTTGGTTCAAATTACGCAATCCGCTCTGGGAGCCGGTTCCCAATTTCTACTCCATTCAAAGAAGGGTGTGGACAGTCATACCCATCAGGTGGTTCTTCACCTTTACTTCTTGTGAATGGCAGAGGCACAGTATGGAGATGTAAGAGAATACTTAACATGGCCAAAATGAAGTCCTTGTTTTTTCATTCTTCCTCACATTCATCCTCCATAAGCACAAAAAATGAAGAGTTGATTCTAATGGCAACATAGCTTTACAAAGCATCTGGTTCAGAAGATCCCATGGCACTTTACAGATGGTTTCTGGAAAACCTAATTAATCCTCACAGTGTGTCTGTGAGGGAAGAGGTTTTGATCTAAATCTACTCTGAAGATGGAGCAGAACAAGAAGGGTGGAAATTATGCAGGAGGAATTTAAGCTAGAAGAGAGGCAGAATTGCCAGATGGTGTGGATGTGAAATAGATTTCTATGGCAGCTGGTACACCTCTTTTTCCAAAATATTTTTTTTTAAATAGGAGGGAACTCCTGCCCTGACCAATGTGGCTCAGTTGGTTGGGCATCATGCTGGAAAGTGAAAAGTCACTGGTTCAATTCCCTGTCAAGGCACATGCCTGGGTTGTGGGTTCAGTCCCCAGTCAGAGCACGTACAAGAGGCAGACAATTGATATTTCTCACATCATGTTTCTCTCCCTCCCTTTCTCTCTTGATAAAAATAAAGAAATAAAATCTTTTTCTAAATAAATAAATAAATAAATAAATAAATAGGAGTGAACTCCCTATAGTGGGCATAAGACACTTTCCTTTCTATGTGCTGGTCAACCCAGAAAGTCCATATAAGGCTAACTTGCCTCCACCACACCCAGGTCTCAGGTGTGTACATATAACCCAGCCTAGCCAATCAGTAGATAACCACCTAGGGACACAGACACTGTGATGGGTTTAGGAATGGGTCCCATGACCCAAACCATCTAAGGAAGTCTTCCTAAAGATTTTGAGTTTCAGAGGAAGACACTGTTTTAGTCTGAGTTCATGAGCTGTTAAGTACAACATAAACTCAAGACTGTCAGAGACCATCTTGCTTCCACGTGAAGAGGCTTCAGTCACACAGCCAGACTCAGCTGCATGGATCAAGGGTTGGAATCTAAAATCGGAGTCTCCTGCCATTTAAATGACTTGAAGTAACCCATAGATACCAATTGGAATTGGAAACTGGCCTTAGGTTTTGAAGATTAATTGAAATTTAAATTGCTGGAGGTAAGCACAATTGAATCCAGCCACATTGTACCCAGTCCCATTCCCTTTGGCTTCCATGTTTTTTGGCTTAATGCACTTTCTATTTTACTTGATGCAGCTTCAGTTGGCTTTCTGTCACTTACAACCAAGAGTGCAAACTGACACAGCCCCATTCCCCTGATCTCCAAGCTGCATCCCATCCCATTCACAAACACACACCATTTTTCTCAAATGGCTGTGGTCCTTTCCTTCTTGGAACTGAGAAACTAACAAAGAGGGAGAAATGACTAAGTGATATTTCCAGGACTTTCCCCCCTACTTTATGGGCAAAGCATAGAATCATTGGCCTCTATGACACCTGGGAGGGCACTTAATCAATACAACCACTCAAGTGAGGCCAGACCCCTCTCAATTTTGTCACCAGGTTGCCACATGGCCATGCCCCAGCAATGAGTGTTCCTCCTCGCTGAGCCTGCCCTTCCCTCTGGAGCAGTTTCAGTCGTTAGACAGTACTGCCTTACAGTGAACCCAGATCTCGCTGTCTGTCATTTGTTGCTGTTGGTTTGCTTTCTGGGTGACACAGAATAGTTTGCTCATTTTGCTTTATAGTAACTTCAGGTTACTGTGCATAGGCTTCCCAATCCTGCCTATGTATTCTAGCCATTTTTCATGTCCCCACAGCTTTATGTCCTTTTGTCATGTCACCCTCTTATTAACCCACTTCTGCAGGTGTATGCTTTTGCAGGGTGTCCAAGCCACAGACTGCAGGCCACCTGCGGTCCCAACATAAAATCATAAATTTACTTAATATATTTTGAGATCCTTTTTGTTTTCATTAGTGTTTGTGTATTTAATGTGTGGCCTAAAACAACTCTTCTTCTTCCAGTGTGGCCCAAAGATGCCAAAAGGTGGACGCCCCTGTGGGCCTTCATCCTGCACCTAACAGGTGTTTGGCTGGCAAGAAAGACATAGGACGGCTCTTACTTCCCTTCTCTAGATTTGGTATTTCAGTGAGTGTGGTCCAAGGTCACATCAACACCACCATGGGATGGGAATGGAGAAGAGGAGCATAGGCTCTTTTAAAGTAAAAAGTCATGTATTGGAGTCTAGAGAATTTAGAAAATATTAAGAAGGAAACAAAAGATTACCTATAATCCTACCAGCTGCAGATAATTACTGTTAACATTCTATCCTCTTTTCTAATCTTTTTCCTATAAAAATACATAATTTAAAAATAAAGTTTGAAATCAAACTCTGTATTTTTATTTTTTAAGTTGATTTATTTTCTTTTTTAATTGTTATTCTGTTACAGTTGTCCCAGTTTATCCCCTGTTGCCCTCCTCCGCCCAGCCCACCCCTGCTCCCACAGTCCATCCCCACGCTGTTGTCCACATCTGTTGGTCACTCATACATGTCTGTATCTCTAGAGTCAGGAGCCTATCCCACCATGTCATTGATTAATTCATGGAAACATTATTGGTAATGATTTTCTAATAGTCCATACTCTGACTGGATCCTGAATTTTCTCATGTTCTTATTGTCAAACACTTAGGTTTCCTCACATTTTTACTTTAATGAACCATTGATGAGCCTTTTTCATACAAATTTCTGAAAGTAAGATTATGAACCATTATAGGACAGACATTTGTCAGTTTCTTGCTTCTTCTTGGCAAATTTCATTCTAGAAATGTTGTATCCATTTATTCTCCCACCCATAGCATAATGAAGCATTTGTCTTACCACATTCTACTCAGCATTATGTATTATAATTTCTTATATTACAATGAATTTATTAGGAGCAAATGGTTTCTAATTGTGGTTTTAAATTGTATTATTGGTAAAGTTGAATTCTTTTAGGTTTCATAAAAGTTTTTAAATGGAGTAACATTAGTTCCTCTTTTGTGACTTCTTCCATTTTTAGAAGTAAATGGTATCTAATTGCTCCTTGAAGTTGCTTTCCCTTGATTATTAATAAATATGAACATTTTTAGTTCATTATAATGGCTTTTAAACAGAGTAAAGTCGATTCTTTTGTGACTTCTTCCATTATATTATGCATAGTGTATTACTTTCATAAATTGGAAAAAAATTACTAGCATCAGTTCTTAAAGACTCAAAGTTGTGGTCACCATGAGCCTGGTTGTGAAGCTGCCACAGCTACTCCACTGGTTGGTCCTGAAGGAGCAAGTGGCATGAGGCATAAGGCAACACTTGAAAACTTTAGAAGCACATGTGAGCAATCTTCCTCTTCCTACTTCTGAATAACCTTCCATTTCTCTCATTTTCATTCACAAGTGTTAGACGTGGCCCCTAGATTTGGAACCACAGCTAACAGTTGTGAAAGGTTTAGAGAAATCCAGTTTCCGAGGGTTACAGAGGGAGCAAAGATTTCTCAAGGCTTCCGAAGGCTGATGTGAAAATTGTATGAAACACATCAAAGATATCTGATTTCCCTGCCATTTAAAAGGTTTGAGCCAGCCAGTAAATGCCATTAATTAAGGATCCACTCTGGGCTCAGCCCTGAAACAAGCATGATGGGAAGCACTTAGTGTGGAAGCAATAATGAAGAAAGGGGAGTCCTGGTAGAGAGAGGAGCTAATGGGGCTGGACAGCCGTCGATTCGATGCCCCTCCTGCAACCAAGGTTCCTTTTCTTTGTTCCCAGTGAAATGGAGATTATAAGAGAACTAGTCTGCATTACACTTGTGTGTTCTAATCACAAGATATTATTTAAAAAACTTAAATGAGATCTGTAGTTAACACCTTACACCAACACAAATTCTGGAGGAATTTAGCATTCAACCACTTTTAAGAAACATCTTTTGTATATCTACCAAGTGCCCAGCACCAGGTTAGGGGCTGGAAATACAAAACAAATGTGGTTTCTGCCCTCCACAGAGTTTACAGCCTAGTTGAGAATATTGAATAAGTAGGTAAATAAAATGTATAACTACAATTCTTGATAAAACTTATGAAGGAGAAAAATAAGGTGCTAAGAGAAAGATATCAGGGGTTGGGACAACCTTTTTAGGTTCTATAACCAAGAAAGACTTCTCCAGGGAGATGTCAGTTAAGCTGAGAGTTGAGTAATGCGAGGAAGCCCCTATTGCGGGAGAAAGACCGTTCCAGGCACAGGGCACAGTGGTCAAAGTCCATGAGAGTTGAGAGAGATACAACACTCAAGAAGAAAATACAGATAAATATTTGTTTTCAACCATGGAATAGAGAAAGGCTTTCTAAGTGTGGTTCCAAAGAAGCTGGAACCACAGAAATTAGACAACATCAGAACTTTTAATTCCTTCAGGGCCAAAATCACATAAAGACATGTGGTAAACTAGGCAAAATTGTTATGACTTGTATAACAATAAGTTATTATCTTTACTGTCTAGAAACTACTTTTAACTAAATATCAGAAAGGTTAACACCTCTAAAGTGGGTGTGAATATATTCTAGCATGACAAAAAGTCCAAGGCAAACTCAAGGGGTTCATTTATACAATGGACTACGGTTAAATCATTAAGAATGATTTTATTATTTTTATATTTTATTGATAACGATGTGTTTAAGATGTTAAGTGAGAGATGCAGATTACAAAACTACTAACGATAGGACTGTATTTTGTTTTAAAATATTATACACATGCATAGAAATGTCCTTAAAATGTCAATAATATTTATCTTTTAGTGATGGGCTTACATGTAATTTTTACTTTCTTCTGTATGCCTGTGTGTGCTGTATGACCTTTTTAGAAGAATGGGAAGGCATTAATTTTTTAAAAATCTTTTCTATAATCCTCACCTGAGGACATTTTTTATTGCTTTTTAGAGAGAGGGAGAGAGAAAAACAGTGATATGAGAGAGAAGTATCAACTGATTGCCTCCCTGATGTTGGAGATTGTATGCACCAGGACTGGGATCAACCCCACAACCTTTCTGTTGCTGGATGATGCTCCAACCAGCTCAGCCACACACACACTGGCCAGCCCAAGAAGGCATTATTTTCTATACTGAGAAAAATAAAGCTGTGTTCATATCGAGGTAGGTAAAAAGTGAGTCATCACAGTCCCCTTGGGCCACAAGGGACTGGAAGATGGCCTTGTCTGTTTCACTTCCTGCAGCAGGCCTGTTTTGATCAGTATCACCTGAGCCCTCAGGAACTAATTCTCCCAGGAAGTAATATCCTTCTCCAATCCCTTTCTATCCCCGGTTTAGACAGTCACACCATCCACATAGGCCCCCTGTTCAATGTTTTTTTCCCTTTTCCTGAGAAACAAAGTCCCTTGCCTGCTCTGGTCCATCACCCGGTTGGGGGCCAAGTCACTGGAGCCTCAGACACAGGTGTCTGGGTACCACAGCGCGACACAACACCTCCAGAGTAAGGGCAGCCCTTCTGCCTTCCAGGCTGAGAAATGCCAGGCGTGATTAGAAAGGTCACTTGTCCTCACAGCTGTCTGTGCTTCCCGGAGAGCAGCCTTCCTGCTGAGAGCATTCTTAATTGTGCTTCCTGCTGAGGGGTCCTGCCTCTCACCCCCTTGTAATAAGGGAGGCCCTATCCTCTCCCTAGTTCTTCCTGAACATGGAAAAAAAAATGCCAAGGAATGCAAAACCTTGCAAAACAGAGAGCTCTCTGATTCAAGAAAAAGATGAAAGGAGAATGTCTAGGAAAGGGTGTTGCAGGTAGAAGAGGGAAACTGCATCCTTGGTGAAAAGAAACATGCAGCCCCGAGGAGTGTGTGGGGCCATGGAAGAGAGAGGTTGGAGCAACAGAGGAGGAACGAATAAACACCCTTCCCCAAGTCATATCCTTAGAGCAATGAACAAAGAGCAGTGCAAGACACTGTAAAGCACACAGTCTGAAGACTGAGACACAAGTTCTCAAATAGCTGTGTTTGAGAAATTCTGATTCTGGAAGTCAAGGGTGCTGCCAGGGCATCTGCACGCTAGAAGTGGCTGGGGTTGTTTGGAGCAGGCCATCCATGCACCCGCCTTTGAGAATCCCTGCCTGAAGGGTAAGGATGGACGTGTTTGGGGGACTGGTTGCTGGCATGTCAGATGAATCCAAGGGGGTAGCAAGTGAAGGATGTGATGGGTAGGAGAGGAACATTGCCTGTAAGAAAGGGAAAGGGATGTGGCTACATAATCTTCTAGCTTCTTGAGTCCTAGCTAGCGCAGAACTGGCCGTCTGACCCTATCAAGTAGTTACAACATTATTCACCATAGCCAAGGTAAGGAAACAACCTAATGTGTATGAATGTATAAAGAAAGTGTGGTTTATCCATACAGTGGAGTACTATTCAACCTTAAAAAAGAAGGAAATGCTGCCCTGGCTGGTGTGGCTCAGTGGATTGAGTGTTGGTCTGTGAATTGAAAGGTCACTGGTTTGATTCCCAGTCAGGGCACATGCCTAGGTTACGGGCCAGGTCCCCAGTTGAGGTCATGCAAGAGGCAACCAATCGATGTACCTCTCTCACAATGTTTCTCACTTTCTCCTTCTCCCTCCCTTCCCCTCTCTCTAAAAATAAATAAGTAAAATCTTTTTTTTAAAAAAAGGAAGGAAATCCTGCCAGATGTGAGAACCTGGCAGACGTTATGCTAGGTGAAATAAGCTAGTCATAGAAGCGCAAATACTGCATGATCCTACTTACTTAAAATTCAAAACTATAGAAACAGAGAGTACGATGGTGGTTGTTGAGGGCTGGGAGGAGGGGGACGTGCGGAATTGCTGTTCATTGGGTGTAGTTCCAGTTATATAAAACTAATAGATTCTAGAGCTCTGCTGTACAACATAGCACCTCTAGTTAACAATACTGTATTGTGCATTAAAAAAAATTTAGGAAGGCAGATCTCATGTCACTTGTTCTAACTACAATGAAAAAAATAAGATTACCAGGAAAAAGAAGGGGTTTTGCCAAGCAAATACAATGGGGCCTTCCCAGCTGACTTCAGAGGCCAGCTGCGGAAATGGTAGGGTGCTGCTCATCGGAGCATCTTCCTTTGTGCAGCAGGAAGCTTGTTGCAAGTCACCCACTGAAAGCAGAGTGATGTCCGAATTTCTTATCTCCAGGCTCTGCAAGCTTACCTTTGAGGTTGCTCACCTACGCAGAGCTCATCCTGAAAGAATGTTATACCAACAGAGACAGGCCACCTCCACTGAGCAAAATGTGAGGGGAAGGGGCACCAAAGCAGAAGCATCAGTCCAGGGTCAGGTGAATGTCTCTCAGGCCAGCCACTGCTCTAGGTTCCGAGGATATAGCAGTGAACAGACCAGACACTACCTGGCTCTCAGATGATTCAGTCCAATGAGAGGAGGTAGACCACAAACAAATACTAAACATGTATGTCAGGGGATCACAGGTCCTGTGAAGATAATTAAATCTGGATAAAGGAGCAGAGAGCAACAGAAGCTACTAGAGGGTGGTCAAGGAAAGGCCCTCTCCAGAGATGAAATCTGAGCAGCATGGGAATAACTGAGGGAGTGAGCTGTGTGAACGTCCTGGGGAAGTCCGCTCCAGGCAGGTGAGTGCAGGTCACAGGCCTTGGGGCAGGAGCAGTGTGGTGGGTGCAAAGAACCACAGGAAGGCCACCATTAATGTGGAGACCAGCAGGAGATGAAATCGGAGGTGCAGCCAGGGGTTTTATCACTCAGGGTCTTGTTGATCGTGGGTGGGACTTTGGATTAGCTAATGGGAAGCATTTAGAGTTTAACAGATTTCTCCTCCCAAACTTTAATGATATGACTAAGGAAAATCATCAAAACTACTTGTTTAGAGATTGTTAAAAACAGAGACATTAGAAAAAGAACACACAGAAATGAAAGTAAGTCTATGTTAGGGAGATGGGATTGCGGAATTTTTTTTCTCCAAAAAATAGATTTGTAATTGCTGCAATGCTTCTAGAACATGCTTTCCTTAAAAAAAAGCCTACCACCTCAGGGACAGGGTGGTGCTACTTATTGTCCTGAGTACTTAGAGTTGCACCCAATGCATGTCAGACATTCACAGATGCTTGTGGACTTGGTGAGCTGAACCTCTTGACATGGGTTACATATTGTCCTTGTAGCAGGAGAATAGGAAACTCTCCAGGCCCTACCTGAATCACGTCAATATAATTCCAGCTTCTGCACTTCATCCTTGGAGTTTTGCAATTTTCCAAGTAGCCTTGCCTGTACAGAGTATGATTTTGAGCAAAGAAGCTATAGACCTTCTATTGGCCTTTTGGGAAATACAAGCTGGTTGCCTGGCTGCCTCCTGACACACCCAACCAATCTGGAAGACCATGTAAGCGTACAAGCTGACAATGCCATGAAGCTCTTCATCGCTCCAGTGTTCTGGGTGGTGGCAACGTGTACATGAATGATCTATTTGGAATCTGGAACCATTGTAAGATGCAAAGGCAAGTTCAGAAAGCACAAAGGATTCAATGTTAAACGAATCTTAAATTTTATCAGCTGTTCAGGTATTCTTCCTTTCATACGTTCTAGGAAATAAATAAGAAAGGCAGATGTCACATGTTAACTCTCTGGGGTCCAGTTCCTGTGGGTACTTAGTTCTCCACCTCTCTTAGGAGCATTCAGCTTTCTTAATAAGTGAACATCTACTGATTGAGCAACTATAGGTCAGGCTCTCTGATAAACATTTCCTATAGCTTAATTAATTTAGTCCTATGAAGAAGATATTATTATCCCCAGTTTATAGGTTAAGGTAACTGAAGCTAAGAGACATTAAACAATTTGTTCAAAATCACACAGCCAGCAAGTGGGGAACCCAGGTTTGAGACCTAGTTCCATGTGATTTCAAAGCCCATGTTTTAAAAGCACCACACTGAATATCCTCTCAGGGCAGATAAGGATATATAGTGTAGCTTTTTCCTTTAAGTAAGATTTTGAAAAATTTCTCTAAAGTTAGGTAAGACTGGGGAGGAATGATTATACTAGAATACTAGCACCATCATACACAGTTCAAACGTAAAGGTTAGGATAACACAAAAGGGACACATAGCCTAGGAAGCAGGCTTCCTACTGTTCATAGAAGGGCCTTACCTCTTCATTCAAAACTCTAAGCCTTCCCACAAACTGGTCTCGCTACCTCCCATTCACTCATTCAAACAATCTACCATGTTCCAAGCAATAGGAATACAATGATAGATACTAATAGAATGGTTCCCATTTTCCTGAACCTTATGGCTTTCTGGGGATGTATATATTTAATAATATACATATTTAATTATATACTATAATATTCAATAGTATCCAAAGTAAGTATTAAATTGCAATGTTTGTAAATCCAATGCAAGAGAGCTATGTGGAGCTGTACGAGCCTGCAAAAGTGAATGCTTGAGCCAAGATATGAATGATGGCCAGGAAGTAAGCAGGTAAAGAGGCCAGGGCAAATGCTGATAGAATTAGCCAGCCATTCCCATCTTCTCTCCCTCTCAACTTGCCATAGCAGAAACCTGAATCCTGTGAAATGGAGATGGGGCGGAACAGGAAATGGATCCTTCAGGTCCTATTCTTCTAAGAGAATGTAGCCCTGGGCACACTGAAATTTTTATTCATTGAGGTGAAAGAAGAGAAGGAGTGACTGGCGATACAAAACCAGGATAGGAACGATGGTGTTTTGTCCTCTGATAGATGTCTTCTGGACTCCTTGGTGACCCTGCTAGTCAGGCAGAGCTGCCACAGTCCCATCCACTGCACTGGTTCGAGCTAGAAAGGAGGCCGATTCTGCCAGGAAGATCCAGCCTTGGGCTAGGGCATCTGGCTTTGAGAAGTGAAGCATGGGCTAGATTTCCACCCCCAGTGACCAGCTCCCCCAACCCAGACCAGGTACTCTTGTCCAGTGACAACTGTCATAGCCAGACATGGTGTGCCCACAAACAGACCTCTGTCATATAAGTCTCTGTAACTGAGATAGCAGTGAAAGCACAATTGGACTGATTCAAAGTGTTGTGCACAATGTTACATATTCAGAGGTGTGTGTGTCCTGGTGAAAAAATATGGATTACCAAAGGTGGCTAGAGAAGTCCAAGGGCAGTAACAGAACCAGCCTCTCCTGGAATGTCTTTCCCAGGACCACCTTACCAAGAGGCAAGGAGGGAGCAAGAGATGGATATGAAGTTACTAGGAGCGAAGACAACGAAAACCATCCGATTGGTGATCGGTGCTGAGATACCAGGAAAAATCAGAGAAGTTGCAGGCTGGTTTGGAGTCCCTAGAATCTGGCCCCACCCTGGTTTAGAGCAAAGGTTTTTAATCCAGGGTCCATGAATAAGCTTCAGGGGATCTCTTAACCCCCTGAAACTGTAGTGGTATTTTGCACATATGTGTACATAAACACTTTTTCTATGGGGAGGGTTAACAACTAGATTTAAGCATCAGATGCTCAAATTATCAACTGCTGGTTTCAAGATACACCGATGATCTGTCTGGGTGGGTGGGTCAGAGGGTGTTCTGTAAAGATAGAAACAGCTTGTCCTGAGGTGTCCTTTCAGAAAACAAAGCTATTTATTATTAAGACCAAGGAAGTTGTAATTTTCTATGAGAAGGACCTCCTGAGACTTGAAAGTGCCCTTTCAGTCTTGTGCAGAATTCGACCGCCTGGCTCCTAAGAACCCCATGGTAGCTCTGAGTGGCCTGAGTGTTCTGCATGAGTGTTCCTAAAGCTGCATAAGCAAAGTGCATTTATCAGCAGATGTTTAAATTGGTACTCCAGTGTTACATTTACATCACTTCCACCTACTCAAGCATATAATAATTAGTTTTTCCCTTCTTTGCAATCATCTGTATGATGTTCTAATCATCTGGATGAGAATCTGGGCACTGGCATCCTTCAACCTGGACTTTAAGATTTAGATCTACCAAGGACCAGCTGGAGAAATTGGTAGGTTATGTCATCCCTCTGAGCTCCAGTTTCAGCACATGGCAAAATGGGAATAATAATATTACCTACTTTAGGAAGTATTGTGAGGATTTAAAAAAACTCAGTTAATCCATGTAAGGTACTTAGTACAGTGTATATGCCTGATACAGGTCAGAATTGTAGTGTACCCCATGCCTCCCTATTTAAGTTTATTTTTACCTTGTGCTTTTGCAAATTGTGGTGAGTTTTTACAAATACATGCATCTTTTTGATTTAAAAAGGTGGTATACTTTTTCTGTTATCTCTATTGTGTAACTTCTTTTGTTTTCCAAATGTTGAATTATATTGTAATATATAATATACCTGTGAAAAATCTCCACCATTTTTTCCTCCAACGTTACATAGTCTCAAATAGCTCCTCTCCACCCCCAGCTCAGTTTAAAACCTGAAAGGAACTTAGTGCAGTCAGTTTGCCCCTCCCCTGCATCCAGGAGAGGCTGTACTTAAACCAGTTTTATTTTTAGGTTTTCAGCAAAAGTGTTTCTACAACCTCCCTTGTCACCTGTTTCAGTGCTTAGCAACACTTAACACTAGAAATCCCTGTCCCTGTGTGTCTCTGACTTTTAAATGACTAATAACAACTAATATTGATAAAATGCTTTAGCAGGGCCCACAGACCAAGAAGAGGTGGGCAGAGATGTGAACTTGTCAACGTGAGTGCACATGCGTTCGTGTCGAGACGGGGCGGGTGTGACCCAGCTGGGACTGTGTTCCGGCAGAGAAAGAGAACTGCTCAGCCCCAGCCCATCGGTCACTGGTGTGAAGCCAGGTCTCCTGTGCCAGCTCTTTGGATTATTTTTTCCAGAGGGAAAGGCAGATATCTGTATTTTTATGTGAAATATGATTTTTTTTTAAAAAACATGGGCTTGGTTGAAAAAAATAAGGAAGCACTTTATAAGCCAAAAAAGAACAAATGCCCACTGCCTGCTTGCAGCCCATGGGTCAGTTTACAATCTCAGCTTTAGAATTTACACAGTTTTCACATTTGCTGTCTCATTCCACCTTGATATACCTGTAAGACAGGTAAGGCAAGCAGGTATACAAGCTGGTTTTTAAGAGATGAAGAAATTGAGACTCAGTTTACAATCCCCAAGATAGGGAAGCTGCCCAAGTGTCCATCAATAGATGAGTGGATAAAACAACTATGGGACATTCTCACAAT
The DNA here is from genome assembly GCA_004027475.1 of Anoura caudifer. Classification (NCBI taxonomy): domain Eukaryota; kingdom Metazoa; phylum Chordata; class Mammalia; order Chiroptera; family Phyllostomidae; genus Anoura; species Anoura caudifer. Next base: position 532,657 of record PVKU01000207.1, on the reverse strand, counting down.
GGAATCCCACTCAGCCATAAAAAAGAAGAAAATTTTACACTTTGTGAGAGTATGGATGGACCTGAAGAACATTATGCTAAGTGAAATAAGTCAGTCAGAGAAAGAAAAATACCATGATTTCACTCATACACAGTATCTAATGAACAAACTGAACTAACAAGCAAAACAGAGACAGACTCATAGATGGAGAGCTGATGACAGCTTGATGGGGGACTTAGGGGTTGGAGGGATTGAACAAAAAGGAAAAAGGACTCATGGACATGGACAACAGTGTGGTGATTGCTGGGGGGAAGGAGATATAAGGGGACTAAATGGTAATGGAAAAAATACAATAAAGATTAAATTTGAAAACAAAGAAACTGAGGCTCAGAAATATTACACAAGTTGTTTAAGCTACCCTGCTGGTAGAACCCAGATCTTACGGCTCTGTTTCATTGTTTCTCCTTGTATGTCCCAGCTTTGGTTCCAGGGGCCCTTAGAACTTTGTTTACCTCTCAGTGGATGCGACTATCGCACATATCAGTTGTTTATGGAAAATGCTGGAAGAAATGAGGAACAATTCAAACAGTAGAAATGTGGGTAAGTAAGATTGAATATTGACTGCACAAAATGAAAACATTGAAATTCATGGGATTTTAAGCATTTATAGAATTTAAATTCATGATAAAAATAACAAAAACATCCAGAAGTGGCTGCAATGGACTGAATGTTGATGTCCCTCTGCCCCCAAATTCATATGTTGCAATCCTAACTTCCAATGTGATGGCATTAGGAGACAGGACGTTGGAGGTAATTAGGTTGTGAGGGTGGAGCCCTCCAGAGTGGAATTAGTGCCCCAGAAGCTCTCTTGCCCTCTTTCTGCCAAGTGAGGATACAAAGAGATGGCAGTATGAAGCCTGCTAAGGGGTTCTCACCCGAACCTCACCATGCTGGCACCCTACCTCAGGCTCCCAGCCTCCAGAACAGTGAGAAATACATTTCTGTTGTGTATAAGCTACCTGGTCTACGGTGCTTTGTTAGAGTAGCCTAAACTAAGAGTGTGGTTAAGAGTTTAAACCTTCTAAGTTCTAACAAATGATTTTATAACAGTGCCAAAGCAACCTTTGGGTCCCCTATTTCACTATTCCAAATCTAGGCTTCAAGTAAGCCTAGCCAAAGTGGCTTTTCCTTTTAATCTTCACCTGAGGGTTTTTTTGAATTGATTTTTTATAAAGAGGAGGAGGATGAGAGAGAGAGAAAGATACATCAATGTGAGAGAGAAACATTGATGGTTGCCTCCCATACGTATACCAACCAGGATCAAACTCTCAACCTAGGTATGTGCCCTGACCGGGGATGGAACCCACAACCTTTTGGTGTGTGGTGCAATGCTCCAACCAGTTGAGCCACTCAGCCAGGGGGTGATTTTCTTTTTAACAATAGCTAATGTTGGCATGATAGGCAGAATATGGCCCCCCCCCAAAGATATCCATATCCTAAACCAGAGAGCCTATGAACATATTATACAACAAATGTAATTAAGGCCCTAGCCATTGTGACTCAGCTGGTTGGAGCATCGTCACATACACCAAAGGGTTTTGGGTTTGATCCTCAGTCAGGGCACATACCTGGTCAGGATGCGTATAAGGGGCAACTGATCAATGTCTTCCTCTCACATCAATGTTTCTCTCTCTCCCTTCCTCTGTCTCTAAAATCAATAAACATATTTTTTTCAATGTAATTAAGGTTCCTAATCAGCTGATCTTGAATTAGAGAGATTATCCTATGTCATCCATATGGGCCAGAACTAATCACATGGGCCCTTAAAAGTGGAAGAGGAAGGCAGAAAAGTGGATCAGATACAGTCAACCTGAGAAAGACTGGCTGCTTGTTGCTGGCTTTGAAGACGAAGAAAGGGGTTAATGAGACAAGGAAGGTGGTGGCCTCTAGAAGCTAAGAAGGCCCTCAGTTCACAGCCAACAAGAAGATAAGGACTTCCCTTCTACAATCACAAGAAATTGGCTTTTGCCAACAACCTGAAAGAGCAGAAATGAATTCTCCCCTAAGGCTTCCAGAAAGGAGCACAATGTGCCAACATCTTGATAACAGCTGGGTGGCCTGGTATTTACAAAACTATAAGACAATTAGTTTGTGCTATTCATAGCTACTATGTTTGTGGCAATTTGTTCCAGCAGCAATAGAAAACTAAGATAGTGGCAAGGATGCAAGGAGATAGGGCTTTCAGCAAGAAGCAGGCCATTTTATGAGAAAAGGACCTGCTAAAACAGTTAATTTGCCAAAGAGCTGGTTAGTTCAATAAGGCAGCAAGCTGACAAATTTTAGCCTAAAAATAACTTGTGGATTCTGAGTACTGTGAGGATTGGTTTGGAGATGGAAACTTCAGAACTATTCCCAGTGTTCAGATAGTTATGTGCTATTTCTAGTAACAATGTATGATTTATATGTTGGAAAAAATAAATAGTATCATCAACTTGGAAGCAATTTACAGAAAATTTATATAGTGTACAATTCAGGACAAAACTGACTGGTCAAAACATAAGAGATATCATGACAGAGAAGAATTGCAAAGTCTACTATCACATTAACCATAAATATGAAATAACTAATAAAGGAGCCAAACATTATTTGGCCCCAAATCTTGTAAACTGCAGAAGATGGGCCAAACAAGAAAAAGGCAGAAACAATCACATCCACTAATTTCAGAAATTCAAATTTAAAAGCTCATATGCCATTGGAGGAGCTAATGAAAGAAAGCTTAAAGTGACTAAAGATTGGATAAACAGAAAATAACCTGAAAAGTGTCCAAAACAATCCTATCACTGAAATGCTGAAATTTAAAATTTAACTGCTGCACATGCATTAAGGCTAATGTGCAATTTGGGTAATTAGCAAATGAACGCTGAAGAAACATACAACTGAAAAAATGTAAAAGATATTCACCAGCATACTAAAGAAATTGGAGGATACAGTCCCATCTAATATAAAATCTTGACATTTTGGTTTCTAAAAAGGAGTAACTAGGATATGATGACTTGGGAGAAGTGAGCAGAAGGCTTGACAGGAAAGAGCAAGCAGCAGGAAAAACCCCGAGAATCCAGAAGAGAGAAATGAGCAGAGTGATGAGTGTTCACAGTGGACAGACATTAACCATCAACGTACAATTACTGAGGAAGGATAAAAAGTAAACTGGTTACTCACCCTAAAAATGCTGGAAAATTTTAAGCTAAGATAGCACCCCATCACATACTAAGTTTTGTTTACTAATTGCTAGAGATAAATCAAAGGGACTATTGAGAAATTAGCTGCAAACTCATAAAAATATTGCAACTGGGGCAACAGAAATGGATGTAAAAAAAAACAAAGAATTCAAAAGAAATTAGTCAAAATGGAAAGATTCCCACTTAAAATGCCAACACTGTGGTTTCTAATGAGGAAATACAGTTTCTTGATTATTAAAGCTACTCACACACAAAACCTCACCATTTCAACCAACTGAGCAATTCTTCAACTGCTGCCATCAGGATAAAGTGACAGCCGACCCGCGCGCACTTGAGGTGCTCCTCCAAAGCTGCATGAAAGTCTTCCTCGTCTGCAATTCCACTGCTAGGATCATATCCTAGGAACCCTGAAACACCAATCCAAAAGAACCTATGCACCCCAATGTTCATAGCAGCACAATTCACAATAGCCAAATGTTGGAAGCAACCTAGGTGCCCATCAGTAAATGAATGGATAAAAAAACTATGGTACATTTACACAATGGAATTCTATGCAGCAGAAAGAAAGAAGGAGTTCCTACCCTTCATGACAGCATGGATGGAACTGGAGAGCATTATGTTAAGTGAAATAAGCCAGGCGGTGAAAGACAAATACCATATGATCTCACCTTTAACAGGAACCTAATCAACAGAACAAACAAACAAGCATAATATAACCAAAGACACTGAAATTGAGAACAGGCTGACAGTCACCAGAGGGGAGAGGGAAGGGAATTTCAGGGGAAAAAGGGAAGGGTTTAGAGCAACAATTATAAAGGACACATGGACAAAAGCTGGAGGGGGGTGGAAATGGGATGGAGCTGGGGAGGGCTGGGGCAGTGGGCTGGGATGGGAGTAGAAGACAGAAAACTACAAGAACAACAATAAAATAAAATTAAAAAAAAAAAAGAAAGCCTTGTCCAACAGAAATTGCTTTACAGCAACATTAAGCAGCAGATTTGTTAAATTAGTTATTCTGTTAATTGGTCATTTAATGAATTGGCTTTGGCTTTCACTGTCTATCTCTCTATCCATCTACCTACCATGCTCATCTATCTGTCTTCCTTACTGACCATTTGGTGAATTGGTCATTCGATGAACTGATTTTCGGTAAAATAGCATTAGATCAATTCAGGGTTGGTAAGTTTACCTGGAACCATTTTCTCTATAGCAAGTGGGGAGTGCAGTATTTTTTTTTAAAAAAAGGAAATTTGCCAATCCTTGTTAAAAGCTGTGGATTGTGTATGTTCTCTTTGACCAATAATTTTACTTCTAGGAAATTAAGGAAACAATGACAATGTACAAAAAGGTTAGGCTACGTGGATTTCATAGTAATAAAATTTTCTGATGCAGTAAAATATCAAAGACAAGATAAACATTTAAATATTAGGAGAGTTATTTAAATAAATCAGTGAGTGTGTACAATGGAGCTTTATAATTTGTGTTGTAAAAGTGTATTTAGTGTCTTAGAAAGTTGTGCAAGTATTATTGTTAAATGTTTAAAAATAGGTTATGAAATAGACTGACACTTCTGTAGTAAGAAAAAAAATGCCATATGTGTATGAGTGAATGGATAAACTCCAAAGTGTTTACTGTGGTTATTTGGGGGGTTGGCATGATGGATAGTTTTATTTTCTTCTTTCTGCTTACCTGAGTTTTCTAAAATTTCCACGCTGAATATACGTTTTTTTAATAAAGAAAAAAGCTCTGGCTGGTGAAGCTCAGTGGATTGAGCACAGGCCTGTGGAGCAAGGGGTCACTGGTTCGATGCCTGGGTTGCAGGCCAGGTCCCTGGTGGGGGGCATGTGAGAGGCAACTACACATTGATGTTTCTCTCCCTTCTTCTCTCTCCCTTACTCTCGAAAGAAAGAAAGAAAGAAAGAAAGAAAGAAAGAAAGAAAGAAAGAAAGAAAGAAAGTTTTTATTCACCCACTCTCTTAGAAACCAGGAGATCTGACATTCCTTACTATGAATATGACCTTGAATAAGCCCCTGTGCTTCTCTCCAAACCTTCACACTTCTCATTTTCTTTGAACTTCACACCTCTCTCTCTCCTGGTGTTTCCTTTACCTCCACTACAATTCTGTTAGTGCATCCCTGCTTCTAGGAATTCATATCTCATGAACTCTGGCATTGCCTGCAGATTGTATTGAACAATTCTATGTTGTATGTTGTCCTACAGAACTTTCATCCACTAATGTTGAGTGACAGGCACTCAGCACCAAGAGAAGCAAGAGGAGGCAGCCACTCCTGGGAGCCCATCCTCTAGTGGAAGAGACAGACAGATGTTTGATCCCCACGGCACTGCAATGTGATCATCGTTGCACTAAGAGTAAGAGCAAGGTGGTGTAAGATCCCAGAGGTCAGAGAAGACTCTGCGAAGAGGTGACATATGAGTCGGGTCCTGAAGGGAGGCAGAGCTTGAGCCGACAGCTGTGGAATACTCACCGCAACCAGGCACCTTACCTCTCATCCGCCTCCTAACAGTCCCACCAGGTCAGTCACGAGGCACCTTCTCCCCACTTTTTCTTAAGCAGTTGAGAACCTCGAAGTTTAAGAGGGTAAGGAGTGACCCCTATGCAGGTCACTCCTGGCCTTGCCCTGTTCTGCTTTATGTCACGGGGTGCTGACCCCCGGAAACTATGCTTCTCAGGCTCCACTGCCAGCTGGTTCGGCCGAGTGGGAGGCTGGAGGGTAGGAATTAGGGAGCAGCCAGGGCAGTTCCGCATCCTCTCCCAGCCTCAGGAAGCAACGCCAGCAGTCATGTAGCCTCCTCAGTGCCAGCCCTCTCCGCACCCCCACCCCCAGCCCTCCTCGCTGGTCCCAGATCCCACAAGGAGCCTGATTCCCAGGCTGCAGTGACCCTCCTCCTCCCTCGGCCCCTCCAGCTTAGGGATGGTGCTGCCTCACTACATGGCTTCTCTGTTCTGCCCTCAACTTCCCTGTTTGGACTGACAGCTCCACCAACACCTCCATAACCAGCTCCCCCATGAACTACTGGGCGTGGGCTCTGCTTTCCCAAACACACCCTCATCCATACAGTCACACAGCCAGTCATCAGCTGAGTTGGGCTCTTGGACTCCAAAGTCTGCAAACATGACAGTCCACATCCATCGGGCATCTGCTAAGTATCAAGGTTTTTAAAGGGATCATCTACTTAATCCTCACAATAACCCATAAAGTGGAGGCTATTTTTATCTCCCATTGATGATTCAAGAAGCTGAGGCACATAACGGCAACTTCCCCAAAGACACAGCCAGCAACTGGAGGCAGGAAGAGGTGGGCTCAGGTAGTCTGTGCCTTTGCCCCTAACCTCTTTGTTGTCCTCTGCTTGGACAACAGAGAGGAGGGAGGGGGAGAGTCTCAAGAGAGGTGAGACTTAAGCACAAAGAAAGAACACCAGAATGACCGTGGACCAGTCTTTGACCTTCAGTATGGCAGTTCCTTAGCTATAGTTAAAGAGGATAAACCAAGACCCTCCCAGGCAGCCCCAACAGAAGCCCCATCATGCTGGCATCTGTCAGAGAAGAAAGTGCTTGGCTTGCAAGGGAAGAGAAGGTGCCAAGAAATCTATGGAGTAGTGCTAACTGGCCCTGCCCTCTCCACCTTCCCACCTTGTCTGCTCCTCCATCTTCAATTGGGAAAAGCCCACGACCCCCTTCAGAACTTCCACCCATCCTCCCAGCTCTTGCTCCCTTGCCACTTGCACATTGCAGGGAATTTAGGTTGCTCTGAGTCTAATTAGCAGGTGCTAAGCAGTTTCCACATTTCTTAGTAAACATGTCAAAACACAAAATCCATTCATTCTTTCACACACACACCCCACCCTTCTCCTTTAAGACACACTTTTCTCTGTTAGCCGCTCAGCCAAGGAGTGTTTTTCTTCAGCAAGAGCGTAAGTGGCATGAACACAGAGTCTGGCAGATTTACAGTCCTTTTCAAATCCTCGTCTGCCCTCCTGGTCGTTCATCCATCTGCTTATTTGTTCATTCGTCTGCCCACTGTGGGGCAGGCACCGACAGGGGTCCTGGGCTTTACCGGGGTCTCTCAAGTACAAAGCTGGCATCAGGAGTGATCCCATGGAGACCCTCCAGGGGACCCCATTATCACCCAGGGCTCCGCCGGAGGTGAAAGGGGACCACCGATCTCCGGAGGAATTGTGCATTTAATTTCCACCGTTTCTCTGGGGTCCTGCTGGGGTAATTCTTAACCCCTTAAATGCATCAGCTGGATCACGGGCTCCGCCCCCAGCAACCGCCCGTGAAGATGCTGAATTTCCAGCCCGAGCCGCTTCTCTCCTTCCTACACCTCAGACCCCAGCCCCAAACCCAGTAAACGGGAAATCGGCAGGTCGAGAGGGTGAGGCCGGCTGTTCAGACCGGTCGCTCCCCGGAGCATCCCGGAGCCAGATGGCTTTTACAGCCTGGGCTCCGAGAAGCAGGCTTTGTTTTCACAGCCAAAATGAGGGGCCGCTGGGTGAGCTAGGGAGCTGGGCGTGGCGGCGGCGGAGGGCGTGGGGGTGGGGAATGGAGGGGGGAGGGGGGGGCGGAGCGTTCCCATCTGCGTTGTTTGTTTTAATCTAGGGTAATACAGGAATATAAAACCCAAAATTACTTTGAACTGCTGGCAGTGCAGTTTCAACCAGGAACTCACACGTGATCCCCTCCTCGCCTTCATCCCCATAGTGTGCCTTTGAGGGAGGGAGAGGCAGAGGGGCCTTCTGGGCGCGTCTCCATGTGAACGTGAAAGTAGTGAACCCCACCTGGATCCCGTCAAAGCCAGTGATTCCAGCTGGTCCCTCGCACCCTTCCTTTGTAAGTAGCCCACCTGGCGGCTGCCAGCACCAGCCTTGGCCATCCCTCTGCCCCTCCCTCGGTCCTTCACTTCAGCACAAACTCAGCTCCGAGGATCCCCATGGCCAAAAAAGGGAAAGAAAATTATTCTTGGCCCTCGGGAAGAGCTCCTGGCTGTAGAAGAGAGATACAGAATCCAAATAATTTCAACAGAGGAAAAGGAAGTGAGGACGTGCATAAAAGAGTGTGCGGGGTGGGGTGGGGTGGGGGGGGCACCAAATATTGGGGCTGGCAGGAACTGCGGAAGCTGCACCCTCAGTCTATTCAGAGACCTGAAAACAGGCCCAGAGAGGCGAAGCGACATGCCCAAGGTCACCGAGCCAGCAGCAGCTCAGCACTCACGTGGAGGCCTTCTGGTTTATCAAATTGGCCGTCTGCACGTTTCTGTCCAGGCTCCCCAGTTGTCAGTTCCCTCTTCCTCCCCCTCCTTCTCCCTTGAATCACTCAGCTTCTCAAAGAATTAATGCCCTCCCTTCTGTTATTAAATCTCCAAGATTTTGCCCTCCCCAAGTGTCAGGCCCCCCAAGTGCCTGGGGCCCAGGAAAGCAGTTGCCAGAACCATTCCAAGGAGGTGGGCAGGCAGTGAGAAGTGGCAGCAGAGTCATTTTCATTAATTTATACCATTTCGCAGCTCCTCCAATCTGCCTGCTCCCTGCTGGTCCTTCCATGTCCTGACTGAGATTGCTGTTCTGTTTGTTTCTATTGTCTGAGAAATAAAGTGGTTCTGATTACACCCGCCGTCTCTTGTGCATGACTGCGCTTGGGCTGCCCGTGTGGCAAGAGGACCCATCTGTATTCCTCTGCCACCAGCTTCTGGAAGCGGCCTGGGTGCTGCTGAGGAGCTCAGCCAGGTACCCCACCAGACCCCATCCCACCCCAATGATCAGGTGTGAACTGACAGGTGGAGGGAGAGCTGAGTAAAAGAGTGGGATCCAGGGTGGACCATCTCCTGTTGGCTTCCAAAGAAGGGGAGGGTGAGAGGAAGGAGAGGAAACTAACATTTTTGAGAGTGAAAGAGCAGAGTCAGTCAGTCAGTCAATCAGTCAGACAACAAACAACACCTACTCTGCTCCCTGCTGGGGACTCTGCCAGACCCTGCTCCTAATGCTGGGGACTCAGAGTTAGGACTCTGAAGTTAGTCCAGAGTTAGGATTCGGAGGTGAACATGGGCACAAACTCCACTACATCTTGGAATCAACATGTTTTTTGAGACATTTAGCAACTGGACCTGCACAGACACCAGCCAATCAGCTGCCTTGTAGCCCTGAGAAGGGTCTTGGAAATCCCCTACTGTTGCTGCCTTTTGTGGAGGTCAGAAGGGCAGTGCCAAGGGAGAAGCCAGGGTGCTGGGGTGGTGGAGACCCAGACAGCAGCTGCTCACCAGCAGGCACAGAGAACTGCAGTATTACAGTGATCCTGAATGCCCACCGTACAGACAGAGGGTGGAGTCAGAGGGCTGGAGGGGGACTTTAGCAAACTGCCCATAGTGGCAACAGCTCACAATTGTCTTTTGGGAGGAAGGGGCCCAAAGATTCTGCTTGGATCTTCCAAATTTCAACAGTGAGTTCTGGAATGCATGCATGTACGCGTGTGTGTTCTTTTTTCCCCCTCACCTGAGGACATTTTTTCATTGCTTTTAGAGAGGGAAGCATTGATTGGTTGCCTCCTGTACGCCCCAGGCCAGGGATCCAACCTGCAACTTTTCAGTTGCAGGACCACGCTCCAGCCACTGAGCCACACTGGCCAGGGCTGATCTTTTGATTAAAAATAAATGATATTCCCAACCCAGGTCAAAGAAAATGTAGAGAGTGCATCTTTGCCCACACAACCCCTAAAAACCCCCCAATTTGAGTCTTCTAGACTTAGGATGCCAAAAGCTGTGCTGGATTTTACAGGTCGAACTATGGTTTAGTCTCACAACTGCCCGTAAGGTTCAGACTATTCCTATTCCCTCTGGCTAACACATAAGAAAAACCAGGGATGAGTTTCCTGAGCAGGAGCTAGACGGGCACCTTTCTGGCACAAGAGAGGGCAGCTGATTGAATGAAGGACTGCCTGTCTCCAAGGGGAGAAAGCCCCCTTTGGATGGAACAATGTTCTGATGCTCCAGTTGGCACCTGTCCTGTTGCTGGATGGGCTGAGGCTAAAGGCAGATCTGCAGAGGGATCAGCACAGGAGCTGGGGGTGGCTAGGACTGGCCTGGGATGGCCATGGAGTTGTGAGAAAGGGGGTATAATTATGTAGAAGTGGGAATGGGGTAGGTATTCTAGAGAGAGTCTGGGGCAAATTTGGGTCATGGTGGGGAAGTTAGAGACCTGCAGAGAGAGTTGGGGGTAGACTGAGGTTTTATTTTCTACATGCCTGCAGAAAAGGTCCACATGCCATTTTCTTCTCTACACTGGATCCCAGGTGCATGCCAGTGACCATCTGCAAGAGTACACCCTGCCCTTGAAGGTGTCTGCTGTGTCTGGGCTTGAATACTATTTGCTTCCACAGTTCTCCTGGTGGGTGGGCTCTTGTGATCCCCTTCTTCAGGGGTGTGTTGTAATGACAATGATAAGAGGGAAGGGCCAGCCAGGTAGAAGGCACCACCAAAGAAAAGAGCAGCAACAAGAACAAGTGTGTGTGAGAAAGCAATGGCAAGTTACACCACTGTCCAGAAGGACAGGGAGTTGTGGAAAGTAGAGGCTTAAATGGGAGTCTGGGGCCAAGTTGAAGGACCCGTAGAGCCCTAGGTCCAGAGTTGAAATATTTTATTCATTAGGTAATAAGGAGCCATAGAAAGTTTGGTAGCAGGGTAGCTGATGAATTAAGAGGCTAGAAGGTAAATCTAAGCTCCTAATTTGCACCAGCCTCTTTTCTATATCCTTTACCTAGCTTTATGTATATTCTCTATATATGGTTTAGCTAATCCTGAAAACCGTCTTGTGATAAAAGTACTATTTCTGCTTTGCAGGTAATGATATTGAAGGTCAGATGTGTCAAACAACATTTCCAAGGTCATAGAGTTCATAAATGACAGTTTGAGATTGTCACCAACTGGGTGGTTGGGAGAGTAGTTAGAAGCCTATTGTAATATTCTGGGTATGAATAGTAAAATCAGCAAATGAAGCAAGTGGACGTGTTAGGGGGGATGGATACTCTAGTCCTCAGAGTGGGACCTACTGGCTGATTAGGTACAAACGGAGTGGGAGGGAGAAGTCACACAGGACCCGGGTGGGGGATGGGAGCTCTGGAGAAATTGTAATCATACAGGGAGTGGGAAGGAGGACTCAGTTCTCAGAAGGTGGTCTTAACTGTGATTTTAGAAATGTCACAGAAGTATGGGAAGTGTCCTTTTTACTTCCCAGTTTGGCAGTACAGGAAGGCAAACTAGAACAGAAGCTTCTCCATTCTTTTTTTAATAATCTGTAGCAAAAAAAAAACATACATTTCATGATGCTTAATATTGTGACATATAATGTACTCATGCTTTCCCCTATTCTATTCTAGTCTATTTCATGGTAGGGCAAAGGGCGGAAAAAGAGATGGCTGGTTGCAGTTCAATGATACAGTTGATTTCATGGCCCTCAAATGGGGAATGGCCCAAAGTCTGGACAAGACTTTACCAGAAGCAGGTGGAATGGATGTGGAACAGCCAGTCTTCACATTCACTGCACAGGGACATCCACAAGGACAGAACCAAAAGAGGAAAACATATGCAAGGAGGGAAGAATCAAGAGTGTCTTGTATGCAAAGGAATCAAGAAGGGAAGGCTTCTAAAAGGCTACTTGTTCTTAAATTAGGTCATCAGGGACCTCCCAAGGATTATTTTCAGTCACTGGTGGAGGTGGAGTGGGCACAGGGAGACGAAAGACAGAGCACTGTGCCTTCAAGAGGTGTTGAAGATCTGAGCATGCCTGGAGGCAGAGGAGAAAGAGCCAGGGAAGAAGAAATTATGCAGTGTTCAAGAAGGGTGTGTGTTAGTGCGGGAGGAGAGTGGCAATGGGTGGAGTAAGTCCCCGTGGTGATGGAAGATGCTAGGATAGGCCAGGACAGACAGCACTGGTATAGTCACTTTGGGAAGGAGTCAAACAGGAGAGAAAGGGAGAGACTAGGTAAAGACAGACACTTGCAGAAGTGAAGAGGGAGTAATGACAGGTGGAAGGGGGGGATGATGCGATGTGAATTGCTGACCCCAATTTCCTCAGTAAAGTAGGAAGCAAAGTCATGTGCTGAGAATGAGGCTGACACTTGATGAGAATGGGAAATGTTTGAAACAGCTGCTAGGAAGCATCAATAAGCAAGGAAATAAGAGACATCCTCGATAGTTGGAGGTCCAGTCTAGATGACCTGGTCTGTGAAACCTGTGATTTGCTGGTTTCAGAGACCCCTGTTCTCTCCTCTCAGATACTTCCAGAGCGGTGGCTCCCTTTCCTCCATCACCCAGAGGGGTCAGGGGATATTGTTAATTCCCTACCAAGCAGCCAAAGAACATAAACCATTATGTCCTGATTTTTTAAAAAGGAATCTTGCCTGTGGGCTTTCCAAAATAAGCTCTTTCCTTTAGGTTTCTGAATCTACTTTCAATAAAGCTCTTGACAGCACAGCCTAGCCCATCTGGACCAATCAATCAGTCCTTATCATCAAGCAGTGTTTTTCTTTCCTTCCCCTCCCTGTGATTCACAACCCTGTCTGCACATTGGAATTGCATGGGGAGAGTTAAAAATACTGACGGCTGGTCCCACCCCTAGAGACTGACTTAAATGGTCTGGGTTTGTGGCTGGACAACTGTAGAATGCCCCTGGTTAATTCTAATATGCCAGCTAAGGATGAGAACCACTGAGCCCCTTGCTACTCAGCATGATCTATGGACCAGAAGCACCAGCATTAACCTGGGTACCTGTAGGAATGCAGAACCTCAGGCTCTAGTCCAGGCCCTGCAGTTCAACAAGGAGTCCAGACAGTTTGTATGCACACTAAAGTCTGAAAAGCTCCGTGCTAGAAAACTAACATCATAAGCCCTCCCTTCTACTCTCCAAAAGATCAAAGAGGAGGGCCTCGGAGATCACACCTCCTTGATTCTAAGCGGCCTGGCAAACAGTTGATAGCTGCTTTCTCCTAGAGTGTGCAAAGAGGCACCTGTCAGCCGATCAATCAACAAGTGCTTTGCAACACACAGCAAGCAGACACTGAGTATCAGGGACTGTTGTCCTGTGTTTAGCAGCCTGTAGTATAGCTAGTTGGAGCATTCCTGTGGGATGATCAACTGCCCTAGTTTGTCTGGGACTGTCCCAGTTTTAGCACTGGGTGTCCCACATCTTGGAAAATTTGTCAGCCCCCCCCCCACCCCCCAGCAAACTGGAATGGTTGGCCACCTTATATTAAGTAACACTTAAAACTGATTTTACCCTTTCCCCACACACACGTATACATACACACCATCAAAATAAGATCTTCTACTTCTTTAGCACCCAACACTCCCAATAAACACATATAGTTAGAAGCTACAGTATTTTTTATACATATAATTCGTGCTTAGAGATGTTGGTTCTTTCCTTTAACAAAAATCCATTCAGTGTCCCCAGTGTGTGGGCCCCTGTGCAAGGTGCTGAGAAACAACAGCACTAAGCAGACATGACACCTGCCATCTTGGGGATTATAGTTTAGAGGGGAACACAGGAGCGATGACAACGCAGTGGGATGAGTGCTGTGATCACCGGGATGAGCGTAGGGACATACAGCAACTTACAGGGGCAGTGCCCAACATAAACATGGGGCCAGGGATTTCTGAAGGATGAGAGAAGTTAATGGCGTGAGACACAAAGTATATACATGAGTTGGCAGAGAACTTCCCAAGCACAGAGAATGGAGTTCCACAGGCTAGGATAAAAGAGAACATGGCTCCTTTGAACTTGAAAGAAGGTTGATATCTCTAGGAAGATACAATGGAAGGTGAAAAGTGAGGGCAGGCAATAATCAAGTCTGGAGAGGTAAGAGGAGGCTAGCCCATCAATGGCCTTGTAAAACAAGGCAAGGAACTGGGCGTGGTCTGAAAGAAGTGGACCCACAGAAGAATTGAAAGCAATTTTAAGAACCTGACTTGAGTGAAGAGTCACTCTACAATTCTGTAGAGAAAAGAATGGAGAAAATAAAAGTGAAAGCGGGGAGTCAAAGTAGAGGCTTAGTAATCCAAGGGAGAAATGAGGGGAGCTTGAACTGACATGGTGGCAGTCCTGGGAAATGGCTGGATTGGAGAGATATTTAGGAATTAAAAGAAATGGAAGAATATGTTGATTGAAATACACCCATGATGATGAAAGAGTGAAGGGAAACAAAAAGAGGAATTGAGGATTATGTCCATGTTTCTTCTTTTTAGCTTTTTATTTTCAACTGCTTCTAGACTTACAGAAAAAGTTGCAAAAATAGTAGGTTCCGTATATCCCTTCTTGAGTTTCTTCCAATGTTAACATCATACATATTCACCATACAACTGTCAGAACGAGGAAATTATGCTACAGTACCATAACCAAACAAAAGATCCCATTCAAACTTAGTTTTCCCACTAACATCCTTTTGTTGTTGTTACAGGAGCCCACATTGCATTTTGATGTTATTTCTCCCTGGTCTCCTACAGTCTGCAACAGTCCTTCAGTCTTTCTTGTTTTGTACAACCTTGACACTCCCAAAGACTATTATTGATCAGTTGTTTGCTGGATGTCCCTCAATTCTGGCCTGATGTCTTCAGGTTTCTGCCCCTGACATCAGGAAGGTAAGCTCCTTGAGGGCAGGGATGCTGGCTGCTCACCAACAGATGCCCCATGCCAGGACCTGCAATGGACTCACTGTATGTAGGTGCTCAGTGTGTTGAACAAATGACTGCGAGGTGGGGTGATGTGCCAGCCACTGAGATGGTTAAAAATGTGTTTCATAGATCTGCCCTCCCCACTGTATTAGTCTTCTTGGCTGCCATATTGGGTAGCTTAAACAACAGAGATTTATTTCTCGCAGTTCTGGAAGCTACAAGTCCAAGACCAGGGTGCCAGCATGGTTGGGTTCTTGTGGGAACTCTTCCTAGTTTGCAGGTGGCCACCCTCTTACTGTGTCCTCACATGGCAATAAGAGACCTAGCAAGCTCTCTGGTGTCTTTTCTTACAAGGACACAAACCCATCATGAAGGTTCTACCCTCCAGACCTCATCGAAACCTAATTAGCTTCCCAAAGCCCCATCTCCAAATTATCATCATGCTGAGAGTTAGAGCTCCAACACAGGGATTTGGGGGGAAACTATTCCATGTATAGCACCTCCCTTTGCAGAAAGAGGGGGATGTTGGTTAGAAGGGAAAAACTGCTTTTCTTTTAAGTGGATTCATAAAAGTATTCAAATATCTAACAGATTTTGATTTCATTAACTACACTACCTTTTTGAGCCCCTACAACCGCCAGGCATGGTGGGTAATACAAAGGTGAATTGGACACATGGGACACAATCCCTTGAGCTCGTGTCTACTGGAGAGAAGAAAATGGGGTCAATGGCGATAGCAGAGCTGGCAGCCTGGGGTGAATAAGTGCTGTGGAAGCACAGCCAGGATGAGATGAGTTGTGGGATGGAGAGGTGACATATGAGGTCAGGCTTGGAGGAGGATAGGGTTTGGGCTAGTAAAAGATGATGGGAAGGATGTCTTGGGAAGAAGAAAGTCTTTTAATAGAAATAAAAATGCAGGGGGTCGCAGGGTATATGTGGGGAATGGCAGGCAGTGGGGATTGGCTGGATCATCTGATGGGAGGTGGGAGGGATGAGGCTGGAGGCTGGGCAGATAGGTTAGGTCCAAGTCCCAGCAGTCCTTGATTGTACTTTAGGTATCTGTTGATTGAGAATACAATACTTATTAACAAGACACTACGCAAGTGGAAAATACTTTTTAAAAGATTTTTTAAGATTCTTTATTTATTTTTAGAGAAGGGAAAGGGAGGCAGAAAGAAAGGGAGACAAGCAGCAATGTATAAGAAGAACATCGATCTGCTGCCTCCTTGCAGGCCCCGAACCAGGGACCTGGCCCGCAACCCAGTCATGTGCCCTGACTGGGAATTGAACTGGCAACCTTTTGCCTTGTGGTACAATGCCCAATCAATTGAGACACACCAGTCAGAGCAGACAGATGCTTTTGCTTTTGTTCATCACAATGGCTTCCCCATGCAATTGAAAAATAATATGCAGAGCTGTAAGAGAATTTGTATTTAAGCTATCAGCAATGCTTGGGTACATTTAGTTTCATCTGCTCCTGTGATATCATGGCAGCTCCTTCTGAGGTTAGACCACAGTTAATGCACATACTGAGGCAGAAATGCTCCAAAAAAGTTTGAAAAAATGTTTGAAGACAATAGAAAGCTGGTGAGGTCCGATAACAACATCAATTGTGAACTTATTGTATGTTTGTATTCCACGCTATGCCAAGATTTTTGCATGCATTATTATATTGTTTGAGCCATTTGAGTCTCACAACAACCTCTGAGACAGGTACTATTACTATCATTCCCATTCTACAATGGACAAAATGAGGATTCCGAGTCTGTAAGTGACTTGCTCAACGTCACACATCTGCATAGCAGCACAGGGGCTGGAAAGCAGTTCTACTTGGCTACAAAAGCCCATGTTCTTATCCGCTGTGCTAATTTTCTCCAGAAACATTTCTGATTCTTTGCTTCCATTGTTCCTATGCTTAGAACAGTCTTCACTTTCTGTTTTCCAAGTTCTCACCCTGATCTATCTTTAAGGCCCAGTTCTAAGTCCATTCTTCCAGGGAGACTTAGTCTATCAGCAGATGGGGGAGTGGGATTCATACCAGCCTTAGGTATGGCTCCTCCACCTGATGTGGCATGAAAGTGGACAGCAGAACCAGAAGGAACTGGACATTACTAAGTACAACCTCCTCCTTTTATAAATGAGGAAATAGTAGCAAAACTATTTATTGAGTGCTTTCTGTGGGTCAGGCAATATGTTATCTCATTAATTCTCACAATAGCACTATTGAGGGAGAGACTTGTAGAGTTCACTCATGCCTGGATTACTCTCTGTCTAGGCACCCGAGAGGATGACCCTCCCCAGCCCTATTGCCATTGGGCAGAATTATGTTTTAGATAGAGCCAACAAGTATTAAGCAAAAGTGATGTCATTCCTGAGCTAAAGCGCTTCCTTGTTTGTTCTCAGTGAGCTGTGAGGGAGCAAGCTGTGTACTCTCCGTGGTCCTGTTCTGGGGCTCTGGGGCTCTGGGGCTCTGTGGCTTCCCCAGGGTGGCCCTTGATTTGACTTTGCTCAGGAATACCTTCTGAACGTAATTCAGGAGTGGGGATTGATGGTTTTGTTAGCCAGGGATATTAACATGAGCACGGCAACAGACAAACCCGCAGTTCTCGGTGTCTAACACAAGTGAAGTTTTATCTCTCCCATGGTACAGTCCCGTGTGGGTTAAGCTTTTCCATCTTGTGGCTATCCCACCTGAAACCTGTAGCTCTCAAATCACTGAAGTGGAACAGAGAGGGAAAGAGGCATTCCGTCCTACCTCTGCCCTGAGAGACATATTGTCGCTTCCTTCCTAGTCACATGGTCCTGCGCCCTCCCTTCGCATCCAGTGCCCACACTTCTGTTCCTTGTGTACTCAGGAACCTCAAGTCTGGTGGAGGCATTTCTTCTGCCCATTTAGCTGTCTTCTCAAACTCCTGCCCCATATACTGTATTCCTGAAGTGATCACCTACTTCGGAATTGTCAAACTGAATTGTAAATGCGGATTCTGGAGCACCACCCTGGGACTGAGACTCTGCATTTTCCCTCTTCCTGAAGCATTTCTCGACACCTCATGAATGTTTCAGAACTGTTACTGCGAAGTGTGCATCTCAGGTCAGTGTTACCCACGCTTTAGTCACTTCTGCTTTTCAATGTATTCATGTGCCATCTATATACTATCATTTTCTTTATACTTAACATTTTTCTCTAAGTGGCTCGCATTTCTACCTCAATAAATTTATTTATAAAGGAGATTTTTTTTGCCACTACCATAAGTAAAAAAAAAGTGGAATCATTTAAAAAGAAAAAAATAGACCAGTTCTCCCATATCATAGAATATTATTCAGAGCTAAAAAGAAATGTGCTATCAAGCCATGAAAAGACATGGAGGAAGTACAAATGTCTATTACTAAGTGAAAGAAGCCAATCTGAAAAGGCTACATACTGTGTGACTCCAACTACATGACAGTCTGGAAAAGCGTGGGCTGTATTGCCAAGAGCTCTAGGTCAGAGCAGAAGGATGAATGGATGGATTTTTAAGGCAGTGAAACTACTCTGTATGATACTGTATATAATGATAGGTCCAGGCCATCATGCATTTGTCAAAACCCTTAGCATATACAACCAGAGAGTGAACCCCAATGTAAACTGTGCACCTTGGGTAATAATGTGTCAGTGGTGGTTCACCCGTTAGTTGTAACGAAGGTACCACTCTGGAGCAGGATGTTGACAGCCAGGGAGTGGGCGGGAGGAGGGGGGCAGGTGAGTATATGGGAACTCTGTACTTTCAGCTTAGTTTCACTTTGACCCTAAAACTGCTCTAAAACAATAAAGTCTATTAATTTAGAAAAAAGACTAAACACCCACGAACACAAACAAAACAAGATTAACAGATTCCGGCTAGATATTACTGTGCATCCGAAGACTCCAAGCCTGACGCCTTCTCTCTTTGTTTACTAAGGAGAGTGACAAGTGTTAGAAAGGTGCTAAAGACATATTATCACTCCAATGAAATTTATTTCTATCCTGGACATAATCGTAAGGCATGAGAGCAAACTGAAAAGAACAAGGTTCTCACTTGAGAATCAACATTATTTAACATGTCTGTCTGGGCTATCCAACCTATCCCAGGCTTCCAGAAACACTCGTCTGGGGATGGGCCTGAATGCAAACATCTTGCTGTCACATTGTGAGCAAGTGTTTTTTTTCTGCCACTTCCTCTACATGTTTCTCCCAGCGCAGAGTCTGCTCCTGCCCTCTAGGGACCCAGAGCCCAGGAAAGTGTCTTTCTGCACAGTTCCTGCCAAGAAGAGAGTGCCACTTAATAAAGACCTGTCAAGAACATGGTGATGATGGAGATGGATAAAAACAACTAGGTATGTAGGGAATGAGAGACCTAGGCAGGAGAGGACAGAGGTTCAGCTGAGTCCTTAGTGCAGAGGCAACAGTCTGCTGAACAGAGACAGTGGATCGAAATGTGCATCTCTGATGTCAGGCACAAAAACAGCTGGGGATTTACTGTGGGCAAAGCACAGCTTTCCTTATAATGTCTGATTTTTTAAAGGCTTTAGTAAGTGAGGGGACTAGGAAAGGCAGTAGTGAGATCTAGGGGCCCCACTCCAGGCCTCTAAGCCCCACTAAGACAATGGGATAAACATCACTCCCAATTGAATGAAAAGCTGCCGTGCAACTAGAACTTTCACAAAGCATGTCTGTGCCTTACAACAAGTGTGCAAGCTCAGAATGTTATTCCTGTTTTGTAAACAAGGAAATCTAGGACTAAGCAGTTTAAACAAGTTGCCCAAGATCACCCAGCTGGGAAGGGCCCAAATTGGGATACAAATCCATTCTTTTCCGACTTTAAAGCCTCTGTTCTTCCCATCATCCTGCAATAGAATAAGCAAAGCTCTGCTCTTGGCCACGTGGCCTCTGCTCAGGATAATGATCACTGTGATCACTAGCACAAAAATCATCACTACTTGTCCTTATAGAATCAGAAAATGAAGCTGGACAGGGTAGAAGGGGTCTGAAGGATTATCCATATTCCCTTTGCTTGGCACTTTAATTTACACACACATGTGCATACACAAATATATCTTCTCCCATGTGTGCACAAGAGGACAAATATAGCACCATCAGTCTGGAATGAACATGGGCCAGGAGGGAGGGGAAAGGATCAACAAATACTCAACCTCTACTGTATGCAGAGCCCTATGCTAGCTGTTAAGGCATCTTTAAGAGGCTTCTTTTGGAGAAACTGATGTTGATTTTCTTCAACCACATCCAAAGTAACCTTTGCATAAAGAAAACTGATTTGATCTATGCTTTCAATGTCTCTGATCATGAGTCTTGGAGAGATCCTCATGGGAGTGATGAGCTGGGTCCAAGACTGAGCCAGTGTGTCCCCCTTGTGGGCTTGGACCACAGAGTGGGACAGAGCCCACATCTACAGACCCCCTCTTTTTTTCCTCACAGTTTGCACCTATCTGAAACTCGAATCATAACTTCTGCCATTTTGCCTATTTTGTCATGAGGCAGTCAGTCCCATGTGCACCCCGATTTTACTTTTTGCATGCGCAGAGGGTGGTATCACATGTGTACTAACACAGTTGCACAGGTAGACTCTGTGTTGCCTCTGATACATCTCAGAGGGTAATGTTGTGCGGCTCAGGCCACACAGTATTCACTGGCCAGCTCCTTTCTGTCCGGGCTCACTTCCAAGTTGGCTTTCTTCCCAGCAGCAAACAAGAAGCAGCTCACTCATTCCCACATTCCTTCTAGTATCTTCTCCCTCTCAAACCTACTCTCCCTCCCCCAATTCAGAGGCCACAACTGGGCTTCTTCGACATACCAGCTGGAAAAGAGAGAAGGGTGGGGTGTGGGGAGAGAGAAAGATTGAGATTTCTGATATCTCTCCTTTCTTCTCCAAGGCTCTTTTGAAAATGCGTATTTCATGCCTGCCCTACCAGCTTTATTAAGTAACTCTGTATGGGGGACTTGGCTAGAAGCCGCACCCAATAAATGGGCCAACCCACCACAAGGAGAGGCAGGCTGGCAAGTGAAGAAGGATTATCCCAGGATGCACACTGTCAGAGGGTCCAAGGACAACTGAGGTGAGAATCACTCCACAACTGTCAAGACACCAGGTGTCTCCCCTACCCCAATCTCTGATTTGGTCTATGGAAGTGAGACTGATGCACTTAATGTTTTATCTGTGTGTTTGCATGTGCATGTGTGTACATGATAGGTAGCTAAATCTGGGAAATAGCCAGCAACTCAATGGTGGGGTTTGAAAATTCTTACATCATCTCCCAATAAATACAGCACTGGTGAGAATTTGGAGTGAGCAAAGGGTCTTTGGAGCTTCTAGATTAAACAGGGACAGGACTGGCTGAAGCAGGCACTGAAAAACTATAGTGGAAAAACTCAGATGGGAAAATGAAAACAGCTCACCCATGACTCTGAGGGCTGGGTCACTGGGCTTCCCCTTTTCTGGGATGTTCTGCATCTTTAGGTCCATGATAGTATCTGTTGCCTACCGTTCATGAAATCCTTGCTCTCCTACTGTGGTATGTGCATGGTTTAAATTCATGATTGCAGCAATTTTGTGATTGCCAACAACTTGGGATTTCTATGAACACGGGATGGAGACTGTTCTTCATGATCTTTGCTGAAGACACTGGGACTAGATACCTTACGATAAGATAAGCCCTTGAATTGGAAAAGGGTGCAGGCTCATCACTTTCTGCTTGGACTAACATTTTCTCTAGACTCCCCAAGCCATGTCATTGTAATGAACCCCAAATCTCAAGCTCAGAAGGGATCTTGAAGGTCACTAGTTCGAGTTACTCATTTCAGTCCCCTTCTAAGGCAGCCTGTACTATCTTGGGGCAGCTTTGGTAGAAAGCACTTTCTAGTATTAAAACCCAAGTTACATTTTCTAGAGTTTCCATCACTAGCGAAGGCACTGCCCTTGGAGATCCCACAGAGCAGATCTGCCCCTCTTCTGCATATCACGCATCCAGCCTTTGATACCAGGGAGTACTTTTCTCCCTTGTAGTCTCTTATCCCCAGTCCTCCCTCATGTTGGGGTGCTGTCTAGGCAGCAGTCCCCAACCTTTTTGGCAGCAGGGAGCAGTTTCCATGGAAGAGCAGGGTGGGGGATGGTTTCAGGATGATTCAAGCACATTACATTCAAGCTCACCTCCTGCTGTGTGGTCCAGTTCTTAACAGGCCCAAAATGGTACTGATCTGTGGCCTGCAGGTTGGGGACCCATGTTCTAGAGGCTCATTCATTCAACAAATACTTTAGAGTATGAATCAGGTGCAAGGCAGTGGATCAGGAGCCGATGACCCAATGATGAGCAAATACATAAGTCACTGCTCCTAGAGATTTTACAGTCCCTCTGCAGTGCCTCCCTGAGGCCCAGGCAAAAGGGTCCCATGCTGTAGAGGACCCCACTCTGGCCCCTTTTCAGCTGTACCCTGCCCAGACGGTGAGGAATCTGCAGGGTCAAGGAGACACGCCACTCTGGAATTTCAGCCTATTGTGCCGTGAGTTTTCTCCCAGAACCCTCAGGTTTCTTTTCTTCAAGTCAAATGGGACAGGGACAAGGAGCAGCATGGACAGAGCTTGGACAAGCCAGCTGGAGTGTCCACATGCCTATCAACAAGGCTCATCATGGTGCAGGATGGAGCCAGCAGTAGAAAAGGAATCAGAGTGGCCAGTAGTCCAAGGGTCAGATAGCCCCACTTGGCTGGCACAGAATTAAGAAGAATCTAGAAATTCTAATTTTTAAATTTTATTTATTTATTTTTAGACAGAGAGAAAGAGAGGGAGAAGAGAGGGAGAGAAACATCAATGTGTGGTTCCCTTTCAATCATACCGCACTGGGAACCTGGCCTGCAATCTAGGCATGTGCCCTGGGAATCAAACCAGTGACACTCTGGTTCACAGGCCAACACTCAATCCACTGAGCCACACTAGCCAGGGCTACAGTTCTAAATTCAAACCTGCCTTCCAGAATGTTCTGCAGGTATATTTGTAAGGATAGAAAGATAAAATGCATTTTGTTTAACAGTTTACTTGCTGGATTTATTACTTTTAAATATCTTGGCCTATGCCATGTGATCCTCTATACTCTTACCTGAGGTTCCATGAATGTTAGGGATAGATCTGATCTTTATGGAGACAGATATTAATTAAATAATTATGCAAAGAAATGTAAAACTGAATGACAGTGCTACGAAAATAATGCACTTTTGGTTCTCTTCTCAAATATTCTATAGCTCATCTCCATTCCCAAGATTCTAATTGCATCTTGCCTCCAGCTTTGCTTAAGCTCTGCAAAGCCCTTCTCTTACTCCCCAAGAATCCAAAACACTGACTAAAATATTCCATGCTAGCCCTGACTGGTGAAGGCTCCGTTGGTTGGGTGTTGTCCCATAGAGCAAAAGGCTATAAGCTTGATACTGGGCCAGGCCACATGCCTGGGTTGTCAGTTAGTCCCATGTCAGGGCACTCATGAGAGGCAACCGGTCGATATTTCTTTCTCACATCAATGTTTCTCTTCATCTTTTCCCCTTTCTTTAAGAATAAATAAATGTTTAAAAAAATATTCCACACTACTCTTGCCCCTTCTGAACACAGAGCTCCAGGGAAGCAGACCCCAGGAAGAGTAAGAGAGGTAGACGAAGCCTATTAATCTCTTTCAGACTCATTTCCTGCTTTCCATTAAGTTCAGAACAGGTGCCCTGCCACTACCACTGCAATGTGGGTTTTATCTTTGTACCCACCTCCAGGTGCTCCAAAGCAGTCCTACCTCTTTGTCAAGCTACCCTTGTGTCTCACATCTCTTCTGCTTCTGGCTTCCTAAACTCAGCCCTAAGTCTATTTCATCTCACTTGGTCTTCAGCAGCCACAGAGAAGAAGCCTTGTCTGACTAATTGGAGAAAAGGTAGCAAATTCTCCCACCTGCCTCTCTGAATAGGCACCCCACACACTAGCTGCTTTTAAACATGCATCCCTTTCTTGTACCCAATATTACTGTAATTCACCTGCAACTCTCTGTCTTTGTGTTCTTGATTTCTATCAGCCTCTTTGATGTCTGGGTTGGATTTTCAAACTCCCAGAGGGCAGGGCCACATCAGTCCTGTGTCTTCAGACCCTTCCCAGCAGGTCAGCAGGCATAGGTGGGCACTTCGTAGAGACTTTTGATGGAGGAAGCAGGCCAGCACTGAGAGCACTGCGAGCTCACAAAAAACAAACTCCCGACACAGACAGCAATCACAGCAGACCTCCTGCCAGACTGGGAGCCAGGGCACATTTTTCCTTTTAAGTGAGGCAAGGGGAGCATCTTCATGCTACTGAGATGATGGCAACGACACCACCACCACCACCACACTGTGATGGCAGTGCTTTAACTGTGTTGATTCATCTGATTCTCAGAATGACCTTATGAATTGGGACTATCATCATTATCCCAGTTTTACAAATGAGGTTCCCAAGTCACAGAGAGGCTATGCCACATGTTCAGACCTCAAACTGGGGCCACCTGGCTTTAGACACCTCAGTTTACCCACCAAGGTGCATGGTCCCTCAAAGTGAACTAGAAATGGAGAGTGAAGGGTTGGTGACTGGGCTCTTGTCTCACACTCTCATGGGTCCTTGACCCCTGTCGCACGTGAATGAATGGCTGAGAGGAGGAAAGTGGGTACTCAGTTGGCTTCCTGGCACGAAGCCAAGCTGTCTCTCAAAGCATTGGTTCACACCTGTCCCTCTCCCTCCTCCTGTCCTCTCTTCTGTTTCTCGAGCATGCTCAGCTTGTTCATACTGATGCTTTTGAACCTGCTGTTCTTCCACCTGGAATACTCTTAGCAGACCTTTGCCTTGGGGGTTCTTCCCATAGTGTAGGTGTCAGCTCAGAGGCATACTCTTAGGAAGGCTGTTCCTGATCACTGTATCTAATGTAGCTGCATCTTTTGCAAGCCCTCCCTTTCATTCTTATCTAACTCATTTTCCTCTTGTTCTCATCTGTTTGGTCCGTTCCTGGACACTCAGTGCCTGGAACAGCATCTGGCACGCTATAGATACCCAATCCATATGTATTAAATGCATGTATGAATGAATGATGCAAAGTCCTTTAAAAATATATGGTATGAGCTAGATCCTTCAGTTGCCCCTCACCACATACATTATAAGTTCCTATCCGGAAGACACCACATCTTCATTCTTGGTAATCTTTCGCCCTTAGAGTGGTGGCAAAAGACTGGGGAGCTGTTTCGTTCCTTTGTTTGGGAAGAAAAAGACCAAAACATTCAGCCTTGAAATTACAGACTGTCTGCACTCCTTTCAGGGCCACTTGTGGACAATTGCTCTCTCCCTGAACAGAAACTGAGATGCTGAAATCTCAGCTTCTCTCCCCATGCCCACTCTCTCTCTCTTCTTCTTTCCCTTGTCAAGAAAGTTTTTCTCATCTCTTTCCCCTTTGTCTCCCCTCCTCATTGAAATGCTGTGGAGAAATATGAACAAAAAGTGGAGAAAATGTGTTCTCCACATCTAATCCACATTACTCTTAATACTTCTCTAACATAGCCTCATTTTAATCTCCTGCTCCCTGCACACATAAAGCAAATCTCCAAAATATAAGAATCATATTCAGGAACTACTTGATTTGATCCCATCTTAATGCCAACATGATATTCTATTTCTCCCACATAACAATAGAGCCCATTTCTTTCTTGGTGTTAGCTTTTTTAGTCAATGCTTTCTTTATGACACATTATAAACATAATAAAGAAGAAATAAAAGCTCCTAATCTCTGACCTAATCTCTTCTGTAGCACATGAAGGTGTTTCACAATATTCTTATGATCTCATTCTTTTTCTTTTCTCAACAAAATACTGCTTTTTCATGATGAAAATACATTCTATTATATATTAATTCCTCTCAAGGCATTTTCATGCTCATTATCTCCTGTATCTTCCCAACACATATAAGAAAAGGAGGGGTATCTGAAAAAGGTATCTTCGAATCACGGAAGTTGGAAACGGGGCCCAGAGGCATAAAGCAATATGAAGTCCACACAGCAGGTGAAATACCATTCAAAACAGGCTCCAAGTCTTGCAGTTCTCTATGGACCAGGGTGCTCTGATCAAAAGCCACACTCCCAGTAGCCCTTGTGACATACATATCTGAGCAAGCCCATATGGGAGAAGAAAGAAGTAGCTTAAGAAGTTAAGAAACTAAATAATTCCTTCTTTTGGAATAGATGAGACTCCTGATTGGGGAAAGATCCTGACCAGGTGTATTCCAACGTGAAGCATCCCTCCTGCTCAGCCAAGCCACTCCACCTTGCGTCTGCTGGAGTCCCAGCGCTGCAAGTGAAGAGAAGGGCTGAAAGAAGGGCACTGAGCAGGGATCCTGGACCTGCTCCCTTAGCAGGAGCCCTCAACTCTGGGCAATACTTCATTTGGGACTTCAGGCAGTCCTCATCATAAGAAGGTGGAATCCAGTCCTCCACGTCTCAGAGATATTTATTTACTCTGAGATCTACATCACCTCCTCTCAAAATGCCCAGGCTGTGGCCCCAGTCATCATCTGTCCCTGAAGTGCTTTCTCCATTCAGAGCAAAGAAAAAAATGAATGAAAATGTCAGCTAAGCCTGCCTCTCACAAGGTAAGCCCTCAACAAGAATCAGCACTGCTCAGGAACACCAGCATGGCATTCTAATACATTGCATTTGTTCATGGAGCACCTGAAAGTCTTCCCTCTACTTCTTGGAAATCAGTGAAGAAGCAGCTGATTTGGCCACATAATCCTGCCCAGGGTACAAGTGAATATTCTTTCTCCAGCATGACTAACTGGATCAGATTTTCAGATCTGGGATTCTGTGGAAAATGTTGCCACGATGTGACTCTAGAAGAGTGTGCACATGCTACCCAGCACTGCAGACACTAGATTGGAAGAGGAGCTCAAAGAGGGTGGGGTAAGTACATCTGTGAAAATCTGAATGAATGGACTAGTGAGAACCCTCAGAGTTGGGAAGGCTCTGGTCCATGAGGTACTTACCATCCCCTATCCTAGATGGGGAGAGTTGACAGGACCATATAAGTTGATGTGCTTCAGGCCTGAGGAAGGGAATAGATATGACAAGATTTCCTACTAGCTTCTCTATTTACCTTAAACTCACTCCTACCCCACTTATCTACCTGCTTACAACCTAGGAAAAATTTGAATCTGCTAAGTGTCTTAACAAGCTGTAGTCTTATCACCTAGAATCCCTCTCTGATTCCTCTGCAGTGACTAAAACACAGTGCTGAGAATACAATATCATATGGAAGGGGCTAGTCTCAAAATGAACGATCAGGCACAGGCTTGTTGGGTTTTAGTCTATGAGAACAGGGAAGGAGGACAAGATCTCTATACATTTTCATGGAGGGAAGAAGTTTGAATCTGGAACTGAAGGTAGGCTGGAGAAAATGCCACGAACAACATATCAGATAAAAGGATATCTTCACAAGTATGAATGGACCACCAAGTTCCTTCATTTCATTACTTCTTACTTCTGGATCTTCTATTCTGAGGACACTTACAGAATTTTTGCATGAAACTGAAGACACTAGCATTGGAAGGAAAATGTAAAAACTGAGATACAACTGAGCCACCAAACAGGCTCCACCAGGAACCGGACACCTTTTGGGAAAACTTAACCAGAAGAAACATCATTGAGGAGCCCTTAAAACTTACAGCCCTCACATTAGACATGACTCAATGGTTCCCCAGGGCCAGTAGGAAGCAGCAATCTGCAAGATCTGGAGATATCACAAGGAAGCAGGAAGAGGGAAAAGCGGTCTCACCTGTTCTGGCCCCTGGAAGCAGATACGGCACAGCGGGGTCCTCATGCCACTGTCCAGACTGCTGCCCAGTGAGTAGCGATCCTCAGCCTTCCCCTTACAGAAGTCATCTGAGGAGGCACTGCTGAGCAGCGAGGCAGGTGGCTCTGTGGCTGGGCCACCCCAGTCATCTTCCACAGAAGACGGTGGCAAAAGTGGTGGAGGTGGCAGAGGAGGGGTCTCCCTGCCCACCCCTTCTCGAGGGCCCCTCCAGCCTGTCCACCCTCCGGCACCCAGAGCCGGAAGGGTGTTGTTGTTGGCTGTCAAACCAGGGGGCTGGGGGTCGCCGTGCATGGGCAGGGGCGCTGGAGGGGGGCGCCGCAGTAGGAAAACCTTCAGGTCATTGAAGAGCATGCGGCAGCGGCACTTGAGGAGACCCTGGTGGCGCAACATCTGGGGAGCCGGGGTGCACAGTCCACAGCGGTACCAGGCACAGCAGTAGCAGCAGCACCACCACCAGAGCAGCCCGCTCAGGGGCATCAGCATGTGCCCAGTGGAAGCAGAGAACCCGGGAGGGGCAGCTGGAGTCTTTGCAGAAGACAGAATGATTTGGGGGGGTCCACAGTGTAGCTGTGTTGTGCAGGAGTCTGCTTTCTCACTGGCTCCTCTAAAACCCCCTCCAAGTAGCAAATAAATTACCCTCAGGACTTATGACTGCCAGTCACTGATTCTGAACTTTACCTAGAAAATCCAACAACAAAAAAAGTTTTTCTTGCCCTCCACACCTACCTCACCCCAACCTTAGGCTTTGCTCAGGGTGCCTCCTCTGTGCCTTTGACCTGAGGGTACTGGTAGGAGCAGGGGAATAAAAGATGTTGAGGATAGGCTGTTAGGGCCTTGGGATAAAAGTCTAATTGTTATGAAATTCCCCAGGAGAGGGTTAGGTTGTTTTCAAATTCCTGGGCAGTGGGAAATCTTTTTTCTTGTATATAAAAATGTGGGTACGATTTAAAATCAAATTTAGACTGGATTGAGCTGCAACTGGGGCAAACTAGCTCCGTGAAGAATTGAGGCTGGCATGTGGGAGAGAGAAAAGATTGTTTTCCTCAGGTAGCAAGAGATTGGTTTGTGTGTGTGTTGGGGGGGTAGGGGGTAAGGTGGGAAAGAAGGAGGTTGGGACAAGTTTTAACTCTCTGGACAGAAAACGGTGGGGGGGGGCAATTAACCCCAGAAGCACCAGCGTTGCTTTTACAAGAGTGGTTGGAGTCAGGGGAGGGATTGCAGGTGAACCTGGGCCAGGGCTTGTGCTTCGCTTCTGCAGCCAAAGGACTGCACAGAAAGGGGGAAAGCCAATTAGGAGAATAGAGGTGGGGAAATAAGGGAGTGGGAAAGGGGAAAGGAGGGAGAAAAGAAAAGATCTCTTAACCCTTGCAGAACGCCTTCTTCCTGAGCATTAAGATCCTGGCTAGAAGAAGGGTGTGTACGCGGGGCGGAAGGCAGTGGAGCAGAGAAAAGGAGTAGAGACGAGGGGCGTGAAGGAAGGGACCGAAGGAAGGAGTAGTTACATGATCTCAGCCCCCAGCCCACCCCTGCGGCAGTCCGTAAATCCAAGGCCCCCTCCCCTTGGCTCCATCAAAGGTCCCTTCCGGCGAGGGCCAAGGGCCGGGAGAAGGGCAGGTCCGGACGGGTGAGTGGCCTCGTGTTCTCCTCTTTCTTCGCTGGGCGGTGGTCACCTTTGCCGTCGGGCTCCAGGTCTGCCCGCGGCCGGGGACGCTGCTTCTGGGGAGGCGGTGGCGACTGCTGGTCGGTGTCCGGGCGTCTCCGGGGCGGGGGCTGCTCTGGCTCGTCCTCTGGCTGCTGCTCGCCGTCCGGCGCGGCCACGACTTCAGGCTTCATGATCCTCCGCCGCCTCCTCCTCCTTCCCGGGGGGCTGGCACTGCGCCCCCGCGCCGGGGCAGCGCGGCCATGCAACCACAGGCGAGGCAGGCGCAAGGGTAGGGGCGGCTGAGGAGTGAGAAAGGGGGTAATAAAAAATGAAATGATACTAGTGAAAGAAGAAAAAATCTGTCCTCAAATAGTAGGGAAAGAGCGCTTCTGGAGGGGTGGGGGCGCAGGAGGGCGGCTGCCGGATCTTCACGGCAGCCCTGCCCCCCCACCCCCACCAAGGGCGGCCTCAGCCCGCTCCCCCCTGACCCCCTCCACGCCGCCACCCCGTCCTCTCCACGGCCTCCGGCTGGCTGGGCTTGCTCTTGCTACCTCTTCTCGCAGAAGCAACGAAGTAAGGGTTGTTTGTGGGGCCGGTTGAAGGTGGGCAGAGGGAAACGAGGCAGTGTGGCCGAGATGAGATGCAGTCAGCACTTGGCTCCGGCTTGGTTTTCGCGACTCCCCAAAACCGTATATAAATATATCTCTTATAAAAGGCGAGAGGAAGCAAATCCGATTCCAGGCTGCTGCCAGGTGTTGTCTCGTCTTCCGCCGTTGCTCGGCACCCGCCGCCGCTAATGCTGCCCCCTTGGCTCAGTCCCCAAAGGGGTGGTGCTGGAAGGGAGGTGGCGTGGGCTGTGAGTTGAGCGTCCGAGGACTGGAAACAATGTGCTTGGAGCGAAGAGAGCTCTCAGCTATCTTGGCCGCCGAGGCCGCCGCGGCCGCCGCTGCTGCATTCAGCACCCCGGGCGAGTGGACAGCTCCCGCCCAGACCCCGCGCGTCAGGCAGGTGGGGGCCTGACGCAGCCGCCGCGAGGTGGGGGGATGGAGGAGGGAAAGGGTGTGAGAGGGAAAGAGGCTAAAGAGGGAGGGAGCCAGAGAAGAGGAGAACTGAGCGAGGGGAGGGGGTGGGGAGGGACCAAGGGAAAGGGAAGGAAAGAGGAGAGGGAGGGATTTAGAAAGGAAGGGAGGAGGGAGCGAAATGGAGGTAGAGGGGGAAAGGCAAGTGGGGTGGAGGAGAGCAACTCAGGTATTAACGTGCATTTTCTCCCAGCTGGAAAGTATCAGTGGGTAGCGTGGTTGTAGAATTTCTTCTCACCGTGCACTATCACTGCCCCCCTCAACACACATACATCTACACAGATGTAGAGGCCTCTGCGTCTGAACCAGAGTCCATTTCCCTGCTCATACAAAAATTTTTAAGCAGATAATCAGTGTGCAAGCTTTAGAAGAGATAAAGTTTTTGTGACTCTCGTGTTGATGCTGGGACTTAATGGAGAACAAGCCGTTCATGACTAGGAACTGAGGAGGAAGAAATATTTCAAACAAGGAGAGAAATGCTAGCACAATCTTTGCCAATTTCTTCTAGAATTTAAGATCTAAATGGCAGAAATAGTTTAGAGGGGTCTATTTCTATCCCATGTGTCTAGGTCAGTGATGACATACAGTAGGTGCTCAATACATATTTGTTGAATGGATTATGACCACTGCCACCATCCCCACAGTTATCATATTTAGTCCAAGCCATAGGCCTCTTTCAATGCAGCACATAAGCATCTAAAGTAATATTACAGCTTCACCTTCACCAGTATCTCCAGCTTTTCACTGAGCCATTGACAAGTGGTAATTTGAAAAGGATTTGAATTTCTTTTCTGATTTCTGCATCTGACTCAAGTCACCCTATCTCATTCTTCTCAAGAAGTTTCTAGTGAGCAGAAAAGTAAAAAGTTAGTAGAGAAATAGTCCCTGAATGTGAAGAGAAAAAAAAACAACTTAAAGTGGTCTGTAAAATTACTCAATGTTTGCTGTACTGCTTTCTTGCCTTTCCTCATGAACACCTCCCCACCCCCCGCCCTCTCTCTCTCACACACACAGCCCTCCAGAGCCATAGACTTGGACAAACTATCCCAATGAGTCATTCACACAGCTGTGGTAATGTCTTTAGAAATAGAGGAACCATAGACAGAATAGCATTCAAAATCACTGCACCAAAATATCATTGGCATGAAGTTCAGCCCTTTGAATCAAAGAAAATTACCCCTTTGCTGCCATCTCCTTGAATGATTCATTCTTCTAAACTCTAAGGAACAAGTACTTAAGTCTAGGTCTTGGTTAACCTAGTGTGGCTGATTGTTTGAATCATGCCTCAGCACTCACTGAGGCTTTTGACACCTGGCCCAGAGTGAGTGATTTGAAGATGATGCCAATGCTATTAATAAGTACAAAATAATGTGTATATTTTTGATATCAGCACGACTACTGTGCTGCAGTGGTAAGTTCTTTGTTTAAAAAGAGTCCATACGCTCTCAAAGAAAATTCTCTGTGCTCCATGTCACCCTGCACCTCCATCTGACATTATGCAACTCATACTCTACAATAATGGTCTCATCATACATTCTTTCTATACAAGACTTAGCGCTCCTTGAAGGCAAGGATCAGAGTCTATGTTTATATCATCAGCACACAATATAACGCCTAAAGTCTGGTGGGTGGTCAAGAAAATGAACACTGAATAAATGAATGATGGCCTTATTGTTCAGTGAAGCTGTCATATTTTTTCCCTTCAAGCTAGACACATACATGTGAGGGTTCTCATACATGACTGAATATCTGCTTTACCTAAAATTGAATATCTGATTTTCATGCTGGTGAAATACTAGTTCTAAGTGTGGCATGCAAGTAAATTGGAACAGAAGCTAGAAAAGCCACATAAGGCCTGCATTCGGAGTTATAGAAAGGACAATATCCATAAGAGGACTGTCTTTCCCAACCCTTCCACCAAAGGCAAAAGGATTTCTAGAAGCAGAAAGCTGCTAAGGATAAAAAGCAACAACAGTTCTGTCTTCAGAAAGACTGAAAGACTTGAGAATGCCATTTTAAACATAATGTAAATCCTGAAAAGCACTTCACCATGTTAGAGTTTCCTTGTGCTGATGATGAAATAGCAGTTGTGAGCCCCAAGAGTAAAAGCCACAATAAAGAAAATGTTAAATCAATGAGTCTCCATTTAAGCATTCAAAAAATATTTACTGAACACTAATCATGGGCAAGGCATTGTGTTGGAAGAGGTAGGAAACACAAAAATGAATTGGAATTGCATCCTCAAGGGTGTAGTACTCTAAATGTTTACATAATCGTAAGAGAAGGTACAAAATAATAAGTACTACAAAGGCATACAAAGTTTGGGGAGTGTTTAGAATAAGATGGTAATTAATGCTTACAACTTGGCAGCAATTAGGAGAGGTGGTGGAAGGTTAAGATGCCAGAGCTTCAGGAAAGCCCTTTTCAAGAAATGACACCGGAATTAAGTTAAAATATGTAGAATTCAGAGGAGGGAAGCATATTCATGGCAGTGGGAATGCTGAATACATTAGTTCTCCCATTTGACCGGAGTAGAAGGTACTTGAAGGTAAGTAGCTGGAAGTAAAGTCAAAAAGGTAGGCTGGAGCCAGACCACAGAAGGTCCTGAATGCCAGTCTGGGAGAAGATTTATGTATTGACCAGGTACTTGTTTTAATAGTTTTAAAGATTTGGAGCTGAAGGTGAAGGGCAGAAATAAACTTTATCTCTGAGCAGGTTAATTAACTGGATGGGATTTCACTGCTAACAGGTGAGAAGCAATCAATATTTTTCATTTCACGCCAGAAAGTTCTGAGCTCCTTAATAGATTTATTCTTTTAAATGAGGTTGTTTTCAGATATATTTCATTACATACAGAGATGCTGGGGTCATGCGAATTAGAAGGGTAGAGGAATGAGAGCCTCCAAGGAATAGTCTTCAGGAAGAAGTATTAGGAGACATGACGTTTCTAAAAGACTTTTTATGGAAGCCACTGCATTAGCTTCTCCAACCAGGAAAGCCCTAAAGGGATCTGATGCTAGCAGCTGTTGTCTCTCCTTCACCCAGACAGAGAGTATCCAGGCTAGAAGACTTTTTTCAGGGGCTGGGGGGGGGGGTGGAAAGAGGTCCAGAAAGATTAGATGACTCTGTGCCTAAGATCCTACAGCAAAGCAAGTGTCAGACAAGGGCTAAAACTTAGACATCTTCTAATCCTCAATACAGTTTGCTCTCCATTCTGTTATGGTTGATTCTTTTCAAACATAAAGTTCCTCAAAAATAATTGCAGAATTGCTGTTCTCACGCAAATTATCAACAGCTACCATGTACATGTACTTAGAAATACTTGGATATACTTATTAAAAATAGAAATTCTTAAGGTATCACCCCAAGTTTACTGAATAAGAATTTGGGGGGCAACCTAGAAATCTGCATTCTGCATGTGCCTTACCCAAATGATTTTTCAATCCTCAAAACTACTTAGGTAGTGAATATTTTCCACATGTTTTGGATAAATAGAAAATAGAGGCTCAGAGAAACTAAGTCTAAGGTTATATAGTTGGTGGCCACTAAAGTTTATATTCTAACAGAAGCCTCTCTCAAGCTGAAGCCTATGCCATTCTTAGGAAGCAACAGTGCCCTTTAAATTAAATTTTCAGGTACCAGATACAGTATCCCATACAGTTATTATCTGTCTGCCATACTATCCCATGTCAAAAGGTAGTTCAAAACTCAGGTTAAGGTGTGGTGGGCAGTCTCTAAAAGAGCTCTCAATGATGCCCACCTCCTGGTACTCAGGCCCTTGAGTGCAGGCTGGACCTAGTGACTTGTTTCTGATAAATAGAATATAGCAAAAGTGATGGTATGTCCCTTCAGGGATCTGGTTACACCAGTCACTGCACCTATGCTTGCTGTGCCTCAGGGTACTCTCTACTCTGACCTCAAACCGAGTTTGGTCATTCACAAGACAATGCAAGTGTGAATGTGAGTGCTCGCAGGAAAAATAAATATTTTGGTATGCTTCATTGGTGGGCTGAACTTGAGACCTTGGAGAGCTCCTTTCAAGCCTGTGTGCCTTAAAGATCACCTTGGGTGCTTCTGAAGTTGTGATACAAAAAAAAAAAAAGTGCAGATTCCTGGGTAGAGTCTTACCTCCAAAAATTCTGACGTATTTATCTAGCATGGGACTTGGGACATGTTTGTTTTTTTTTTTGTCTAGTTCGTTGGGCAATCCTGAAACAGGTGGCACTTGAGCTCCACCGTGGAGAGCACTGGTTTAGAAAATGAATTTCAAAGCCAGGATCTTACCCTCCAGTTTTCAGGCACCACAAGACCAGGGCTGGCCACTCCCCTGCTATGAGTTGATATTCTTCTCCAGACAGAAGTGAGTAAAGAGCAAGTTCCAAATCAGTATCAAAAAGAGGCAAGATAGTGACATGGAAAAGGTGCAGAGAAGATATTTATGTGTTCACCACTGGACTCTGGACCATTACTGGTGATAGAGATTCATCAGGGAGCGAGACAGACTTTGTGAGGCTTTGCTCTCACAAAGTTCAGATCCTCCTGTGCAAAACCGATAAGCAGCCCAACAAGTAAGTTAATTTCATATGGTGACAGGTGTTAAAATGAAACTAAACAAGGTGATGTGAGAAGGAATGACCCACTAGCATGCGGGTTGGCTGGCAGAAATAAGTAGTGAGAAAAGGCAAAATAAACTTTTATTGTGTTTCATTCCAAGAATAGGAACAGAGCCTTAGGTTATAGAAACTGCTTGGCCACTAATCAACTCTATGACTTCAAGACTGGCTACAATCTGGGCCTCAGTTTCTCAGTTTATAAAATGTTCTCTTGGAATCAGAAGAGCAATGTGGTTCATTCTAGCTTCATGATTTTATGAAATACACAGCAGTAACCTGAATTCAAGCCAAACTCTCAGATGTGAGTAGAAAATAAGTGTCTGGTTTCCTTCTCACTTCATGCCCTGGTCACCTGATACCCGCTCAGCACTTCCTCTTCCTCTCTATGGCTGCTGACGGGTGCCTGAAACCACCTGCGTGGCCTCTTCTGTCTGGCACAGCCTCAGCCCAGAGCCATCTGTAGTTTTCAGCTTAGGATGCTCCTGGAAGGGAAGGACTGTCAGCCACGGCCTTACTGCCCATCTCCTGTACCAATGACTGTGCAGGCTTCTCCGAGCTCTTTCTGGGAAGGCAAATGGTATTATTAAATATTCAAAAAGCCTGCAATGAGGCAGTGGACATGAAAGACAGCAGCTGCTTCTCAATTGTGCTGAGAGGGCACTTGCCTGCTCAGAATCAGGCTGGGATGAAGGGAGAGGTGGTCTCAGCCAAGGATACCCCAGGCTCCTTTGGGTGTGCCTCTGCTGTGTCCATCCCAATCTGGTCCCAGAGCATCATGGGGGAAAGCTCCCCACTGACCTGCCCTCTTTGGTAACATACCATCTTGCTCCAGTGATGTGTGACTAATCATAGAATTCTAGGTGTTTACAATGCATGTGTATACATACATACATCATTCTATACAGAAATGTAATCTGTATTTATACCACAAACTTCCCCAGTTCATGCGTGTGCACTGATGCTCATGCCCTGCAAACTTTAACCATGTACACAGAACCCATTTTATTAGAGAGCCCACTCAGTGCAGTGTGACTTTAAAAAAGAGCCTGTTTGAAATGGCTGCCCAATGTGCACATGTAGGTCGATAGCCAGAAAGATAGAAATATTGATTTTTAGATACATGCATAGCAATAATAAAACCTTGAATTTATATTATCCTTTTTCTCCTGGGAAATTTACAGGATATGTCAAGTCTTCCCTATAGGGAGAACACAAAAGTTTATCTGTGCATGCAATGTGAAGCGGAATGGATATAAACACAAAGAAAGCCCCATGGCATCCCAGTTTATGCCACCTTATACCTCATACACCCTGAGCATCTGAATTCATAACCCTCTAAAATAAGGAAGATTTGAATTCTATGAATTATAACAAGATGGCTGTAACACCATCCATGTGCATGCTGTACCACTATGTTCTGAGTAATTTTACTTGAAGATTTTTTTATTGTGCCTACATTTCTGCAGTGTTTGTCTTTTCCACCTTTCCAGATTCATATAGTTATGGATATAGAGAGCTGTTACATGAGTATATAATTGTGTGAAAATCCATTAAGCTATCCACTTAAAATTTGTGCCCTTTGTTCCATATAATGAAATGCCAACACAAAGTTGCCTCTTGAAATCCAAGATGCATTCTCATGAACAGAGCCCAGATAGTAAAGGGTACTTAGTACATGGGCATGTCTCAGAATTTTCTTTGTGTGGATAGGGTGGGACACTGAGTCCTGATTGGGTAGTTCATGGTTGTATGAATTTGGCCACTTCACTCAATGTCTCTGTGCCTGTTTCCTTGTCTGCAAGCAAAATAGAATCAACCTTGTACAGTGGCATAAAGACTAAAGAAGAAAATTGTGGACAGCCCTTCACATGGTGTCCGGCCCATAGTCAACTCTCAGTCACAGTTGAGTATTCCCATTACGATGGCAGCAACCTCCAACTCCTTCTTGGGGGTCATTTATATGACACAGCATCATTTATGTGATACAGCATCACTTATTACACAAACTCTGCCCCTTCCAAGCATCTGCAAAGGCAAATATATATATTCAGAGACCTAACTAATAATTTTAATGTCCTGTTTGTCCAACCCAATCCACAACAGCAAAACAAATAAATTTTGGTTTTCCCAATCCCCAGCCAGGCATTGAGTTTTTCAACTTCCTCAGCAAATACAACCTCTTCCCATCACTAGTACCCCTGCCTAACACGCTACTCTCCTTTCCTAATCTCGAGCCTCTACCTCCTGGTCCTCATCCTGTCTCCCAGACGTTCCCCTTTATGGACACCCCTTCAGGTGCTTTCCCCAGAAAAACCAGCCAGGCAGCATTTCTTCCAATTCACTATGTGGAGAACATGTGCGGGAATCGGACGTGTGAGGGTGTTTGTGTAGAATGAATAAGCAAGGGCTTTGTCATAAAAAAGGGCCTGGATATAGATCTGAGGCATGTCCCTCAGTGCAAGCTACTTGACCTCTCTGAGCCTTAGTTTCCTTATCTAGAAAATGGGACCCTTAGAGGGTTGTGGTGAAATGGACAGACAGCACACGTGCCAAGCAAGTGTCCAGCACAATACCTGGCATTAGCATTGCTGAAGAGAAGCATGGGCTAGTGGAAATTAAGAAGGAGTTTGTTGCCAATTCCTTGTGTAGGAGAATGTTTGTAGTTCTGTTGGGCAGAATAACTCTTTATTAAAGGAAATAAAATCCCACGCCTTCTTGAGAATTACCTTCTCTGAACGTTTTCATTGAGATTTGGTCCTGGCTAAGGCTGGCAA
Organism: Anoura caudifer; assembly: GCA_004027475.1. Classification (NCBI taxonomy): domain Eukaryota; kingdom Metazoa; phylum Chordata; class Mammalia; order Chiroptera; family Phyllostomidae; genus Anoura; species Anoura caudifer. The sequence goes on along the minus strand of PVKU01000207.1, from coordinate 494,781 downwards.
GATTTGTGCAATTCACACATACTCGTGAAATTCAAGAACATTATCTCTTACTGACAGACCATAATGACCGTAATAAACAGGAAAGCTTCTGTTCTAATAAACAAGTAATTATAGTTGACAATAAATGTGTAAACATGATGCTAATTAGCAAATCCTCTCATAGCTGTTCCCAGTTTGGGGACTCATGTACACATGCTTGGGAATGTAGGTAAGACTGGGTGCTGTGTTCTCATCCATAGGTATGTGAATATGTGAGCAATAGGGCCACCTACTTTGTCAATCTTTTTTTATTAGAAAATATTATCATCTTCAGTCAAGAAAATGAGGTTATTTTAGCACCTAGGTTTCTGATGTAATCCCTTTAAATTTGGGTTTCCTAGTAACCTTGAGGGACAGTGATTTATTACACAAAATGTCTTCCGATATGGGGACACCGGCCTCATTACCTGAGTTCTTTCCAAACTTAGATACAAAAACATGGCCTGTTGATCCTTGGGATTTGGGAGTGACGGGTGATAGAAGGCTAAAGGAGAAGGTGGTTAAGATTAATAAATAGTCTTAAATGAATAATTTGATTTATTGAACCTTGAAAGAGATAAGCCACATAGGGAGGCAGTGACCCAAATGACGATCCTGTGCTGCTTGCATGTGGAAGGGCCATATGGAACTTTTCTTCCAATGCAGAGAGTATTTTCATGCACACTTCCTCGGAGATGGGTTGCAAAATTATTTTCTTTTTATTTTTTTAATTTTATTTATTTAAGTTTAGAGAGGGGAAGGGAGGGAGAAAGAGAGAGAGAGAAACATCAGTGTGTGGTTGCCTCTCACTCTCACCCTGCTGGGGACCTGGCCTGCTACCCAGGCATGTGCCCTGACTGGGAATTGAACTTGCGATCCTTTAGTTCACAGGCCAGGACTCAGTCCATGAGCCACACCAGCCAGGGCAAAAAATTATTTTCAATGAACAGCAGCTATGATTAATTCCCTGGCCACAAGCAAAAAATTCTGAAAGCCCTAACTATAAAGTTCTCTAAGGAATCCATTTTTTAATTTTCTTTCTTTTTATTGATATGATGAGAAAAGGAAAGATAGGTATGATTTTCTGCTAATCTCTTTCCTAAATCTTTTATTCTTTTAGTAAGAGTTCTCAGGAATACCACTTTTCTTTCTTAGGCCCCCTTTAGCTCATCTTTTCAAGGCCAAAACCCTATCTCCAAGAAATCTTCTTGGATAACAAGCCAGAGAGAAGCAGTATTGCTCAGTGCCTAAGGACAATGACTTTTGTTCCAAAAAGATATGGTTTTGATCCCAGCTCCTCCACTATTTCCGCTAGGATAGGTTAGGTTAAGCTGCAGTAACAAACAGCACCATGTTTTCTATTCTTAACACAATAGAACTTTGACTCTGCAGGGCAGCTGCCTTCATGTAGTGGCTCAGAAGTCCAGGCTGCTTACATCTCATGGAACCTTCCACCACCAACTCAACCCTCCACACCCATCATGTGACTGTGATGACAGAGGACACAACATTAAAGATCACATGCCAGCTCTGAGATGTGTCAGCCTAGGAGTACCTTGTCACTTGAAGTCACAACCCATTGGCAACATGAGTCACAATACTCTCTCAAATTACAAGAGAGATGGGAAGTATAGTTTTCCATCCAGGAAGGAGTATCCAGGAAGGAGAAGAGGATCAGAAATATTGGTGACCACTGGTATTAACCACCATAGCTACATACCGGTTGTTTTATGTTGGCTGAGTTCCTTAACTCAGTGAGCCTCAGTTGCCTCTTCTATAAAAGGGGGAAAACAGTAGTATTAAACCCATAAGTTCCTCATGTGGTTTAGAAGAGATAAAGCATATAAAGTACATGGCACAGTTTATCCATATCACAAGTATCAAGAAATGGTAGTCACCATTGTCAAATAGAGCATGGTAGGCACTCTTTCTACTTGCTTAGATAACAGAGCAAAGAGGTCGACAGAGATTGGAAGGAGAACGAGAGAATAACCCTTGAATCCATCATTTTAACTATTAGGCTTCCCATGAAGTCTAAGCCCTAAGGAACAGGTATGAGTGGCTATTCTTTAGGCTAATGGAAACTTGGGTGTGATCAAGGCTCTGATACCCTGGTATGGCAGGCTGATATGAATGAATCTTGTACCTACCACCTGCCTGCTGTACCAGTCAGGATTATTTGGGATACCAGACAACACATTCACAGACTTTCTTATGAAGGTTCTATATACAGATCTATACGTAAGATTAAGGGAACCAAAGGAACGTGTTGAGTCACGCAAAAAGGTAACACCAAAGGTTAATACCACCCTTAGGCCTAAAGGAGAAAAGGGAGGAGATAGAGATATGGAACCTAAATGAAAGCAGTACCTTGGGGTGGGGGAAACACCCAACAGAAGTGCCAGGCATAGCAGGATGTAGACACTGCCAGAACCATGACAAAGCAGGGAGGAGTCAGGAGAAATAAATACCTGAATCTCTCCTCCTTCCCTTTCATCTCCTGATGATGACAGCTATTAACCAAAGGCAGCCAGAAGCAAGAGGACAAGGGGGCTTGAGTGATGCAGTCCCAAGAATTCAGCTGCAGGGCACAGAAGTCATGTAGGGTTGGGGAAACGCAGCACACCTGTCTGTACCCCAGCATGCTCACGCGCTCTCACTCTCTTTCTCTCTCTCTCTTTCCACTGTTCTTAGCTGCCACCTCCTTCTCCTCCTCCCTCACCTCTATTCCTTCTGATTTCACTTAGCCAGGTTGACTGAGCATCTCTTTAGGTGAAAAGTGCTGCCTGGATAGAGGTAATTAAAGTCACAGAACTTCTACTCACCATGTGGAATGAGCAATTCACAGGTGCCAGCTCAGAGTGTTCCTAGACAATCCCATTGACCTCCCACTGCTGCTGCTGCTATTTTGAGTCCAAGTACAAACACAGTTTTTGTGTTGTAGTCTCTTGGGGTGGAAAGGAGTGGAATGGTAGGCACCTGCTGTTTCTGTTGCCCAGCAGTACTCACCTTATGTTGATTTCCAATTCTATCTGGGATATCACCATCCTCAGTTCTCTCTGGAATATCACCTTTTCCTTTTCCTTCTCCACTCTCATTTCATGTCTTCAGGCAGACTTGACTCATTCCTGTCTCAGATGTGGAACATGTGACCTGGGCTTAAACCAATCATTGTTTCTCACTGCCCTGTACATAATAATTAGTGCAGGGATGGATATGTGATGCAGTCAGACCTATAAAATATAGTGAGAGTTTGCTAGAACTATTGCTATTTCCTAGGTAGAACATTGTAGAAAAAATTACGGTTGATCCTTCACTAGTCATTCCACTCTAGGTGATGATCTAATCAAGGGGTTTTTAACCTCAGCACTACTGACATTTTGGACCAGATAGTTCTTTGTTGTCAGGGGCTGTTCCATGCACTCTAGGATATTGAGTGGGGTCCCTGTGATCTACACACTAGATGCCAGTAGCACTCCCCACTACATTTGTGACAAACAAAATGTTTTTAGGTATTGTCAAATGGCCCCATGGAACAATATTTTCCTGGTTGGAAACCTCTGGTCTAAGCTAACCAGGATAATTTTATTCCAACCAGTGACTGGTTGAGGAATGAATAAATGGGCAATTCTATTCTATAAGACATGAACAGTCCTCTAGGAAGTTCTGGGAAACATTTCCTTTTTCCAAAGAAAGAGCTGGAGGAAGAGGTAGTTTTCCCCTGCACATTACAATGTTTATACATGACGCTGAAATTCAATAGCCATTACATCACCATGAGGGAAGCCATTCCAAAAAAAGAATTGATATTGAAAATGAAGGAGCAGAAAAAAACCTGGGTCCTTGATGACATTGTTGAGGCACTTAATTAACCAAGCTGGATCTATGTCTTTGCATTTCTTCTTATGCAAGGTAAAAAGTTTCCTTATTGATTAAGCTAACTTGAGTCAGATTTTTTTTTGTTTGCAGCTTGAATTCCCTGACATAGACTTCAACATGAATGTACATAACCCTGGGAGTTTCTGGATGTTCTCTTATGATCACAAAGGGAAATCCTACCTAACACAAGAAAATACAGAGGATGCAAAGCTGAAAGGAGAGAGAAGAAATGTATTTTAGTGGCAATGGTTCAGACATATGAGACAATACATTTTCTTTGCTTGGATTTAGTCCATTAGAGTTGGGTTTTCTGTCCCCTGCAATAAAATGTGATCTAACTGATACAGATTGGATAGGAATAGAGCCTCCAGCATCAGAAATTTACCTCAGAACAGACAAAAGGTATAGGTGCTTCGGATGTCAGTTCACTCAAATTAATCTGACCCCTTGGGCTATGGCTACAACAGCAAATAAAGTAAATGAAGCACTACTCAACCTCTTCCAGCCAGCCCACCTTACCAAATACAACAAAATACTTCTGCCCAAAATATTAATGAAATTGAGAGCCCTGGCTGGTGTAGCTCAGTGGATTGAGCGCGGGCCTGCGAACCAAAGTATCGGGGTTCGATTCCCAGTCAGGGCACATGCCGAGGTTGCTAGACAGTTCCCAGCAGGGGACACATGAGAGGCAACCATACATTGATATTTCTCTCCCTCTCTCCCTCCCTTCCTCTCTAAAGATAAATAAATAAAATCTTAAAAAAAAAAGAAATTGAGGAAAGTATGGGCCTAAAATATAAATAATTGTCACAATAAAAAATTCTGCTGACATGGTGTAGATTTGGCTATATGCTCCAAACAGATATTTGGTCAAATTAGATGACATTAGATCTATAGAAGGAAAAAGTTAAAAAGGAAACTTAGATACACCTATCCTACTTTCTCATTTTACAGGGGAGCAAACTGAGGCTCAGAGAGGGAAAATGATTTCCAAGGTCACACAATTATGAACTAGCAGAACCAAGACCAGAAGCCATGTGTCTTGACTACTCTGACCCTATTCATTCTTCCTCACCTTACCTACCCAGCCTTGGGTTCCATTTTCTGAAACAGTCCATGCAGGATTTGAGCATTTGGCTTGACTTTCCCAGAATCAAGATCTTATTAGTGGCATCCATGACAATGCAATCTTTACAATCTACTTTCTGGAAAGCTGTATCAGTGGCCCTAGGAAGCTCTGGGACAGGTGGGAGGGACCCTCACCCTCGGTTGGGACAGATGGCCAGTCTGGCGAGGCTGGTCTGGCCACCTGCACTCCTTCAGGCTGAGTTGCAGCCAGCTGGATGCTGGAGGGTGGAATAACTGGAGACGGCAGAGTGGGAGGATTGGCCCTCCCAGTGGCAGGAGGCACAGAATCTTTTGTGCCACCAAAAAATTGAATCCAAATTTAAAGCTGACACACAGGTGGAGTGGGTGGGCCTCTGTGATTTGATGGATTCTCTGAGGTTCTGGTTGCCTAAAAATATCTTCTCTACCTACCTGCCTAGGACACCCTCCCTTCTTATCAGGCCTGTAATTTCTGCCATTAGAGTCCCAAAGGTTTTAGATGACAAAAGGCTGAGCAGTTTTCCCAGCAGGTCACTGTTAAAGCAGGTTTCCTAGGAATGGAAGGGAGGCCCTTGTGTCTGCTCCTTTTAGCACAAAGACCTAATATTGCCGGGAGCTGAGAGAAGACAAGAGTGGCCTACTTTGCAATTTTGCCTCCTACTGAGACACCAGACACTCAATTCATTCATGCCCACATGACCAGAGCTTTGAAGATATTAGGCATCAGGCTTTAACAAAAATAAGACAAAGAGGCCTACAAGCAAAGCATCATAGTCTGCCTTCTTTGCACTCCTATTTAGATTTTTTTCCAGTGGTAATCTGGGTACAAGTGAGATATGGTATGTGGCAAAATGGCTGTAACTAATAAGGGCTACCAGGACTATCAAGGAGCTCAGAAGAACAACTGCCATTGGACTTATTGCTTAGAATCAGCAGAAGACCAGCTTGACCCAACATAGTGACTAATTTCACGTTGCAGTAAACCCGGCCTCATTGTGTGCTCATTGTGTAACATATCAGCATCCTAAATGACATACCCCACACCACCATGATCAAAAAGGCAAAGCCCATGTAAGGACAGGAAACAGCCACCAGGGCTCTTCAGAAAAGTTGCTACCTCTTTCTCAAAAAGATCCTGAGTATTACTCCCCCTTATTGAATACCTTAACCCCCAATTAAATGAACCTCAATAAAAGAAGCTAATCTCACAAAGGAGAGGCTCCTTTGTGTGTGGAATGGCCTTCTTTCTGTCCTACTGCTTCACTATAACCTCTCTTTCACTTTAAACTCTATGGTGGCTCATGTTTTAATTCTTTCCAGCATGAAGCCAAGATCCCACAGTGGGTCACGGACCTTTGGGTCCCTGGATTCCCAGAAAGTCAGCATCACAAGTTGGAGAATTTTTTCCTTGTGCTTGCTTCAGCCAGACATCAGAGTGCTCCCAAGCTCTTCAGGGCTCTCCAATTATTGTTGTTGTTGTCCCCTAAATTTTTTTCCCATTTCTTTTTGCCAACACTTCCCCTTGGCCAATCCCAGAAGGAAATTAAAAATTCTGGCATGCTCTTGAGAAGTATTGGGATGAAATGGTGGTGTGCAGGGAGGGGCAGTGGGTGAGATTCATGACCCTGCTGATTGATTCTGTCTACCCCATTCCCACAGGTGTGAGCCTTCGCTCTGCTCTGTTGGAGGCTGGGGTGAGGGAGAGAGATGGACAGGAGGGTCAGAGGGAACCACTGCTGACAGGAAGAGCTTGGCAGGCGGCAGAGTGATTAATGATCCTGGGCTTGGGGAGCACACAACAGCCGAAGGAGGGGAGGGTAGCATTCATGCAGTTGGGAGTTGCGCTAAGAATTTATAGGCTCTGGCATGAAGGGGAAGCTGTCTGAATACTTAAGATGCTTTGTGTAGGACTTATTGGTTGGAATCAAGGTGGGTACCTCAACTGGCTCAGATAATTTATTCATTCATTAGCAAAGTGCACATGGCTAGAACTAAAGAACGTAATTGAAGTAGTGGATTCATGTTCCACCATTCTGTGATTGTCTTATCTGGGCCAGACACACCTAGCGGGGGAAGGGAAAGGGCTTGTCCTTGAAGCAAATGGATACTCCCATTGTCAATCATCCTGGCACAAATTTAATTGGATGTAGGGACATAAGGAAGAGGAATGTACATTGGGGAATAAAAAATATCTGTTTTCCCTGGAGTAGCATATCTGTCCTGCTGGTAGCCCAAAGCCAGGAATGGTCCTCAGATATTTCTAACATGAATGCCTGCTGGGAAAAGGGGTGGGCTGCCCTTTGTCAGTCTCAGCAAGCCAAGAACCAAGCAAGTAAACAGACTCAGGGGATGAGTCTGATAGAGAGCAAGAGTTTTTAATATTTCTGTGTTTTCATAATTTCTTTCTTTAATCCCAGACTTAGAGAAATTCTTCTTAAGATTTGCAGCCTGTCTCAGTGATGCTATTGTGGCTGAAGGAAAAGGCTAATACTTGTTTGGTGCCCAGCAGTAGGTCAGTGACCACGATCCCCTCCTCCAGGCCAGAGATGTAGAGTGAGTGGCCATCACTGGACAGCTGTGCCCAGTAGGAATAGCATGAGGGTCCATGGCCAGGGCAGTGGCTCAGGATAAGGCAGAGTGAAATAAACTCACAGATTTGTTCCTGGATATGGGAAGCTCTCTCAAATGGTTTGAGAGTCTTAGAAGGCAGGGGTCTTAGCTCAGGCCACTGTGATTTGAAGCACTTCCTTTTATCACATCAAACCATCCTGAGGGTTCCAGCATCGTGCTGGGCTCTAGGGACACAGGGATGAATTAGACGTGATCCCCTCGCCCAGGATCTTCTTGCCTCCATGACTTGACCCTGTCCGTCCCAGTGTCTAAACCAGAGGCCCCAGGTAGGAAAAGGCACCTGAATCCTGGACTCAGAGGGACCACTTATTTTCATTTCCATTGTCCATGTCTCCAGGCCCTTGGCTCAATTTTAGGAACCATAGGCATACAAGATCTGAAAGAGAGATTGGAGAGTGTCTAGTTAAATTCTTTGATGTTATAGACTTAGAGGTATCTAAATGGTAATATCAGGTGGGGACGACAGCATCCAGATCTGTCCCTAGACAAAAGGATACTTTCTGCAAGTAATATCAGAGCATCACCCTGAAAAGGAGGTGAGTCTTGTGGCCAGGTGTGCAGGCTCAGACACAAGGATTCAATTCTAGTGCTGACTCTGCGACCACAGGCATATTTCTGAATCTCTCAAAGCCTCCATTTTCTCCTCTGTAAATGGGGACAATAATGACAGCTCCCCACATGGAGTCTGTTGAGGGTTAAATGAGGAAAATCTGTGTCAAGGGCTTAGTGCTGTGAACGGAACATTAAAAATGCCCCATGGATTTCAGTTATTTAAAAAGAGCTTTTTTCCAAAATGTGTTAGTGGGATGGATTTGCCTCCTTTTTTTTCTGCTTCAAGTACATGTCAGCTGTAAAACTTGCTACTTAATATCATCAGTCATTACCAATTAATGAGGATATTCTTGTTGAAGCTCTTGACTCTTCCATTTTTCCTGCAACTCTAGTGCTTTTTCCTATATCTCACAGCTTCTGTTATAATACTCTAGGCAAGAGGTAATGTTCTGGTTATTTATTGTTACATAACAAGCTACCCCACAATTTAGTGGCTTAAAACAACATATATGTTATATATCATGAATTTATGGATCAAGATCTTGGGCAGGGCTCCATTCATCTTCTGCCCCATTTAGTGTTGACAGAGGTTACTTGCTGATACTGTTTGCATTGATGCAAATGGCCAGAAATCTGGGCTCAGCTAGAATGGTCAAGTGCTTACATGTAACCTCTCCAATGTGGTGGCTTAAGGTAGTCAGACCTCTTACATGGAGACCCTATACTCCACCCAGCTTCAAAATCCTAGGACATTATTCTACCATGTTTAAGCAAGTCACTAAAGCCAGATTCAAGAAGAGGAGAATTAGGCTCTTCTTATCAAATATAAGACTATCAAAGAATTTGCAGCCATACTTAATTTACCAGAAGGAATGAGAGCATACAAAGCAACATTTTTAATGTAAATATAGAAATCATTTGGCAGGGGGAGAAGAAATAAACACAATTGTTTATTCCTTCAATGGATGGAGAAACTCTATAAGCATAAGAATATTGAAAAAAATGCAAAAGAAGATTTTGATAGTGTTCAAACTTCTGTGCATTGTAAACAAAATAAAGCCATAGAAAAATAGCTACAACAAATAATAAGTTAATATCTCTAAGGTAGAAAATTGATACAAATCAACAAGAAAAAATAAATCTAGTAGTAAATTAAGCAAAGTGAATAAATGGGCAATTCCCCCAAACAAGAAATGTTATGTGACTAATGACTGTGTGGAAAACATTCAATCTCAGTCCAAAAATAGTAATCAAAGATATTTTGTTATCTCTTTGACTTCAGCTGACCAAAAATACTCTGTTGGGTGCAAGCAAAGATATTGGGAGACAGGCATCTCAACAACTTCCTGAAAATCAGCTTGAAAATATGCACATATCAAAAGCTTTTAAAATGTCATATTCTTTGAACCACTAACTCTGCTTCCAGGAATTTATCATAAAGAAAACATTATTAGTGTGCTCAAAGATTTAGAGACAAAGATATTCATTGCAGTATTGTACAAAAAAAACCCCAGAAAAAAATAACAAGGCATTGCTTAAATAAATTATAATATATTTGCATAATATAAAACTATGTAGCCATTAAGAACAAAGTAAAATGTGCTATTGACATTAGGAAAATTTCACAATATATTGTTAAGGTAAAACTATGCAGTATGATTCCATTTTTGAAAGAAAAAATATATTTATTTACATAGAAAACAACATTGGTGCAAGATAAATATAATTGCTTTGGCTACTCACAGCCGCTTACAGGTGCAAGTCTATTGGCTATTTCAATGTGACTGTCATGGGTGAAATTGTGTCACCCCAAAAGAGGTTGAAATCCTAACCCTCATACCTTTGATTGTGACATTATTTGGAAGCAGGATCTTTGCAGATGATGAAATTAAGATGAGGTCATTACTGTGGGCCCTGACTCAATACAAGAGGAATTTGGACACAAACACATACAGAGAGAATGCCATGTGTAGATGAAGACAGAGATTGGGGTGATGCAGCAGAAGCCAGAAAGAAAGATTCTCCCAAACCACCAGAAGCTGGGGGAGAGGCACAGCCCTCAGAAGCAATCAACTCTACTGTCACCTTGATCTTAGACTTTTGGCCTCCAGAACTGTACACAACGGATTTCTGTTAGTTAAGCCACCCAGTTCATTGGTACTTTATTATGATAGCCCTAGCAAACCAACACAGATTTGTCACCCCGTCTACCAGGTGAGCCTGCCTGACCCAAGCTGGAACAATCAGTCTTCCTGGAACTACGGACATTGAAAGACTGAGCCGGTGAGACTGAAGAATCATGGGAACTCCAGAGCAGACAGGAGGACCACATGTGAACTAATGAGTAAGCAAAGGAAAATGGTCTTTGGAGAGAGATTAGAGCAAGTGAAGAGATGAAGCAGAGATGCCAAGGTCAGGGAAGATCTTAAGGGCCTGTGGAGCCAGGAAGAGCAGCTTTGGGGTCAGTTGGAGTTTGGTTCCCCCAGACCCAGGGAAATACCCTGTGCCCTGGAGTTTTCCCTGGAGCCCCCAACAACCTTTGATAATATCCCTGTGTTTAGGTCAGCCAGAGCAGATTTCCATTCCTTACCACTCAAGGACATCGATGAGAGCAGTCAAGAAGGATACGTAGCAAATGTCAGTACCTTATACTTCCAGGTGGTGGTTCTTACTTCATTTCTAAGGCTTATCATGGATTCTAATTTTTCTACAAGAAACCCATATAACATGTTTCACTCTGTTAAGCTAACTCAATTAATTCATTTATTCATCCACTGAACGGTTATTGAGAGCATCCTGCGTATGTGTGCTAAGCACTGTTCTAGGCCCTAAGGATGTGATGAACAAATTCACAAAAATCCTTGCCCTTGTGGAGGCAAAGCCAAAGAATATGGATAAATAAAAGAAATGGTATGTTAAATAGTGATAAGCATTATGGAGAAAATAAAGTGAAAGAATGAGATGAAATTGTCAAGTAAGGCGAAGGGTTTTAATTTAAAATACAGTTATCAGGAAAGGTTGCATTGAGAAGTTAAGTTTGAACTAAGACTTAAAAAGGAGGTGAGAGGAGCAAGCGATTTGTGTGTCTGGGAAAAGGGCGACTGAGGCAACAAACGCAAATGCATTTGTATCTTGATACAAATGCAAAGTATCTGAGGCAGGAGTGTGCCTGGGATGTCCCAGAAAATTCAGGGTGGCCAGTGCATCTGCAGCAGGATGAGAGGGAGGGCAAAGACAAGGAGATGAGGTCAAAGATGTAACTGGAGAGGGAAGGTAGACCATTTAGGGTCTCGTAAATCACAGGTGGCAAACACAAGGCCCACGGGCCGACCTTGTTTTATCTGCCCAGCACCTTGTTTCTACCCAGCGGCAGCACCGAGCTCCTTGCCCCTAGTTAAGGAGTAGTTACATTTATACAGTCCTAAAATTACATTCAGCCCTTCGAAGGCAACCACAAGGCTGATGTGGCCCCTGGTGAAAATGAGTTTGACACCCCTGTGTAAGTCATTGTAGGGAGCTTGATGGGGTTTTTGTTTTTTTTTTTTGGATTATTTATCAACAGAAGTTCAACAAATTACCATAAACCATAGTGGCTTAAAACAACAGCAAACATTACGTCACAGCTTCAGTGGTTCAGGCTTGAGTCTGCAATCAGGATGTCAGCCAGGGTTGTACCTATCTGAGGGTTTGCATAGAGCCTGAGGACTCACTATCTGAGGCTGGCTGGTGGCAGGACGCCTCAGCTGCTCACCACTCCCTAAGGCTGCTTGAATGTCCTCATGACATAGGGACTAGCCCTGCTCTGTTAGGACTAGCTCCCCTTCCTGATCCAAGACAGAGGAAGGTGAAAACCTAGATGTCTTCTTATGGTCTGGCCTTAGAAGTCCTATTCCAAACACAGTATTTCACAATATTTTATTGGTGACACAAGTCAACCCTATTCAATATGGGAGAGGACTAAACAAGAATGTGAATATCAAGCAGCAAGCTTCATCAGGAGCCCTTCTGGAAGCTGGCTACCACAGTTATCCCACTCAAATATAATTTCCAATATGTGCAAAGACAGACATTTTGCCCAGTTCAACCATATCCCCCCTGGTAGGATTTATCTAAACACAACCACACTGAGGAACGAAATACTGTAAATCTCCAATTCTCATTTCCAAAGGACCTCATCTATGGCAGTCAATCTTTAATCAGTAAATCCTCTCCAGACATGTTATCTGTCTCCAGAATGAAAGCATCTTACTAAAATTCCTTCGTTGTAAATAACAGCCCTCAACCTTAGCTGGCTTGAGCACAAAGAAATGGAAATTTGGGGGAGGATCCTGTGGTGTCTCATAGAAACTGTGAAAGGGCTGAATTGCGGAACCCCAAGAAGGGCAGGAAGCAGGGTGCGTTTGCAGACCTCCGCACCTGCTGCACGGCTTTCCCAGGAGTGCTGTTAACGTGACTCAGCTCTCACACCCTGGGCCCCACGCTAAGTTCAAAATGCCTAGTGAAAGGGCATCTGATGGGCTTGAGGAGGACAGGTGTGCCCCTCACTCTGCCTTGACCAATCCCCTGGGGAGAGGGCACATGATACACACTGCACAACTGAGGGCTGACCCAGAGTACTGTACGGAGGAAAGTCCCAGAGAAGAGCGTGCCTTTGTGAGCTGAGCAGCCAGCTCAGGGAGTATTTTGTTTAAAGCTTGTAGACATAGTGTACTAAGATGGTCACTATTGAGACTTATTTTCTGCATTCTTGTATGCATGTTTGTCTGTGTTTTTACATAAAATTATTTTATCATGCCAAGCAAAATCAACAAAAGTTCTTTCACATCATCTCATATCCAGTGTAAAAGCTCTTGATTTTCTCAGGGAATGTTTTTACATTTAATATTTCTTGGTTGTCTTTTAAACTGTTTACATTTAATTTAATTTGATCCACATTTAAATTGTTAGTCTAGCATGGGATCAGCCCCTTAAGGAGCATTTTGGAAAGTGTGGAGTGTTATGGGTGGTCCCAATGGTGCACAGAGGTCCCATTCCTGGCAAGTAGAAGCTGGGACCTGGGCACCTTGATCTTTTGCAAGCCATGTGACAATTCTGCAAATGCCTTCCCCTGCGCTCCACACAACTCGAACATGCCCCGCTAGATATTTATGGGGCCGGAAACTTGTTTATAATCTGAGCTTTAGAATGCAATTTGGTTTTGTATATAAACAGAAGGAATTGTAAATGGTTGTTAATATACACGAAGAATGACAGTACCATGTAATCCACAGGAAGATTATACTCTAGTTTGCTCAGTGTCCAACCGTGGTCCACGGGCCTCTTGTGGCTCAGGATGGCTATGAATGTGGCCCAACACAAAATCGTAAATTTACTTAAAACCTTATGACATTTGTTTGTGATCATGTGTCACAATGTATTTAACGTGTGGCCCAAGACAACTCTTCCAGTGTGGCCCAGAGAGGCCCAAAGTTTGGACACCCCTGCTTTCCAGGAGCTGCTCGCTATGGTGGAAACTCACATCACTGACTGAAGTGCTGCTCGTGGTCACCGAGTCTCCAATGTCCCTGTGATCGTCTTTGTTGACAGCTGTCACACTGGTGGTGACTGTACCTCTAGGAACCAGCATCTGTCTCATTACGTCTTCCAGTGCAGTCCTCTCTGAGGGCAGCAGCAACATACCCCTCCGTTCAATTCTTCGTGTCCTTCAACCCTAAGTGTCTCTCAGCCCCTCTTCTTACCGTGCCCAAAGCCGATGCGGAAATCTCCAGTGGCATTTCCCTCAGAATGGAACAGGACAGCCGCGCTGGGAGTGGGGATGGGCAAGCGCTGGACCTGGATTTCCTGTGCTCCCTGCGCATCTGTGGGGAGAAACAGCAGAAAGAGAACCAGTAAGGGCTTCCCGGGAGGAAACTTTTTCTCATCTCACTCCTGCTCCCATTGCCACCTGTTGTTGCCACCATCATCACCACCCACCCTAGAACAAAGCTGCTAATTTACAGGCTTCGGGTTTAACTGGCACCTCCCCAGCGCCTCCCCTGTGCCAGACGTTGTGCCCCATGTCTCACAGGCATTGAGGCAGGCTGAGTCATCCCGTTTCACAGTCAAGAAAATTGAGACTCTGTTTCTACCGCATGGAAAAGCTCCCAAGAAGTCCTCCTAGAACCAGGGGTGTCAACCCCATTTTCACTGGGGGGCCACATCAGCCTTGTGGTTGCCTTCAAAGGGTTGAATATAATTTTAGGACTGTATAAAGGTAACTAACTATTCCTTAACAGTTAAGCAAGAGCTGGGCACTGCTTGCTGCTAGGTAGAAACAAGGTGCCAGGCAGATAAAACGAGGTGGAGGGCATTGTGTTTGCCACCTGCATCCTAGACCCTCACTCTGCTTCCAGAAGGGGGCGGAGCCTCCGTTCCAAGGTCAAGCAAACACAGGTCTCCTCTCTTTCCATTCTCTTTGTCCTTTTTTGTGCCTGTGCAGCCTCAGAGGAGAAGGGGGCTGGGAGGAGTTCCGGCCAGATGGCAGGGTAATAAATACATCTGATTTAATAATGTGTTGCTCTCCTCTTAATTAAAAGGCTTTTCCCTAAATGACTTGCTGATCACACAAGCAAAACACACTGGCTGGGCATGGATGGGGGGGACTGAGGGGAATCTAGACTGAGAGGAGGAATTAGATACAGAGGTCCCAGAGGGGCCGAAGCAGCCCACCCTATGCATGCTGGGTGGGCCATGTTCAGGGCCTCAGTCTTCAGGTCTGAAATGTGTTCAATCTGATGAGCCTTAAGGTCTGAGTTCTTTCCCAGGCCCTGTGTTTGTCTGGAAGCTAACATAAGACTTTTGAATTTCTGGGATTAAGATATAAGCTCCACTTAATTTAATATGTGGCTTGAAACTCAGTCATCCCAAAGCCCCATTTAGCCTTGGGAGTGGATAGATGGCCTTTGGATCATCTTGCCCATGCACTGTTACTAATATACTGGTTAATAGGGGCGGTGGCAGAAGGGGAGTTGGGGTGCCTGCTGTTCTAAGCATCGTCAAGATCTGCAGTCGCCATCAAATGATACTCTTCAATAAGCTGCTTCTTCTGTGCAATTCAGTCCCTGTGACTGAAATCTGCTTTACAGCAATTATCATACAGAGGCATCTTTTCAAAGCCTCAGATGTAATTAGGATGTGTTATTGATGAAGTGTTAGCTGAAGATTTAGACGTTGAGTTTGTTCTTGAGGGATTGGTTTTGTTAGTATTGATATCCCCACCTTTCATTGCAGTTGAGGGTTGGATGGACATGTCAAATTCAACCCAAGTCCACGTGACAACCCCACCTAGGAACTCCTGACTACCCCTTCTGCATTCAGACTTGTCAAGAGGACCCCAAAGATCATGTTATTCAGAAAAACATCCTGTCGATCTATAACTCACTCTCTCTCTCTCTTAAACTTTATTTTATTTAATTAACCAAACTTTCCTTAGCATTTGTGATTCTGTCAGATCATCCTTGTAACCACCATCTCCCTTATTATTTTTGGATGCCAAATTCCCACTTATCGTCAAGGCCAGTTCAGATGCCCCCACCTTTGGATAACTCAGCCTTCCTTGTGCTGTGCCCCTCGTGTGCCACTGCCACACGGGCCAGCCAGGAGCTCCCCGGTCCTCGCAGCAATGCATTCCTTCGGCATTACAGTTTTGTCACACGTCTGCTTTCTTCCCCTAGACTTGAAGATCCCTGAGACAAACTTTTTCTTTTTAGTGCTTGTATTCCACCCATGGACAATGGCATCTTGCACATGAATAATAAAGACTGAGCTGCCAAAGCTGCTTATTTTGTTTCATTCATCTGCTATTATTTATTGTGACCATGCTGTTTTCATTGCTGCAGCTTTGTAGCATATTTTAAATATTAACAATGGAATAACAACTCACATCTATTGACAACTTACCATGTTCCATGCAGTGGGCTCAGTGCTTGACATGATTTCATTTAAGTCTTTTTTTAAAAAAACATTTTACTCACTTATTTTTAGAGATAGGGGAAGGGAGGGAGAGAAATATCAATCAGTTCCTCTCACACACCCCCAACTGCAGACCCGCCCCAGAACTTAGGCATGTGCCCTGAAGGGGAATCGAACCTGTGACCTTCCTGTTCACGAAAGCCAGCACCCAATCTATCGAGCCACACAAGCCAGGGCAAATTTAATTCTAAGAGGAAGTCTCAGGGATAGGTACAATTATCTCCATTTTATAGATGAGGAAACCAAAATATGAAGACATTAACTTCCTTCAAGACAAATGCAAACAACGAAGTGCAGAACAGCGTGTGCAGCATGTTACCACTTATATAAAAGGACGGAGAGGTGACTATACTCTCGCTTAAATGCGCACCAAATATATCCAGAAAAATACACAAAAAAACTCCAAACCAGATAATATTGGTTGTCTGTTGGGAAGGGAGTACAGTGGCTAAGTGACAGGGATGGGGGCTGGGGCAGATTCGTTTGGGAGACACCAAAGCTCATTCAATTTGGGGATGGGGTGCTTTTAAGGAAAAACTAATACGGAATTAGACGCAGAACCTTAACACAGGCCCAGGCAAGCGAGGGTCCCTGAAGTCAAAGCTTACAAACTTCATGTTAAATCTGCTTCCGACTGGAATAAAACATGTCAGGTGTTGTATGCTTATGCATATGGAGTTTGAATCACGTGAATGCATTGCCTATTCAAAAAATACATAGTTTTTAAAATTAATATATTTATATGCCATCTCTCCAACTGATGGCCTAAAACAGAATTTTAAACTTTTCCAAAGGGCAAATAACTTTTTGTTCCAGCAGAGACAGATGTGCCTACAGCAAGCTGGAGGGGGTGCTGGGAAGGAATGCTGGAGTTATCTGTTTAATGGAAGCTGAGCAGTGGAAGGTGGGTTTACTTCCATCATATGGAATTAGAGCCTCGGGCCGGAAGTCTAAGAGCCTTGAGTGTGTACCACTTACTGGACTACACATCATTTGCTGTACAAGTAGGGTTAAGAAGAGAGTCCCTGCTCTTTCAGAAGCTTACGAGAGAAAAATAAAATAAAAACTGAAAGAATATTGAACTGATTGCTAACAGGGAGCTGATTTCCAGGAAACAAGTACTGGAGGACCAAGGAGGTGAGTGGACTGGATGCTAATGCTCTTTCCCAAATGGAGCTGACGGCGGTGCTTTTCCATTATTGCAGGCAGGAGTAGGGGCCCCTTACTGTAAACTACCTAGAAAGCATTCATTCTCCTAACCGCGCAATTAGGATAATTTCCCCTCGTGATGAATGGGACTGGTTCTTCTCTCTGATTTAGTCGGAGCGTGCCTCCACCTAATGCAGATACAAATAGCTCTGTTTGAAGCAGATGGTCAGCCCTGTGTCCTCAGCACACTAATGCCTGAAACTTCAGCTTTGCAGCATGGCTCCGTGGAAGGAATTGATCACAAGCCTCTCAGGTCAACAGAAACATAAAACACCTAGCAGCTCCCTCCATATATCTTTCTCTCCTGGACAGAACAAATCTGAGCTTGCAGACAATTTGGAATAGACACTAAGGAGAACCTTCTGACAGCAAGAAATGTGAGATACTGGAGTCAGGGAAGGAAGGAGTGGCCTTTTCCCCTGGATGCACAGGAACCCCACACTTTAGAGGGTTATTTAGACAGGATACAGCCATCGAGGCCTCTTAAATCTTCCCCTACTCTTGAAATCCCTTAACAACTGAATGGCCTTTTGTTTGTGCGACAGTTTTTTGGGGCACAGTCAGGAGTGGATCCCCTTTTTTTTCTGTTGAAGCAGGGAAGGCCACATAAGTAACAATCAAACAAATGAGAGTGAGGAAAGGCTAGGGGAGAGAAATAGAAAGCGTTTCACTTGTGCTTTTTCACCATGGAAAACCAGGAGCTGTTCAACACATCCAACAAGCTACTAAAAACAGCTTTAGTTCCATGATGCGGGCAGGCTGGATATGGGGTTACAGGAGCAGAGAGGAAAAAAGGATAATAAAAAAGTAATAAATGTAACAAATTAAAAAGAACGGCAAAAGAAGTGACAAAGCATAAACACAGAAAACCAAGAGGGAAAGGGGCCCAGACAGAAGGATGGTAACAGAACCATGACACTGGCTGGCTTTCATGGACTATTATTTGCCCCCTGGTGGCCTTCAGGGATATTGCACCAAGCCTATGGCAATCCAACGTTGAGTTATCACATCTGTAGATGCAAATGGGGTGTCACCATTTGGGCAATTTCCTGTGGGATGGATAAAACTATATCAAGAGTAGAATACTGAGCAAAGTCCGGAGGCTGTCCCCTCGCAATAGGATGTATGGAGCAGCACAGGCAGGAGGAGCAGGAAGTAGGACATCTGAGATGAAGTTTGGGCTCCAGTGTTATCTATATTTTGCTGTATATAATGCACACCACTTTACACACGGGATTACGCCCATTATTATACCCACGGTGTGTAATCATTATACCCATGTATAATGCACATCCTTGTTTTTTCCTCAAAAATTTGGGCAAAAACTGAGCATTATACATGACAAAATACCTTATATCCTTGAACATTCTACTGAGCAACTCTTTCCCCCTATTTTCCATTAACAATTATGAAAGAACATAATTGTTCCAACTCGTACTCCTGTAAAGAAGCTGCCCAGTGTGCAGAAAAAGATTAGTAGTTCATAAGAAAGATCAGTTTACTACCCCAACTTTCCAAGAGAACTTCAGGTCCATCGCAACGGGGCTCTGAGTGTGAGTGTGCGCATGCGCAGGCACGCTGGGTTCAGACATCGCACGCAGCTCTCTGAGAAGGAGGCCTGGTGCTGGTGTCTCCTCTCCAGGCAGCTTTCCAAAGCAACATCTAGACAGGCCACCATCCAATTCTTCTTCAGACTCCTGCCACGGTTTTCCCCGAGGCCTTCCTGTTGGTCCGCGTGCCTTCATCCACAGGAGGCTCCACTCAGCGGCAAGAGCAATCTTCTTAAGACACACGTGAGAGCACACTGTTCCAGCGTGAAGCCATTCAGGGGTTCCCCACTGCTCTCAGAACAAAACCCGAACTTCTTCTCATGGCCTGCAGGACCCTGAAATTATCTGTCCTCCTTGCTTCTCCAGTCTCACTTCATGTCCCCCTTCTCCTCTCAACCATCCTGCAGCCACACTGGCCTTCTTTCAGTTCCTCAACACACCCAGGTCTTTCTTGCCTGAGTGCAGAGAGCTGTCTTTACCTCTGGTTGAAAACCCTCCTTGGTAGGACGTTTGCCTGGCTGCCTCCTCTCCCAGTTCGGGTCTCAGCTTCAATGCTTCCCCTTCAGGAGGCCATTCCTGGCCACTCTAAAACAGTTCCCTCTTTAGGCTCTATTTGGGCCCTCTATTTACATTATTTCGTTTACCTCGCTCCGACTAGACTGTAAGCTTTATGAAGAAAGTGTAACATCTCTGGGTTCTTAGTTACTGTTGCAACCCCAGTGCCTTTGCACAGTATGTGGCCCATAGTAGATCCTTGGGTTGTTGATAAGTGAAGATATACATGAATGGATGGATCAAGTAGAATTGACATATCGGAGGAATAAAAAAAAGTGAAAATGTACAGGTAGGTCTAAGAAAATAGGAGCAAGGCATCAAAGGGGATGCTTTTGGCAAAGGATGTACAAGCCACATTAGCAGAAAATGTGCCAGATTTGAGAGAGGCTTGTGAAGTAATCACAGCCAACAAGACCACAGAGTTTGAGAAATTAAGACACTTGGAGAAACCTTACACCAAATTATGAAATGCACCATGTAGAAATGATTCTGGAGTTTCTGCCTTGTAGGGGAGGAAGACTAGGCTAGGCAGATGAGAGGAGGGAGAAAAACTGAACTGTCAGACTCAAAGCTATTAAGTCCATCAGAATGGAACAAGCGCTCAGGAAGGTGAATTTCTTGGCTTATAAACCTTCTCATTGCTCCTCTGTGCTTTGGATATGCAAATGCATTTGCCAACTGACAGTGCCAAGGAGGGAACAGCCTCCTTTTCCACCCAAAGTCTTGCATCTGCTCCCCAATCTTATCACAGTGCTCTAGGTGTAATTAACCTGAGTGACGACATGCCCTTGAAGTGGCTGTCAACTCTCCCTGCTGAAAGGCCTGTCAAGCCCTCTCTAGGGGATCAGACATGGAAAGAGGGAAGCTTCGCATCTACATCACTCGAATGTGAGCTCCAAGGAGAAGGACATGAAATCCCAGGTATACCATCAGGCAAAGCAAGCCTGCAATAGCTATTTGTCTGTTTAATTAGTGTCCAGAAGGAGCTGCCATTGGGACTGAGGTTCCCTCTTTCAGCCTGGCCTCTGCCTGGTCTGTGACATCGGGCACTGAGAAGGAAAAAACCTTCTCAGGGTTTTTATAACACACAGTAGTGGTATACCTACTAGCAGCTGATTTGGCCTCTATTGCCTCACCTGTGAAACCAGATAGGCCCTAAAATATCTTCTAGCTTTAAAATTAGATATATCAGTATGTCTGCGAATCATTTATCTAGCAATGTGTATTTGTTTGCTGCTCAACTGAGTCCGGAGCCACTGATAGTAGGAGTGAACTATTTTTATGGTTCTCAGAAAAAATATAGAGGACACCCAGTTAAATTTGAAGTTCAGAGAAAACAACAAATACTTTTTTAGGATAAACATGTGCCATGCAGTATTTGAGACTTTTGCTAAATCTGACAATGTTAGCTACTTGTCTTCTGTCCTCCAAACACTATAACCTTTTGAAGGGATGGGAACTGGATCTTAGTCGTCTCTGGAATCCCTTACAATTGTGTCTGTCAGATTTTTGAATTCACAGACTAAATGTTATTGGATTTTGGGGAGGGAAGAACAACTTTTCATTTTGGTAAATGAAGGCATTTATGACCCTCATCACTTTACTAAAGAAAAGCCAGTTAAACATTAAAAACTATGAAATGACTTCTCAAGTCATTTTATGTAATTGTACACAATAAGTATAATTTATATAAATTTTATAAGTCATTTAAAAAATTTACAAAATACTCACCACATTGTCCTTTTGTTTGTGTGTTTCAGAGGCAAGCAGGTGAAGCTTTGAACCAGTTTGGCACCGCCCAGCTGACCTGTGTTTGAGAGCTTCAGCTGTGTGGTACTTATTTGAAGGTCTTGCCCGAGGTTTTTGCTTTTTTGCTTTGGCTACCAGGAGGCTCTGAGCTAAATTGGAGTTCACCTGCTCCGACTATATTTTCCTCTCCCTGCACTCCTTTGCTCCTGTGCTTTCCTCCAGGCCTTTAAATATTTAAAAAATGTTTTATTTGTTGATTTTTAGAGGGAGAGAAAGCAAGGAAGAGAAAGACATCAATTTGTTGTTTCACTTGTTTATGCATTCATTGGTTGTTTCTTGTAAGTGCCCTGACTAGTGATCGAACCCACAACCTTGGCATATCGGGAAGATGTTCTAACCAACTGAGCTACCCTGCCAGGGCATAAACCTTTTCATAAATGAACTTTCACTGTAAGTTGCCTCAAGAACTTCGGAAGTATAGGCATTTTTTAAAAAAGCCTTATATGTGGTAAGACCTCAATAAAGGATGCTATTGACAAAGCAGTGATGAATATTAAGTGGTGTCTAATTAGTTTACTCTCTGAAGATGATGTTAACTGAATTCTTACTTTAAGTTTCCATTCTTAGAATTTTAGAATATTATTGCTGGAAAGATAATCACATCTCTGAGAAGTCCAATTTCAGACTTACCCAACTAGGAAATGAGGGATAAGATCCATGAATCTATAGGAATTCTAGGATTCGAGGTCCACTCGCCCATATGCCCTCTTAGCATGTATCAAAAGGCAGTGTATCATTTAATAGATGAGACGACTGAGTAAAAGTGAGTGAAGTGACTGTCTTGAATTTGTGGCAGGCATGTGTGAAGTACACAGCACCCAGCTCTCTCTGCAAATTAACTGACTCTGCGGGAGACAGGAGGGGTAGGGAAAGGTGTTCATCCGTTTCTGTTCACATTATACAGTAGGAAGTGGGTGACGGATGGAGACAAATGAAAAGACCTGTGATTCGCCTCAAATAATGGCAACATCCCTCTCCCATCTGTTCTGAGATTTCACAGTTCACTAAACAACTTCTCCCATATTATTGGATCTTGCTTTGATCCTCACCACAGCAAAGAGATTTAGCAAGATGGTATTGTTTTCTATTTTACCTTACAGATGAGAAAATGGAATAACAATGACTGTGTTTATGTGGCCAATAAAACCACAGAGCTGAGATTTGAACGCTTTCTAGTACTAAACATCCCTCAAGACTGGTAAAACAGGCCAATGTCTTTGTCATTTAAAAAAATGATCTACTGTTTCAAAATTCACACAAGATCTATACGATTATTTTAAGAAAATTCAAAGAACTCAGAAAAATATATTAAAAAGTAAAAGAGTATATCTCATCCTATGCCTGGTCCTGAAGAGTTTGGTGGGTTTTTGAATTTCCTTTTTCTATGATTTTACATGCATTTACAGGTACAAAAAATTTTTAATGGGTCAAACTATTTACATTGCTGTGCTTTTGTTTCGGACATGTCCCAAAATTCTTAAAAGCTTCCCCTTCAAGATGCGCGATGTTTGAAAACAGAATAACAACATTTATGTGTATACTTATGAGAGAATATTATATTCACCCCCAGCGTGTAGGGTGGAGTTGACTGCGTAAGGGAAAGGGTGCTGGTGCTCAGAAATGGAGTAAACTGACTCCGATAGCGTCAGCTTATTAGTTTTCTCTCAAGAGCAGAGGGTGGGGCTTCAAAATCCGAACCACAAATCCGAACAGCTCTCAGTCTTCTCATCTGTAAAATGGAGATACGAATATGCGTTCCACAAGATTATGGTGAGGATTAAATGAGTTAATTCACATTAAAATCTCAGCACAGTGCCTAACGATGACCGTGACGACGACGATGATGATGATGATGCTAATTCTCCTTTAGTCCGGGATGGGATAGTGGGTGGGGCTTAAATTGCAAGGCTATCAATACCAGGAAGAATGCCCCAGGGGATTACTTTTTATTAAGAGCTGCCACACAATTCCATCCGGGATGCCCTCTGGAAACTGTTCTGACAGAGAGACTCCAGCTCTGAAAACCTCAGCCTCCCACATTTTAACGGGATCTTAAAAGAAGCCAAGGACTACAACTCCCAGGGTGCACCACTCCGGCCCCGCCTCGCCCAGGACCTTGCGTCTCACCTAATCCTCGCCAGGCTCTCGACCCAAACTACAAATCCCGGAAGACCTTGCAGCTCTGCTCGGGTCTCGGGGCTCATCACTTGACCTTTTGAAGTGTTGTTGTGCCCCTGTTGCCCGCTGGGAAATGTATTAAGCATCCTTCCCCTTTCAGGCCCAGGCGCTACAAGACAGGCGAACTGGCAGCGCTCGGATGCCGGGTCTTAACCGCCGGTTCGGAAGCGTAACCTGGCGCGGAAGGACTTTGCAGACCGCCTGGGCCGCTCTAGGTCCGCGGTGATTGCAGCTCGCGTACTGGGCCTCGCCGGGTGAGAAGGTAGACTGGGAAAACAGCGGTGTGGGCGGGCGAGACCAAGTACCAGCTTCGAGGGAGTGGTCCAAGGGGAAGGGTGAGTCCAAGTGGAGTTAATAGGGATGGAAGTGGGGTGTGACTCTTCTCTACCAACGGACCGAAGTGAGGCGCGCCCCCCAAATTAGAATTTTCGAATGTCTCTGCATGGAGAGAAAGAGGGGTGTCCATACGGTGTGATGGTTTTATGGTTTGGGGCTGATAGGAGGACTTAACCCCGTGGCCTTGCCAACCCTTGGTCAGGAAGAAAGTTGGAGCCCGGGACCTTGGATGAGGAGAGTGCGGTAGCGCAAGAGAGCCCTAGCTGGAAAGTTAGGCAGAAGTGTTGGCAAGTTACTCAGGGGGCCTGGGAGCTTCCGCAATGTCTGCGAACGTAGCCTTGCCTAGCCCTTTCCTATTGGTGGGTGGAGGTGGAAGGTCTCTGGGGATAGATGTTGTTTGGGGTTCTGGCCCAAGGGAATCCCAGCAGGAAGGAAACCTTTGAACCCTCAGAGGCCTAAACAGGGCCCCCAGGCCCCCAGGGTGCCCCCGTGTCATTATAAGCATTACATACCATTACATTAGGTGGGGGCTATTTAGACGAAACCAAACCGGAGAAATTGGTGTCCAGCTCCCTGGTTGCAGAATACTGTGAAAGTGGCTCAGCTCATAGAAAAACGACTTGAGTAAATTAATTTAAAAAAAATAATCAGGGTACAAAACGGACTGTATATAATGACCCTATTTTGTAATAAACACATATCTCCCACATATGTGGCATGTGTCTATGGCCATGGATAGAAAAATATTAGAACTACGCTGTAAACTGTGAAAAGTAGTTATTGATGGATGGTGAAATTACAGATTAATTTTACTCTTTACATCTTTATGGACATCTGAATTTGTACAATGAGGATGTGTTACTTTTTCCCCCCTATTTTCCCCCGCAAAAGAGTCACTGGGTTGCCCTGAGGTGGTGCATTTTGGAAGGCACGCACTGAGGCCATCTACTCTGTGGCTTGCATCTGGCTACCTGCGTGTTGATTTGCCAAGACTCCTAAGAGGATTGAATTGGAGGTGTGGATTTAGTGTGCAGCCTATGTGAGGCTAATGCTTTTTTCTTTCTTCCAGGTTGGAAAGAGTCTGTTAGCAAGTATCACACCATGGTATGTGGTTCTTTTGGTGTATGTCAGTCTAATCCTTTACCCTTTCTAGTCTGAATTGTCCTTCTTGTTATCTGATAGATTTATTTATTTTCTTAAAAGATTTTTAAATTTATTTTTAGAGAGAGGGGAAGGGAGGAAGAAAGAGAGGGAGAGAAATATCATGTGTGGTTGCCTCTCCTGTGCCCCCCACTGGGGACCCGACCCACAACCCAGGCATGTGCCTTGACTGGGGATTGAACTGGCAACCCTCCAGTCCCACAGGTGGGCACTCAGTCCACTGAGTCACACCAGCCAATGCTATCTGGTAGATTTAGATTGCCCAGCATAACTTCCTTGGGATCTGACAACTCACGCTGGCTGGGGGATGAGAGGGAAAAAAAATATTGCAGCTGAAATACCTCTTCATCTTTGGACTTGATCTTGCTTTTTGCTCGTTTGTCAGGATCATTGTTCTAGCCTCTGCTATCTAGTATTCCTGTGTGTGTGTGTGTGTTTTTAATTATAAAAGAAACTTTCATATATCCTTTGTTGTGCTCCTTGTGCATTTCCTGGGACAAAAGCTTGTTAAAATCAAGGTAGACACATGATAAATAAATATATTTCATGTTTATTTCATTTTTTTTAATTTCTCAGCTTTTGCCACGTTTCTAATTAAAGATTGACGTTCCTGCACAAGCATTTTCCTGTTAAAATGTCCTTGCCTCTTACAGAGGAGCAAAAGAAAAAGATTGAGGAAAATCGACAAAAGGCTCTGGCCCGTCGAGCTGAGCGATTAGCAGAACAGCATCATAGTGTGGGCTTGGGCTCCTCCATCACTGCCAGTCCTCCTGAGTGCAAGCAGGGTCCTTCTTGCCATCTCCCCAGAGACTCTTCTAAGCCGGTGAGCCACGGTGTCATTTTCAAGCAACAGAAAACCAGTAATTCATCTCATGGTGACCAAAGACCTCATAATACCCACAGTTTTCATCTCAGCACTTTGGAGCAGGCAAAGGGGACAGAGAAGCGGCAGGAAGAGATGCCCACAGCCTGCCTACACCACAGCCCTCCAAGTCAAATGACTCTCACTGGGATTTCCCCTCCTTTGGCCCAAAGTCCTCCAGAGGTTTCCAACCAGCAGCTCTTGGGCTATGTGTCAGGTCAAGGTCATCCTCAGGTTTCACACGGGACCAAATCAACACCCTCTGCTAACACAACTCATGAGCCTTTGGCCAAAGCAAAGAGTTCCCAGGATACTCCAGCTTCTTCCTCTGGACAGCTTCCCAGGGATCCTGAATTAGAGGCCAAGATAGCCAGACCATCCACCTCAGGGCAGAATGTGTCTGATGTCCATTGTGGCCCAGGGAGTGTGATGCCCAGGACAGAAGGACGACTCCAACAAAACTCGGGGGCCTCACCCCACAAAGCAGTACACTCCCAGGAGGGAACGTGTGTAAGGGATGGAGACCGCTTCCAGGTGAAGATTGGGTACAATGCAGAGCTCATTGCTGTGTTCAAGCGTCTGCCCAGCAGAAAATTCGGTAATGAGTCTTCATTTAGTCTAGCTCTTCAGATGTGGGTTTTTTTTTTTTTTTTTTTTTTTTTCTATTTTCGGGTCTCTTTTAATCTAGCAGTTTCTCATAGATATGAAGAGGGTGCATTGGCACATTTTGTCCATCCAGTTGTTAAAATTTTTCTATTTTAGCTCATGTTTCTTTTTGTCATAGACATTCCTCCAAACAGCTGCCAAAATTGGGGGCTGCCACATGGCCATATGGAGAACGGATGAATGTTTACTGAGAGGCCAGCTCCTCTGCCAGGTGCTTTGTATGCACTGTAGCACTTAAGCCTAACAAACAGCTTTCTGAGATAACTAGATGTTATTTTAAAGGCGATGGAACTCGCTCGACAACCTGGACATGCTCAGGTTGGTCTGTCTGCAGGGCAGAGCCAGGGTTTGGCTAGCTCTGCCATGCCTCAGGGCACACTGTACCTGAACTTCGGGGAACCACACAGGGTCCCACCTCTGCCCTCAGCTCTGTGAGGTGAGGCCCATAACATCCCGAGGCTGACTTGCATTTCTCAATATAGAATGAAAAGCATTATCCTCATTTATATTTGCTCTTTGTCTTCTACAAGAATTTTATAAGTCAGTGGGGGCTTGTTCAGGTAACTGTTTTGAATTTAGCATGCATTCATTCATGCAACAAGCGTTTTATTGAATTTCCAAGAACAAATTATGACAACAGTCATCAGCCTCATTGTGTGTGGACAGACCAAGCATTTGTGTTTCATTTTAGATCCTAACACCAAGATGTGGAACTTCAGCATGACCGACTACAGTGCCCTGAGTAAGTAGGTGTGTCGTCACCCCTCAGGCTGTAAACACTGGTGTTGAAAAGTTTCTCTGGAGCTATGGTTGTGGTCTGGCTCATGGTTCAGACGGCTTTCAGGGCACCATCCCAATGCTCTTCTTCCTGCTCACCGTGGCCATCCTAGTGAGGCGGCTCCTTGGGTGATAGTCACTGGTATTTTAGCAAAAGCTAGCATTAAATGGAGCCTGCTGTGTTCCAGGCTGTACTAAGCCCCTTACGCATCCTAACTCTTATTCCTTATAACACCCATCTTACAGATGGGACCGCTGCGGCCAGCGAGGGTACGTAATTAACGTAGAGTCACACAACCAATATGTTGTGTGCCTGGGATTCAAACCCAGGCTATCTGACTTCAGGCTGCATGTTCCCACTGGACTGCTGGCTCCAGCCATGGCAGGCAGCTGCGCCGGCCCCTGCTCCCGCCCCTGCTCCCAGGACGGTTACAGTTCAGCAAACAACCCAAATCCTCATAGTTAACCCGAGAGTTCAGGGAGGGGCATTGCCCAGGCAGGCTCCAGCCAAGGCCCAGTCTGGGGAGGCCAGGTCAGGTTGTTGTTGGGGTCCTTGGGTGCATGTGCCACTTCTGAGACTCTGTTGACTGTCCCTACTCCAAGGTACTTGTCACCTCCTGGTGCCTGAAGTCTGCTCCTCTGCCCTGGGTGTCCTCACATCTCCCAGCAGCCATTTCTATCCCCTGTCTTCTCTCCCTTCCCCCCAGTTCAAAAAGGGAAAAGGTGAAGATGCTGGTGAGGTCACTCCTCTGCAGACGTGGGGCATGGGGCAGAATTCTCTGGTGTCTCCAGTGCAGTTTCTGGCAGGTGACGGGACCGCTCCCCGCAGAAGTTCCTGTTTCCCTCCTTGGCCTCCCTCGCTTTTCTTTGGTAGCTGTGGTGACCTTTTGGGGGGCTCATTTTTACTGTTACTTTAATCTGTTAGGTGTTAGGAGGGGGAGAACCTGTGCCCTAAGTTTTATCGCAGGTCTTGACACCTGGTGTTCTCATGGTGGCTCAGATTAAACCAGTGGCTCCCACGGTCCTGATTTTGTTTGTTTTATTATCTTTTTAACCCCGTTCTCTGACCACAGTGCATGGTGACCTGAATGACTTCTGTGTTTGCAAATTCATTTAGGTGTTCTGTGTGGTATGATTGGTTTTGGTAATGCTCCACATATTTTTAAAAACCATTTAATGGGTACAGAAGTCTGTACATAGCTTTTATTTTTGTTGTATTTAATTTTTTTAAAGATTTTATTTATTTATTTTTAGGGAGAGGGGAAGGGGGGAGAAAGAGAGGGAGAGAAACATTGATTGGTTGCCTCTCGTATGCTCCCTGACCGAACCCGCAACCCAGGCATGTGCCCTGACTGGGAATTGAACTGGTGACCCTTTGCTTCGCAGGACGACACCCAACCATCTGAGCCACACTGGTCCAGGATGCGCATAGCTTTTAGATGAATTTTACTGATTATGAGTTGTGTAGCTCCTCTGTGTCCTTACCAGTGTTTTGCACACTTGATCTGCTATCTGCCAAGATATACCTACCTTGAACACTCTTGCAACGATTATGGATTTGCACATTCTTACTTTTACATTTTGAGATAGATTCATGATTGTTGTGTCTTCGTAGCAGGTTACACTTTTCACTGATATAACATACAAAGTCTGTCTCTGTCAGTCCTTCTGCCACTTTGCTCTGGGTCTGCCTCTGGATTTTGCCTTTTTAACTAGACCACACACTCATCATAGCACATTTGGAAAGCACACCAGCATGCACAGAAGAAACTGTCCCCATAAACTCTGCACTCAGTTAACCACTGAACATTTTGGGCTTTTTCCTTCCAGCATTTTTACAGCATTAAAGCACACAAATGTTTATAGATGTAATGTAGTTTTTATCTTGCAGTTTTCGCTTAGGGGTCATGCATGTTAACAGTTAATTCTGAGTGATGGAAGTGTGGGTGCCCATTGTTGGACCCCTTTGACTTCCCAAAAAATGTTACTGTACTGTTGAACTTAAGAATTCTTTTGGTTTGTTTGTATTTTCCAAAATTTCGTCCAAAAAACAATTGTTGCTTATATGATATTCCATTTTATGAATGTGTCATAAATTGCTTAAATGATTTACTTTTTGTCTGTTTTAATTTGCTCCCAGTTTTTTTCAGTATTAAAGCTGTAAGAAACACCTTTTCCATAAATTTTTGTATTTGGGGGAGATTCCTAGAAGTTGAATCATTTGTTTTTTAAAGGGCTTTATTCCCATCTGGCAATGCAGGTACCTATTTCTTTTTTTTTAATTTTGCAAGTTTTATCAGTAGGGAAATGGCTTTTTATTTCTCTGATTATTTGTGAAATCAAACATTTTTTCATACATTTTATTAGTCACTCCCCCCACCTTTTCAACTGATTACATCTCTGTTGTTTGTGGTCTGGGTATTTTTTGAGTGTGAGCTCTGTATATCTTTCTCACAAGTATCTTTACTCAGTAGTTTTGCCTTTCAACTTAGTTTGTGTTTTTTTGACAGTGTAGTTTTACGTGGTCAAATCTATTCATCTGTAAAGTACATCAGTAAGAAAAAATCAGGCTGAGAACTGCTGCTGGGCCTGGCGGGGCTTCGTCTCTCTCCCTTGCTGTCCAAGCAGAGCAGGGTCCCGTGGGAGATTCAGCAGCAGAAACTGTAGAGCACACTTGCTATTCTGGTGAGACCCCTCTTCCTCCTGTTCATTTCCAACTTCCAAGTGTTTTAATTTGAAAATTTAAAGAGGAGAAGAGTTCTGTTCAGTAAGCACTGAAATTTCCAGAGCCTCAGCGAAAGCGCCTTGCAGAGCCTCCCAGTCCAGCAGGGCCTTTTCTCGCCTGCCCGCCACGTGCTGCTCCCGTGACCCTTCCCCCGCCCTGCACCTCTGCCTGAGGGAGCATCCACGGACCACGTGAGCTCATCCTCCTCCTGACGTCTGTTCTTCTCTTCCTCTTCGGCAGTGAAAGCAGTCCGGCACCTCCCCACGGTCACCCTGCAGCCGCTGGAAGGGGCCAGCAGCGTGGCTCCGGCCAGCCTGCCTCCGGCTCCCTCGCTCGCGTTTGTCACGGGGCAGTGCCTGCTCATCTCCCGGGCCCGCTTTGAGGTGGATGTCGGCTATTCGCAGGAGCTGGTTGCAGTGTTTAAACAGATGGATTCCAGAAATTATGGCAAGTCATTGGCCTCTTTCTGAGTCCCAGGATGCATGTGGTTGGCAATCCCTGCGTAGGGCGTTTTTCTCTCTGTTTGAACACTCAGAAATGACTTTCTTGTAGAGCCTTCCTGATCTGCTCCTCTTATTACAGAAAGGCGATGCCTGCGCTGTTCAGGTAGTAAACACATAGTGGGCCCATTTTGTCCTCAAAGGCCTCCCGTAGAGAGGACCCCACAATTTTCCCCAGTCACCTGGTCAGGGATTTCTTGGTGGAAGCAGATAAATTCCTGCTTCAGCCATTTAAACCTACTTGTTTATATGTTGTCCATAACAGAGCTTGGAAAACAAATGGTTGCCCTAAAAATAAATGCCTTTCTGCAGACTGAGACGATGGCTGTCAAACCTGAGCGAGTGTCAGCACCACCTGGAGGGGGTGGTGAAAAGGGTTCTGGGCCCTGCCCCCAGAGTACGTGCCGGCACCTGCTTCCCGCCCAGAGACCCTGAATTCATTGGCTGGAGGTGGGCCTGGCATTGGTATTTTTAAAAATCTCCAGAAGAGTCTAAAAATTGGCCAGGATTGACAACCAGTGGCCAAAACAGAGCAGTTTTACTTTATTTTTTTTGTGAGGTTCTTCTAAAGCTGCCCTGTGAGACCAAGAGGCAGAAGTTATCTTTCAAATTCTGAACTCCTGTGTTTTATCCTTAGCTTGGGCCATGTTATTTTCCAAACAGTGTGGTTTTTATGGATTAATATTCCCATTGAAATGGTTTTAGCCTTTCCCTAGGGAAGTAGAAAGCAGGCTCTTAAAACCTTTTGCCTTTGAGACGTCACAGTCAGGCAGTGTCAGGGAAGAAGCCTCTGGAGTCACTTACTTGGAGAGCTTTCATCCGGGCCCGGGGCTCCTTCGGGAGGAGAGGGACACTGGCTGTTTTAACTAGTGAGAGCCGGCGGTGAGCAGCGTCTGCGTGAGATGGCTGGGCGCAGCCTGCGGCGTGGGATGAGCTGCTCACACGAGGGCCAGGGCCCTTTGCCTCTCCTGCCCCCTTAAGGTGTTCGGCTTCAGCTGGCGTGACCCTTAATAGAGACTGTGACCTGTATCATCTTCTGAAAAGTGCAACCTTTGAACTTACAGTGCTCACATAGCCTGCTGTTTGGGAAATATGAACAGCTGACATACTGACACCTAGTGCTGCCTACACCCAGCCATCTAAAAACCACGGCTGGAGTTTTTGCCACAGCTCTCGTTTACGTACTCTCCCCTTTGCTGCACAGCCGCCGTCAGGACGGGGTTCCCAGCTTTCGGCTGGGTCAGATCACCCTGAGGCTGCCTCGTCTTTCTCCTGCATCTGACCCGCTATGCCCATGGCACTTTTCCCCAGACCACCCCGCTTTCTCAGTGGCCACACAGAAGAGAAGTCACCTTTGCCGTCCTGAAAGCATTTATGAGGATGAAGCTTTCTTGATTTTCTCAGAAAGCAGAGTGGTAGGGAAACCTCTCTTAAATAATCAGACAGTGTGGGGTAGTGAGATGCTCCCCCTTCTTAGTTAATGCTTTGTATGTTTTATGCTACACAATGCTAATCAGCAGATGGCACAATAATAACAATAATCATAATTTATAATTGCTTTTTTTTAGTGCTCATTGTTTGCCAGGCATACTGTCTTAAGCATTTTACATTTAAATTGAAGGTACTCCTTACAAGAACCCAGTGAGGCAGGGGCTGTAGTATCCTCATCTTTCAGAGGGGAGAACTGAGGCACAGAGGAGTTACGTGACTTGCCCACACAGCCAGGTCACAATGCTAGAAGTGGCAGGACTGGGCATTGAGCGCAGGCTGTGTGACCACTCCGACCGTGCACAGCTTGTCCCCCATGTGTAAAATGGAGCTACAAATAGTGCCCAACTGAGAGCTTAGTGAGGAGCAGAGGAGGCAGCTGCGTGAGCCGCACGGCACCATGCCAGCTCAGAATGAACGCTGCATACGTGTAAGCTCCACTTACTATCCCCTGTCTTGGAAATCCAGGGCGTTTCGGACCTGCTGGGCCACTGCAGGCACGCATCTCCAGAGCACGGTTTATCAGCAGCCCTACAACCCAGTATTGGCACCATGCCCTAACTTGCAAAAGCCTCACGGGCAGGTACTCTCAGTTTACTCTCTGTACCCCCGTACCACGCACCTCACCAGCCACCTCATCCGAGCTTACTGGAGGTTTATGAAACCAGGGGATGAGTAAGTGTGAGGAGTAGCAGAAGGCAGGGTGTCATGTTTGCTTATATGTTTCTTCTCGTTGCAGATGCCCAGACCAGAAGGTGGAACTTTCTCTTGGAAGAGCACAATAAACTCAGTGAGATGCCCACCTTGCTTGTTTCATATCATGCTATTGTTAGGCTTTAATTATCTGCCTTAAATTTAATGCATTTTAAAAGATTCTCCTCTTCCCACCGTGGTGACTTCACATGCTGTGTACAGGACGAGTAAGGGTGGAGATGTTCTCAGCAGCCCCGCCCCCATCTGCTGAGATGGTGGCTTCACAACAGCCCAGGCAAACGTGGAGTCTCTTTTTCTGTCAGGGTGAGGCCCTGCTAGTCAGATTTCTGAGGCTGGGAAGCCTTCCACCCATCAGAGAAGTATGGGGATCAGAGGTGAGCTAGGATTGCTTAGCTTAGGCAGAAGCTACTTCAGCTCCCTCTGAGAACAGGCTCTCCGAATACGTCTAGAAGCAGATGATCAGGGAAGGGTGGAGAGTCTCAGCAGTACTGGGCCTTGGAATGGGCTGAGTTCTGCCAGAGGTGGAAGCCTTGGCCAGGGCGCATGAGCATTTAATGAGCACTGTGGAGACAGACCCAGGGAAGGAAAATGTGTACAGATGTAACTATAAGAAGGAGAAGCCCGTTTGGACTTGTCATTTTGCGTGTGTCTGAGAAAGGGGGACATGGTCTTATGTCAGCCTATCCTGAATGTCAGCTTGTCACCCATCTTCCAAGCTGTCACAGCTCTGCAGTGGGTGTGTAGCTGGCATCACTGTTCCTCCTGCTTGACTCCCTGATGGCTCGTTGGGCCTCCCAGCCAGTGTCTGTACTGGTCAGGCCGGGAGAGACGTGATCCAGCTCAGGGAGCTCTGAGACGTGGGCCATCTTGCCCACCAGGCTAGGGCTTTGCGGAAAGGGAAAAAGCTGGGTGTCTTCCCTTTGTCTCCTCCTTACGTGACTTATGCAACATCAGGTAGATAATTCAGCAATCTGGGTCCCATTTGTCCTTTTAGTAAAAAAAAAAAAAAAGGGGGGGGGAGGCGGTCTTTAATCTGTATGTGCCCTATGGCCAGAAATTAAATATAAGGGAAGGGCTTTGGACTCCTTGAGGAAAGAAAGGCTCGTTGAAATTTGAATATGATGAAATACTTAGTATCAGGGAACACTAGCTGAAGCAGAAAGGATCTGAGACCCATGGCTGCTGCTATTTGGAACTTGTGATTCAGAGCAAACTCTGTACAAAGCTGAATTTTTGATAAGCAATCAGAGTGAGTTTTTTCCTCTCACCCCTTTGTCTTTCAACCGCAGAAACACATATAAATATGTTAGCTATAAAGGCTTGACTTTCATGGAATGACAAGAAGCAGGATACTTACAGCATTAGCAGATGAATGTAACATTGAAGAGTGTGGCTTGCAACTCACATAGCATAATGTTCCAGATCTTTAGTAAGCTGTTGACTCTTTGGAATATCTGATAAGAACTATTCTTCATCCAGAAAACTGCACACGTAATGGCCACATGTAAAATTTGCATTTGTTATTAGTAATCCCATGGATCTGGAGTTAAGAATTCTAGATTCAGAGCTCAGATTGTTTTTTTGTTTTTTTATGTTTTTATATTCTATCTTCTGATTACAATGGCTTGTGGAAACTAAGGCCAATGCTGCCAATTTCATAGACTGGGAAAAGCTTAGACTCAGAGAAAGGAAACCATTGTTTTCCTTATTAGGAGCACTGTGAGTCCTGATAAACTCTGACTCAGACTAAAGTTGCCATCTTGAGTTTGAAGTGTGACCCATTTGGAAATTAGAAGCCAGACCCCTGAGCTAGGAGACAGAAGAGACAGGGCATTGCAGAAGATCGCAGGTCCGGGCCGAGCTCTGATTCCACCGTTAGCAGACGGTCCGCTGGCGAATTTGCACCTCTTCTCATCCCTGGGGCTGGTTGCTTGTGTGTGAAATTAGATTATTGACCCTGAGCTGGTGAACACGTGCATGTAAAACTAACTGAAAATGTTAATAAGACCTTGTGAGTGTAAGAATGCTCATTGATGTCGTGATGGTATTTATCTTCTCCAGATTAGGTGAATTTAAGAGTTTTCCTTTCTCTTTTCTAAGTGACGTGAGGCCTTTTGCTGACAGCGAAATTGGCATAAGGCCTTTTGTTTCTCCTGATTGTCACAGTCCAGAAGGATTCTGCATCCCCCTCAATGATCTCGTCTTGTCAGCTGCTGTTTGAAAACATTCACGTCTCTGCTGGGTGGCTCCGTAGTGGTCTGCCAAAGAGCTATTTCCCAGCAACGACTTCTAGATGACTCATGAAGCCAGACAGCACAGTTCTGTCATCTCCCAGCACAGGGAAAGGACAAGAGCCACAGTGGTTGACAGCGAATGTGGGCTTTAAACTCAAACACACCCAGTTGGCCTAACTAGCAGCATAGGGTTTTGGAGACGGTAGTTAGTAGGAAACGGAGTGGAGGCTGATGTTTTCCTCTCGAGTGGCTGAAGGAACGTATGCTTACAAAGCACCACATTTCACACCAGCTGGATTAGCAGCCGTGTCCTAGTGTTCGTCAGGTATTTGAGTTCTGAAGATCACTAGGATTAAAATGGAAATGGTTTCTGAAAGCACATAGAGTGCTCAGTCCCCTGAAGTGTGCAGAAATCAGCATGCTCAGATTTAATTTGGAGGCATAAAATGTATTACTGCATCAGTATGGACAGTCTCTTTTCTATTAAAGCCGTCAGCCTTACCTAATTTCTTATCCCGGTGATTCTGCTCTTGCAAACTCTCCAGAAATAACCGGTACACATATTTAATGAAGGACAGAAACGGATTTAAATGTGTTGAAAATACAAAGTAATTTAAGGTAGCAGTAGATGGCTCAATCCTCCAAGTTCACATCAATATTTGCAGTGGTAGCTAATTGGTGGTTGTGGCAAAAAGCTTTTGTCATACCTTCTGAAGATATTAAGAAAAAATATGACCATGTGGGATAGAGGACTTAAAACCTTGGAATTCCAAATAATGTTGGCAGAAGTGAAACGTACCCCATTTCCCTTTACTGGATCCCTGAGGACAGTGAGCCCCCGGCGGGTCACCGTGCCTCTCCCAGGGTGCCCCTGAACAGGTGAAGGATAAAGAGCCACCGAGGGTCTGTGCACCACGGCCACTCTTCTCACGTGACTTTTCAAAGGACAGCTCTACAAGGGAAGAGCATCCGGTGGTTACAGCCGTAGGACAGCAGGCTGTGCTTGGTAGTTTAATGGTAGT
The DNA here is from genome assembly GCA_004027475.1 of Anoura caudifer. Taxonomy (NCBI): domain Eukaryota; kingdom Metazoa; phylum Chordata; class Mammalia; order Chiroptera; family Phyllostomidae; genus Anoura; species Anoura caudifer. The sequence continues at coordinate 458,798 of PVKU01000207.1, read as the reverse complement.
TTATCACCAGCAAGTTCTAGGTCTGTCCTCTTGAACTTCGTAATTTCTTAACCTGTCTTCCTTTGCCCCCCAAATTGCATGTTTTATTTATATCTCTGCTTTATCCTTTTTCTGTTAAAGAAGTTCTTTTCCCTCTTAATTTTAAAATCAGATGAGGCCTAAATTCTTTCAAAGAGCAAGATCAGTGAAATTAATTTGCCTTCATTTCCATGTAGATCTCGGGTAGCTTATTTTTCTCACTTGTGTTAATGGCTTTTGCCTAGGTTTCCCCATCCATTGTATGGAGGTCTGGCACCTCACACTTGGAAGGAAAGTAGAAACCCCTGAAGATAAGCTTCAATGGAAAGAGTTAGAATCATGGTCACTTTTCGTAATAGTTGAGACTCTGAACTTATCAGGGGTTGGTAAACTTTTTCTGCAAAGGGCCAGATAGTAAATATTTTAGGCTTTGTGGGTGTGTGGTGTTTGTTCCCACTACACAGTTCCACCGGCTGCAGCATGAAAGCAGCCATGACAATCTGTAGATAAATTGGCACGACTGAGTCCAGTAAAACTTTACACAAACAGGCCGATTTGGCCCACAGGCCTTCACTTGCCAACACCTGCTCTAGAGGCTGGGTAGGGAGCTAGAAGGTCACCTTCAGACTAATGGATTTTCTAGCTGCTTCACCACTAAGGTCACTGCTGTAAAAGTCACCTCTCTCAGAGGGATATCATCTTTCTCCTGTGGAAAGGGTCAAAAGTGTGCAGGGCCATGTGCATTGTTATCAGTAGGTGGCCTTTGCATGGACTCTGCCCTTTGTTGTCGTTTGTAAGTAGCACTACCATCCTACTGGTCTTTCTCGGAAACACCGCCCAGCTCCTTGCACAGAGCACAGGGCTTCCTTGCCTGTTGACAGCCAGTGACTTGGGGTTCTCTGACTTCTCACACATCGAAACCAAAATAAAACATGAAGAATGGAAACAAAACAGGATGTTTTCATTCTAAGTCCTGCTTTTTCTGGGCTGATTTTTTTTTTTTTAAGAATATGAGTCCTTATTTATTTGAGTGGGAATACTAAGATAATTTTTTTAATTAGGTTATAAAAAGGTCTGTCACAGATCACTTTATAGTTCTTTCCAGTATTTGTATAGTGTGGAAAATCAGTTTTGCATTATCGATTGCCCTCTTATTTGCAGAAATTCAGGAATAGAGAGGGAAAATTTGTTCTCTGGCATGCATCTGTCAGCCTCTGATTTTCTCCCCAGTTCCTTTTTTGAAGCCCCTTCTCTTTCCCCGGATCTCTTGGACATAACACTCCAATTCACATGCCTCTGTTCTTCTTTCTAGTTGAGAGGGTTCGCTGCCTTCCACAAGTTCAACTGAGTCCTCTGCCCAAGACACTGACCCTGGCTTTCGCTTCTCAGATGGAGAAGACATCTCTTGGTCTCACGGCAGACATCCCAGAGGCAGACCTCTCCGGAGTGGACCCCAAGCTCGTGTCTAATCTGCTGCCCTTTCAGAGAGCTGGAGTCAAGTAGGTCCTTGATCTTCCTGCTCTCTCTCGCTCACGTCTCTTCACTTACCACCGGCAGGGCTCAGATGCTCTTTTTATGAATGCTCATCTTCCACAGAAATCCACAAGCATTTAGGCACTAAACAGCCAGGTGTGCTGTTACCAAAGCCTGATTTTAACCATTGATTTCTAATTCTATGAGCCATCAGGACTCTGCATTGCAGGTGTGTAGAAACCCCATTCAAAGTAGTTGAAGAGAAGATTTCTAAGTGCATGTGATAGAAAACCCAGGGTCTCAAAAGATCTCATCAGGACTCTGTCCCTCTCTCAGCACTGCGTTCCTCTTCGTTTGCTTTATTTTTGCCTCAAGTGTGTCTGCTGAGGCTTCCAGCTCACATCCATCAGCTCTGAAACCCAGCGGAAGCACCTCTTTCCTAGGGGTCCCACCCTAAAACACATGGGATCTGGTGCTAACGCTGGAACCAGTCAGCGTGTGGCCGAGGAGCTCAGAAATCTTGGTGAGGCTGGGTGGTAGGCCCACCCCTGGAATGACGGGGTAGGGCTTGCCCAACACGAATTACTTAGACTGAGACAGGGAGGTTATAATTGCCCAAAAGAAAGCCAGGGTGCACTTATAGAAAGAATAGATAAACCTGTGGCCTAACCTATCCTTTTTCCCAGAGTTTCTCGGGAGAAGCAAAGTGACAGGTTTGAACTTGACTTCTACAGAAAATATGGGAGGTCGAGGAGAGCGAGGAGGAGGTCTTGGAAGTCCATCCAGAAATGTGGAAGCCTGATCTGTTAGTAGGCAGTGTGGTGGGAGAGGAGTCCTGTGCCAGGGGAGGAACTGGAGGGTCGATGGGACTGACAAATGAAGGCAGTCTGTCTGCACACCGCCACTGTGGTGTTTTGGTTAAAGCTGGGCGACTGTCTCAGACCGGGTTTTCCTCTGGGTGTGGCTTCGGCACAGTCACGCCTTACTGCAGTCCCGCGGGTCCCAGCCCTGCCCGCCCCCTCCTTTTCCTTTCCCTCACCTCTGTCCCTCAGAGGAAGCACACTTTGCCATTTCATTCCCTCATCTGTTGTTACGTCCTTTGGGCCTCGTTTTACCCGGGCTAAGGGTGTTTTTTTGCTTTGCTCTTTTCTTTCTCTGGTTCCTTCATTAATGTTGCCCACTCTGCGCTCAGCATCCTGTTCTGCACGGCTCCAGTAGAGGCCCTTGAGCCCATGTGGTGCATGCGGGCCTTGCCAATTAACCTCCTCACCACTGGGGGGCGCTGTGTGCGTCAGGACAGAGCGTGGCCCGCGGCTCCCATCTTGTTCTCTAGGGCTCTGAGAGTGCTAAAGGTACTTACAGCCTCTCTTCAGCACTTTCTAATTAAATCCACATTCTTAACTGTCATTCTTTGAAGAGGAGGTGTTCGGCGTTGAGGGAAGAAGACTGTGAATTTCATGGGTTTTTTTTTTTTTTTTTGGTTTTATTTTTGTATGTAAGAGTTCAGTCAAAAACTCCCTTAAACTTAGGGAGTGAAATCTCTGAGATGCCTATCAGCTTCCTCCAATGACCACATGGCCTCTCGAGGGAGGCGCCTGAGTCGAGGCTCAGAAGGACAGCTGTCTGTCTAGTCGCTGGGCTCGCGAACCCGGGGCCGATGTCTGTGTTCCCTGATGATGAGCGCAGCGTTTTTTCTGTTCTGCCAAAGTGCTCTGCAGAGGATGGCGTCGGCTGTGTGATTGTTTCTTTTTTAACCCAGGTGTTTGCTTCGTTCTCAGTTTTGGCTGCTTGGTTCTGTAGCTCAGCTACCTCAGTGCAGGGAAAAAGGAAAAACTGAAATTCAGGGGTCCATTCTGCTTTGAGAATGACCATGTGGACGTTGTGAATGGTTGCGCTGAGGAGGCCGCAACTCGAGGCCCCGTGGGTTTGCTGCTTCGGTGCTCCCTGTGTGCCCTGGCCGCCAGTTTTGTAAATCAGAAAGTGGGGTAAAAATAAATCTCACACGTGCCCTCCCTTTGTCTGTCTGTGTCGTGGGTTGACCCTGGAAATGGTCCAGAAGATTCAATCGAGGCAGATGTGCCAGGAGGAAGCGGGGCCTGGTCAGAGAGGTGAGGTGGCAGCCGCTGGGCCCCCTGCCTTTCTGCTGAAGGAGCCTGGTGGCCACCGCGTGGTGGGTGCGGGAAGGGAGACTCCCTCTCACTGGGTGGGCTTTGTGACTGCGGGGAGGGCAAGGAAGTGCCCCGACGGGATGCCCCTTGTCTCCGTGTGCTGCTGAGCCCAGGACGTTGGCCTCATGCCACCCGCAGATCTGCTGCCCTGTTTTCCACCCACACCGAACACTGGCCTTTGAAGGATAGAAACTCTATTTCCAGGCAATTCGGAAAGGCCGTGTGCAGCCTAGAATTCTTGTCAGCCATACCAGCTGCTAATTAGAAGAGGTTTCATTCTGTCCTTACTGTGTAAGAAGAAGAGAAAGAAAGAGAGCTAGTTGTCTGGCTTATTATCAGACGTCTGAGCAAATGATCAGTTTTTCCAGAATCAGATGAAGGACGACTGGCGTTTGGAGCAGGAGACCAGACACATGGCACTAGGGATCCTGTTAGCTTTTCACTGAGTTGTCAGGTGACTCGATCAAGTCATTCTTACCGTTTATGTCTTAATTACTTTTCTCCTCTTTTTCCCCTGGTCCTTACAATGCTGTCAAGCACTGTTTTAAGTGCTTTACTTTCTAACTTTATTAATCCTCAGAACAGTCTCTGGGGTACATCCTGTTGCTATTTCCACGTATGGCTGAGGCACGAGGAGGTTAGATAACTTGCCTCCACGGGGTAGAATGGGGATTCCAACTCAGGCTGGTTGGGCTCCGAAACAGTGCCGTGCACCCTTGCTCACACATGGTTAGCAAGCGCTGCTGCACCGGAGGCCGCTGCTCCCTCTCGGACAAACACCCTTTCCTCTGGCTGCCCCTCCTCCTCTGCTGCATCTCCTGCCTTTGCTGGCTCCTTCCCTCTCCTTGTGCACGCAGCATCCCCTCTGATCTTCATCTCTAATTCCTCTCCCTGTGAGGCCGACCTCTCAGGTGAACAAGTGCCGCCCTCCCAGCCCCTCATTAGAGACTGTTCCCCACTGTCCTTTCACTTACACTGGGCTGAGGGTGACTCTTATTGCAGACTTCCTCCCTGGGCTTCCATGACCTTATATCTTATCTTATAGAGCCTCTCCCTGCCTTTTGACCACTGTTTCACATTTTCCCAATTTTGACTCCTTTTTAAATTATTATTCTGCCCCCTAACTGACTCCTACTTTTCCCTCTTTGGGGAGCAGGTGTCTTCTTACGAACAGAGCCCATGCTGGCTGCTGCAGCAGCCCACACCAAGCCTTTCGCATTACTTTACATGGTGGCCTTGTGGCGGGTAAGCTCATGCCCCCAGGAAATGTGTCGTGTCACTGTCCTTACCTTGTCTGCTTTCAGTTTTGCCATTGCGAAAGGAGGCCGCCTGCTTCTTGCTGATGACATGGGCCTGGGGAAGACCATCCAAGCCATCTGCATCGCGGCCTTCTACCGGAAGGAGTGGCCGCTCCTGGTGGTAGTGCCGTCGTCTGTGCGCTTCACCTGGGAGCAGGTCAGTGCTCCTTGTGTTGTGGGTTTGACAAAGAGTGTTTTCCTCGGGCCTAGAGGACTCAGATAATAATTTGGGTATAGGGCCTGAGACCTTTAAAGATCGTTTCAGCTGAGGGCGGGAGTGGAGAAGAGATGGCCTCCTGAGACGGGCCCGTGGGCCTCCACGCTAGCATCTGGTCACACCTTCAGAGAAGAAGTCCAAGGAGTCACCGAGCCAGACTTCTTCTGTCAGCAGGCACTTCCGGAGTACCTCTTGCAGCCCTATTAATGGCAGCTTTCATCTGTGCCACATTTCATTTTCAAAACATTTGCCTCCTTTAGTTCCCATAACCCCGTGATAGTGATGTGCAATAGACACACTGGGCATCGACCCCATTGACAGATGAGAAACCTGTATCTCAGAGAGGGTAAGCGCCACACTTCCTGCTCATGAGGAGCAGTGCAGGGCCTTGAAGTCGCCTCCCCTGCCTTCTTGGCTCAGGGTTTTTGCACTCTGTAGAAGGTGGTGAGGGCAGGAGGTTCACTGTCTGTCTACGAGGTACCTTTATAGCTAAAGAATCTGACGTGAACTCAGCTTTATCATCAGTCAGCCTTGAGCTTTGTCTGCCATAAATCCAGGATCAGAGTGGTTCTGCGAAATGAATAAAAATCCACATAAGCAAACTTGATGAAGAAGGAAGCCCCAGTTCATCGTCTGTGGCTTTTCTCAGCCTTATGCTACTGGTGGCGGCTGTCGGCCTCCTCGAGCCTTGGCTTCTTCCTAAGCCCCCGTGAGCTGTGTGGGGGGGAAGAGGCAGCTCTGCCTGCAGCCGCTCAGCCGGGTTCCCAGACATGCCCTTCCGACTGAAGAGAAAACAAAACTTTTAAATTGTTCATTTGAAACAGTACCATGTTCTTTTCCTGTCCTTGTGACCTGAATTCTGCCAGTAAGTACCTGTAGTAATGAATAATTCAACACATATTTATTTTGTGTGTGTTAGATTCCCACAGCACCCTCAGAAATTGTAGGGAAGGCTCAGATGGTCAAATGAGACTGGAGAAAGAACCAGCACTCCCTGTGTTAGAGTAGTGTCGGCCCGGGCACACCAGGAGAGCACCCCGATGCTGACAGGGAGGTGCCTGGTGGCCTTCTGTTGACCCTAGCTACTGGCTTTGGCTAGAGATGGCAGCACTTCTGGAGAGAGCAGGTGCTCTGTAGAATATATCACCATTAGTGCCTTCAGTGTATCAAGCTCTGCTAAAAATTCCTCTATAAAATTCTTAAAAGAGTCGCGCTCTTTCTCTGCAGAGGCTGCCATCTAGTTAGAGGTCACAGAAACGAAACCTGCAGGCACCCAAAGTAACTGCTGTGCCACACTAGCCTGGGAAGGGAGGCAGTGGAGATGGTTGCTGTGTGTGGGGACAGAGACCGAGCTGAGCTCTCAGGAGACAGTGACACGGCCCACACTGAGCGAGTGCAGCTGACAGGCTGGCTGGGGTCACAGCTGGTGGCTGCTGGGCTGGATCCTCATTTTGGGTTTGTTCTCTGCTGTCGTCCCCAGGCCTTCCTCCAGTGGCTGCCATCTCTGAACCCAGAGCACATCAATGTCGTGGTGACCGGCAAGGACCGCCTGACAGCTGGCTTGGTCAACATCGTCAGTTTCGACCTCCTGAGCAAGTTGGAAAAACAGATAAAGACCCCTTTTAAAGTTGTCATCATTGTAAGTGACTTGGCAAGGTCTTTAAGCACTTTATCTTGTTGGAAACTTTCTTCCTAAAACACCCAGAGCTTTCCTCTCTGTACTCTCACGGATCCACTCAGTCTGTAGGAAAACAGAAATCCTCGTCTTTGTTTGTGGTGACCTAACATTTCATTTCTCTCAATTAGCGATTCTCAGCCCTGGCTACGTATTAGAATTTCCGGGGGAATGTTTTGGAAAATGCAGCTTACTAGGTCTGTGCTGAGGGTTTCTAGCCCATCTCCGAGACGTGAGGGCCTGTGTGGAGGCTGCAGGTGGACCCCAGGCCGGCTGGGGTTCCTGGAACCGTGGCCGTGAGCCTGCGTCTGGTGCTCTCTTATCAGACATACCGTTCAGACAGTTAATAAGTTTTCTTCCAGCAGGTAGAAGGACACGCCCTCCCCTCCCAGGAAGGCACGTTTTACTGTAGTCAGTTTTAAAAGATGGCTCCACTCGAGTCTGCCCCCGGCTGTGAGGGCACTCCCTTCAGTCACGGGCTTCCCTTCTCCCAGTCTCCAGACCGTACCCGCCCCTCTGTCAGCGCCCACTGTATGTCATGGCTCACAAATAAAACTTCTGAGAGGGGTGCAGTTTTCTCCACCCCTCCCCATCTGTGCAGCTGCCAGCCCCAGTTCAGGGAACCACGAACAAGCACCCATGGGCAAAGCCTGTGGTGGGTGATCACCAATGGGAGTTTTCCCTTTTGGCAAAACAGTGAAACCCGGTGCCTCCAGCTGAGATGAAAGGTTCTTTATTCAAATGTGTGAATTTTAAAAGCCAGTGGTGTTTTCCTTCCCTGAAAAATAAGATTCTCTCCTGACTGTGGAGCGTTCCGTGCCCATAGTTGGAGTGCCTGTCTTGTCTAGAAGGAGAGGAGGGGAAAGGCGTTTAGGGTGCCCAGAGCAGTGGAGCCTCGGCGTGGAGCAGGTCAGCAAGGGCGTGGTAGAGACTTCGTGCTGGGTTTCCCAGCACAGGGCTGACTGCTGTGTTTGTGTGTGTGTGATCGGGGCAGGGGCGGGGGGGGGGTGCCTTCATCCATTGGTTCAACTAACAGTTGAGTGCCAGCCCCATGCCCTGCGCTGCACTGCGTACTAGGGAGGGAGGGAGGACAGTCAGTGGGACAGACGGACGCACGCACAGATCCTGAGAATACGTTTTAGTGTTTTCATAGACTTGTGAATGAAGTGTTGTGGCAGCTCAGAGCAGGATCTATTTTTATGATTTGGACATGAGACTTATACTGTGTTCATAGCATAATCAAACTGAAATGTTTATATTTTTTCAAAGCTGAAAGGTAACACATCTTTGGGGGAGCCATTTCTGGTTTGGCACGAATTCAAGTGTAGCTTTGAAAAATGTCAGCATGCATGTGAAAATGAATGCATTAAAAAAAGTACCCCAGGATGATGGTAGTGGTGCTACAATGTGTAGGAAGAGTAATGCCTTCATTTCTCAAGTGTGTTCCTGTGTCAGGTACTTGATGTGTAATCGCTGATCTTCCCAGGGGCCCCTAGGCAGACGCTGTCCCCGTTTCACAGCCGTTGAAAACTGACAGTGAGAAGGTTACATAAGTTGCCCGCAGGCGCAGAGCTGGCAAAGTGGAGAGTCGCTGGTCAAAGCTGGATGCATGGGGCCTTAGAGCTCCTGTGTTTCTGTTTCTGACTCAACACTTGCCTGCCGTACGACTTCTAGCAAACCACTGAGCCCGCTGATGGCCTGTTCTTCAGTTGCGGAAGATCCCTGTCCTCCTCCTACTCCAGAGAAGTGTTGTAGGGAGGCGTAAAGTGACGGTTCTAAGATGTCGCACTTCTCAGACGTCACAGTTTTGGATGTGAAGCTTGTCCTGCGGTTAGTTATAACAGTGGTACGTTGTTACCTTTTGGTTAAAGGGTCCACTCCCTTAAATATCCTCTAAACTTTGTGCTCTTTTCTCTATAAAACCCTTTTTCTTGGCTGTCACGAGGGCTCATCGTCAGACAGGGAATGGATGTTAGTTCTACCCCAGGTTTCTGGGGATGGATACAGTGACATTTGGGGATTCATCTCACATTCCCCTACATTATGCTTTCAAGGTCTTTTTATTTTTATTTTTACTTTTATTTTGGTTCATCTTAGCTGGAATATAACCAGGAGGGAGGGTGGGTTGTTCTTACAGATCTTCTTTAGCAATAAGCCGGGATATTCCTGGTATGCCTGTCCTAGGGCGACTGATACATTGAGTGGTTACTAAGTGGCAGGACTGTTCTAAGGGGTTTATGTGTGTCAGCCCGTTTAAGACTTACGACAACCCGATGTGTTAGGTTCTGGTATTATTCCCATTTTACAGATGGAGAAACTGGCACCATAGAAAGGTCAAGTAGTTACTTAGCAAGTAATTTGAATGTGTACCAAAATAAAAGCTTTTCCCCAAAATAATAAGAATGTATTAGTTACTCATTGAGCTTTAGGAAATATGACATTTTCTAATTTGCTTATGCACAGAATACAGAGCTGTAAATAATCAAACTCCATGTTCTAAGCATGGTCGTCGCCCCGTGAGGACAGAAATCTTTTCTTCTTTCCTCCTCCAAGTTCCCACAGTACTGTCACACCTGCTTCAGGGACAGCACTCACCACGTCATCTGATCAGCTCTCAGTGTGGCTGAATCCTTCCTGCCCCGCGAGTGCCTGGGGGTCAGGGCTAGGCTCCAGGGCAGGGCACACAGTGGGTCTTCAGCACACTTTGCTTTAGTGCCGGGCAGAGGTCAGGTGTGTCTTACAAAGCAGAGACCACCTCTCAGCAGTGTGTTGAGTACCGCCTGTGAGGTGGGCGGGGCGGGGCAGGGCAGGACAGTCACCAACTCCACTTTATAGGTGGAAAACTGTGCTAAAGGAGGAAGCGACTTGCCCAGAAGGTAGTGGAGAAACCCACCAGAGCCTGGGTCCTTACCCAGGCCCACAGCTGTCTCCTTGAATGAGAAGGTGCTGAGGGTGGATCCTCGACGTGACACCATGCCAGGGTCGAGCTTAACAGGGACTCTGTTTCCATACATGCAGGATTTGACCTTGTTCACCTACATGACTGTTTCTTTTCAGGATGAATCTCACTTCCTCAAAAACATTAAGACTGCCCGCTGTCGTGCAGCTATGCCCCTCCTCAAGGTGAGTCCTGCCGAGAGTGGACTTGGCACCTGAGCCCACTTGGCATTGAGATCTGCTCTGGTTAACTCTGCTGGTAGGTGGTTCAGGAAAGCAGGGGCTGCAAGTTGGAGACTGTGGGCCATGGATGCAACTTAGTGTCAGCTTAGGGCATCTCTGCTCAGGGCTGTGGCGCTAGATTCTGTTTTCCTCCTACTATCCTGCCAAGGAGCGCAGGGTCAGTGCAGTTGTCTCTGCCTCTCGAAGGTGAAGGCCTGTAGACAGTCCCAGGCCAGATTGGGACTGAGCTCCAGGTCATCGGGGGCTTTTCCTGGAGAGCCCCCGGACAAGGCCGAGGGAGTGCCTCCAGCAGCGTGTCCTGAAGGCCCCCCAGAAAACTGCCTGTCCTCTAAGTCACCGCAGGGCATGGTCCTCATGGTGCTCTGGAACCGAGGGAGATGAGTGATGCTGAGATGTGCCCTGTAAGCTGATGCCCTCTCCTTGAGCCACCCTGAGCTGTGTTGTTAACAGGAGGGGCAGCCATCCACCTGGCCGTGGGGTGATCTGAGCTTATGCCCCCGAGCGAGCGCTTTGGCTGGCCGGGCCCTGGCTGCAGAGTGGGGGTTGGGGGGATGCTGCAGCATAGCTTCTTCTAATGTGTATGTGAAAGGACTCTATTCTGCCCTGCGGTGTAAGCTCCTGTCTTGTCTGTATGCACTTCCAGACCCATGTTTTGTTTCCCAACAGAGGGAACCACCCCCACCCCATATTTCGTTCTTTTAGTAGCAACCTTTTCCTAATATTGGGGGCAGGGGGAAGAGTGAAATTGGAAAAGTAGCTTTTTCTTTCATAATAAGGCAAGGATCTCGGAGGTGATGCTGGGAAAATCTTTGGGTACACTGAGCAAACAAAAGGATGTGTTTGCCTCGTGCTGTTTTTATTCATATACATATTATTTCATGTCTTTGTGTTGCACCAGCTTTTTAAAGCTGCAGGTTTTATTGTCTAAAAGAAGGTTTAAGTTCTGCCTCAGCTAGGGAAAACCACTGCGTTCGATGTTGGTACAACGTATTAGCGTTTGAAAATTAACTGAATTTTTCTACCTCCCCACAAGACATACACAAGTGTCTACTCATTGCAAGTTTTGTTTTAGGAATAACAAGTTACATGATAATAACAAGTAATACGATGCATCTTCCAAAGGAGGATTATGTCGTGTGCTCCTAACTTGAAAGTCCTTTCCTTAAAAACCTTGATCCTCTGATCATATTACCCGTAAACAGAGAGCCATTTATGGACTCTCTTAAATGAAATGTTTTCCCAGAACGCTGACCCTTCTTTTGGGAGGGTTTAACATGTACTCTCTTGAAAAATGTGAATAGACCTTGGTACTGTGGTTCCAATGTTACAGCTATAACTAAGATTAAATCCATACCCCTGATTGTTTAGACAAAAGAAACTGCACAGTGGATAGATTGTATCACTAAAGGTAAACTAGGAAAGCTTCTCAGCAGCCGTCTTGTTAATGCAGCCATTGCCGGCCGGGCACGCAGGACCACACGCCGGGCTCTGAGATGTGTGCCGCTGAGCCAGGCTGTTGAAGGCGGCACTTACATCTTTAAAGTCGTGGGCATATTTCATGGCGACGTGTTTGAACAAATCTTTTTGACCATCGTTATAGTACTCTGCATCTGCTGTGGAACTTGGGTGAATTGCCAGTAAAACAGCAGTCCTGAGTACAGTCTGCTGTTTGTGACCCGGCTTTCCCGCCACCTGCTCCCGTGATGCGGGCGTCCTGTAAGGCCGGACTGCGGTCCGGGTTGCGTGGGCACGGGGCTGCAGCATTTTGTGTCATCCTGCTAACGGAACCTTTCGTCTCTCTGCCGCGCTTCTGTGCAGGTGGGAGTTTCTCCGCCTCGGCACTGTCGACTCTCTGGGCGGGATGACCCCCTGTTGTGTGGGGCTGCCATGCACCCTGTAGGGTGTCTGGCAGCTTCCCTGGCCTCCCCGGCCAGCGCCGGTTGTACTCCTACCTGGTGGCAACCAAAATTGCGCCCAGACACTGCCAAACATCCCCTGAGGGGCAAATCCCTTGTTCTCGTCTCTGCTGAGAGCCACTGATCTAGATTCGAAAAGGAAATGAATCTAAATATTTTTGGAATGAGGAGAGTTAAGAAGAAGTAAAATACGCCTTCAGAAATCCCTGCAGAAAGGGGCAAAGGGAGTCAGTTGGACAGAGATGGATAGCAACTAGACTTTTGGGGATTGTCACTTTGTAGTATGCACAGAGGTCAAATAATAAAGTTGTACACCTAAAACTTTATATATTAAAAAAAAGAAAAGCCATATGAGGACATAATTCAATACCACTTGACTGTTCCTCTAACCCCTGCATCTCTTAGAACTACTATATTCTCATATTTCAAGATTTTTAATATTTATCGATATATATTTATCAGTGTATATCAAGATTTTTAATATTTCAAGATTTTTCAGCAAATGTTCATGAAGAGATAATTAGTTTATATAATGTAGTCTGTGAGACAGCTGGGCAGGGTCATGTCCAGAAGATGCGGGTTTCGTAAATGACGTGTAGAGGACGTGTTGCCCAGATTATAAGAAGCTGGTGTCATTGTCCCCTGGGAAGTGCGACAACTCTCTTTTTTCCATAGCACTGTTTGCCTGGACTAAGCAAGGTTCTATTTTTGTATATAAGTGTGCTAGGCAAGACAGAAAACTATAAAGAACATTTTTATAGTCTTCTTTAATCCCTCTAGCAGTGAAAACCACTGTTAACAGTTGGTTATTTTTCTAATATGTCAGTCCAGGGCATGATCATCACTTTTAATGGCTGTTGAGCATCTGTTACATGGACGCATTTCGTAATTTAAGCCTTCTGAGTTGGACATCATTTTGCTATTATAAATAATTCTGCAGATCAACATCATCTGTATATTCGTAGCTCTCTTACTTTGCCCTCATAAGACATTTCTCTACTCACAATTGCTGGGCCCTAGTTTTACCTTCTGGTAGATGTCCGAGAATTTCAGTGTGGCAGGCACAGCCGCCCACTCTCGCACTCAGTGCAGGTCACAGGGCCACCGCGCTGTCCACGGGTCCAGCGCTGCGGGTGAACGCTGTGTTCCCTTTGGAGCCGCGAGGTGTGTTTGGGTTTTCTTTAGCTGTATTTTGCTTGCAGTGCTTTTTATTGTTACAGCAGGATTATAGCATTATTAACAATATCCAGTTATTCCTTTAGAGGGAAAAAGGCCCCCAGAATCCCACCGTTCTTTCCTAATAAATGTTGTCTTTTTTGTGTGAGTCGAGTCCTTTTTACTGCTTTTATCTGTTGATTGACTAGGTGAGATGAGAGTACTGGTCTAACTAAAATGTATGAGCTTTTTCTTTTTCTTTTTTCATTGAAGTAGATTAAACAGATGATATAAGCAAATAGTACAAAAGACTATAAAGTGAAAATAACTGCTTCTCCCACCTCAGGATCCCCAGTGCCTTGATTTCTGTCCCCAAAGGCAGCCACACTTACCGTATTTTCAGGTTTACCTCTGAAATGTAACCTGTGTCCACGTGAGCACACGGGTGTTTCCTCTCTCCCTTCTTGGCGTGTTCTACAGCCACAGGCTTGCACTTGCTCTTTTTCTCATCACAGTGCGTCTTGGGAACCATCCCACCTCATGCCAGGTGACTCGACCTCATCCTCACAAATAGAATCCTCTGGAGTAAATCTGTCACGCTATGTTTTATCTCTTCCCTTTCATGGATATGTAGCCAGGCTTTCGCTGTTGCATACGGTGCAGCAATGACTATCTTTCCATATGATATGCAGGCGGAGAGTGGAAAACCCAGTTTCTCTGCATACAGAAGGCATGGCGCTCCGCCCCAGGGTGACCAGACTATAGGAGGAGTCCCTGCGCTGCAGCCATTCTGATAAATTTTCCCAATTTCATCACAGAATCAGTCTTAAAGTGAAATTATGGGACTAGTAGTGAATTAAACTAGACTGTTTTTCCCCAAGAAAACCCCCCACTTTATGTGCGCTACAGTAATACTGTACATGAGTGTTTCGCGAGCCTTGAAGTTCAAAATGGCGTGACTTTGCTTGGCTGGACTTGCAGGGCGGGGCGTGAGCAGGTTTACTGTTGTCGTACATGAAGCACAGCGTTCACTCTCGTGTTACTGTGTCTTCATTGTTGTGGTATTTTTCATACGAGCGACTGGAACCCTGTCTTTGCCCAACCCTGTATACCATTTCCTGCGTGCTCATAACATTTCCATGTTTTCAAAGCAGTACACCTGTAGTTACAGTCTTCATTCTGTCCATTTTTACCCCAGAACTAGTTGCCTTATGTGGCATCAGGATATCGTTAACGTCAAGGCAGCGATTTCGATACTCGCCCAGCTTGAAAGCACGACAATTATCATGCAGATCAGTTAGTGAGGACAGTGCCGTCCAGACTTGTGATTGGGACTTTGTCTCTTTTTGGAAAAAGGCTCGAACCTACAAGGAACCATTTTTATGTGACATGTGCTGGCCTAAGCAGAGACTCAGGAAGTCCACTCACCAGATGTCACTGAGTGGTGGGTGGCATGCTGCTGGTCCTGGGGCAGCCTCTGGTCATCGGTGGTCATAATGATAGCTTTTGTCTAGGTGAGGTCTTGCTCATCACAGGAGCCCGCATTGTCAGGAGCAGTGAAGAACAGAAACTCAGTTTTCTACCCAGCCCACCGTCCCTGGATTTCTCCGAAACATGGCATCTGCCCTCGTGTGCTGAGGCTTTCAGTTTAACTACAGATGTTGACTCTTTTGTCACTTCCTGGAGAGTGGCCACGGTCCTGCACTTGTTCTTGCTTTGTGTGCTTTGAGTCACTTGTACCTAAGCTATGCTTGCCACTCTCCTTCTTTCCAAAGATTCTGTAATGACTTCTGAATGTCCCTGCCACCTCGGGACTAACGAGTGTTGGGACACTTGGGTAGTATGGGCTTGGCCTCTTTGGCATCACCTGTCTTCTCATGCTCCATTTCTAAATCACAGGGGGCTTTGCCTGTAGTATAACCTTTACTGAGAGCACCATTGGGAAGGATGTTGGCTCTAAGAATGGGACTAAGCTTTGGGGAACACGACTTTTTTCCTAACCTGGGCTCTTGGTGAGATATGTTATGGCCAATCAGAATAATTCAGTAAAGCACGTTACTGATTCAGTTGGGAAAAAAAGAGGTATCTAATGGAAAGTGATGAAGAATTCCCAGACTGCTTTTTGTATAGACTTAAAAAACAACTTCAGCTCTTTTCCTACAATAGAGTGTTCTCTTGACTCATATTTTAAAATCTGTGCGCAGGCTCTCTACTTCGAATTACTTCATCAGATTCTCCTCGGCAAATTACATATTCCAACATGTCCTGCTCTCAGCCTGCAGGGCTGCCCCACCCCGTAACCCTGGCCTTGAAGGTCATCTGCCCCCAACAGCGTCTGCTCACGTGAATCACATAATTTCTCTCAGACCAAATAGAGATTATTTTTTACATTGCTCCATTGTGGATTTCTTGGGTGCTGCTTTCTTGCCTTACAATGTAATGTTGATTTATGTAGATTTATGCATTTATATTTTCCTAGAGTGGAAGTTCTCAGAGGTGGAGGGTGACATATAAATGCCGTGCAGCTGGGCGCGATAAAGGGATTGTGGATGACAGCGGTGACAATACGAACGTGTTGGGGCTGAGCAGGGAGCAGGCTAAGTCATTTCATGACAGATGAGACTCCATTCTGGTTTCTCTTCCAAGCTGGCCTTTTTCCATATGCAGCCTCTGCTTCCTGCCACCCCCCAATGTCCATTATCAACAGTTCTATCACTCCGAGCCTGAGCAGAGCCTGAGCAGCGTATGGGAGAACCGAGTCAGTAGGAAGTCTGTTCCGTGAGTGTCTATCGGGGACCCTGGGGTGAATTTCCATCTGCTGATCTCAGAGCCGCTGCCCAGGCTCCATCCCCAGGCAACAATAGCAGCGGCCTGGGGAATAGGTTCGGGGTGATGGGCTGATTTTCTCTTATTGATAAGACTTTTCATTTTCCCTGTTTCATTAAAATGGTCTTGAGCCAAGGCGAGTGAAGCTACAGGCGTCATTCAAGAAGCTCATTGTTATTTTAATGAGCCTGCATTAAACTGTGCAGGAAATTAGAGGGCCTGGGTAATTGAACTGGGGAAATTATAGCTGGAGAAATTCATAGCTCTCCTGTCATAATGGAAGTCAGTACTGGCGGCTGCGGAGAGGGCAAAAGTGCGTCTTGAGAATTGTATATACTGTATATTTATAAGGATTCATTTCTCTTCCCTCTGTTGCACCTTTATTTATTTATTTATTTATTTTTATGAGACAAGTGTATCCATTAGAAAACCTAATTTCCTCCCCTAGGTGATTTACTGCATGTGGTTGCCTTACACTACTTTATACTGCTGTCATTAACTCAAGGTTTCAGTGGTTAACAAGCTATTTGTCGACAGCCGAGCTCCGCAGTAGGGTCCCTTCCCAGAGCCAAAATGAATTTCACCTCCAGTAATCTTTGACGGTTACATGTGCTAATACAGAGGTGGGATATTTGGGTCTGATCCCCTTGGATCAGGTTGGTGTCGGGGTCGTGAGAAACCTGAAGTTTGTCATTGGCATCAACCAACTTTTATTTCTACTCTGCCCGGTGCTGCGCTGCTGCAGACCCGGGCTGTGTAGGGTAAACAGGTCTGGGTCCCACCTTTAAAGTCCTTATTAGCTCAGATGAGCTTCAGTCAGGGCTCTCTGGGCTCAAAGCATTGTGCAGCTGAGTTAGTGATGGCCTTTTTTTTTTCCTCTAAAGAAAATCAAACCACAGCTTATACAGTTTGTCCTAGGAGTGGGCTAGGGCTGGTCCTCGGTGTCATCTGCTTGGAAGTTCAGGCCTGTTGCTAACGCCCCTGCTTCCACTTCCTCTTCCAGTGCTGGATTCTTGGAGTTGACTCCATGGTCCCCAGGACACTAATTAGCTTCCTCATGAATATTTTTTGACATATGGTGAACATTATTAATTACTTGCTTTGTGCCAGGCACTGTGCTACAGAAACTGAAGGTGAGCATAGCCGAGTCCTTGATGTCAGGAAGCTTGCCATCTAGTGAGGGGGACAGAAAAGAGAGTTTAGTGTCATGTGTTGAGTGCTGACGCAGAGATGCTCAAGGGTGCTGTGGAGGCTGCTTGGGTGCTGACATGCAGCTGCTCACACGGGCCATGCCATGAGGTTCTCAGAACACACGTGTTCTGTTTTGTTTTTTTGTCATAGTACAGCAGTCCCCAACCTTTTTGGCACCAGGGACTGGTTTCATGGAAGACAGTTTTTCCACAGGAGGCAGAGCTCAGGCAGTAATGCAGGCAAAGCCTCACTCACTTGCTGTGCAGCCAGGTTCCTAACAGGCCGTTGTCTAGTACTGATCCACTGCCCCACTGCCCGGGGGATGGGGACCCCCACTGTAGAGTGTGGCTGGTCATTAGTGTCTTTGGGGTCTAGATCCACCTTGGTTCTGAGATGAGTAAAGTCGAGAGCTGCGAGCAATCAGAGTGCCAGGAAGTAAAAGCTCTTTGTGCTAATTGCCAGCGGGTTTTGCCATCCCTGGGGTTCCTGTCTCATTGGGGCATTTGGGATGGTCCCTACGTGCTCCTCTCTGTCCTTAGCACCTCTGGCTGTTTGATTCCTAGGTTGCCAAACGCGTGATCTTACTGTCGGGCACACCAGCCATGTCGCGGCCTGCAGAGCTTTACACGCAGATCATCGCCGTCAAGCCCACGTTCTTCCCTCAGTTTCATGCCTTTGGACTTCGCTACTGTGATGCCAAGAAGGTATTTGTTCTTGCTCTCCTCGCCAGCCCACCCGCCTGTCACCCTGACTTTGACACCTACCTTTCTGTCCCTGTCTCCTGGACTGTGGCGTGATCAGAGGAGCACTGACCAGGGAGCTGAACTGGTTTTAGCTCTGCTCTGCCCTGGGAGTGTCCTCGCGGGAAGATGAGAACAATCCCTCCTAGTTTTAATGCTTACGGGGATTCTAGGTTAGTGTTTCCCAGTAAAGGGACCAGTGGCTAACGCGTAGGTGCGTGGAACTCGCAGAACCAGCAGCTCCTGCCGTGGAGAATGGCACTGGGGCGAGCCGGAGGTGAGGCCGAGGCCCTAGGCAGAGGGAAGATGGTCAATGAGGTGGGTCCCTTGGCATGGGAGGGATGTGAAAAAATCCTCTGGGAAAGTGAAAACAAAGGCAGAGGAAGCCTCTGAGCAGGTGGAGTGGGGAGCGCGATCTCAGGTTGCCTCGGAGGGCTCTCTCCAGTGAGCCCTGACTCCTCCTAGTGAGCAGAGCATCATCTCTGTGAGCACGGCGCCAGGGCAGCAGGTACCTCAGGAGCGACAATCTGTGCAGCTTCTGTTCTCCAGACTTGGCCCGGGAAGCTTTATAAACACAAAGGCCATGGCGGTGAAATTCTCAATTTCTAAAACCTCACCTTTTTTTTAAGAAGAAAAAAATGTGTATTTAGTGACATAGGGAGATACAAGAGTGGGAAAAAATGGGATGCAAAACTTTTCCTGCCTCCATGTCTTCCTTCCTTTTCCCCTTCCTTCTTCTCTCCTCCTCTCGCATGTGACTGGAAGGTAATACACACCAAAGTGATTCCTTGGATAAGCAGAGAAAATCAGCATTTTAAACCATGTTTACATCACATTATTCACAAATCCTGAATCCCTCCAACCGCTCCATTAGTGTTCATTATTCCGATGAAGCCTGCTGAGCCGAGGACACCATTCTCACAGGTTCCTTTGTGTCCCTTCCGAAGCTACCCACTTCAGAAGGATGGCCTTGCCAGACAGAGGATGACTGTCAGAAGATAAATTGGTCGCTTTGTTTTCCTCTTGGTCCCCCAGTTCCTCCCTTTTGAATATAGGGCATAAAAATTTTAGCTACTACAAACATCCTCTCCGGTGAGCCAGAGGGAAGGAGTGGAGGAGGTTTAGAGGAGGGAAAGTTGGCTGTTTTTCTCTTTTATCGCTGGGTCTCCTTATCAGCCAACAGATCGCAGGCCACGTGCCTGGCGTGCGTGATCTCCGTCTTTGCACAGGTGAATTTTGCAGAGACTCCCTGTGCTGGGACACTCCAGACGTGGCATAAGCCTTGGCTGGCCCCCTACTCACCTCCGCAGTTTGAGACTCCAGTGAGCAGAAAAACACAGAGAATGGGCCTGCTGCGTATGCTGGGGCCTGGGCATGGTTCCTTCGTAGCTGCAGTTTTCTAGTGTGGGCTGATCAGATCTGACATCCTGTCACCCTTGGCAGTAACAATGTTGCCAGTTGCCTTTTCAGAGTGTAGGAAAGCTAGGTTTGACCTGTGGGGTAGCCAACGAGGCATGGGGTAGCCCCAAGCACTTGTGAGGTCTTTGAGACTTGTCATCCACGAATGCCTCCCTTACGTAATTCTCGGTGCTCCCAGCGTGTTTTGTGGCCTGAGCTGGGAAACCTGTTAATGTCAGGCAGCTGTACACAGGTTGGCCAAAGCCTGTGTACGTTTCCAGTGTCCATCCCCAAGCATAACCTAACAAAGAACGAGCCCCTTGTTTGTGTGGGTGTTCATTTTTCCCCCTTCATCAGCTGAGACATGTAGTCTAAGGCCTTCTTCTCCTGGCCGGCTTTGGTGTCTTCACTGTCTCAGACCCTCCAGTGGGATACAGCCCATCTGTTTGCTGGTGTGCCGGAATCTTGGTTTGCCTTGCCGGCTGGAAGCACAAGTCCCAGTCAGGGTCATTGCTGACAGTGGGGTGTGGGCGGGGCTGGCTTCTCTTTTTCTCCAGTAGCTCTCTCTAATCCAGGCTCCAGGAGGTCCATAATCTGAAAGCGAGAGGGAAGATTCACTAACTTCTCTTTCTGATTGCTACTTTTCTGCAGCCAAGGCGCTGAATTCATCCCTCCTCAGTGTGGTGAGGTCAGGCTTCTCAAACGCCTAAATGCTGTTCCCCTGAGGTTCCACGTGACCCTGCGTTCGAACTCCAAACTTTGATGCCTCTCTTCAGTGCAAACTGCGTCTCCTTTTTCCCAGTTGTTCTGCTGTGACTTTGTAAACTCTGAACCTGGCCTTTTTCTTGTGGGCAGAGGACTAGCTGGACTCTAAAACCTCATTAATTCAGGCCTTAAGGATTTCTGCTTTGTGTCATGTCACAAATATACTGAGCCACTGTCTGCATCAAAGACACTGACTTTGGAGAAGTGACTGCAGCTTACTTACTACCCATGCCATTTGTGAGGGGGAGAGCTTTGCTCTGCAAGACCATCATGATGCAAATAAGACTGCCTTATTTTTAAATACCTTTTTAAAAAAAGAAAATAAAACTTTTCAAGTACTTAAAAAATATCCACTTACATTCAAACAAAGTATTTATAACGTAAATTGTAGTGCTTTGCATAGGTAATTGCAAACCATTTTTAGCTTGTTATTGAGACAGGAAATTTCTCAGTCGTTAAATACACTTCTGTAACAAAGCTGGTGAGCTGCTTTCCCTGTGGGTCAGTCCAGACTGTATCATGTGTACATGGTCCCTCAAAACCCTTCATGTCTGATTGTACCTTTGTTCTATTTGCAAATAATCCACTTTCTGAAAAGGCTCTTCTCTCCCTTGACTCTTGGGGCTGTGGAGTAATGGCCGGCCAATGATGGAAGGGGCTGAAGATGGAACTCAGGGCCTTGACTCCCAAACTGTCCCTTCCTGCATTCCTAGTCTCCCTCCCCCATCTCCCTAGTCTCTTGTGCTGTCCTCAGATTCACCCTTCCCCGCCTTCTTGCTGTCCCCCCACCAGCCAGTAACACAGTCAGAGACAGGGCCTTCCTCGATGTGTTCTTTCCTCCGCCTAGCCCAGTGCCTGGTGCGTGGTAAGTTTTCAGTCAAAGCGTGTTGGGTTGTGGTTACTCCAAGTCCAATTTAAAATTTTTGGTGTTGGGTTTCAACCTGAAAGATTAGAGCTGATAATATTAGAATTTAGGAGCATGATATCCAAATTAATTATGATGCCATTTTGTTCCCAGCATGATTTTTATTTAAAGAAGCCAGGAGGCCACGGCTGCTTTTTGTGTGTGTGACCAGCTTCTTGCGTGAATAGAAGAGATCCACCGGAGAGAGCGCATCATGCCGAGCTCATTTTTGACCCCATAGCCTAAAGGCATTTGATGAGAACTTCCTGTTGATTTCAGAGATTTTTTTTTTTTGAAGATGTGGTTTTTGATTATTGTATTTCTCTACCTTTGACTTCCTCTTTTAATTTTCAATTTAGCAAAGGTTTATAGGACACCTACCATGTCTCCACAATTACACTAGGTCCACTGGCCCTGGAACATGAACAAGGCTCAGTAGTATACAGTCCGAGTGAGGGTGAGGCGGGCGAGGAGGAGATGAGTGGCTAAAAATAGAAGGAAGCAGATACCCTGGCTCCTTAATTTTTTATACGACTGTAGAAGTCAGTCCTGTTTCCAGGAAGATTGTTGGTGAAAGATAGGATTTTTATTTTAACTGGAAACATCTTTAACTGTGAAGCAGGACGCAGGCATTCTTGCTCACTGCCTCCCCCGAGCTACCAAATGAGGGGCCAGGTTTATGAAGGACTGCCCAGCCCTTTGAGACCTACCTCTGGTTTCAGCCAGACTGGCAAAAACTTGTGTTCTGGGCTCCTCCCCCAATCCCACCACTGCCCGCGCTGCAGTTGTGTTTACTACGTTGCTTTTGGATGTGTTGGTGTGACCCGTACTGAGGATCAACAGGTTTTTAAATTCCTATAAATCTCATCAAATATAAATGCATGGCTGACATTAGCCATGATGTTGTATGGTGGACTCTGTGGGATGAGCCCTAGGGAATATTATTTCTGTATTTAGTATACAGGAATAGTCTGACAAGCTGAGTGTCTTGTTGGTTTTTTAGTGTAGTGGACATCAAACCGTTGGCATCCTTACTTGCTGCTAGAAAGCAAGTCAATGCCAGATTGTAGAACGCCATGATACGTGGTTTTTGTCTGCCTCATCCTGACTGGCTTTGCCCTTTTCCTCCCTGTTTCTCATATGGAACAAAGCTGGGGAAGAGAAAGCGGTGAGAGGAGAAACCCACCTGGAGGTGACAGCCCTGTCCCCTTGGCCCTGGGCCGGTCTCAGTGGGCTATGTCTCGGTTCTCCCTCCACAGCACGCCTGGGGATGGGATTACTCAGGCTCCTCCAGCCTGGGGGAGCTGAAGCTGCTGCTGGAGGAAGCGGTCATGCTGCGACGCCTCAAAGCCGACGTCCTTTCCCAGCTCCCGGCCAAGCAGCGCAAGATGGTGGTGGTGGCCCCAGGCCGGATCAGCGCCAAGGCCAGGGCGTCCCTGAATGCCGCGGCCAAGGAAATGACCACCAAGGACCAATCTGTGAGTCTGGGGCTGGAGACGGGGTTCTGGAGGTTGTGTTCGCAGGCGTTTCTTCCTGGAAGGGGTTCTGTGGACATTACCCAGAACTTGCCTTCCAGTCATCTCTTCCCCCCTGCCCAGGCAAGGACAGTGAGCCTGTTTCACTTCTCAGCCTACCTAGTCTACTTCAAAAATCTATTCATTTGTGGTTTTATGCTTGTGTGGATCACTGTTGATGGATGGTCATAAAATAAACTCCAGGGCAACTGCAGCATGACGATATATCTTCTGAATCCCTCCGAGAAAGCTAGAATTTATGCATAGTGTATTTTGAGAATGCCTCAGCATAGGAATGGTTGTTAGAAATTAATTCTACCTGTATTTGATATACATATGAATAACCCTGTAACCATCCCAAGTCATTTGCTTTAGTCAGAATAACAAATTGACAGTTATTTAACAAAGTCGAGTTTTCAACCCTTCTTAATCCTTTGCCTTCTTATTGCAGTCATTTATGGTTGGCAGGATTCCTGTTTTACAGGCAACAGGCAAGGAAACCGGGGCTCATAGAGACTGTGATTTGCATAAGATCTTGTGGCTACTCCATGGCAGAGCTGAGGCTGTGTCCAAGCCTGTTACCCCTATATTTTTAGGCCTCTTTCCACTGTGGTAGTTTTATCTTTTCAAAACAAATTCATTCATATCTGTCATTAGTGTCTTATTATACTAAGTACTACAAGGTCACCTATACCAGCTCCATTTCTGTCCTCTTGGGACAAAACCTTGTAATTTTCATTGCCAAGAAAATAATAATCATTGACATTTTTTGACATTATCATAAAGCATTATCTGGGCTTAATATTACCCCATATAAAGAAACTTAGATCTAGATGAGATCTCAGCCTTCTGGAAGCTTACAAAATAAATAAGAATGACAAGAAACAGAATGTGTGATTTTTTTAAAAATGTTACTTTACCATGTGATCAGGCAGACTAACCGGTGACTTCTGAGAAACAGAGGGTGGGGAAGAGGATGCACAGGTCAGTTATCAAGCTGTATTTAATTTGTGCTGTATTACACTTAAAAATCTGGATAGCCTGGGGAACTGACAGGCGTAATCCCTTCGCCTTGGAGTTTTCAAGCCAAGTTCACGGTGCTGATGTGGACGTGCAGACCAGTGGTTCCGCAGTTGGACTTCGGTGAACCATGAGTGGAACCAGCGTCCCATTGCTAAAGTCAGTCTTGGCGGATTTTTCCGATTTCTAGAGATAAAATTTAATGAATGGAATTTTTTTCTCAATTTTAACTTTTTCCTTATAACTTTCTTAAACCTTTAAGGCACAGGTATCAAGCTCATTTTCACTAGCAGCCTCACAGTTGCCTTCAAGGGCCGAATGTAATTTTAGGACTGTACAAGTGTAACTACTCCTTAATGGTTAAGTGAGAGTTCGGCGCTGCCGCCAGATAGAAGCAAGGTGCTGGGCCGGATAAAACAAGGTGGAGGGCTAGATTTGGCCCGTGGGCCTTGTGTTTGCCCCCTGTGCTTTAAGATATGCTAACTTTTGTCTACTCGTGAACTCTGCCAGATAAAGTCAGTGAATAAGTACAGCAAATATAGTATTAACGGAAAAATTCAGATGTGTGATCATTTTAGATGTGAGGACCTGCGTATTTATTAAATGCTGTGTTTTAGTTCTTTGCGTGTGTGATGGAAGTCAGTCTGTACCTGGTCCACCTCCTGAACCAGCTTGAGAACAGCCACAGCAGACAACTGAAAAAGCAATTAGTGGGCATTTGAATTGAGGATGCAAGTCCCATTAACTGGCCAATAGGCCACTATAAATTGTGCTGTGCGGCCAAAAAGAAAATGAAAGAGATTTGTGGGAATTCTGAGCTTAGAGCAGCAAGGTTCGAACGGGTTGTTTTAAACTTCCTGCCAACTTGCATGGTTCCTGAAGTTAGTTAATAGTTAGGTGAGTGGCTCTTTCAGTGATTTCAGATGTAACCTGGGAGTTTGGTTTTCTGAGTTTATAGACAGCGATGTGAAATTGACTAGGCCGAGCCGTGGGAATCAGGAATGTTGGGTGTTTTATAACTCTGGTAGGTGTGCAAATCCCTTAAATTATTTGGGATATTTTGATGTCTTCTTACCTATAAAAGGAAGCCATGGCCAGCTTCCTTTTGGAATGCAGGCTTCCAGTGGGCTTGTTGCTGGAAAAATATATCAGGAGAACACCAACTGCTCAGAATTCCACCTATAGGGTGATTATCATCTGCTCATTCGGAGTCCCAGAGGCTTACTGTGTTTTGCAGATTATGAAAATGAAGTCTAAGTTGCAGTATAATTCTTCAAAAATCCTGTGGAGAAAGAACCTAGAGTTCTTCCCTGCCCTGTGCTTGAGAGTTGCTATCTGCTTCTGTGGGTCCTAGGAAAATGAAGAGTTTGTCCCCAAAAGAGAGAACTTGAGTTGATACAGACCTTCAACATCTTGCTGAAGCCAGATACTAAAGCCTTTCTGATAATAAGCTAAATCCTTGAAAGTGTGGTTCTCCTTTGTGTTCTATAATGTAAATTCATTTTGTAATGGAAAATCCAAGTAGAAAACAAGTGTTGAGCTTTGTGGTTGGGACCATCTGAACCTTCCTTACTCTAAGGCCACTGTTCGGCACATCCATAAAGTGGATCCAATCCGGAGCACCACCCAGCAGCTCGGGAAGGGCAGCCGGTGTCAGCTGGGAGCGCGATGGGGTGGCTGTTGACATTCCTTCCAAACCTTGGCCAGCTATGGAATCATGGTTTTATGGTTTTTAGTCAAATAAGGAGGCCCTATGGATCTATACAAAGTCACCCCCCAATACCCCACTTTATAGCTACTCTTCCGGCCCAGGTGTCCCCGCAGTTTTGTGCAGCGTGGTGGCTCCAGCAAAGCACTGCTGACCTGTCAAGAAGTGACTTTTGTCTCGGTTCCCTCACACCTTCCCATCTGGAGGGAGACATTTTTTAACAGCGTTAAGTCACAGAAGCCAAGGTGAAGCAGCCAATTTATGAAATATAATGTACAGCTATTAAAGCCTTTTCTCATTTTCAGCTGAAATAATAGATACCTCTTCATAGGCTAAGGAAGGCTGGCTCTAATCATCTTTTGTCTAAAGCCATTTTTTGATCAGCAAGAGCAGGAGCAGAAAAGTGGAACAAGTCCATGCAGATTCCTGGTGACAGGACCAGTTCACACCCTTCTGCCGCCTGGCAGTGCGTTCAGATGTCCCATGTAGAAAAAGAAATCGGAAACCCCAGGGGGTCTAATTTAATAAAAATCTAGGGGACGGGAACAGAAAATGCAGGTAATTTAAAATTTCCTTACCCGTGGCTGGCAAAGGAAGTAAGATCATTAACGGACTAGTGGTCTGCCTGCGCAGTTTGAGGGAGTTTTTTAAAAGATAAAATTACCGATTTTTTCCACATTAAAAGTTCAGTAGGTATCTATTGTATAAAATCTGAAAAATAAAGAAAAGTACTTATAATTAACATTTATTAAATAGGTTTCACCACTACAGTAAAAAGATTCACTCATCTTTCATATCACCTAATTTCAGCATTTATTATTTGGATTTTTAATAAAATGTACATATATTTTGCTTTAAAATATATACTTATATACTCATATATATGTATGTATATAGCTTATAAGCATATTTTTAAAAGCAGAATTGAATCATATAAACATACATCAAGTGAGGAACAAAAGTTATAAAACTGTATCATGAAAACTCTTCCATGATACTTTTAAAATATATTTCAGCACAGTGTAGTGTTTTCTCAGATGATTTAGTAAAATTTTGCTGGGCGTTTTTAGTTGGATTTCTAAGTTAATTCAACCGTTCTCTAGCCTAAGTAACACTACACTGAAGAAGTAGCTTACGTGCGAGTGTGTGTGCTGATGCTGACGCATCGCAAGGATAAATTTGAAGGAGTAAGTTGCTGGGCTCGCTGGGCCCTGGGGTCGGGCCTGCTCTGAAGGCTTTGGCACACGCTGACAGCCGTTCCCTGAGGTCAGCCAGCGCGCCACCCCACCGGCCTGCGCAGTACCAGCGTGTGTTTCTGCACGCCCACCTCGGCTCCGCATGACGGACCTTAGGGAAAGTCTCTGACAGCGCCTTTCTCCATTTCCCCTTCCGTTTGTTTCGCCCGCCCTCTCCCTTTCTTGTTAGCAAGTGTGGGTGGGCGGTGGCCCTGGCAGAGCAACGGCAGTCCCCGAGGGACACAGGATGCAACTGTATGGCTGGGGTACCGTCTGAAGACAGTGTGGGTGAGGTCCTCATAAGGAAGCAGGCTCTGTCCCCCTGCTGGGGACCACATTGGGTCAGAGGGCCTAGCCTGCTGCGAGAGACCCTTTGAGGGCATATGAATGGACTCACAAAGTTTTTGAGCCCCTTGGCCACAGGCGAAAGAAAGTTCGAATGTGGATAGAGCCTCATCAGAGGTAAGCAGGGCCTACGGCAGGTCGCCCTGAGAAATGAGTTGAGATACAGTGCCATGGATGGCATCTTCGACAGCAGTTCCCAGGAAGCACGAGCCGTTAAACTGGGCTGCTGCCACAAGACTGGCCGCACTGCCACGACACACGTAGGCGTGAAGTGGGCCCACTACCCTGCAGTGCCCCTGCAACTGCCTGTGGCTCCCGGGTACCCTTCTCCTTTCTCGTCAGGACCTAGAGGAAGGGCACCGTTCACAGCAAGCAGCTCCTCTGAGCAGGCAGCACTTCTGCAGGTGGAAGGAGACGGTGGCCCTGCCGGTGATGGTCAGCATCCCTTCGTCTCTGGGGGCCCGGAGTGAACCCCAGTGTTACCTTCTATTATGATGAGCGTCTCCTCTGTTCGTGTTCTTTATTAGCATTTATTTAGATGCAAACTATAGCGAAAACATGGTTTCTTCTCTTTGGAAGTCATTTACCTTATGTTGGGAGACAGGCCAAAAACACACGAGTAACAGTTTTGAGATGGTATTAGGATAAACGAGTGGCAGTCTGTTGGAATTGATTCAGCAAGGCTTGGATGGAGGTGAGCTTTGTCAGCTGGGTGTGGACACAGCCTGGCAGAAGAAAAGGTGGAGGCAGGAGACACGGGCCATGACATGTCGCGTGTAAGTTGTCCCCAGACTGTAGTGAACAGGTATGCTTAGCAAGGCTGCATGTCAGCGGGTCAGCGGAGCTCAGGGGGTTCCTGTGGTTTGGCCAAAGCGAGTGGTAAGGTAAGTCAGGGTCACCTGGCTCTGGTGATTGGTGTTCAAGCTTTAGGATTCGTCAGGCTCATAGTGGTGATAATTATGTCAGCTTAGCTCAGAGTCCTCAGAGTGGGAGACCTGAAACCCTCGACTTCTTTTTCCACAGAAAGGACAGCAGAGAGCAGCCCTCATTCTCTACTTCAACAGAACAGCTGAAGCCAAAATCCCGTGCGTCATGTAAGTGGTCGCCAAGTGTCGGCTTCTCTCTCTCACCTCTCAGAAGGAGCACCTCTTACTTATCTCAGTCTGCCAGAATGCTTGCCCTGCCCTGTGAGACGTGATCGGAGATGCCGGTTACAGCCGCCTGGAGTGTGAGGTTTAGGGCGCACGGCCTCGTCGGCCACACACAGGGCACGGGGAGGCTTGCGTCTGGAGCGCTGCCAGGATGGCCTTGGGGGCCCTGCGAGGTCCTGCCCCAGCCCAGGTGAGCTGCAGCTGCTGTCGCTTACGGGAAGGGCGGGGTGAAGCTGACACTGAAGGGAAGTTGTCCTCTCACTGACAGAACTGCGCTCACTCGCCTGGAGGAAAATGCGAGGGGCTTTGTGGCAGGCGGAGAAGCTGCCCTGTGATTCTGTGCTCTTCCCAAAGACTTGCAGTTTCAGCCATTGTTCACCTTCATGGAAAGGACAGTCTCAGAGTTTGTTCAAAGGGTATGGGCATGTGGCCATTGTCACAGTCACACTGAGTTCTTCTACATTCAACACTAAATCTGAAGTAATCGTTTCTCTTCTTAAATGCATTCACTGACTTTTTAAAAAACTCAATTGTCTGCCTTTTTTAAAGAAAGAAAAACCCACTCATGTTCAAACGTCACCGTGATAGAAACCTGAGGCAGTTCCAATGATGAGCAGGTTGCCTCGCTTTTTGTTGTTTAACATTCCCGTGAGGCTCTGGCGGGATAGTGGTCCAAGTGCTTACATTTCAATGAGAATGAACTGGCGTGGGCTGAGCAGTGGCAGATGGGCTGTGGGGGCCGAGATCTGTGGGCACGTTGAGACGCACAGCCTACCCCGCCGTCTCTGCAGCCACGAGCACTGCAGCCGCACGAGCCTCTCCCTCTGCACCCTTCTTGTGGCGAGTTGACTGCGTGGTTCAAATCTAAGAGTCTGCACACAGGCCGCTGAGTGTTGGCCAGCTCCCCAGCCCTGCTGCACCCTGCAGGCATGGCCCTTTCCATCTGTGACACTGTGACGAGCGTATGGACTCTAGATGAGTTTTTATGGCCTGGAAACTTCTCTCTCAGAAACAGATCTGAATGGCCCCCACCGCCCTTTCCTGTCTGCTGCTGAATAACAGATGGCAAGGGTGTCGGTCCTCTGCCTCGCTCGCTCAGCTTCTGACCCACAATTCAGCGTCTGTTGAGTGCTGGGCCTAGAGCCAACCTTTTTCCTTAGAAATTGTAAATCTGGTCATCTCGGCACCTCGTAAATAAACTTGGTGATACCTTGTCTTAGTCCCTGCAGACTGCCATAACCAAAATATCACAGACTGCTGGACTGCGGTGGCATAAACATCAAATAGTTCTCAGAGCTCTAGAGGCTGGGAAGTCCAAGTTCAAGGTGCCCGCAGATTCACAGTCTGGTGAGGGTTTCCCTCCTGACTTGCAGACAGCCCTCTCCTCTCTGTGTCCTCACGTGGTGGAAGGGACAAGGCTGCTGTCTGGGATCTCTTATAATAGTCCTGACTCTGTCACCTCCCGTAGGCCCTACCTTCCAATACCAGCTCATTTATGAGTTCTGGGAGGGCACACAAAACAAACCTTCAGTTCATAACATACCTTATACGTACTTTTTCAAAATTCCATTATAAATTATAGAGTGCTTTATCATTTCCAACAATTTTGATACCTGTTAACTCATTTCACATTTACAGCCTCTTTGTAAAATCACTAGAATAAGTCATATTGGCCCCATTTTTTAAATGCAGAAACTGAGTAAATTTCATGGAAGTCTCTGGACTTGAGAGTCACTTAGCTAATAAACAGAAATTCGATTTTAACTCTTAAAACTCAGCCTTGGCTCAGTTGTTTAGAGCATCATTCTGGTACTCCAAGGTTGCAAGTTTGATTCCCGGTCAGGGCATATACAAGAAGCAACCAAATACAAGAAGAAACCACTCTTCCTCTCTTGTCTCTTTCTCCCTAAAATCAATAGGTAGTTGGAGGGGGAAGGAAATGGTCAAGATGGTAATTTTTTTTTTAATCTTAAAACTCCAGTTTTCTGTGCTAGTTGTTTTCCTTTCTTTTTTCCTGTTGTCTGTTTTCCTGTTAATGGGCATCTTTCAATACAAAAGCCAAGGTTATTGTGGTAGGTAGGCAAATATTTCCAGCCTGGTAACTTGGGGGCGTGGGGAAGGGCAGAGCAGTAAAGCAAGCCATGTCTGAGATGTAGAGGGGGGAGGAGGGGCATTAGGGATTTGGGGGCCTCTGGTGATGTCATATTATGGCTGGCCAGGTTGATTTTATGGCTTTGTGGCTTTTTAATGCTGTAGCAATAAACATTTCTTGCTTACATCATGGCAGATTTTATATCTCTCAAACTAATTAAAGTTGATTGTTTTTAGTACCAATGATTCACAAATTGAACTCAAATCCACACCCTGGCTAGCCAGGGTATTGTTTGAAAAAGGCTCTTAGATGTTTAGAGGACAGTCCACTTACCTTCCTGCCACTTGCTTATAACAGGAACCTTTGAGATTTGTGTGTGAGGATGGCCTCAGGCACAGCAAAGACTCCTTCTGTCCCCAGAAGCTCGCCTTCCCGCTGCCCTGCAGGAGCAGTGGCCTGTGCTGGGATTGTGAACCCTCCCCTCTGCAGGGCACTAGTCCTGGGGATGCCTCTAGAGTGTGCCAGCCGGGTGACTCTTTCCTCCCAAGCTCTCTTGGGGTAACTGCCTGCCTTTAAGGAAGGCACTGCTAAAGATAAGGGTGGGGAGTAGAGAAAAAACACAGTGCATAGAGAAGTAAATTAAAGGGAAAATTAAGACCAAGCAAATAATGTCCTTCACCTTGTATTCCTTCACCTCAGGAGAGAATTCTCTGACCACTGACTTACCTGCTGGCCCTGCAGGCAGCCACGTAATGCGGGAGGGAGCCGGACCACTTTCCCTGACCGTCCCTTCGGTATTATCACTTAGGTCTTAATACTACACTTCCAGAAATTTGATTACTGTCAAGAATCCCTTAATCCCCTGCCGGGGCATTTTCAGATCTACAGACACTTCAGTTTGTTTGAAAGCATGTTATAATGATGGTAGCAGCCCAAGTGCTAACTGTTAATTATCTTCATGATCCCAGGTAATAAAAAATGCCAGTAGCATATCAGAGATCCATAAAACATAAAGGTACTTTAATTTATTTGTACATGGGAGATGACTAAAAAGTATGGAAGAACTCTTTCTGCACATGGCAAAAGGTGGCCTATTTCCACAGCTCCTGATTTTGCTTCTGTTCAAGTGGCCTGGCATGAGGAAAAGCGGGTGCAGTGAGCTCCCAGAGAAGGGAAAGAACGGGCTGGGCAGGGCAGGCACCCCAAAGGTGTCTGCTACAAGCACAGTCACTTTTCAGTAATGAACCTCAGCTGGATGAGCGTATGTTTAATTTATTCTGTCATTGTCAAATGCAGTGAATATGTCCTGGACCTACTGGAAGGTGGGCGGGAGAAGTTCCTGGTGTTTGCTCACCACAAGGTGGTTCTGGACGCGGTCACCGGGGCGCTCGAGAAGAAGGTAAGCTCCTTTGGAATTCCAAAATGTTTCTGAGAATTTTAGAGGTGGGTCATCAGTCCACCCAGTGTAAGTTTTGTTGATGTGGTACAGGAATTCAGCCAATAGAGTTAAAAGCTATCATCCGTGGAAGAATTAGAGCCCTTTCTATTTTCAAGAACTCCAACACAATTCATTGGAAGACTATCAGAATACATGAGTTTAGCAGGGTGCCTGGACTCCAAATAAATATACTAAAATAATTTTTTTAATTGTACCAGCTATATCTAATTATTTAATGTAATGGGCAAAAGATAGGCAGTGACAAAAGCCATAAGTACCTAATATTAGTCTCACCAAAAAAAAAAAAAGTGTAGAAACTCAGGAAGAATTGCAGACACTTGTGCCACGCCCCTCTGTGTAAGGCTAAAAGTGTAAAAACGCCTGTCCTTCCCAAGTTGATTTGTAGACTTAATTCAATTTTTATAAAAATTTCAGTTAGATGTTTAAGGAAACTTTATGCTGTTCTCTCAAAGAATGTCTCAAAATATAGGCAGTACAGATACCATTTAAGACAATTTTTTAAAAGGGGAGCAGTGCTGACAGACTTGCCCCTCCACACATTAAAGTCCTTTGCAAAGCTCAGTCATGGGAGCCGAGAACTGGTGGCCAGGTGTGTGGAACAGAATAGATAGCCCATCAGTGCAAATTAAAAACAAATATGTGATCAGGGAATAGCTACAAACCAGTTTATTCAACAAATAAAGTTTGGGTAACTCGGGGTGGGGGAAACTTGAATGAAACTTTACTTCACTATTTACTATATTAAAATCCAGATGAATGGAAGTTCTTTGAAACCATGAAGTATTAGAAGAAAATGCAGGCAAAACATACAGCTGATCACTGGGTGGTGGAATGCCTTTCTAAGCATGAAAGCAAAGAAATTACAAAGTAAGGAACTGATTCAAATTGTCTGAAAAATGGGTCTATTCTGTCACACACATACACAGTGGTTAAATCACAGTTCTTTTACACATTTTTTTCTTGCAGGGCATTTTAGCAGTTTCTTAATGTACATGCTGATTTTGCCAAACCCCTCTTCTGGGAGTTTATTCTAAGGAAATAACCAGACCAGTTAGAAAGGTTTATGTGCAAGAATACTAGTCCTGTTGTTATTTACAATATTGAATAACTAGAAACCTAAATGTTCATCAGTAGGTATACTGATAGATAATAGTCTATTCAGCCATAAAAAATAATGGTGTAGGTCAGTGGCTCCTAACTTAGTGGCGATCACGGGACCCTTGAAGGACCCGGAAGCAGCCCCGCTCACTGCCCCGCGCCCTCTGTCCCCGCAGCGGGTGCGGCACATCCGCATCGATGGCTCCACCTCCTCGGCGGATCGAGACAGCCTGTGCCAGCAGTTCCAGCTGTCCCAGGGGCATGCCGTGGCCGTGCTGTCCATCACTGCCGCCAACATGGGCCTCACCTTCTCCGCGGCTGACCTGGTGGTATTCGCGGAGCTGTTCTGGAACCCAGGGGTAAGGGATGCAGAAGACTCAAAGTCCTCAGGCACGCCCACAGCTGCGGGGAGGAAGGACCTAGGGTCGGTGGGGAAGACAGGGTTTCTGTGAGGTGTCTCTAGGGTCAGCTGCCTCTGCCTCCATTTCCCCTAGTCCTCAGAAGCACGTTTACTTTCCGCTTGTCAGTCTTCACTTAGAAGAAGTGAGAACTCACGCATCTATTGGCTAGCTATTAGATCTTCATGACTGCCTCCTACGAAGTAGTATCGACTCGATCTTATCAATGGGAAAGCCGAAGTGTTAGAAGGCTAGAAGTGATCTGAGAAGTCATCTCTCCGTGAGGAGGTTGGGGCACAGATAGGTGCATAGCTATCACCACAGAGGAGCACGTGGCAGCCCCAGGCCTCCGCCGGGGCCTCTGGCTTTCCACCCTGCCTCTCTGACTCACCATCACATGAGCTGCTTTAGCCCCTGGGGCCGCAACAGGGCAACCGCTTGGAGGGTTCCCTGGACGTGGTCATTGTACCCACTGGCCTTCTCTGCTCAGCGGAGGGCTGCGACAGCAGAGAGAAGACATTGTTTGCACTCGTGAACTTTTCTCCTGGGCTCCAGAAAGGGTTTATTTCCCCTCACATGTTCTCACATAGCGTGGCTCTCACTGGCCACACGTAGGCGCTGGGCTTCAAGGTGGGATGCATTTTACAATGGAAACAACGCCCTTGGTTTCCATTATTCCTTGTAGGGCTTCCACCCTATAAAAAAGCCACACTGCCCCTTATCCCACGTGGCCTCTCCCTTTGGAGCAAATGTTGATTTAAGTAGGAGGAAACCGGGGTTTTTTTCACGGAAAGGAGAAGGGAATGTGCCAGGTTTCCTTTATTGTACCTTCCTCACAGCCTGATGGCGGAGCCGAAGCTCGCTCCCCATTCACAGCACCCACACCGTGCCCAGCACCAAAAGGCTGTCCACAGCTAGGCAGCTGCAGAGTCAGTTCCCCACCCAGTGTTTCGTTTGGGTCTGCCTTTTGTCAGATAACACATCATTTGTAGGCAGAGGCACGCAGGCCCTCCACCATGAGACACAGCAGTGAAGTCCTTTGAGGAAGAAGAATTGGAGGGCTTGGGGGACAGGGGCTGCTGGCCTGGTGGGCTGAGGCACTTCAGGCCTTGCCCTGAGTACACCCTGATCCCCGGGCCTTGCAGGTGCTGATGCAGGCCGAGGACCGGGTGCATCGCATTGGACAGTCGAGCTCCGTGAGCATCCACTACCTGGTGGCGAGAGGCACGGCTGACGACTACCTTTGGTATGTCTGGTCCTGGCCTGGCAGTTGGGGTTGAGCAAGGGTGGACACCTGTGATATATTTCCTTTGCTACCTAAGGGCTTCTGCTTTTGCTGTGGGCTTCCTCCCACTTTCATCCGGACCATGTCAGGCTCCTTCGCAGCATTCAGCGGGGCCTCTGGGGTGCGCAGGGAAATCAAGCAGGAATAAGGGGGTGTGGCTTCTTCGCCACTGGCTTGAGACAAAGGAAGATAACTGATTGTGATGAAATGTAGATTGAATTTGTAGAAAAAAAACTCAGTTTCTAGCCGTAGAAGCCCTTACCAAGACAGGGTTCAGCCCCCTTTGTGCCCTTCTACAAAGGGTAGAAGGCCCCCAAGCTTCTACCCTTTGTGAAGTACTTTGGGACGGTAAGGCCCCATCTTCAGCTGCTGGACCACCGGGGCAGAGCGGCTCACTCTGGGCCATGTGGTGCTTCGTTAACAAAGCTGGGGGTTCACATCTGTCACCTAAGCCAAAATCCCCCAGTGCTTGCTCCCAGCCCCATTTCCCCTTCCTGATACTAAATTTCTTGATGAGCACAGTGTCCACTACTCCTCCGTGTCCAGCCTTGTGACTGAGGGGTCTTACCTCTGCAGTGTGTGCTGGTCATCCCTACCTCCTTGTCTTGGTTTAGCGGGTTAATTGAGCATCTCAGAACAACACCATGTTCAAAATTTTGTTGCAGTGAGGCAGCACTTATTTCCTACACATCTTCCAGTAGAAGGAACTTTGAGCCTCATGGTATGAGCCCAGAATTGGTTGGCTCACAATTGAGAGAAGGCAGATATTTCAGGGGGGCGTTGGTGCCTTGAGAGATACAAAGATGGGAAACAGCAAGCATGTCACTGCCCCCTAAGAACCAGAAGGGCAGGCTCATTTTAATCAGTCTGCATGACGGATCCACTGAAGCTCATTTCTCCCCAACAGGCCCCTGATCCAAGAGAAGATTAGAGTTCTGGGTGAAGCTGGGGTTTCTGAGGCCAGTTTTTCAGAAATGACAGAAGCCACTGATTACATCTACAAGGTAACAGCAGCACAGGCCTCCTTGCCACTGGGGCCGGAGGAGGCATTAAGCTGCCAGCCAGCCTCGGGGTCCTAAGTGGGAGGGTGTGAATCACTCCTGGGACCTCCCCCTGCCCGGGAGCTGAGCACCATGGCCTGCAGCCCTTCTCAGTTCAGTCCACGTGTGCATCCTTTATGCACAAGTGATGGCCCGACGACTCCTGCTTCAGACCTTCCCTCAAGAGATTCTCATAAAACCAGGGCTTGCAATTGCTGCCCCTTCCATCGGGTCATTGGAAACTCACAGAATTCTCCGTAGCAACTGTTGAGTCATTGCAAAAAGTGCGTAGCAACACCACATAGCAGGGCTACCACCTGAACATCCCCAGCATGAAATGAGGAGTATTCAAAATGAAGTATTGCTTTGTACAACTTATTTCCCCTCAGTCGTTGCCTTTTATTCTCGGTGTCTCCTATTTGGTACAGGGGTGAACTGAGGCACACAGGATAGTGAGTCTTGCCCACAGTCACTGGCCTTGTGCAGACAGCCCAAGGCAGCCAGCTTCCCAGCTTGGCCCAGCATTCCTTCTGTTCCGGCCCCCCTTGTCATCTAGGAGAGTAAGAGGCCAGTGAGCGTCCTCCCACGGCCAGGCGGGCCTGGCCACAGGTGCTGCAAGGGCGTTGTTGGCCCCTGGAGAGGACGGCTGGGCCCAGCCAGCCTGCCCTGGCCTCATACTCCCGCTGGAAGGCTGCCACGGCCGCCTCCTCCTCCGTGTCAGGGCAACTCCATGGAGGGGAGCAGCAGGCGCAGGGACTAGTGTTCGCCGGCTCTGGTGGCAACACGGAAGGTGAGGACTCGGGAGGTGCTGCCTGCTGGATGGCGACTTCTGAGAGAATTGTTCTAACGAGAGAACCTAGACAGAGGTCTGAGCCTGACGCAGGCAGGCGGTGTTACGGTCCTTGTCAGGAAACCGAGGTGCCATCTTTTTCCTGTGGAACCACTGAGCATCAGAAGCTGAGTTGTAGCAACAAATTGTTGTAGGTGACCCTGAGACTTAAGAGTCTGAGAACCTGATCTTTACTTCGTTTCCTTAGCAACTACCATAAATCCTTTCTCCAAGTGTACTTATGGGATGTATAAGCTCAGAGATCATATTTTTAAATAGAGTATAAATTATCCTTTTAGATATAAACAGTTAATAAACCAATTTTAAAGCCACCTAATCTTTAAGCTTTTTAAAGAACTCTGTAATTCAGTTGAATGGTAAGTATTGTTACAGAGCCTTTGCTATTCTATGCCCTGTGAAAGAAAGCCTTATTTTTCAAGGATTCTCAGCCACTGAGAATAAGTTTATTAATGAGTTTATTTATAAATAAGCCCATTTATTCATCAGGCCTTGCCATCATTTACTCTGAATTAGTTAAGAATCTCTGCCTAAAGTACAGGCACCATCAATATCAATATTTTCATTAATAATTGTCAATTATATATATTTTTAAATAGGGCTGAAAATTTCACCCACTACTTAGGCAAACAAAATGTTGCCTCCTGTGAAGGAGACCAAAGCAAGGAGGTTATGTCTCACTAAGAAGGGAAGGGAAATACAATCTGATCTGGACCTTGCCTGCTCTGAGTAGCCCATAGCGTTACCATCATCGTAACTGAACGCACACTAACAGGTATTTCCACCTAGAACAGGCTGCCTGGCAGTTGTTCATGTGTAGGGGGATGAGATCCCAGAGGGGACACACGCACAGTGTGGGGCTGACCTTAATGGTCTTTAATATCATGTCCCATTCTTTTAAGGACATTTTTTAAAAAATACTTATTTTTAGAGAGAGGGGAAGGGAGGGAGGAAGCAAGGGAGAGAAACATCAATATGTAGTTGCCTCTCGCACGCCCCCAACTGGGGACCTGGCCCGCAGCCCAGGCATGTGCCCTGACTGGGAATCGAGCTGGCACCCGTTGGTTTGCAGGCCAGCGCTCAGTCCACTGAGCCGCACCAGGAAGGGCAATATCATCTCCCGTTTGAAAGGACAACCGTTTCTCCTTGGTTTTTCTTTACCCAACGAGCAGAAGAGAAGCTGTCGGACACTGAGGCAGAGAGGCGGCTTTCGTGATAAGTAACTGACTGAGCGGGCCTGCGCTCCCGTCATGCAGCCCCGGCCGGCATGAAACGTGAGGCCCCGCCTGCGTGTTCTCTCGCCAGCCACGGTGGCCGGAGTCAGCCTGGGTTCTTTTATCTTTCCTTTTCTTTCTCTGATGCAGGACCCAACGCAGAAGAAGATCTATGACCTTTTCCAGAAGTCCTTTGAGGACAGCAGTGATAAGGATCTCCTGGAGGCAGCAGAAGCCTTTGACCCCGCGAGTGCTCCGGGAGCATCCGGAAGTGGTCCCCAGGACCTCGGAGACTCGCTGGACGAAAGCACATTGACAGACAGCCCAGTGAAGAAAAGGAGATTTGAATTTTTTGATAACTGGGACAGCTTTACCTCTCCCCTGTAGAAGGACAAAAAAAGTATTTAAAAATCATGGAATTGATTAAAATAAAGTGGACATTTTATTTTTAAATCCTATGCTCTTCTCACCATGACAGAGGGGCTGGCCTCTGTAATTGCCGCAAGTCCAACCTTGCAACGCGTGGGTTTGTTTGGGTCTTAATAGCCTCAGCTTTCCTGGTTGAGAAATAGAGACAGTAGGTTGTGGTAGTGGTAATTTATATTCGTTAAATAATGAGGTGCTTCCTACAAAACCCCCAAATGTGGGTTTTTAAAATTGATTGAGTCAACAAATACAGAGCACCAAATACGTGCCAGGCACCGTTGTGGGCACTGGCAGCAACTGGCCGAACGGGAGAGAGAAAGCGTGCGCCTCTGCCTAGGTTGTCGTGTCACGGGAGAGGCAATAGTCACACATCCCAGCGAGAAAAATGAAGTAAGGAGGGACGGGATCGGAGCAGGGGTTGACCAGCTTTGTCCGGGCACAGCCCGGCACTGCATGTTTCTGGCGTTACGGCCAGGACAACTCCAGCGGAGCAACGCAGCTCTGCCTCTGTAATGCGAAGTGACCATGGACAACCCAGAGACAAATGCTCTCAGCTCGTTCCCAGTCAAACTCTGGGCCCTGAAGTTTGAATTTCATACAGTTTTCATGTGTCACAAATTATTACTCTTTTTGATTTCTTTTTTTTTATCATTTTTTATTGTTTGGATACAGTTGTCTCCATTTTCCCATCACCACTTCCCCCCGCCCTGATTTGTTTTCGGTCACTTAAAAATGTAAAAACCGTCCAGAGCTCGCAGGCTCTGCAAAGCAGACAGCGCACAGGGTCTGGCCTGCAGACCACGGTTTGCCCACCCCTGGTTCAGAGCAGCACCGTCGAGTATAACATAAGCGACAAATGTGATTTTCATTTTCTAAGCGTATTTCAGAAAATAAAGAGGGATCAAATCAATTATTTAACCCATAGGTTCAAAATATTGTCATTTCAACATAAAACCACTAAAATTTTCTTTCTCTGCCTACCTCTTTCTCTTGTCCCCGAGGTCCTCCAAAGCAAACTTTATTTATACCATGTAGCCCTATGTATTTTCAGGTACCCCGCCAGAAATGGACCTCCGAAATTTATTGAGAGCCATCCAGACATTCCTGTGTGATTTCATAAAAGGCACTTGGATTTATTCATACAGAGACCGAACACCTTTGGGTTTAAGAAAGGATTTCTGCACTACTTTTCCTTTTGTACTTTGCAGCTCAACCCAGACACACCCACCCCAACGGCCACTGTTTTCTACAAATGTCTGCTGGAATGAAGACAACGGTGGGCCCATGTCATCCCCCTTCTGTCTCGGCCATCAATTGTCCCCTTAAAGGGTTTGCTAAAGGTGTCCCCCAGGTCCGCTGGCACCTTCTCTGCCTCCTCACCGGGGTCCTTAAGTGGAGTCTCCCCCGCCCCCGCACCCAGTAACCCTGGTTAACATCTGCCTCCAGGGCCCAGCAGCAGGAGGATCCTGTTAGCCTTGATCCACCTGTGCTTGAATTGATCTGTCTTTCCCTCCTTGGCTCTGCACAAGCCTTTTTCTAGGTCACACGTTGAGCTGGGAGTCAGAGCTGGAGGTGCCATCCCCTCGCCTCTGGCTGTGGATTTGCCTTGTCTTTGCATTCTTGTCTATTGGAACCTTGATGCTTTATGAAGCTCTTTTTAGGAGAAAAACTGAAATGAGGGCAAAAAGTCTAACTGTACTTTTTACCCCATCTCCCTTCTTACCAAGTTCAGGATTACAAGGTAAAAAAAAAAATGGCCAGGGGCCTTGGCTGGTGTGGCTTAGTGGATTGAGTGCCTGCCTGAAAACCAAAGGGTCCCTGGTTGGATTCCTGGTTGGGGCACATGCCTGGGTTGCTGGCCGGGTCCCCAGCTGGGGGTGTACTAGAGGCAACCACACATTGGTGTTTCTCTCGTTCCCTTTCTCCCTC
Source organism: Anoura caudifer (assembly GCA_004027475.1). NCBI lineage: Eukaryota > Metazoa > Chordata > Mammalia > Chiroptera > Phyllostomidae > Anoura > Anoura caudifer. The sequence goes on along the minus strand of PVKU01000207.1, from coordinate 419,113 downwards.
CCTTCCTCTCTCTCTAAAAATAAATAAATAAAATATTTTTTAAAAAATGGCTGGGACCCTTCAAGGGGTTTCACTGGAGCAGTCTCATACATGTGTTTCCTTTGGTCTTGGGTTTTCCTGTGGGGGCTCAATGAAGGAAGTGGACTCCTCATCATAGCAGAAAGCGTTGAGAAGCCTGTGAGTCGCAGTCTTTTGGGTATTATGACACCCAACAGTTATGTGATTTTGCAACACCTGCTCACACTCACCACCCCACCTCCAGTCCATTAAATAGATTTTATTGAGTACCAGATACTCTTCCTCTGCTTTTAATCCCCCTTTTGGAGATAAAATATTGAGTTGGCCAAAAAGTTCATTTGGTTTTTTCCAAAGTTTGTTTTTTTTTCTGTAAGATGGCTCCAGTAGTGCTTAGTTGTCTTTAACCTCACTCAAAACAATTTTGTTGGATTGTACTGTGACAGATATGATGTCTGCATGAATTAAAAAAAAACAACAAATTGGTGAATTTTTGTGTAGCCATTTTCTTATCGAAGATGGAAGAAAATATGCAACATTTTCCACATATCATGCTTTATCATTTCAAGAAAGGTAAAAATGCAACTGAAACAAAAAAGAGATTTGTGCATTGTATAGAGAAGGTGCTGTGACTGATCGAACGAGTCAAAAGTGTTTTGCAAAGTTTCATGCTAGAGATTTCTTGCTGGACAGTGCTCCACGGTCAGGTAGACCAATTGAAGTTGATAGTGATCAAATTGAGACATTAATTGAGAACAATCAATGTTCTACCACATGGGAGATAGCCGACATACTCAAAGTATACATATCAATAAAGTTATTGGTAAAAATGAAAAATGTGTATTTGAGTTTATGGGAAAAACATATTTTGACCAACCCAAAATAATACACAAGAGAGTTTACAAAACAAATCTACAGCTTAACAAAATACTATAAACTCCTGTGCAATCATCATCTGAAGGCTATGAATACAATACCTTCTGGAAGCTTTATTGTTTGGCTTTTAATATTTACGTGTAGAATCCACCTGCAGCTTAGTTTGGTACGTGGGGTAAGGTCAAGGGTAATTTTTTTCCATGTGAATATGCAGTTATGTCAGCACCACTTACTGAAAAGACTCCCTTTACATACTGCTTCGCAGTGGCTTTTTTTCACTGTTACAAATTTGATGTAAAAATTAAGCCAAAAATGTGTGAGTAAAAAAATGACACCCTACATTCTCATTCCTTTGACTCTTGGCCCTACTTCATAGAGGTAATAACTAATTTAAGCAATTTGGGATGGAGCCCTTGGTAGTATGTTCCCAGTGCATATAATTATGTAGAAATATACAACAGGTCCTTGAATACCATTGTTTTGTTCAGTATTCTTTTGTTATAACATTGATGAGATATTGTAGGAACTTAGCTCTTATTTATGTCAATTAGCCTATAGTAAAATTGGTTTCCATGTATGTCATTCCACTTAAAGTCACAGATCCTAACAATGACATGAAGGCCACAGAGTAACTCCATTCCTGGTGGGGGTGGTGCCTGTGACAATGCCTTGTGAAACCTCCCTTAAGACAGCAACTAGAATGCATTTAAAGTAAATCTGTGGAGAGAAGGGAGGGAGGAAAGAACCCATGTGCTGAATGCATTTCACACGCTGGATTCTTTGTAGGCATCAGGACTCAGCCTTGGCCCCCTCTTGCTGAGTCAGCCCTTCCTTCCCTGCGGAGCTTGGACCACAAGGTTCTTAGTGACCTCTGTGCAAACTTTGCTCTTGTCTGTGGCGACCAGACACTTTGGTGAAGGGCAAGCAAGAGTAGTTCTTCCAGCAGGAAGTGAAGGAACAACTCGGAGCCTGGTTCTCCAGAATAAACCCTGTCTCCATCATGAGATGAATTGGGGATGATGGTTACCCCTCAGATTTCTCTGAAGGATAAAATGTTCCATATGCTCCCAGGAGAACTGGTTGACTCAACAGCTAAAAGAACTCTTTTGGGAGCAACTTTTAACTGACTTTTCTAAAGGCAAAAGTCAATTTTGAGTGCTCCCAAGGACCAGGTGTGACTCACCAGAGATTTTTACTGAGACTTTTATAAATACACATTACAGTCAACGATCTGTACACCTGATGGTCCTTGGATGGGGATGGAGATTATGGGCCCGCAGATAAGACAAATGGAGATTTTTATGGGAGGCACAATTCTCTGAAGCCACTGGGAGATGATTTCATGAGCATGCTACTTGTACACCCTCAAGCTTGCTATTTAAAGAGAATTATTTAGTTTTGACAAAATTGCCCTGAATATGAACAGTTTCCTCCCATTATGAACTATTACATTTTCAACCACCCTACTGCATTCTTACTCTTGCAGAGGATGGGTGTGGGGAGGTGGTAAATGTTCTAAATGATGATCTGAACTAAACTCTAGAGCCAGCCTCGGAGAGTGCCGCTCCGCTTAGGCTGCCCTAGCATGAGGCTGGCTAGGCTCCCCCACTGACCAGGGTGAGTGAACTCCACTGCTTGGCCTGGGGGTACAGACTGGAGCATTAGAGTGCTTGTATTTTGACACAGCTTCTATTTGCCCATTTTTGCACCCATGTGTATACATTTTTGTTTTAATGTATAGTTTTCTGGGAGCAGGGCATAATTTTGGTGGAAAGGTTTCCAAATATCATTCCCCAGGTGCAGTGTGTTCCTCTGCTGGGAAAGGCAAGACTTGCTCCTTGGGCCCTTTGCTATTCTTCACCCTAAAACAGAAAAGGGTCCATGAAGACTGTGATGCAATTGAGAGAACTTGACCACTCCCTTGGGGGACCCTCAGGTAGCAGTAGCTGTGACTGTAATAGGTTCATTTTGTTCAAGGTAAAGAGATTAAGGAGAAAAGTGACGTGAATATTTTTAAGGGAAACCAGGACTGTTTAGTCCCCTGGGTGTGGCAGAAGAGGAAATAGCATTGAAAAGGCACCAGGAGACAATGAAATCAGGTCTTCTCATCATCTTAACAATAACAACCATCACTTAGAAATGCCCACTAGGCACTTCATCAAAGTTATTTCATCCTCCCAAGAACCTGACAAAGGAAATGGAATGAAATCCTCACTTTGTGACTGAAGAATTAGATTGCATCATGTGGTATGGTAGAAAGAACACTTGTCTGGAAGTTATTTATTAGCTGTATGATCTTGAGCAAGTCATCTGACCTCCCTGGGGTCCTCAGTTTCCAGTATGGGTTAATTATTTCACACAGGTGTCCAACCTGGGGTCCGAAGTGCTGCATGCCGCCCAGGATGGCTATGAATGCAGCCCAACACAAAATTGTAAATTTACTTAAAATCTTTTCTTTTTCCTCACCAGTTTTTAGAAGTGTTTGTGTATTTAACGTGTGGCCCAAGACAGCTCTTCTTCCAGTGTGGTCCAGAGACGCCAAAAGGCTGGACACCCCTGGTAGAGCCTTTTTTAGTTCTGACAGAAGTGGATTGACCCAGACAAACTAAACCCTTTACAAACCCATCTCACCATCGTACAACGCAACGTATCATTTCCACTCTCAGCAAGTATCCATTACCACAGACATGCCAGGCTTCCTCTACAGTCCTGGGATGCAGAGGCAGACACATAGGCCTTGCTTCATGGAACTGACTTGCAGTGACCTTGGGTTGTTGTGTTTTTTTAAATAGACTCTTAAAATCTTATAGTATTATGGCACATTGGAGTGGAGCCTTGGTTTTTAGTCACCACTGTGCCAGTTCCCCTGCACAGGGTCTGCTGCTTTTGAAAGATATGATGTAGGGAAAAAAAAATACAACTTGGAGTCATAAGATTTAAGCACGTCTCGAAGCCAAGAGCCAGTGAACAAGTCTCTTAAAATTTGAATCTTTCCTTGTCCAAAAAAGGGAAGAAACGGTACCTGCTCTGCAGGATTTGTGAAATGTAAGATATCGTGGATGCATGAAGTTGCTTCCACTGTACTCTGTTGCTACCGTTTGTCAATCACAGTAAATCTGGCTGAGAGACTCCCTGCCACACACCCCAGCCTGCCTTGCGATCGAACAAACCGCCCGACCATAGAGCTCAGAGCCTAGCCGGGCCTCACACGCACCACTTCCGTTAGTCGTCCTAAAACCGCGCTTGCGCAGTGCGCCGCTTCCTCTTGGGTCCGGCCTCCTTTGCGGCGAAATGGTGAGTGCTGGTCTCGCTGAGGCCTAGGTTGTTTATCCACCTGCATCTGTCCTTCTTTTGGTTTCCTCGCCCTAATTCACCTCTGCTGGCTAGCCCTGTCCTGTGTCCTCGGCCTTCGTGCCCTCGCCGCTCCTTTTGGACGCAGACTGCAGCGGAGGAGCGGAGTGGAGCGGCTGGTCGGGGCCCGGGCCATTCGGGCCGGGTTAGGAGGGAGTTGTCGGAGCACCGGGGCGCCCTGGTCGCTCGGGGGTGGAGTGGGAGCAGCTAGGGCACAGGCAGGGGCTGGGTGAGTGGAGGAATGGTTACGGAGGCTCTGGGACTTGGGGCAGTGGGGCAAGTTCTGTCTTTCAGGGTTCTGATAACGCTGGTTCCTTCTCATCAGGCTAAACGCACCAAGAAAGTCGGAATCGTCGGTAAATACGGCACCCGTTATGGCGCCTCCCTCAGGAAAATGGTGAAGAAAATTGAGATCAGCCAGCACGCCAAGTATACTTGCTCCTTCTGTGGCAAAGTGAGAACGGGCTCGGGCGGGGGCAGAGGGAGTGGGAGCGCAGGGGTCCTTCCGGGCGTCACGAAGTTTGTAAACAGTGCTGGTTTTCGAGCTGTTGAGCAGTGCAGTTATAAGGCGATGGAGTATTGTTGCATAGTTTAGATTTGGTGTAACGTTTCTCACTCGCAGAAAACCGCTTGGGAACTAAAGGGTAAAAAATTATGACGCAGCCCCAGCGTAAGCCAAACCTGCATTGTAGACATGATTCTGTCGGTTCTGTCTGCTGGAGCTGCTAGAGATTTTCATGTAGTATCTGTACGTCTAAAGGACTGGATTGCAGCGGTCCTCGTTTTTGTTGTTTGGGGTGGGAGGGGGTCTTTCATATCTTTGGGAGTATCACCCACCATGATGAGTGCAAATTGTGCGTTAAGGAACTTCGGGGTATTAGAACCATAACTTCACTAAAGATGATGCTAACTTTCGTTTTCTGGTGTAAGTCAAGACTCCTGGGTGCATTTGATCCACAGGGAAAAATTGATTGTCTTTTGCAGACCAAGATGAAGAGGCGAGCGGTGGGGATCTGGCACTGTGGCTCCTGCATGAAAACGGTCGCTGGTGGTGCCTGGACCTACAAGTGAGTCCATTTCTTTGTGGTGTTTGGAGGTGTGCGGCCCAGTCATAGTCCAGGCTTAACACTGTGGGCTGGTTTTAACTCTACAAGACTGAGAAAGTGAGGCTGCTTTTGTTGTCCCCACCCCCCAGGACTTTTGAGTTATGGTTTGCTTTGAGTTATTCAAAGAATAGAAAGAAAACTGCTGAAATAACAAATTAAGTCTTGATTCACGTTGAAGTCCTTAGGGTCGTCATCAGGAGGATGTTCATGGTACTGTACAGGTGCAGTAGTGGGGAACTGTGACTTGCACCTGCAGGCTGCTGTTCAAGAAATTGAGGGGTTGCTTAGATTAACTGCGTGGGGACTTGAGGCCGTCTGGACCACTACACATTTGCCACTCGCAGTATTGGCTGGGCCTTTGCAAGCCTGACAAGGGCCAGGTGATACTGCTGAGATGAACTCTGTGCTGGTTTTGGATTGCGTGGCCTCTTTAAGGTGGCTCATTTCTGGAAGTTGGGATTCTTCCTGACTCTGAAGGGGGTCTAATTTTGGAATTTATTGCTGATCCTGAAGGCTGAGGTGTTCTTCCTCTGGCCGGCGTCTTCGACTTGTGCTGTCCAGTGTACTAGCCATCTCTATATAAGATGACTTGGCTAGTGTGGTTGAAAAATTGAATTTTAATTTAATTTTAAAACTGAAGCACTGTAAAATTGGAAAACGTTGAAATAATTAACAATGGATACGTGTATAATAAGCGCCTGTGGGTTTAGGAGGGCAGAGGGCAAAGTGGGAGTTCTCTTGGTTGTGATAGTAAAATGGGTTGGTATTTAGATACCCCCAATGTGAGGTGGGGTGGGGGTGTGTTTTTCAGATACAGTTCCTAAATCATGTGGTAATTAATAGTTGTCTTCCCAAAATGCGCTTCAGTCTGTTCTACCACCTTGGACATTGTTTTCTTGGTACCTCTTATTTGTTGTACCATTATGTAATTTATTAGTTCCTTTTAGCATTTTGTTCATTACCTTTTTATGAGTCTAGGTCAGTCTCTTGCAGCCATTCTTCTGTGTTAATTTGTTTATGTTCCGTTTGAGAAGTTGGATGCTAGAGATTGCCTGTCTCATTCTGCGAGAGCCCAAAGACATGAGTCATGAAGGATGCCATCTACCATCATTTAGATTGTACTGTAAAAACGCAGATCTGTTTGCTGGCCAGTTCACGTGTTGACGTAGTTAATTATGTTGGAACCAAATGTGTTTTTCTTTCCAGCACCACTTCTGCTGTCACAGTAAAGTCTGCCATCAGAAGACTGAAGGAATTGAAAGACCAGTAGAAGCTCCACAATTTGGAACATTGCTGGCCAATAATAAATGGGTTAATTTATGTCACAAAGTTACTTCGGTTTGTTGACTTTATTAAGTAGATGTTCTGGTTTACATTATATTAATGCTGTTTTCTGGGGAAAAAAAGACTTGCAAATTAAAATCCTTCCAATTTTTCAGTAGTCAAATGATATCAGAGTATAAACCTTACAGGTTAGGTATGTCCTCATTTTCTGTGTCGTTTTTACCCATCCAGTCTCGAGATACATTGGTTCAAGTTGTGCAAACTTGTTTTTAGATCACAGTTAATACATTTTTAATGTTTCTAAGTAGGGTGGGCATATCCTTCCTCTTTTGATATTTTGTCTGACCATTGTTACCATCATCTTCAGAAAATAGAAACAAGTAGAATTTCAGAACAAATTTAGCAAATACTGATACCAGTCTTCATATTTCAGTCTTGCACGCAAGGATTCCCAGGATTTTAGTTACTCAATTTGCTGTAAGTGGTCACACTAATAAAAAACCAAATTCCGTGTAGGCATTTAAGAGTTGCGAATAGTTGAGATTATGGTTAACATTTATTCAGTCCATCTCTTAAATGCTCTGTAAGGCCTCTGCTCAGATATGTCCCTTCGATTCTGCACTGGCTATAGCTCAGACTCTCAGTAACACCCTGTGCCAAGCTCTTAGGAAACTGATAGCAGCAGTGACTACAGGTTTTTTAATTTGGGTTATTGTTGCCCCTGACATTTTGGTTCCCTGTCATATCCCCAGTACCTAGCATAATTCCCTGCTTGCTGTGGGCTTAAATGATAAAAGTGTATGTGTGGGTCTCAGTTTTGTAACAAAATAATGCGAACTGACTTCATGCTGTCAGGCATCATTAAGTACTGTTAGGAGTAGGACCGGAATTGACCAGTCAGGGTCGTAGAAGAGCTTGACACAGGTCTTCAGGAATCCCAGGTGAAAGGCTCGGGTTCCATATCAGCATAGGAGGTTGAATAAACTTCAGGTAGCTGGGTAGTTGTGTGGTCTCGGTTTAGTTGACCTGTACATAAACTTCCTGGACAGTGCCTGGTATGATAGGGGTATTCGGTGGGAGCTGGGATTACTAATTCAGAGCCTATTTGAAACCTTTTGTGTAACTACTTAGGAATTTGGATGTGATTCTGTAAGCAACAGAGAACCATTAGAATTTTGTAAGGGGTCATTTTATATTTAATATTTGTTGAGCCCATGTGCTCTTAAGCATGGAGTGTCATTTAATTCCACAACTTAATGTGTAGATAATACCCCATTCACATGTGAAAGTTGCACAACTTGTCAGTGATGGAGCTGGGTTTTGAACCTACATATTCTTGGCTCCAGAGCTGATAATCTTGATACTGTATATTGATTTTAATGTTTTTTTTTTTATGATAGTTGAAGAGGAGTGGAGGGAGGGACAGAGACCAGTTAGAAAACTACTTAAGTAATAAACTTCCGTGGTTAAGGAAATAATGACATTCTCAAGGTTACAAAAGACAGCTGGTGGGTGTGAAAATTGGGTCTCTGGCTCCTAGCCCACGTATGTTCCTTCTTAATCTCTATCATAGACTAAAGATCCCCATCTTCGTTTTGCTCTTTTAAAAGTAGCCTCGCCCACTTCACAGTGAGTGGTTTTCTGAGCCTTTGGTTTTAAGTCACGTGATTGACTGCATCAGGACATAAAGCTGAATGGAGTGGGTGCCCCTCCCTAGACCGTAAGGTACATCTCACAGCATCCTCAGGATCAGTTTGAGTGCTCTGATAAATGTGCAGGGGTCCAGAAAGCCAACGTGGGAGCTCATCTTAGTGCAGGTGTGGTTCTGGTGTGGAGGTGCAGGGTGGGGACACTTGAGCCTTGTTTTTGAGGATTATCAGAGAGGAGGATTAAAGACCAGGTTCGGGGGCTGGAAAGAATTTTGGGAGGACCCAACTAAGATGGAAAATAAGAACATCTGTAGCAGCAGGTTTGAGATGAAGAGAATCTAGAGGTCTACAAAGTTGGAAGTTGCCTTTACTGTCCTCTGGAAAGCCAAGAGCCATTTTGTTGATACCACGGGGCCAAAATTCAATGGTAAGGAAAGGAGATTTTGGTTACGTTTGGGATTTATTAGTCAAACTGAGTTGAGGGTCACGTTGGCGTTGCGCCACGGTCACCCCTGTAGGCCTGGGCCCTTGAGAATGGTGTCATTAGAGTGGGTGATATGGGGGGCCCCAAAGACCCACAGGTATTTTTGTGGGTTCAGCTAGTGAAAGGGTGAGGGTAGAGACCATTAGACCAGTGTCTGGCTGACCACCCTGAAATACAGGTGTGATGACCACTCAGCTCATAAGCGGAGTCGAAGCAGCATACCTCATTAAACTTGGTGTAGAAAACCATGGCAAAAGTGTTCAGAAATAATGCCAATTTCAATGAAAATACTAGTTTCCCTTTCCCCAGAACACTGCAAAGTGTTTCTAAAATTTATTTGGAAAGGGCAAAATAATGTCTATATAGCACAGTTAAGAACATTGATTCTAGAGTAAAGTAGGAGTTTAAGTCTCTTATTAGCTAGAAACTTGGGGCAAGTTTACTACTATTCTGATTTTAGTTTCCTCATCTGCACAAAATGAGTGTTAACAGTTTTGTCCTTAAGAAACACATCAGGTAAATTGGGTTTGAAAACACTGTCAGCAGTGGGATCCAGGAACCCAGGAAAGTGGACTAACCTTCAGTTGGGGTGTTAGGCCAAAAGGGGAGGTCAGGAGGGAACTGCCTGTGGCGAAGGATGGTTGCTGACGCTGGGGAAGGAAGGTGAGCGGTGAGGTTCTGGTTGTAAAAGCTTTTCTAAGATGGGTTTTTGGCCTAAGAGTGAAGAAGCTAAAGCAAGATTTTTGGTGATAGGAAGCTCCTACATACCCTGTATGTGTACATGTGCGCATGTGTGGCCACATGACTGACCTTTAATGTAGAATGCTGTTTTTGTGGTTTAAATTTCTGAGGCTGTTGGGATATTCCTTGTGAGAGCAGGGTTGATTAGCTGTTACGCATCTGATCTTCCTATGCTATTTGTGTTGTCTCTGTGAAGACATGGCCTCTCTGTCATGGATTAAATTCTAGCTAAGGCTCAAGCAACACTTTTCCAGGTGTTTTAATAGGTATTTTAGTCTAACTGTAGATTGCTTTGCCACTGTTACTTTACCTATAGAGCAAATAAGTGTGGGTTGGCTTCAGTTACACAGAAACCATAAAAGGATTACCCCAAGTACTATGGGAAAAGGTACCAACACCTGATAGAGTAAATGGAAACAATCACTTATCTTCAGAGAATGCAAATCGAATGACATGGGAGCTGAGATTTACACTAAGGCAGAGCACTAAGCTTCAGGAAGAGTTATGGACTCCTGCTGTCAATCACAGTGCTGCCCGAGTCCCTGCCTGTTGCAGCTAGTTTTTTGGTTGCATGCAGTGGAGACTGACTCAAGCTCATTAAAGCAAAAGCAGTGTTTATTGGAGGGTAATGGAGTGCTTCACAGGGTAGAAGAAAAAGACTGTAAGGGAAAGAGACCCAGGCATCTTCACGATTATCAATGTTAAAAGCTAAAAGTCCCTTAAGGGTGGATCACGTCTTTTTTATATTTTTACACTGTTCAGGAGTCAAAAACTTGAAGAGAACATCCAGCTGGCCTAATTGGGGTTACATTTCCATCTCTTGGCACCTCAGTCTTGCCAAAACTACATACGAAAGGAAAAACCTCTAAAAGGAAATCAGAGATTGGTATAATTTTAAGAGGGCAAGTGTCCTTAACATCAAAATCGAATTTTTGGATTGGACTCTTACTACTTTGTAAATAAACCATCTAGTATAAAAGTAACACTTGCTGCATTTTGTTCCTCAAACTGACCTTGCAAATTGCAACTCATATAAGAACACAACATGGCCCGAAGTGTACACTAAATTGTTTCCCAGCTCTGTCATGGAAACTGGAGGCCATTGACCATGGCTGGAGTAGGAGCTTCTGGAGTTCAGCTGATAGGTGATGCCTTGGATTGAGTTATCGGTGGGTAATGTGGAATAATGGCTCCCATCCTTTTACCCCATTCACTCTATGTAGCATGAGATCAGACATACTTAGTAACTGGTGAAGTCATTTTGTCTTCTGGTCAGTGGAGGGAGGGCTATTAGGTGTGGAAAGGTCAAGTACAAACCTCTAGAACTGTACTCTTTCTCCCCAATCCCAAACTCACACCAAGACAGAACAAAAGGAATCTCGGGGAATTGTGGATGAGCAGTACCACCAAACAGCGGACATTGTCATGAGCCATGGTCTCGTGATCATAACCAGCTTCGGCTGTGATTCTGAATGTAGTCAGTCATCTGTTGGAGTAAATCAGTGTCATACCCTTACATGCTATTAACCTAGCAAATGTTTTTGCCTCTTATCCCTGTCTGCAAAGTAATGAAAGTTAATTTGCATGAACAGCAGTGTACTTTAATTGCTTTACTGAGGGCTGTCAGCTCATTCTCTTGTCATAATCCCGAAGGATCTTGGTCATTGTTGATATCTCATGGGACGTATTGATGTATTACACTAGTGACATCATAACTGGATTGAGTATATATAGGCATCTGCTCCTGCTGCCTCAGTTCCTTTAATTCAGGTGGCCTCATTGGGGAGTTCCCTATGTCCGCCAATGGGAGAGGAAAACATACTTTATGGATGGATCTGCATGCTCTCCAGGCGTTAGCTGAAAGTGGACAGAGGTAACCCTGAAAGACAATAGTGAAGGGAAGTCCTCGTGGGCAGAGCTTAGGGTATTATCCACTTTGCATACAAGAAGAGAGATGGCTTAAACTATCAATATTTTTTTAACTGATACATGGACAGTGGTTAATGCGCTAGCCAGCTGGTCAAAGAGTTGGAAAGAATAAGAATCTAAGGTTGTGACAAGGATGTTGCAGGAATAGGTGGATAGAATTCTTAGAATGAGTTCAGAGTTGATATTTACACACCATATGTGTGTCCACCAGGAAGCATGCACAGATACTGCTCTCACTGACAAGATGGAGGAGATAACCCACTCTGTGGGTGTCAGCCAGCCGTCCTCATCCACTGCAGCAGGCCCATGGACAAAACAATGACGATAGTGGAGATCGGGCCTGTGTGTGAGGTCATCAAGATGGGCCTTCCCTTGCCAAGGGTGACCTGGCTGCTGCCTCTGCAGAGTGGCAACTGCAATGAGAGATCGGTGCTGAGCTCTAATAGGACACTATTTACTACAGGTACCATTGAGCCAAGAGGTTACATTAAATGCCTTCCATCACGCAAAGGACAGCAGTTTGTCCTCTTAGGGCTTTTACGGCTGTTAGGCCAGGATGAGAAAAGACACGACCTGCAAACACTAGTCCATGAAACGAGCTGTGGTATACCATCTGACCAAGTGAACTCTAAGGCAGAAAAGCATGGCTGGAGGTATTTATATTGTAAAGCAAAAAAATGTGTACATGAATTATCAGCATTTCTGAGTCATTGGTGAAGATTTGAAGCACTAGGTAAGTAGCTAGTGCTGGCTGTGCAGAGGTTCTTGAGGAGCAAATTGAAGAACTTAGTGGAACACTGGTTAGAGGAAATCCAGGAGAACCGCTGTCGGTGAGGTCACTGCAGGCATCCAGGGAGGCCCAGCAAGCTGGAATGGCGAGCTGGAAGACAGGTGAATTCATGAAGTTCTAATAATAGATGTTTCTATGGAGCAAAAACAAAGTACCATGAAATGTTTTAATAGCTCAAGATACAGTAATGCTAATCATTTTTTTAAATTAACCTTCCAAGCTGAAGTACAGCCACATTCTTTGCCTGTGGTCCGTTCTCTTACTGAAGCCCACCACGCTGTTTTGTTTTCTGGGTTGACATTAATCACGGATGCATCCCTGAAATGTCAACGGGAAAACAAAATGATCTTTATGCGTGCCACTATAGTCACTATTGATTTCCTGTGCTGACTTTGGAAAACAACCTTCGTGGGATGTCAGATTATAGTTACTAGTTCTCTTGATATTTTTGAAGGTTTAAATAGTGCACTTTGGCCTTGGAACAGAGTGGATTTACATACGATCTTTGGGAGTCAAATGTGTAAACCAGGAAAGTACTTACCATTCATTCCTTCAACAAAGCAGAGAAATTTGTCAGCATGTGTTGGCTGCAAGCATCAAATATAGCACTAGGGGGGCGATGAAGCATAACTAGAAGAAGGGAACATAGCCTGACCATTAGGGATAAGGTTTGGAAGGTGCACCTTGAGGCCAGGATGGTCAAGAGCTTGTGTAAAGTTACAGTGTAGTGAGTACCGAGTTACTCTTCTGTTTCCATAGTGTCATAAAGTGACCAAGCAGATAAAGAAAAAAGGAGGCCACAAGGAGTTAATCACAGGTCTTTGGGACAAACAACCTACTGAAATGTAATTAAGATGAACTTGGGTGTATTTCTAGGGTCAGCTAGTTTGAAGAGAAAATTTGATTTTGTATTAGTATTTTCATTTGGTTAATATAATTATTTTTACCAGTTGTAAAAACAAAACTACTCTGCAGTGATAATGCATCGTTAAAATGCATTTCATTGAATAAGATTTTATTTATCAAGCACTTGACAAATTGCGTTTACAGGTCTCTGACCATATTTTTAGTCTTCGGGAATCTTTTTCTCTTTAAAAAGGTCAGTATAGGAGGAAAGTATTGAATACACCATTGAAACACTGAGCTTTGTAATTGGGTAACTAGAGCAATGAAGACATGAACCAATGAGGGAAGCTAAGTGAGAGCAGGCCCCCCAAAAATGGGTCAAAAGGTTACACTAGTGCAGGAAGATGCCCTAGTGGTGCTACCACTGGGCAGAGCCAGTGGGTGCCCAGTGGAAGTATGACTTGCAAGGAAGCTAATAGGAGAGGCCTGCTCTGGAGGGAGCTCTGTGTGTGTGCACGCACACGTGTACGTGGAAATGTGTGACTTAAGATTCAAAGGCCAATATCATAGGGGTGACATATGGGTCTTCTCTTTCCTAGTGTTCTTTTTCTCTTAATTTTTTTTCCCTCCCAAGCAACTCATCAATTTAAGGCTGTTCTGCTCATAAATTTCCCTGCTTTAGGAAGCCTAACACATGCACCCTGCTGTGAGCTCAGCTGCATTCTAAGGGCTTGGCCTGTATGAATTCATTTAACTCTTGTGCCAGCCCTGCACTGGGTAACTGGGACCATATTTTACGAGACTCTTTATGACTTTGTTGCTGCTTACCTTTCCAGCCTTCTCTATTGACATGTCCTGTTTCTTCTAAAGAACCCACCAGGCTGACTTTCTGTTACTCAAATGCACCATTCTTTTAAGATCATAGCGAGTATCGGTTGTGCTCTTTATTGCCAATTATCTGTTCCTCTGACGGTGTCTCACCTTCTCACATCAAACTCATGGCATCAATATGATTTCCACCCCCTCCCATTTTGAAGAAGTTAAATATTATGGCTGTGGTCATACACTTCAGAGAGGGGTATACTGTGGGGAAAGGAGCTTTGGAGGCAGAAATTGTGTTATCCAGCTTCAGCTCTGGTATTTACTGGCTTGAACTTCAGAGAATGTTATTCTCTTTTTACAGATAAAGAGATCAAAGTTTTCTGGAGAGGCATGCAGTGAAGGATTTTGGTGAAAGGAGTGGCGGGCGACCTAGACAAGAGACAAAGGCAAAACATTAGAGGAGGAGCAACAGAATGGAAAGGAAACAATGTTTTCAAGGATAATTGTAACAAGTACAGGCAGGACCCAGCTGATTAAGTTGGGGCACGTGCACATTGAGACTGAGGAATTTGGGCATGTCACAGACGAGTGCAGGGGATGGGCAGCAGAGGGAGCCCTTGCCAAGTTTGCTCCTCAGATCTGGATTCAGAAGAATGAGAAAGTGGCATTTTCCCTGGTGCTCCCCAACCATGAGCTAATTTAATTTCCCTTCCCATTCTCACCTTTACTTGTCTTACCAATGAGGATATCATTTCCCTAAGGAAGTGCCCAGGACGAGGTAACAGCTGTGCCTCTTACAAGGCCCTGTGAGATTCCTGCATGACACTCTTCACTAGATGAGAAACCCACACCTCCGAGGAACTGAAGAACGGCCTATTTAGTTACACAGCTGATAAGTGGTTGATTCAGGATTCCAGTTCTTAGGGCTTTGGGATTCTCAAAGGCGGCCTTCTCAACCCAAAATCACTTCTCTGTGTCTCCGAATGTTTTATGGGCCTGTACTTATTCCTCCCCTCTAAATGTAAACCGGGGTACAAATGGGGTTAAAAAGAACTCTAAGAGTAGCAAAGCTGGTTCTTTTCATCAGGGGCATTTCAAAAACAATGCTTTAACTCAAAGGAGGTGCCCACCCCAGCAAGCCAGTAGGAAAGAAAAGTGGGGGCTGGTGGCTATGGCAGCACCAAGGGTGTGGATTTGAGCTTTAAAGTTCCTCCTGATTTCAGTTTGCCTCCCCTCTCTCTGTTTCTTATAAAAGCTGACATTATCTATATTTTACATCCTCAGCTTTGCAAATACAACTTCAGATCCTGCCCTGGCTGCTCCCTTCCCACCTTCCCTAAACTCCACCGTGGCAGCCGTTGGTGGCAGTGCTCAAACTCCCTCCCATCATTGATGCTGGGCCAGCACGTGTGGGGAACCCCCAAAACCAAACACCTCTGACATCACATCTTTCACTGCTACAAGATAAAGACTGCCATCTTCTCCCCTCCTGGGACCCCACCGTGCAGCTTGGCATGGGGCCAAGTCCTTGGGGGGTGCTCAGCAAAGACTTGGTGACAGGCTGATTGATGGGTCCCTGCCTGTGCCTGCCCTCCGGTCCACTCCTGCAGGCTCTGGCCCGGGTCCACCGTTTGGCTGCCTGAGGGTCTGCTTTGCTTTGTTGAGTCAGCACCAGTGAGTCAGGGCCAAGATCGGCTGGAGTTAGGGTTGGTACTGCAGGACACTGGGAAGGGAGTAAGAATTCAGTGACCCAAAGGAAGACGTGGTGAAGAGCATCTGAATGGAGGGCACTGGGAGTTGCAGTCAGAGGAGCCAGAGCTGACCTGTTGATTCATTGACCATTGGCTGTTGGGGGAACGCTGTACTGTAGATGAGCACAAGGGGCTGCTCACGTCATATTGCTTAGGACCCTAAAAACATGCCAATCTTGTCCCCGCCCTGTGCTTCAGCTTCAACTCTACTTCTTTAAGAGATGCCAAAGTGGAACCAAATCTCCATGAACTCTACTAATGGGAGATGAGAAGACAGGTGAGTCAAATTCTCAGATGCACCCCAGCAGCAGTGCAGCCATCCTTCTGCCAGAACTGCTGAGAATCAAAATAGAGTGGCTGATGACATTTGGTGGCAGGCAGGTAGAGTGACAGAAGTTTGGAGAAGTCAGCCTTCCAATAATGGAGGAGGGAGTGGGTGGGAGGAGGTGAACCAATGATGCTATTCTTGCTAACCGTCAGGCAACACAGCTATGCCAGTGTTGTGCCCGAGCCCCAGGCCTCATGGCATCCTGGAGTCTTACTGCAGGGGGTATACGTACAGGCTGTCTCATCCAGCTCCATCATTTTAAAGAAGGAGGTACAGAGCCAGAGAAGTGGCGTGACTTGCCCACAGTCCTACAACTAGGTGGCTATGGAGCCAAAGCCTAATGCAGGGCTTTTCCCATGACAACCGAGGATCAAATCCACGACCAGCCTTGGAGGAGTTCGGGGTTGCTTTTGGTGCAGGTTTGGGGTTGCGAGATTCCTTACTGCCCAGGGGATCAGGTCAGTTGCTCTCTTGAGCTTTTTTCATTCTCAGGACCAAGGTCATTAAGAGATAGGGCCAAACAGAGTGAAAGTATTCTGTCAAAAAAGACTTGGGTTTCTGCCTCACAGAAGGAAGATGGGTGCAGACAGGGCTGTTCATTGCAGGCTCCCCCTAACCAGGCACAGGCAAGGGAGTCTGTGTGCGTTGTGCCAATGCTGTTCTGTGAAAACTGCACAGCTTGCTTTCTCCGGAAAATTCCTATGTCTTGCTCCTTTCTTAGGGGCTGAGGAGTGCCTGTTGCGAGGATTAGTAGAAGAAAATGATCAAAATTCCCTAGGATCCCGGGCTGCAAACCTGAGTCCAGAGCCACAAAAGAGGCCACTCCCCCTCAGCCTGACCTCCCTCAAGAGAGGTTCCCCTCCCAGGGCTCCACTTCTGTAAGTGACTTTCATCCATATATAAGAATCTGGCAAGAGCAGGAAGGCTTTCTGCTTTGGTGGCACGTTTCTCACACAGCACAACAGCAACTTTGCAGAGGGAAGCAGCTAAAGGGACCTCCTAAACCCCGGGGAGGCCTGTCCTCTGGGGCCTGGGGTGTCCACTCCATTTCTCGAGGGCCTTCCTCTAGGATGTTCGGAAGCCAGCACAAATGATTTCCTTAGCCCCACAACAGCAGGGCGATGGAGAAGAGAGGTCTTGGTTCTGGAATTGAAGAGCTAGGGCAGTTGTTACCCTACGGCAGTGTCACAGAGTCCTAGTGGGTCCAGGAGGACAGGATCTTAGAGACGACCCCCACAGATGCAGCGCGGAGGTCGAGAGACTAGTCTCTGGTGTCAGACCGTTTGCATCCCATCTTCGATTATTCTTAGTATCTCGATTCCCTTGGGCAGCTTGCCTAACTTCTCCAGGCCTCTGTTCCCTTGTTTCTAAAATGAAGGTAAAAATATACCCACCTGATAGGGTTGTTGTAAAGATAAAATGAGATACTTTTTGTAAAATATTCAGTCTAACACAGTAAGCATTCAAGTAACATTTGATATTGGTATTGTGTTATCATTCTTCCCATCACTTTAAAAGCATGGAAATGAAGGCTCACAGAGGTATTTTTAAGAAATATGTTTTCTTAAAATCAGAAAAGCAGTCTGATTGTGTGTGAACATTTTCACTGATTTAAAAAATGGGACATACAGGACCTGGACACGAGCCAGGAAAGGACAGGCTATGTTGCCGTAACAACCCCTAAATGCCAGAGCTCACAGCAGAAACGTTCACTCCTTGTCCACACTCGCAGGGTCGCTGTGGTCAGCTTGGGGCTCTGCTCCCAGCATTATCGCCCTCCTCCTGAGGCACGGGCATTCAAAACAAATCTATTCCACAGCATCCATCCGGAAGCTTCTCCGATCACTTCTGCCCACATTTCTTGACCAAAGCAAGCCACGTGGCCGTGTGGGAGTTTAACAGTGTGGGTAAGCAGTCCCTTTACAAGAGGTAACCAGATATTAGTGAAAATTATGCAATTTATGATGATCTGCTATGTAAACAAAGATAATCTTAGTGTGACTAATCCTCTGAAATGAGCCAATTGAAACCTGCTCTAAGATATCAAAATTGGTATGAAAAACAGAGACCCTTCCACAGCATTAATAGGAACATCTATTGATGACCACTCCTTGAAATAATTTCTTCAAACCCCCAAACCATGGACAGATCAAAATCTCTATTCCTTGAGAAACAACCGTACAGTCACACCTTAGGATAAGAGGGTCCTTGTGAACCTCACAGAGAGGTCACTGCCCTCTCTTACCCTAAAGCGTTTACTGATCCCTTTGTGGTTCATTCCATTAACCACTGCTGACTTACAGCTGATCACTGGCCACAATGGTGGAAGGAAAAGGAACCACACACCTTCTCCAGGGAAGCGGCAATCTTCCTCCCAGTGGGAGAAGCTAGTAGTAAAGTCAGAAAATAGAATAGTATAAAGTAAGCACTGGGTTGGTCTGGGAGCTGTGCAGCCACAACGGAGGGTCACGCAACCTAGCCTGGCGGTGTCCGAAAAGTTCATATGGGAAGCTGGCGTTGCTGGCATTTCATTCTTAAGGAGGGGTGGGAATTATGCAACTGGTTGAAGTTGTGAAATGGTATTGAGGACAAAACGTACATCCTTTAAGAAGGAAATGTTCTGACTTCGTGTTACTTCTCATTAGCAGGCATCTTTTCTGAGAACTGAGCATTGGCTACGTATCAGATGGTTAAATGACACAGCTGTGTCCTTTGGGACTTAACTAACCTGAAGCAAGGGGTTCTGATAGAATGGCCTGGGATCTCCCACAGGTGCAGACTTGTGGGGCTCACTCCAAGTCTCTAGGTGTGGAACCCAGAAACTGGCATTTTAAACAAATGCCTATGATAATTTTGATACATTCAGAATTAGGGGTTATTACTTAAAAGGCAGCAGTAATACTGATAAGTGTGGAAAGGACCCAGGGAAAATGAGATGAGTGTGCTCAACAAAGAAGTACATTAAAGTAAAAAATATTTGTGTTGCCTGTGAGTCAGCGGCCAGTGCCCTTTGAAGTGCAGGGCAAAGGTTAGAGAACTTGGCATTTCTCTGTCCAGGCTGCTGTTGGCTTCCATTCAGGACCATCTCTCCAAGCTTACTCTCTTTTGCTAACAAGTTTTTTTTTTTAAATTTGTGTTGCCTTTTTATGTCTTCCAATAAAACAATTTAATGGTAGAATATGGTACCCACTTTGTGTGCAACACCCAATTAGGGGCACAGTGATCAGTGAATGAGGAATAATGACATCTCTCTATAGGCATAGAATTTGTAAAGAACTTAGTGTCTCGTTTGATCTTCAGCCAATACTGTGAAGGCAGGTCTCTTAATAGCCTGATTTTACAGTTGAGGAAACTGAGTTTGGAGAGGATGAACAATCTTCCCAAGGTCACATGAAGTAGTTGATAAACTAGCTGTGCTGAAAATCAGGGACTTCTTTGAGGATTTAGTCTTTGGGATTATTCCTTTAAAGTAAGCACTGGTTTGGTCTGGGACCTGTAAAGCCACAGAGGAGGGATACTTAAGCTGGCCTGGCGGTGTCTGAAAGATTCATATGGGAAGCTGGCGTTGCTGGCATTTCATTCTTAAGGAGGGGTGGGAATTATGCAACTGGTTGAAGTTGTGGAATGGTATTGAGGACAAAACGTATGTCCTTTGAGAAGCAGGTATTCAGTCTTCCTGATATTTCTCATTTATTAGCAAGCATCTAAGGATCCTGGGTGGCTAGTTTGTCTCATTTGTAGCCAGACTGCCTCTGGCAGAGAACTCGTTCCTTCAGGAAAGCCCCATGCACCCCACCCTGACCATTGGAGCCCCCTTTTGAAACCTGGCATCCTTTAACACGGCTGGATCCACAAGTATGAGGAGCTCCAGGTAAGTGTGAGGGAGAGAAAGAGCAGATCAAAGGAAAGCCAGAAGGCGTCCTTCTGTGTCCTGAGCTCAGCAGGCTGTATATAGCATGCCGGACCACTGTAGCAGTAAAAGCCCATTTGCTTTGGCCTGCAGCCCTCCTCCGCCACTCCCCTCAGTGTCTCCCTCATCCCTGTCCCCTTGCCTGTCGTTCAGCTCGGTGGTCTCCTTTTTGTCCCAGAGGGACTGTGAGCTCTCTCAAGGTGAAAGGGCATGGTTGTGCTTTGAGCATAAGGAGTTCTGAGAACTGCACAATCCATAGGAATAGATGATTAAGGGAGAGTGTTGACTGGGACGGAATTGCCATTGTCGGTCAACTATGGAAAATCCCAGAGAGCTATTTTCTGACTTTCGGTGGGAGGAGGACAAGCACAGAACCAAGAGCTCTGGTGAGTCTCCTTCCCTTCCTTGTCATGACCTCGAGAAGTAATACCAACAATAAGAGGTGGCTTTGGCTTTAGAAAGCTGGGCTACAAGTCCAGCTCTTCCAAATGCTTGCAGTGACCTTTGAGAAGACTCTTCACTCTGTCCCCCATGTGCTGAGGGGGGGTAGAAGGTCCGCCCTGCCCACCTCATAGCGTGGCTGCAATGCTCAAAGGAGAGGAGGCTAAGCTAGTGCTAGTGGCTGGTGCGAAGAGGCCCCGGGGCAGTGGTGCAGAGCTGGAACGGAGGTGGAGTCCCTGAGGGCAGGTGCTTCCTGAGTGAGCCACCGCCAGCGAAGATTCCTGTCTCTTCCCGTGATGGGCGTGAACGCAGATCGCCAGCTGACCTGTGGTAGCAATCCAGAGTCATTTAATAAGGCAGCAGAGGGGAAGGGTTCAGAGGGTGGGCTTGAGCCCTACCGTCTGGGTTTTTCTGACTCTGGCTCTCCCTCGCTGTCTGACTCTGGGAAGATATTTAAGCTCCCTGAAACTCTGTTTCCCCATCTGTAAAATGGAGATAATAACAATCCCTATCTCAGTGAGTTGCTCTCAAATTAAATGAGACAAGATTGGAGTCCTTAGCACAATACCTGGCACCAGAAAGAGAAGCCTGAGTGTTAGCTGTTGTCGTTGTTTTTGTTGTTACATTTGAAAGGTCAGTGCTTTCTGGTTGATCATGGGGCCTGTACTGAACACCCCAAGAGACGGGCTAAGCAGTGAGCAAGTATAGGAGTTAATTAAGTGGATGATGGATGCAATTAATGAATAACACATTGACGCTGGTACATGCCAAGGGCAGGTAAGGGCATATCTGGCTGGGTGGCGCTGTCTCCTGTGAGTGCTCTCTGAGGTGTAGGAGCAAAGGCAGTCACACAGCAGTCCCATTGCTTCCACATCTGCTGTGTAACAGACTGTTGGTCTTGCCTGGCAGTTCTCCCTTGGGCCCCAAAAGGGAAGAGAAGTTGAAATTGTGACTCTGTTATGACCGGGAAGCTTTTCATCCTGGCCATCGGGCAGCTTCCAGACTTGACTCCCCTTCATCAGTATGTATATTCACAGCGACCTGCCTGCTCCCCCTGCCCCAGGCCCCCCGCCAAGTATTCTCCCTTCCCCACCCCCACCCCCCAACTCAAGTGGAAGTAAACACGAGGTAGCAGGAGAGCAGTTGGTATCTCTTGCAGCCCCTGGCTTCTTTCTACTTCTGCCTGAATCAGCCTTCAAGAAGCACCACCCTCCCCCATTTGTTTTACTTAATAGTGATTCTTTCTGGGAAACCTTGGAAGGGGTTTTGTGCAGAGCCTTGATCTTGTATGGAGTTGCCGGAAAGTTGGATGGGAGGCACCAAAAGAAGAAGGGGCAGCCCCTTGTAGGGCAGGTAATTTTAGGAATGGTGTTGGGGGAGGGGAGACAGACCTCTGGCTTCCATCATCTCTGCACGTTAGCAGCATCTGTGGAGGTGAGAGTGGGCAGGAGACCTGCTCCGTTTGACAGTGCAGTGAAGGTGGGGGCCCACATCTCTCTTCCCTGCTGGGGCTGCTGTTCCGGAGAGGGAACTGGTTTGAGAAACCGTTTGTGTGAGTTCCTACCTCTGCTGTCACTAGCTCACAGTGCTTGGTACTTCTCAGCTTTGCAGGCGTTAAGAAACTTACAAGTCCCCCCCCAAAACAGGATGCCAAAAGGTAAATGCAAGATTAAAATTATTGTTTAATTAAAACTTCTTTTAAACTTAGCATATAAAAATTTCCTATGAAAACAACTTTTAGTTGAGGTTTTTGTATTTTGCAGGCATTCTAGGGAACACAGTTATTAAAATTCCAGGGAATCATAAGCAACCGTAAATTTAATAAGTTACTGGTAGTCAAACCACCTCAAAAGCAAAATTACAAATATACTTCTAAGATTATGCGGACCAAATCTGTTCAGTGGGAGTGCGTTTGGGCCTGCTTGATATGATGCAGAACCTCTGAAAGAACCAGTCCCCAGGTCCCAGGGACGTCTCCATCCGCCCGCCAGCAAGCGTCTTGTTCAGTGGAGGCGCCAAGTTAGAAGCTCCCTCAGTTTCTTCTAGATCTAAAAATCTGTGGATAGTATTACTGTTTTTCTTTTTTTTTTTTATCACTTTACTTTTTAGCCCATAAGATTTAAAGTGTGCTCAACAATCAATCAGTCAACTAACAGGAGCCAGACAGAGGCACCTCTGGAAGGCAGTAGGAAGAACTAGGCAGTATTTCTCTGCGCCAGCCATTTGCATAGGACCTTTGGGACCACAGTTGCCTAAATCCTTCCCATCCCGCAAGCTTCAGGCCTCCTTCCACCACACCTCAGCCACCCAGGCTGCCTTTTTCAACATCCCTGTCTCTTGTTTCCTATACTGCAGGAGGCTCTGAAAACTCAAATTTAATAGAATCGCAGGTTACTCTTGGAAAGAGAATTCCACAAAAGCCAAGCAGGATAGAACTAGGAAGGGAAGCCGGCATTTACATAACAGCTCTAGTCTCCATTTAAAAAAAATAGTTTTGTTAGCAGTATATGGCATCAGATGTTAGACTTCAGTCCTTGAGTTTGCTAAAAAAGGAATTCAGGGCCAAGGGACACAAATGTAAGCAAAAGTTTATTAAGAAAGTCATGGAGGTAGAAGAAACAAGTTACAGAGGCCAAAGAAGGGCCCTTGGAGCTTAGGAGAAAGAGAGCAAAGGTACACACCTTTAGAAATGGGGACAGAAAGACCTGGGGGGGAGAGGGAGAGAAAGAGGGAGAGCTTAAGCGTGCTACCCTGCTGGGTCCTTCTGCTTAAAGGCTCTTATCTCCAGATCTCAGGGGAGCATCTCAACAGAATATTCATCAGCTTTGCAGGTGTGTCCTCAGGGTCCTGGTTTCCACTGAATGGTCTGCACCAGGGCAGCCGATCACTATCACTAGTCCTGCGGCTGGTCCTGATGTCACCTGTGGCATCTTTTTGTCTTGTTTTGCAGCTTTTCTTGGGCTGGAGCTGAAACACAACTGAGGCCTAGATGCTATCTCTAGTTTGACCAAAACTGTGTCTCTGTGGTCAACAGACTTGAGGCTTTGTTCCTAAGATTATTTGATGTAGGTTAGACCTCATTGTCTTGAGGGCTTAATGCTTAAGGGAGTGGTTGTACAAAGGCTTTTATGGGAGTCCTCTGAGACTTTTCTCTGGCCCCCTTGCTCCTCCTCTTAGGGGCTCCACTGCATGACTAGCGACAAGAAGGGGGGGAGGTCAGGGAAGGTCTAAACTGCACGAGTAGAGATATGCTAGGGGAGGAAAGGCCACCCTGGGGGTGAGGACCCACCCTGCAATGCTTTGCTTTCCCAGTTTTGCTTGTTGCTAGGCACCCAGGACTCCCTGCTAACCTTTTGTACCTGCCCTGTCGTTCCTACTCTTCTACTTGGCTCATGCCTAACTGCCTACTTGACTGGTTCTGTGGTTTGAATACACATGGCTCGACACTGTTTTATTAGTGCTTCTGTCTTTTTAAGGTTCTGATACGGGCACCTGGGTTAAGGTTTGCAGTTCAGGGCCAGAGCTAGACAATGAATCCTGTGCCCAAACATAGCATTCTTGAAGCAAGAACAGAGAGAAACAGTGAGTGGGGTGGTGCTTTGCAATCACTCTGTCCAGCTTCTTCACTGTGGCTTTACTGATGGGGAAGCTGAGACCTAGGGAGGAAAAATCTCGCCCAGGGCTGTATAGCTTAATAAAAGGCAGAGCTGGATCTAGAAGAATTTTTGATTGCTGGTCCAGTGCTCTTTCTGCTGCTCTGCAAGAGCTTAATTAAAACTTTTCTTCTCTAAGAAATTAACATCCCCGTCCTGCACCGACTCAGGCAGCCAACTGCACTCTAATTGGGGAGGGCGGTCCTGTTTTCAAGATGCACAGATGTTAGAAACAGTAAGACCTGCAGTGAAAGCCTAGCTTCGTCTCCTAACAGCCTTTTGATCTCAAGCAACCTCTCAGAGTCTCAGTTTCCCTTTCTGTAAATACGTCTGAGGATGCCTGGGCCACGGGAACGGGTTGCGGCTTCTGTAAAGGCATGGATGTGAACACGCCTGGAGCATGCCAGGTAGACAGCCGGCACCCGGCATTGTCCTGGGAATCTGGATTTGCTTGGATTGTTCTGTAACTTCCCATCTGGTACAACTTGTATCCTGAAGCAAACTGAAAGCTCCCACAGTTACTTTTACTTCCTGTGTCTCTCTACAGAGTTCCACATGTAGCTGGTGCTCAAAATTGTTTTCTAAAAGAAGGAATGCCACAAAGAACAAAATCTGCTCTTTGGAACTCACCCCACAGTCAGGGCAAAGGCTGTTGCAGAACGTGGAGTGTGTGTGCAATCTGCGGGGGAAGGCCTGCCTCCTGCAGGGGTGTGGGGCAGGTGGGGACTGGAACAGCCAGGCCAGCCTCTCATTTTACCACCTCTGAAGAGACTGAGGCTGGGACAGGGAGGGAATTGCCCAAAGCAGCCCCCGAGAGAGAGCTCTGTGGAGCCAGGCCTCTGCAGGCCAGCCAGGGTGGGGGCTGGTAAAGGGTTTGAGGTCCCTGTGCTTTCATCACTTCCAGCCTGCCTGTCCCTGCTAGGGGCCCAGGCACGTCCTGGGCTGAACAAGATGTGGCAGGAAACCATGAATCAAGGGTGAAGGTGTTTAAGCAGTTGGGCTGACTTCTGGGTCTAAATCCCTTCCCCTCTCCTTCCAGGCTTGCTCTGGCCTGTCCCTGCCTGGCAGAGTCTGGAGGCTGCCCACAGCTCTGCCTTTCAAATCTCTCCGGGAGCCCGGTGACAGCTGGGATTGCCCAGGGCTGGCTCAGCATGCAAAGGGAAAGTCAGAATCTGAGACCAGGATTGATCGTTGCAGGGATGTGTGCCCTTTGTAGCATGACTTTTCCGAAAGGGAAGTTTATCTGTAAGAGGCAGCATCGCACTGAGCAGCGGTCAGCAAACCTTTTCTGTAATGAGCCAGATAGTAAATATCTTAGGTTTTTCAGGCTATGCAGCCTCTCCTACAAATGTTCCCACTCTTCTCTTATAGCACGAAACGGACGATGCATTAATGAACAGATGTAGCTGTGTTCGAATAAAACTCTGTTTATGGATGCTGCAGTTTGACTGTCATATAATTTTTGCATTCCACAAAATAATTAGTCTCCTTTTGATTTTTTCCTCCAACTTTTTAAAACCCTTCTTAACTTGATAGCCTCATAGGAACAGGGACAGATGGTGGGAGGGAGTTTTCAGATCCCTGGACTTGGCGTCATGGACTTGGGAGTCAGGCAGCCTTGGGTTCAAACCCCAGCTCAGCTGTACATTTGGCTTCTGACCTCAGAGGGGTGATGTAACCCCTCTGAGCCTCAATCCCCCATCTGTAAATAGGGATTATTAATGTCTGCCTCATAGGGTTGTAGTAAACATCCAATGAGGTCAGGCAAAGAGCCCAACAGGGACTGTGCGAAGTCCTCACTAGGTGGAGGTTATCATTACTGCTTCTGTCATCCATAAGGAAACCAGCAGCGAGAGCTGAGCCTGACATCCCACTCTCCATTTCTACCCACAACCTCTGCCTCTTCAGAAAAGGCAGTTGCCGTAGGCTTTTTACAAAAGTCATAACCCCTTGCTCTTGGCTCCAGTGAACTCATCTCGTCTGTGTCTGGGTCAACTGAACACTTGCATGGAGCCTGGACTCTGTGAAGAGCTCGGGGGTGCACGAGGAGTGGGAGACAGAGCACGTGGCCTGGTTCCTGACAAGACAGGTGTCTCCTTGGGAGGAGAGATAAGACACAAACCCAACAACCACAAATCAAAACAGCATGTGGAATAAGACCTCCTGGGGAGGCAATCATGTCGGCCACTTACTGAGCGCCAGGTCCCGTGCTATGTGCTAATGTGTTAATCTCATATACATAAACCCACAAAGCGAGGCTTATTATTAGCCCCATTTAATAAGTGGGAAAGTGGAGACGGCAGAATGGTCACACCTGAGTGAACGGAGAATGGAGAGTCACAGCCAGGTCTGGCCCATGTGGGAGCCAAAGCTGTACCTGCTGATCTGAGGTGTCTCTGGAGCCCAGAAAGTCCCTTTTGGCTGTGATGGTCGGAGACATGTCAAAGAGAGGGTGGCTTTTGAGCTGCCCCCTTGAAGCTGGAGAGGGTTTCTCCAACCATCGATGGGGGAGCAGGAATAAAATTGGGAGGATTCTGGCAGAGGGAGAGACGTGAGCAAATGTCCCTGGGTGGTATGTGGAATGTTCTAGGCATGTTTGGGGAACAGCGAGTGGCCCCTTCAGCCCAGGAGGGCGCATTCTGTACAAATGTCCTGTCCCCTCCAGGATCTCCCTGTGCCGTCAGGCAGGGGCGGGGAGAGGCAAGGCCTGATTACCTCACTGCCCCAAAATAAATAGGAACTTCATCGCAACAAAGAAAGAACTCATTGTAAAACAGTTTGCCATGCAGTGTAGTGCCTTCTCAGAACTTGCTTTTTTGTCTGTCCGTAATTTTTCTCCCAACTTGTAGGTGTGACTTTCCTGGTGTGAAGAAGGGGCCATGGGGCCCACTGAAAACCGTGCTGGGCACGAGTGCAGGGCACCTCAGCAGGCTCCATGTGGTGCTGGGCTGGCCGCTTCCCCTCTCTCGTTCCAGTTCCCTCGAACGTGAAATTAGGGGTTAGGGGAACTCCGGGTCCTTCCAGTTCTAACCTTCCAAAGGATGGCGTGCCATGCCTGTTCCTGTAAGGAGGCAGCCTTGGCCTCTAGCTCAGAGCAGGTGAGGCCACCACAGAGAACATTAGGTCATTGAGGGGCGGCGGGGGAGCGTGGGGGCTGGATTAGAACTTCCCTCCTTCAAGTTGTCAACATGCTGCTTAGATAACCCACCCCCTCCTGAAATGCGTGGGGGTCCACGTTCTTTGTCCATTTATCCACCAAACCGTCAGCATCTCAGTCAGCTCATTATTTATTCACACTCGTCCTCTGGGGCCAGACCCCCTGAGTTTAAATCCCAGATCCACCAGCTCTGGGACCATGGGCACGTGTCAGAACCTCCTTGTGCCTTAGTGTTTTCCTCCGTAAAGTGCAGATAATAATGGAATTTGCCCAACAGGGTTTTGAAGGATTAAATTGGTCATGTATAGTAAGTGCTTAAAACCATTTGTGGCACAGAACAAAGCATGAAGAAAGTTTTCAATGTTAGCATCGTCATGTAAAGCATTTCTTGAGAGGATGCTGTGTGCCGGGTGCGGTGGTAGGAGCTTCTCCCGTGTAAGGGCTTCTGTCCTACAGCCCTGCACGGTAGGCTTTACTAAGCCTGCTTTTCATAGGACAAAATTTAAGGTTTGAAGAGTTTACCTGGCCTGCCTGAGAAGGGCCCCTGACCCCACGGGCAGTGGAGGGCAGGTCAGCAGGCCCAAGAAGGGAGACAGCTGGGAACAGCAGACAGGTCACCTCCTGCCCTTGTCATTTAACATCCATATCACATTATGTCCCTGCTGCACTGTTTTGTTCTTGTTCAAACCCGGACTCCTGCTGGCATCTTGTCTTGAACTATATAACCTGTCAGCACATGAGAAACATTTGCAGGGACTGGGGAGCAGTGTGATTGAGGTGCAGTGAGCGAAGCTCGGTGAGAACAGAAGTCTGCCCAACTCCACAGTTCATTGTGGGGCTGCCTCTCAGCCACACCAAAGGGGGAACGTCCTGCTTTGGGACAGTCAGGACGTTACTACTTAGATAAGTGAAGACATACGTGCCTCAGCTGGTACCCAGGCGCATCAGACTGATTATGTTGCACCGTAGTGCAATTTCCTCTCTGCTTTTATTTCGTTGGCCCAACATTGCAGATAGCGTGCTCTGCTTACTGGAAGCAAGTGTGGAAATGATAAAAAAGAAACACGAGACATGTGGACAACACTGGAACTGCATCTTGATGCTGTAGGCGTGATTGAAAATCCAGCAGGTCTCTTTCAAGACCCTTTATCCCTGTTCCTCCTTCACCACTGAAGCGGCCTGCTGCACTCCCCAGCCCCTCCAGGTCCCGCTGTTGTTAGTCTGCTCTGTTAGCCTGGCTTCTCCCAGGGGTGTCTGACCAGGTCCTTGTCCCCGTTACAGTCCCAGGGCTGTGCGCATGCACACGCACAGACACAGCCCTCTCGGGTGCTGCCCAAGGCTCCGGTTCCAGCTTTAAACTCGTCATTGGTGACTTCCTGCCTGCTGTCCACCGAACCTTCTTGAGTTTCTCCCTCACACTTCCCGTGGGAAAAAGCGCCTCCCTCTGTCCTTGGAGCTCCATCTCCTTCCTCCTTGGAGCCCAGCTGGCAGAGCACCTCCTTGTTTCAGACTGCTATCTGTGGCTCGCCTTCTCTTTGTCCTAGTAGCCTGTACCTACTTTCAAGTCTGCTCTCAAACAGAAATCCTTTCTTAAAGTTTCAGGATGCCCCACCTATCTGCCCCCATTTCCAGGCCCCACCATCCTGTGAACCCTTCTTCCTTCCCCACTTCCGGTGATTTCCATGTTGATTGCACATTCCAGGGCTTCTTCGGTCTTCACAGCTCCTCCATTGGGGGCTGACTGGGATTTCTAAAACCCTCTTCCCCACCCCACTCCAACTAGACCAATTTCAGTTTCACCAAACCTAAGACTGTTGTTTTGCCTCTTGCCTTTAATAATGAACTTGCTCCCGGGAATCCAAGAACCCAGAAAGAATGGCCACTGACCTACTTAGTGATCCATCATAATGATGTCTCTCATGAGGTCCATCCTCAGGGCTCTGGTCCACTGCATGTGTGAATGTGGATGCACACATTCTCACGCTTCTAAACCCAGGTGGGTCTACTGACCTGCCCCTTTGACCCCAGCTCTCATGGAGGTTTGCTGTATAAAGGTCTGTAGAGTAGAAGGAGTATGATGGCTTGGCTTTGTTTTAGGACTTGTGTTTTAATCTCTTTAAACTCATTTTTCCCTCCCATTGATTTCAAGCCCTGGTCTAATCAATGATGAAACCATCAACTGCCCTGCTGCTATATTGTGTGTGTGTGTGTGGGGGGGGGGGGATTGTCATCCTCAGAGCTCAGCTGAGGATGCTAAGGTGTCCTCAGAGACCCTGTAGCCAAGGACGAGGCCAGGGCACCCGGTGCTCCCTGCAGACTTGATTCTCCTGGTTCCTCTAAGGCACTCCTGGGCCCCTGCTCCCTGTCTGACTCAGTTTGAGCTGCCTTAACAGACCGTAGACTGGGAGGCTCAAACAACAGAAATTGATTGTCTCGCAGTTCTGGAGCCCAGAAGTCCAAGATCAAAGTGTTGACAGGGTTGGTTCCTTCTGAGGTCTCTCTCCTGGGCTTCTTCCTGTGTCTTCATATGGACCTCCCTTTGTACCTGTCAGTGTCCAGATTTTCTTCTTATCAGGACATTAGTGATATTGGGTTGGGGCCACCCTAATGACCTCATTTTAGCTCAATCACTTCTTTAAAGACTATCTCTAGTAGTCACATTGAGAAACTAGGGGTTAGGGCTTCAACATGCTAATCTTGGGAGGACACAGTTCCGCTCCTAACACTTTCCACTTTTTACAACGCCCTGTTTTAGGGTATCCTGGACCTTCATTTAGAAGACATTTCCTTCTCTGGAAAATGGGATCTGTAAGGGTACTGATCTCTTGAGGTTGTTGTGAGGATTAAGTGCCTATGAGGCTTAATATAGCCTTGCTCATAGTCGATATGCTTAGTAAATATTAAAGCCATGTAAACAGATAAAGATGATGATGATAACCATTGTTATTAGCAGATGTCTTGGTCATAACAGAGTTCCTTTTTTATGGCACCTGATGATCATTTTTGCTCATGTCTCTTTCATTTTGCTAATTTCTTTCCAAAAGAGGCTTCCCTGTGGCTACCCACCACCCAAGATTTGGGCCAAAGTTAGTCTTTACCCCTGTTGTGGGGAATTGGAAGTGCTCTGGCAGGAGGAGGTGCTGAGCCCGCGCCACATCTTCTATCTCCTCCTGGTAACCAGGAGGCCCTAGGGCTCCTTAATCACAGCTCACTCAGGCAACTGCTCTTGACCTCCCCTGCACCTTCCCCTGCACTGTGCCAGGTGCCTGGGGGGACTGTCAGCTCTCCCACCCTGCCAAGATGATTCTCTTCCATCATGCAAGTGATATGGGAAACCCCATCTCCCTTCGCTGGGTTGATCACGGAAAAGGTGCTGCCATGTGGACACACAGCCCTGCCACCCTCCTCTGCACACACACTACTTGGCTCACACTCACAGTCCCTTCTGATAAAGGTTTTTTGCTCAAGACTTTCTGTCTACATGCATCCAAGTGTCTATCTCTGTCAGCCTTTTTTTTTAAAGTGTTAAATTGTAAGCCTGGGTCTAATTCCATTCTCTCTCCTGTGCATTACTTCTGCATAAACATGCCCAGCGGAGAGGCTGGGTCCTTACACTGTACAAAGCAGTTACGCATGAGCACTTTTCCCCTCTCCTCCACCCTGTCTTATGCTCCTATGCTTTTGCATCTGCTGTTTCCTCCCTGCCTGGAAGCACGTCCTCCGCCTTATACCCTGTTGAGTGCCGAACCTAAGTCAGGGCTGGGTACAGACCCTGTGGGATGCATTGCTGACCTCCCCAGGTTAAGCTGATGACCACTCCTTGGTGGCTCCCTGCACCTTCACTGGCGCCTTCTCCGTACTCACCACACTGCACTGTGATTCTTTGTGTAGCTCTCCCTGCTAGACTGGGAGCTTCTGGAGGGCAGGCATGCATGATGAGCCATTTGACTGTGCACCCCCCGGCACCCAGCCCCGTGCCTGGCTCCGAATGAATGAAGCACTGAGGAGGGCTCTGGGCCGCTGTGCCGGGCAGTGCCTTTCATGGCATTTTTCGTTCAGCCTCACCTCTTCCTTTGCCCTGTTTTTAGCCTAATTCCTTTCAAGGCTCTGGCATGAGACTCTGAGCTCATTTTCATGATTGCTTTAAATATTTGGGCCTGTTGGCATGCCAACACGGAGACCCACGCTAAGGAGGGAGAGGAATTCTCTAGCTCTCTGGGTCTTGCCCAAACATAAAAATGTGCCAGAGGCAGGGGAGGTTCTGAGAAAGTGCCAGATTGGGTTGAAATAAACCATTTTTCTACCTGGCTCAGGGAGCCAGGAATTTTGGCAGGAGACAAGAAAGTGAGAGGCCACAGAGGCCTGTGGACCATGGGTTGGGGTGGGGGAGGGGTAGCATTGCAGGGGGGAAACCTCGGAGGAGCCAGGATGGAAGTGAAAGGAAGTGACCCCACAGACCCGGAGATGCAGTGGCTGTGCCTGACACGGTGCCCCTGCTGGTGACAAGCAGGGTCCCCTGGACGTGGACAGTCCGGGAGCCAGTGTTGAAATCAGGCAGAGAGGAGGACAGGAGGGGACTCCGAACGTCTTGTTTGGAGGAACTTGGAGGCCACAGAAAAAAAGCTCGTGAGCATCTCCTCCCTTCGCAGAGGCCATGAGCTTTGAGGGCTCCAAGAAAAGGGGACTGATAGTGCTAATGCGGCCACTGCAGAGGAAGCCAGGTTGGTGAAAGCAAACATCCTGGGTGTTTTGTAGAAGAGATCAGGGAGACTGTGGGCAACGTATTTACACATTGCTCGTGGGACTCTCCCTTGGCATAATCCTTCAGAAGGTCAGATGGGCAATGTGTTCCAAAGGCTTTAAAAATGTATAAATTACTAATCCAGAAATTTCTCTTCAAGGAATATAGTAACACCAAAGACAATAATTAAAGTTTGCTGAGTACTTTCTCAGCCAAGGACAGTGTCAAGGAGGGCATTTTTTAAAGCACTGTACACTTAATGATTTATTTAACACTCAGGCAGGCCATGTAAGTACAGTACTATTAATACTTTTTACAGGTAAATTTTTTTTACACATAAATAAATAAAATAAGGCCTGAAAAGGTTATATCACTTGAACAAGATCTAACAACTAAAACGTCATGACATTGGGATTGAGATTTCGTGAGAACAGCTTCAAGGTGCTCTTGACCTTGCTCCTGACTGTGGGGCCACCACGCCTGTTGAAGTGATTAGAAATGAGCACGAGGCTGCACCCGGAGGTGTTCGTTTTAGTGTTATAATAACAGGAAGCAATCCAAATGCTTAACAGCTGGAGGCTGGATAAAGAAAGTCTGCCTTCTAAATGAGAACATGCTATATAGATGTTAAAGATCACATTGTAGAAGAGTACTCAATGACATGAGAGAATGTTGATAATACATTTTTAAGTGAGAAAAGCTGTTCTCAAAATAATACGGTCTCAAATATGAAGAAAGAAAGGTCTTTGTTATAATCCCCATGTGTGTGCGTTGGCAGACGGACCCGGCTTCCGTGGCAGACTGGCTCTGCCACCACCAGGTGCTCTGGTCAGCCTCCCCCGCCTGGCACGAGAGCCCATCCTCACGCCCCGGTCAGTTTAGCA
This sequence comes from Anoura caudifer, assembly GCA_004027475.1. Taxonomy (NCBI): domain Eukaryota; kingdom Metazoa; phylum Chordata; class Mammalia; order Chiroptera; family Phyllostomidae; genus Anoura; species Anoura caudifer. The sequence continues at coordinate 386,355 of PVKU01000207.1, read as the reverse complement.
ACTGCCTCCAGGTTGAATGGAGTGCTGTGTATTTTAACAAAGATAAGCAGGATGACTGGCAGAGTTCCATGCCCAAAATGTCATTGTTTTCCCTCAGGTCATTCCAAGAACACTTTCTCCATGAAGCAGGATTCTTAGGGAGTGTGGACCAATGGAAAAGTTTCGGTGCAGCTCATGGGAAGAATATTTCAGATACGCAGTGGTGCTTAAGACTAGGTGTGGATGGATCCCTCCAAGGTAGGGGGTTCTGGAAAGTGCCTAAAAGGAGGGTGTCCTGAACTTTGTGCCATGGAATGTAGGCCAGTCCTGGCGTCACCAGCTTGGTGTTGCAAACAGCTGAGCCCCAAGGTGCGTCAGAAACCCTGCTCAGAATTGTTGTGGCTTTCTGTCCCCTGCCTCACCCGGCTCTATATCCACGTTCAGGCAAAGCCCAGAACTGACTGCTTAGAAAAATATTTAATTGAGATTCCTCCTACTGTGCTTATTTCTGTCTCAATAAGGCCTTGGCATGCCATAGGTAGCTAAATATATTGGCTGTTTCCTCTCCAATGCCAACCTAGTTTTTCAAATGTTCCCAAGTACATCTGCCCAGCTTCCCCCTTTGGGAGAATTTACAGCACTCGCCCTCTGTAACCCAGAAGAAGGAAGAAACTGCAGAGGAGCTTGACTTATGTAGAGAAGGGGATTGTGCTTGTGCAGATGAAGGAGTCTGATGGCACCTTGCAGACGGCTCTGGCTCGTTCATGCCTCTGGTAGGTGGTTCTGGAAGATGAACTAGGGGAGGAAAGTCCTTCTTACATGTCAAGGTCTTCAGCGCTTTAAATGGACTTCACTCTGCGACACCCATAAGGTAAGGCAGAGAATAGCCTCCCCATTTTCCAGATGAGGAACCTGAGGCCCAATGTGGCTGTCTTTTACACGGAAGGACACCAAGTCTCACTTTCTAGAGTATAGTCTGTATCTCACATCCTCTCAGGTTCTGGAGTTTTTTCTGTTCTCTAACTTTTATCCATTTCTTTGATGTAAATCATTGTCTCTGCATTTACCCTTTGCTTTCTAGATGCCTAGAAAAATCTGGAGTTGGATTTCCTATTGTTCTCAACATTGCATAGAAGGCAATAGAGGTGTTACAGGGCCTTGCATAAGTGACCCGTAAGAGCTGCAACAGACTTCCCTCTCTGTTCAAGAAACACTACTTTGCTCATCTTGGCAGGAAGCTGAAGGGTGGACATGGGAATTTTAGGTCCTGGGGAGTCTGTATTCCCCACATCTTATTCACACAGGTGCTGATAATATCAGCTGTCCCTTTGGGTCTGCGTGCGAATGCCCTTAGCCTTCCTAGAGCCTTTTCCACTGGTCTGGAACCTTTCAGGGCATTCCAAGCCCCTGCTTCTCTCCCCCCACCCCAGGGCTGGCCTGTAGTCAAGCATCTTCACACTCTGCTGCTTCCATCTGGAACTCCCTTCCTCAATTCCTGATGCTGGCTGCCTCCAGGCCTGCTGGCCGTTCTGGTGCCCAGAATCCCACGGGGCCCTGCCAGCTGAAGCCATGGTAGACTGCCGCAGATAAGGAGGCGTGGGCTCCCTGGAGGCAGGGTGCACAGGCAACAGGATCCATCCCACGTCCCCCTGAGAATTCATCAAATGGTACATTAAAGAAAAAGAAAAGACAAATTACCAACTGGGAGGAGATATTCAGCACATGCGTAATCAAGGAAGGATATTTTCAAGAGACACAGAAAGAACATCCCCAAGTGACCTTGGGATTCTGAGATTCTCTACATCATTGACCATCCCTATGGCATGAGACTCTACCTGTTATGGAATCATATTCTTTCCAGAAACTCTGTGTTTTCTTTTGCATAAAGGTGAAGGAGTCTGTGCATAATATTTGGGGGGCTGTGAGCTATTTCAGGGACCCAACTAAGACTTGGGAAGCACGGGTGTGAAGCTGGCCTCTGCACAGCCTGCATAACTTCCTGCCTGCAGGCAGACCTGGTTGTGAATTCAGTGGAGGCTTCAGGAAACATGATGCTGGAATAACGTGAGAGGAGGAGTAGAATTAAATAGAAGCAGAACCAGGCCCTGCCCTCCACAGCTGCGCACTCCCTGGAGACATCTACACGGAGGGCTCTTGTTCCACCATCTCATATAAGCTTGTGCAAAGTTGACCAAATGGCCGCCTTCTTCAGGCAACTCCCCCTTGACTTGTCAGTCTCCAGTGCTGACAATATGCTTCCCCGACCACCCTGATATGCACCAGGAGTCACCCCTGGTTTCTCCTCCCTTCGGTCCCACACATCCAAGTCACCGGTGAGCCTCCTCATTCCCTTCTTCATTGACTTTCCTCCACCCACTCCTCCTGCAGTTCTTTCCGTAAAATTCCGATCCCATGATATCAGAACCTACAATTAACCTCATTTCCGATGAACTCATGCCCACCTGCTCCTCCCTAGCTTCCCATTGTCTCCACACCAAGCCCCGGCAGCCCCGCCCCCACCATGTCACTCTGTGGGGCTGCCTTCCACAGCTTCTCTCCTCTTGGCAGTCTCACCCTGTCATCTGCCTGTCCCACAGACGTGTCGGTCTGATTCCTCTTTCCACACCTGCACCTGAAATTCCAGCCTCAGCTCTGTCCAAGCCACCAGTCCTACAAAGCCCATCTCCTCTGGGAAGCAGACCCAACTAGGCCATCCCGCTTAAGTCCTTACTATATGTGTGTTGATTATTTCCAACCTGGCCCTCATTTGGCAGTTTATTATGTATTACTGAGTGGTGTCTTTTCAGCGTGGTTGTAGTCTTCCTGATGCTAAGGGTGTGGTAATACCTGTTCGAATAATCTCTCTACTACACCCAAGGCAACGATGTGGAAATAGGAAAATTAACATTGATCAGGGGATTTAAGACATGATCTCAAGTCCTTTCAACCCTGAGAGCTGGATATTTTTGTCTCTCTTTTGTAGATGAGGAAACTGAATCTCAGAGGAATGGTTTTACATCCATAGCTGGTAAGTGGCTGAGTCAGGATTCCAAACCAGGGTTGCTTGATAATAAAGCATCTTTTACTGCTTGATGCCACTCCGAGGTGGGGCGTAGGTGCTCCGAAATGCATTGAATCAGAAAAACAATTGGACAGATGAAGCTGATGTGCGTTGAATCATTGCTAGCATCGGACTCCTGTGTTACTTTTAATCCCACCCAAAAAGCTTGAATCCCTTTGATACTCATATTTTTTTTTCAAAGAAGCTATGAGCAAGTTTTATGACTGATGTCCATTTAAAAATGTCCTACTCGTTTTTCTGGAAGCAGGGTTGTTCTAAAATTCTTGCCTGGGCCTGAGGATATTTGATGTCACTGCTGAACGACCCGGGAAGAGGCTGTGACAGCTGGTAACATCTCTGCCTCAGAAGGTGCTTCTGCCCCAACATGTGATTGAACTGTAATCACAGGAACAGGGTGATAAGCAAAGTCCTGAGATGGAACTCAGATATTACAGACACATACACCTCAGCCAGGCTCCCACACTCAGAAACTCCCTCATGAGCCCCAAAGAATACTATTCATTTGCACAGGATGTGAAGAAAAGAGAGAGGGGCAGGGAGAATGTGAGAGCGTGAGAGCTCAAACACAGATTGGGGAGAAAATGAGAAAGAAAAGGAGGAATTGAGGAAAATGAAGAGGAAGCTTATAGAATGTTTTCTCTGTTACGTGGATGGAAAAATACATCTCAAATCTTCGGAACTGGAAAGGAAGCAATTTTGTCTTAAACAACAACCCTCCCCGTATCGCTTGTCATGTCCCAACAGCACCAATACAAGGCCTGGTGGTTTGAGGTTTAGGCTGAGTTAAAGCAGCTTGGCTTCCACCGGTCCTTGCTGACCACCGTTCTGGAACTTTCTGATTGGACGAGTCAAGGCCTGGCTCTATCTGGCAGCCCCTGGGCTGTCTGACCTGTCCCTTGGTCCTTCCACAATGGGGAGGAGAGAGGATATGGGTGACAATTTCATCTCAGTCACTGGGTGGTTTCTTAACCTTGATTCTTAAGGACCCTCACTCTAAAAAAACAAACACATTGGCTGGTGTGGTTCACTTGGTTGGATCGTCGTCCCATAGACCAAAAGGTTGGAGACTTGATTCTTCCTCCGTCTGGGTGCACACCTACGTTGTGGGTCAGTCCCTGGTTGGGGTGCGTATGGCAGGCAACCAAGTGATGTTTCTCTTTCTCTCTCCAATATCAATAAATATAGTTTTAAAAATTAAAAAAAACAAAAGAAAACAAAGTTTCTGGGGCATTACCACAGGATTAACACAGAGCTCTCTGCACTTCTAAAAGCGATGCCTGCTCTCGGCTCCTCTGGCTCTGACGCTGCGTACCTCTTCATTTGCCTTCTCAGCCTTCCTTTGGTTCTAGCAAGAGGGGTCAGAAAGGCCCAGACCTGGCGGGGGTGGGGTTGTAGACCCGCTTCCCTCTGCCCTGGCCTCTGGGTGTCGCGCGCCCACACAGACCAGGGCCCTTCCGGAGCCTTGGGAAGAAGGCGAAGGCGAGGGATCAGCCGGTGTGGGGGCGGGGGCGGGGGCGGGGGGAGCCGGTGCTGCTGCTGGACTTGTCAGGGTTGAAGCCCACAGGGCAGGCATCCGCCAGGGCTCTGTCCGGTGCTCAGACCACGGGTCAGTGTGTCCCGCGCAGTGACTGCGGAGGTAAAAGCGCCTCATTCTCTAAGGGAAAAAGCCTGTTCCGCAGAAGGCGTAATGCCGTAGTGGAGACAAAACGGGCTGTGAAAGCACGTGTTCCTGGGTTCCAACCCCAATTTTGCTGCTAAGTAGTGGAATTGGGAGCTTTTCGGAGCCCGCTGTGTAAACCTCGGGTGGTTTGGAGAATTGAATGTGACAGGCGCCTGACACAAATGCGTGGTTGTCGCGAAGCAAGTGCCAGGCACGCCTTTCTCCTTTTAGGTTCTGCCCCCGTGCAGAGAGAACAGGAGTCCTCTGTCACGTCTCCAGATTCATTTCCTACTTCTGCCCTTTTACTGAAATACCAAGACCCTCCCCTATTCTGTCACTGACACTTGGTGCCTCTTCAGCTTGTCTTGCTGCCACCAGGTTCCCTCGGGACTCCTTCCTCCATTTATGTCCCTGCTCCGACATCACCTCCTCAGAGTGTTCTGGGCCAGGCTCACTAAAGCAGCCGCCCAGCGCTGTCCATCCCTCCTCCACTTTCCCGGCCTTGACACCATAGCACTCGCCCCCCCCCCCCCACATGATGCAGTCTCCTCCAGGGGGGTCATCAGCTCCACAGGACAGGGGTTTTGCTTGCCTGATTTTCCACTTTATTTCCAGTGTCTACAACAGTTCCAGGCACTTACTGTGGTATCCGTGGAAGATTGGTTCCAGGATCCCCTGTGGATACCAAAATCTGCAGATGCTCAGATCCTTTCTCTAGAACCGTGCTGTATTTGCATATAACCTACGCATATCGTCCTGCATACTTTAATCATGCCAGATTACTTATACCTAATACCATGTAAATGCTATGTAGATGTTGTTACAATGTATTGTCTGTGGAATAACGATAAGGAAAAAAGTCTGTACACGTTCAGTCCAGATGTAACCATCACAGGCCTAACTACATGGTACATGTTAATGACCACGTAACGTTCTTTTCTTGAATATTTTCCAGTTGAGTTTGGTTGAATTTATGGGTGCGGAACCCACGGATACAGAGGGCTGGCTGCAGTCTATAGTCAATAAATATGTTTTGTTAGATGACCACAAACCAGGAATATGGGGAGAGTGGGTTCTGCCTGACGCTGCGGAAGGATGGGAGACACAGAGTCCCTGCTGCCTGCAGGGATGTGTCTGGGCACGTGAGTTCCAAGCAGACTTGCAGCCTCCTCGTGCCCCTCGTCCAGGTGCCCCGAGGCAGGTCACGAGTTGTAAAGCCCAGTGGGGTGACCTGGGGAATGAGCTATATGGCTGTAGAACTCTCACACTGCTGGCTCTTGCGCCCAGGCACTTGGGTTCAGGTGCCAATCCTCCCACTGCCATTCTGGCCATGATACCAAGTGAGCCTGCCACTTCCCCTGCCTGGGGCCATGCTTCTCCCCCCAGGCAGGGGGCACCCGGGGGTGCCGTGTGTGTGCAAGGCGAGGGCACACGCGCCCCCCTGTAAACCCATCGCAGCTTCCCTCGTCACCCTTCCTGCCTCGTGGCCACTCCCTGGCAGCATCGCTGTGGTGGCAGATGAGCCTCAGCTCTGTCATGTCACAGGAAGTGCAGCCCCTGCCCTTACGAAGATGGCACTGGTGACTCCGGAGGAGTTCCATATGGGCCAAGGCAGGTGGGGATGCTGAGCTCAGGAAGGGGACCGGGTGACCTTAGCTTTGCAGATCTCTCCTCAGCTGCTGGCTTCTTTAGAGGAAAGGTTCAGATGACCTGTTGGGGGTTTCTGTGGAGAGCTGGATTGGAAGTATTTTCTCATCAAAGGTGAGCCCCTCTGCATCTTTAATGGGCTGATGTTTGCAGAAGGGTGTTAGCAGAAGGATGTCCAGTCCCAGCTTTTTCAGGCCAGCCTCTTCCCTGCTATGACCTCAGTGTCCTCTGACTCCATAGGTGGCGTGTCTTCTCAGAGGCTTATGGAAGTCACAGTCCCATGAGGCCATTCCCACAGGCTGCACACTGATAGAACAAAGCACAACTAGCTCCCTCCTCCCTGTCATCATTCCTCAGTCCCCTCATCATTTCCATGGAGAGAAAGTGGCCTGATTCTCCTGCCAGGGACATCTGAGTGGTCCCTGCCATCTTCTGGTTTCTAGAGCTGGCTCTGAGGAGTCACAGCACATTCCATTTGCTCACATGTGCCTTGGGGACTATCAGGGACAAGAGTGGAACAGAGTGGGTGAAGGGAGAGAGCCCAGAGACAGGATTACCCATGCTCTGCGGGCTGGGGAGGTGGGCCAGGGAGAGAAAGTGGCCTGTCCTGTCTCAGACCAGAGCTGGACAGGGAGGGTGTGATGCTCACTGACAGAATTCTTGTCCCATCCAGCTGCATGAGGGCCACGGTGCCGTAACCAGCTTGGCTTGGAGGAGCCCCAAAGGGGTGGTCTTGTCTGTAGCCCTCTGTGGCAGTTTTAAATCATGGCCCGCAAATTCTTTGACCCTCACCCCCCGACAGGTGGGATCTGTCTTCCCTCCACTTGTGACTGACTGCCTTGTGACTGTTTAACAATGAGCACAGTAGACGAGTCTCTGTGCCAATGCCTGGGCCTGGGCCCTCACAAACTGGCACTTCCACTTCTTGTCTCTTGGGACGCTTGCTGTTGGAACCCAGCCACGGCTCCGAGAGGAAGCCAGAGCAGCCCATGGGGAGCAGAAGCCCGCGTGGAGAGGAATGGACGTGCTGATCCCGGGGCCCTGGCTGAGCACCCAGCGCCAGCCAGCCTGCCCTGCGAGCCAGCCATCATCTACCCTCGCTCCAGCCTCCCTGGAGGACGGCGTGTGGAGTGCAGACGGCCTGCCCCACCATGCCCTGCCCGAAGTGCAGGAACGCAAGTAAATTAATGCTTGTTGCTGCTCTAAGTGACAGCATTCTGAGGCTGTTTGTTATCGGCAATAGAAAATTGGCAATCCCCCCACCCCGTTGCTGGGACCAAGGCCCTCAAGTCCTGTTGGACTGTTGCTTAGCTTGTTCTGAAAACAGCAGCTACTCCAACCACCTTGAAGACTTTTCTTCCTCTGGAAAGACTCCCAGCTCATCTCTCTGAGTGAAGAGGGCAATTAGTAGGAATTTTATTCCTAGAGAGCCAGTCATTCCCCCTCCTCACTTCGCATCTCCCTCACAATGCCCTCCCCCCACTCCTTGTTCTCCCCTCAGCCTCCTGCAGCTCCCCCAGGGACTTGACCGCATGGCCCGGTGAGATCTAGTGGTGTGCTCTGTGTGCTCGCATGCGTGTGCATGTATGTTCATGTGCATGCACGTGTGAGCGCATGTGTGGGTGTGTGCGGAGGGGAGTGCTGCGAATATCGAAAGTGGGGAGCGGGCGGCAGGGAGAAGAGCTGGTGATGTTGACTGCTGACGTTTGGGGTGGGCTGGTTGGAGACCAACCGTTCTGCTTTTAAGAGATTTTAAAGTTAAAATCAGCCTTTTCTGGTTATACCATTCTGCATTTTTCACATTTTTTACCGTGAACATGGATTACTTTTGTAATGAAGAAAATAAAACTCATTTCCAATTCCAACACTCAGAACTGACCAGAATTCACATTCTAGTGGATATTTGAGATCATGCCACAACATGGTTCTGTCTTAACTTTTCACTGTATTTTATATTTTAAGAGTCTCTCCCAATATTGCCCCAAACCTAATTTTTTAATGGCTTCATAGGGTTCTAGAATAGATAAATAATTTGTTTACTTATTTGTATAATTTATCATAATTTATTTGACACCTTATCTATATATATCACAACCTAAATGTCGAATAAATGTGTCAGATATGTGTGTGTGTGTACATAGCTCACATCCTGGCACATAAAGCTTTAAACATTTGAATGTTTTCACTTTGATTCCTAGAAGTAGAAGTGCCAGGTTAAAACCAAACATTCAGGAGGCTCCGGGTAGAGCACAAAGCAGCAGAAACCACCACTTCCGAACTGTCCGCTTGGTGGCAGGAACATCTCCTGAGTGGGTGTTGCTCGCTCCTCCACTCTCAGGGGAGGACCGGAGGCGGGGAAGGCAAGAGACAGAAAGACCAGGTGAAGTTGTGGCAGAAAGAACGGAGCCACTGACGACTCCATGTGTATTGGAATGGCTAGGGAGATAGTTTTTGTTTTCTTGTCCAACTTAACATGATGAAGGAGAGAGGGAACTGACAAGAGGTAGAAACCTTCTATCCATTACCTCGTTTAATCCTTACCAAGGACCTGGAGTTGTTATTCTTATTCTGTAGTTGAGGGAACTGGGCTGGCGAGGTTAGCTACCTCTCTGGAGCGAGGCAGCAGCTGGTAAGGAGCAGAGCCTGGAGGTGTACCCTGGATAGCCCAACCTCAGAGCCAGTGACATGAGCTGCCCTCTGGCCGAGCATCTGCACAGCAATATAGGGAAAGGGAATGGGCTTTGGCCCCCCACCCCCCACGCACACTTCCTCCCTGCCACAGTCTGCGTTTTCTCCCTTTGAATAGGAGGGACTGAGATGGAGACTAAAGAACTCTTTTCCGACTGTCATAAGAGACTGAACATTACCCCCCAGAAGTTACTGAGGGTCCCTGCAAATGCCTGGATCCTGGTGAAAGCTGCCTTCCCTCAACCCTGCCTGGATGACCTTCGGAGGACCCCGGCAGGCAGAGGATTTCATGGGCTGCTGGGGAGCCTTCTGTGGCTGCTCTGACCTGCATTCTTCCAGCACATGTTGTCTAGGAGCATAAGCCCTGAGTGTATACAATGAGGGGAGGGAGGACCCGCTGGCAGAGAAGCCGCAGGGAGTCGAGCCCATGAAGGGGTATTAACAATGAGGCCTCTGGCTGCTAGGCCTGCCCTCAGAGTCTGTCTGAGGAGGGGCCCGGAGGGCAGCCAAGGGCAGAAGGATGCACAAGGCTCCGAGCCCTGTGTTTAAAACCCAGCATGCTGCAAGGAGATTACCCCTTCCTTAATCAGAGCTTTGGTCCAAACCCTCACTCTCCTGGCCACTAAATTGCATCTCTTATCCCTTCAGATTTTCTTTGCAAGATATCTCCGGGCGGGGGGGGGGCATCCCAGATGGACCCCATGTGGCTCTGTTTAGATGCCTCATTCCATTTGGATAGTTTCATCCAAGGGTGGCACTCAAACTATTTAAAAACAGTAAGAATGACTTTAGTCCTAGACCAATCTTAACAGATAGCCAATTCAGAAGGCAAGAGCAGGCTTGCAAAGGCCCTCTGCTGGGGCATGTGTTAACCCTTTAGTTGCTGGACTGGGGCAGGTCTGAAGGTGCCAGGGGCAGGACTGAGGCTCAGGGTAGTGGCTATTTACCGAGCGGTGCAGGTGTTTTTCAGTATTTTAAGAACTGATATGGCTGTATCCATATGTACAGGTATGGCTGGGCCCTGTTTGGATGGGAGAAAATGAAGCCCTGGCTATGGGTCCTCAGGGTCCTTGCAAATGAATCTTTTCTGGCTCCTCAAGAGACACGTCATTGGTCCCTCCTCCTTGCATCTCCATGCAGTGCCTAACAGTAGTTTCTGGAATCAAGTCTCTGCAGTTGCCACACTCCAGCTCATTCGAGATGAGCTTAACATGGCCCAAAGCCTGTTCCCACTTCCACAAATTAGGGGTACTCCGTCTTCAGTATCCCCCATGGCATATGCCCTCTCTGATTCCTCCCTCATGGCCAATACCCAATCAAAGGTGGTTACAATAAAATTTTGGTTTGGGGGAGGTTGGTTTAAATTCCCATTTGTGAATTTAAATTAAGTCCTGTGGTTCTCAAGGGCAGTATGGTTGGCCAGCAAGTTCTTTCCCCAGCAGATCTGAGCATTCCTCTCTTTTTTGGTGACAAGACACTGACCTGAAGTTCCTGGAGCCTGGCTTTTAGTCCTGGCTGCACCATGACCAGCTACATGGCCTTGAGTGAGAATTCCCCCCTCTCTGGGTTTCATTTTCCTCCTTTGCAAACTGAAGCCTGGGAAAGCTGATCTCTCAAGCCCATTCAGTTTCTAAAATATGACTGTGTTTCCCTTTCACTGCTGCAGCGATGGAACATTTATCATGGTTAAGAAAGTACCCTGGGAAACCAGATGGTTGAGTTCAAACGCTGGTTCAACCACTCTATGACTATTAGCCTTGGAATAATAGTAGGATAGTTGTGTGGGTTGCGTGGATGGGCTACCACACACATCTATCCTACTATTGGTGTTGAATAACACCAGTAAGGTGTGTACAACACTTGGTCCGTAGTAAACTCTCCATAAGCATCTTTTTCTGTTGTCTCTGGTTAAGTGCAGGTTTCATGAAGGCTGGGTCTTATCTCTACTTTATTCATCGATACCCAAAGCCACCATACTGAGCCTTAATTCAGTAGCCCTGTGAGCAGGTTACCACCAGGGTCTCCGTCCTGTGTCAGTAGGGACAGAGCTGACACTCATTGAGGTTTTCCTATGGGCCAGACTTTGTAGTAGACACTTAACATATATTTCCTTTTTATTTCACCCACAGAACAATGGCAAGAGATAGGTACTATTCCCACCTCATGTTACTCCTAAGGAAATGGAGGCTCAAAAAGATGAAAGTCACACCTCTGATACTAATGATAGCTTCAGACCCAGGTCTCTGTGGGCTCCAGGCCCATGCCAGGGTGAATAGAAGGAATTCTTCAGGAAAGACAACTCCACGTCAGTCCACGCTTTGTCCCAGGAGAGAAAGCTGACACCTGCGTGTGGAGAAGGAAGCCACCCTATGGGCGGAGGGCCATGCATTTCCCCTAAAGCCCTCTCCCTCTCCTGTCAAGCCAGGCTCGAAGGTCCAAACCACAGAAGAAGATGAAAGGAGCTTGATGAAGTCCTCCACCCTGGGAAAAGGAAGACAAAAAAAAAAAAAAAAAAAGAGAGAGAGAGAGAGAGAGAGAGAGCGCGCAAGAGAATGAGAAGAAAGACAAGGAAGAAAAGAACACAAGGAAGTGGGGAGGGAACAGTCCCTGACAAATATTTTCTGTTAATAAATTCCATTTTGCCTCTCAAAGATTTGCCAACTATCCAAGCACGAAAAATTTTTCACATACCAGGGCAAACCGTTGCCGAAACGCCTCTCCAGTGGGCCTGCCTACAGCCTCTGTGTCCATAACTTCCCAGGAGGCAGCTTCTCATGGACTCTTGTGGGCTTCCTCTTGGAAGACCTGCCTTTTCCATGAAAACATTGGTGGGGGGGGGGGTTACATACTTCCTTCCCAATTTGGAGAGAAGATGCCCCAGGAGCCTTGTAGGTCTTCATGTGTCCCCAGTTCCCCTCCCCTCTCCCTGCCCTCCTCTCCTCCCCCCCTCTCCCCACCCCTCTCCTCCCATCTCTGTCTCTCTGTCTTTGACCCAGAGTGTAGAAAACTTCTGCCTCAGCCCAGGGTTATCCACGTCTTTCCAGTCAGGAGCAGCTCTCTCTTACCTTTCTCCCCTTAGTTCTTCTTCTCCTTCCTCCACTCAAACTTGGTTTTATTGAGTTGAGAGGGAAGAAGTTCTCAAACCCTTAGTATGATCTTCCTACACCTCCAACACTCTGTCTTCATGCATGTATGGATTCAACACATTTTACTGAGGGCCTCCAGGTGGCTTCCACCTTTGAAAAGTGCACCAGGCCTCCGTGCTAGATTTGGAGAAAAATAGCTGTCAAGGACTCGTTTGTTTTATCGAATCTGCTTAAGGATAAGACCTCTTGAAGTTCCTACGGGTACATTTGTGCCAACACATACTGTTTAGGGACACCTGAAGCCATCAGAGGATGCCTGGATGAAAGGAAATGCATTTGTTGACATCATGGTGCCAAGCTAGAGAGCAAGTGTGGATCTGGTTAAAACCAAAGTGAGGCCAGAGGGTTGATTATCTTTTCCCCGATGGATCACCTTTCTATCTCCAGCACCTTTCTATTCCTTCCTGGAATAGAGAGAGGCTGCCTCCCACAATTGTGTTCTCACGTAGGCCAACTAGGAGAGCAGCATCTAACACAGCTCTCTGTCGTAGAATGAAGCACGCTCACTCTCCTACAGCCCGACCTTGGTGTTGAGTTCTCTTCTTTGTTCTTCTGGTGTACTTTGGAGACTTCTTAGAGGACCTGATGATTTCTTACTCTATTAGGTTATAGAATCAGGGCCTCTGGGTGAACAGGACCTCTCTGGGGTCAGGGTACCCAAGTACTAGCCTCTATTTAAAATAACCCTTCCTTCCTTTAGCGACTAATTATTGACACTATGTTCTAGGCATGGTACTAGATGCCAAGGATGCAGTGATGAATAAGATACATTCTTGCCTTGCTGGGACTTATTTTCTGGTGGAAGAGATAGATTCAAGATGTCAGTATGGGTCAGTCGGGGTAGTATAACAAGAGTCATTTTTAATCTTGCTGATACTGTGCTTTTTTCCTTTGTAATTAAAAGCTTTATTTTAGTGTCTACTCTTTGAGCTTGTAATTCTACATCCAGAATTTTCTCTCATGTATGTGTGAAATAGCACCTGTATACAATCATTTCTTATAGTGACATTTATAATAGTAAATGATTAGAAATACAATACTGTAGTCTGTATTTCCAGAAATAAACAACATGCATTTTAAATTGCATGCCATTCTGCATAGTGCACTGAGATCTCACACCAGTATGTGAACCGTCCCTTTGTCCTGTGTCTCCACGCCATGCGTACTCCCAGCCCGTCAGTCCCCTGGGCGCCGCCTCGGTTGTCAGATTGACTGTCATGGTATCACAGTGCTTGTGTTCAAGTCACCCTGATTTCACTCAGTAGTGCCTCATTCACCTGATGTTTATCACAGTATATTGTTATATTGTTCTCCTTCACTCTTAGTTAGTGCTGTTAATCTCTTACTAGTTCTAACTTATAAAATAAACTTTCATAGGTATGTATGCATAGGGGAAAAAACATAGTATTGTATGTGTAGGATTCGGTACTGCTCAAAGTTTCAGGCATCCCCTGGGGGTCTGGGTAAGGGGGGACTACTGTACCCCAGAAGTCCATCACAAGGGTGTTGATTAAATGCACTGTGGTATAGCTGTATAATAGAATTCTATCCAGCTGTTAAAAAACAAAACAAGGAAGCTCTTTTTGTACAGATGTGAACTAATGTCCAAGACACATCGTTAAGAGAAAACAGCAAGGTAAATAGGAGGGAGCTTTTTACCTTGTGTGTTACCATTTTCATTAAAAAAGAAAGAGAAAAGAAAAAAAGTGTAAATGTGTGTGTTCTGGTAGTTACTGTACAAATAGCTCAGAAGACTACACGAGAGAGGAACTAGTTGGCTGCGGGATAGCATTGAGAGGAGACTGTTCACTGTATCCCCTTTTGTAGCTTCTGACTTTCCAACTTGGGGATATAGAACTTCTTCAAATATTTTCACTTTACCTTAAACAAACACAGCCGGGTGAGGTGGGAGCAGCGGCCACCCGAAGCATGATGCCCTTCTAAGGCCAGAAGCAGCTGTGCAGTTTTATCCGTCATCGGTGCGGGGACATGCAGGTTTGATATCGTCAGATCTTCCCATTTTATAAGAGAAGCTGGAAGTAATAACATGCTTGAGGAATCTTCCAATTTTAAAATGTTGGCTCACCCCACCCCACCCCACCCTCCATGTGAAATGAAGCAGATCCGTGAGCTGTGTCCAGTCTGGGTTCCTCAGTGCGGGGTCCTGCGGAAAGGACTCCAGGATCCCTCAGAAAGCTACTGATTGTGTTTGGGAGAAAAGATTGAAGGCCACCTAGGACAGGGGCCGAGGGATGGCAGGGCAAGGACAAAAGGAGCAGAGACTGTGTGTGGGCGAGGGTGGAGCAGGACAACTGGTGACAATAGGATTCGGGGCCTAGGGGACAAAGAGAGGTGGAAGAAGGCTGTTTTTAAGGTTGAGTTGTTTGTAGGGTGGGGTGGTGTACAAGCAAAATGGAATGAGAGGGTTCTGAAATCAGAGAGTCCTGGGTTCTCACCCCTTCTTCACCATCTGGGGAGAAAGCAGGGTTCTTATCATTAAATACAGATAGAAATAGAATGATGCACGTAAACTGTTTACAGTTCACAAAATGTTAGTTGTTACAGAGACTTGCTATTTTTGGTTATCAACGTTCATTCTCACTGCTCCTGTTTTATTCCCAGTCTGTATGGTCCTGGTGGAGGTGACTCTACCCCCAAGAGGGAGTAACAGGAAGCTCGGGTCTGGCCAGTGGGTCAATCACATCTTCCCGGTAACAGCAGCAGATTCAAGGGTCCTCATATGACCCAATGCAGACCAGTCTGAGCTGATGAGACCGGTCCTGGCACTTCCGTTGGAAATGGAATGTGGGCGAGGGGGGAGCCTGGGCTGCTGACGTCAGCTTGCCAGCTCAGGGGAGACAGGTCTGAGACAGAGCCAGTCAGACCTAGCACAGCTGAGCAATGAAGAGAGAGAACTCAGGGCCTGGGGGCAATAACTGGTGTCCCTGAATCATGTCAGCTCCATGCCCAGGCTTTCAGCTTACCCCTGAGCTAGAGTATATTCCCTTTTGTCTTCAGTAAATGCATTTCAGCAAACAAACAAACAAACAAACACACACAAGCATCCATGGACCAAGGACAGAAAGCTGCTAAGTAGGCCACAGGGTGTTCGATGTCCCAGCGTCCTAGGATTCACCAGTTCCCTCAATCCCCGGGGATTTCGGGGAGCGAGAGGCAGTAGCATTCTTACCTGCAACACCCCTGTAGCGGCATTGCAGAGGCTTCCAGATGAGCGAGAACTTCGGCCTACAGTCCAGTGCGAGTCAGAGGCGAAACAAGGGAGCTGGAGAGACTGCAGAGTCAGGGCCCGAGAGCAAGGTGGGAACAGCGATGCTGTTCCTCGATTTCTGGGCAGGGGAGCTTTGTGGGGAGACTGGTATTCCACGGCCCTGGAGCTCAGGTGCTCCTTGTCACGTAGGCCCCATGAGCGCTAAAACACCACCACCCACGATGTGGCATCTGCAGAGAAACATCAAAGTGTTGACACTGTTCAGGCAAGAGAAGGTGGGACCTGAAACTGTCCCCTGAGTGAGGGCCTGGCAAGGGGTGTGGAAAGTGTGTGTGAATGTCTGTCTTCCCCTCTCGATGGCCAGGGTGGGGTCCAGGTCCTCTTCAACTCAGTAACTCATAGAGGAACCCAGACAGTGCTTGGCACATAGAAAGAGCTGGAAAACAATGCTTCCCATGCGAACAAAGTGGAAGACTTCCGCAGACTGCTGCTTTTCTTCCTGAAAGAGCAGCCCTGGGCAAGCTGGCTACACCTGGGACTGAGAGGTTGGGGCAAACCCAGGGAGGTGGGGAAGGAAGGAGTGTGGCGTGAGATCGCTTAGAGAGACATCGGTTGGCTGGGAGTGCTGACAGGGAATCGGGGTTAGTTGCCCTGACACAGCGTCTCCTTGCCAGACTTCACTGGCACTGCGGAGGCAGGGGACAAGCCTGTGAGTTAATGGGCCATGTTTGGAGAAGGAAGACAAGTGGAAGCCTGCTGGCATCTCGGCCCAGCTGCCCTGCCTTCAAACACCAGAGAGTGTTTCTGTCTGGAGGCTGCCAGGCCCTTTCCATTGCTGCCCAGCTACGAGGCTTCTGCGTGATCCCCACATCATGGCTTCCAGATGGTCTGCCCCCTTTCCTGCCCTCACCCCCTCCCAGTTAGGTACCTGGCTAGCAGTCACTGTGTCATACTGGGATTCTTTGGGGTGAGAAGGAATGAGTTTCCGTCCCACACTTCAGACCTCCTTTTGGCAAAAAAGGAAATTCCATCCACCTCCAAAAGAATGGAAGAAAAATGACTGCTGGAACAGCAGGGCTGGAAGATTTAAAGGCCTCTTAGGGATAACTAACCCTGGGCTGTAGCCCTCACAGCATCATTGATTAGCACGTGGCTCCTGAGCAGCTCAATTCGATTCATCCATTCATCCAACAGACACTGAGTGATCACCGTGTGTTAGGTACCAGGTTACGCATCAGGGATAGGAAGCTCACCAAAGAATATTTTCTATCTTCACAGAGTAAATGGATAGAGAGTCAAGCAGTCAAGACAACTAGGTACACCACAGGGTGGTGCTTGGTGCATGGGGAGGGACCCAGGGGCAACGGGGCCCTGGCAGAGGGCTCTGCCGTGGGCTTGTTTGCCCCTCTGCACATGGAGCGTGTGGTACCAGATCACGAAGGGAAGGGAAGGGGGCTTCGATGTGCCTGTCATGGCCACATCTTGAGGAGAAACTTGGACCCAGGTTAAGCTCAAAAGCAACTCTGAGCTGTGGTTCTCAGCCAACAATGTGCATTAGAATCAGAACCTGACAGGCAGCTTATTCCGAAAAGGCAGATTCCTGGGCCCAGCTTCGGGAATTCTGGTTCAGTAGGTTTTGTGGTAGGGCCTCAAAATCTGCGTTTTAAAGCAGTATCTGGGGCTAATTCTGATGCAGATGGTGCGTAGACCGTGCTTCGGAAAAGACTGTCCTTAAAGTCCCCGATGATTCCGAAGTACTAAAACCACCCCCTTGTAAGGCCTTCACTCTGAGCAAGCAGAAGTGCCCAGGAGAGGGCCTGGATTTGGACTTCCCTCCCAAGATACAAGCTTCTGCTTTATGAGACTAGCCAGTAAAAATTGCCAGGCTGTCTGTGTGTTTGACAGAAAGCACAGGCTAGTCACGCAGTTATTTATGATTCAGTTGTTTGGAGAGAAGCACTGTGAAACTGTAATAGGGAGTCTAAATCATTTTCCATGGCAAAAACACCCAAGTACCCTAAGTAAGAAATACCATAGGGTATGAATTAAGAGCGCAGGCCATGAAGCTAGTTTGCCTAGCTTTCTATCTGAGCTTTTTCACTTACGAGCTGTGAGATGTTGGGCAAGTTACTTTACCTGTCTGTGCCTCAATTTCCCGATTGAAAAAACAAAGTCGGTAATAATGGCACTACCTCAAGGTATATCACAGGAGTTAAACAATTTAATGTATGTAAACATTTAGCTGGTGCATAGACGAGAAATGCTACCTGTTGTGAACAAACCTGAGTGCACAAAAATGTCCAGGAGCTAGAAACCAAGAGGGCACTGAAACCTGGAAAAACAAGCGCGTGGCTGTCCTTTGCGGTTACCATGCGGGCAGAGGAGAGGGGTGGGTGTCCGAGCTGGTCTTATTTACATGGGGGTTTGGGCTTTAGTGCTGTCTGGGGGCAGAAACAAGATCTGGAGCCTCTAGGAGGAGGAGTGTTGGCCCCGAGACTTCCCCATCAAGCCAAGACCGTGGAAGGACAACATCCTTTAAACAGTCGTAGACCAGAAATAGTCAATCTCTAGCAGAGAAAAATGGAAAGAGAGCTTGTTTTTCTTGAATTGAACCCTAGGTCAGAAGGGGAAAATGTCTCCCTTAAGAATTCGAAACCACTGGCATGAGTCCTTAGTGGGTTTGGGTTTTTAATAAATAGTTCCTGTACAACCTAGAAACCCCTAGGCTAAGAAATAACATAAAACTTGCTCTGGGCCAATGATACTCTGTTAGAAGGAAACACTTTGATTACACTGGTTTCTCCAGATGAAAACCTTCCTGAGGATGAGTTCACAATCTGAAATCGTACAATATACAGGGAAAAACCATGAGCAAAGGTCCGCAGATCCATCAAACAACAGGACTAGACCTCCCAGAACCTTAGAGGGTAGGACCATCAGAGAAGACCGTAAAGTAGGTATATTCAAATGACTACTAGCATAAAATAAGGCTTTGAAAACATAATATCCGGAAAATGAACAAAATAAGGCAGATTTTAAAAATAAAACAAATAGCTAGAAATTAAAAAAAAACATTAAAATTTAAAACTTCATGAATAGACTTATGTTAGTAGATTAGATGTAACTGAAGAAAGAATTACTGAAGTTGGAGGTAAATCTAGGAAATTATCCAGATGGAACCCATAAATGGAAATTATGAAAGAGATCTTAGGAGATGGAAGGATAGAATGAAAAATCTACCACACATCTAATAGGAGTTCCAGAAAATACACTAGAGGGGATGGGGTATGGCGATGTTTGAAGGGAAGATGCCTGAGAACTGACGGAAGATGAAAATTTTTTTTCTTTTTAAGATTATTTACTTATTTATTTTTACAGAGAGGAAGGGAGGAAGAAAGAGAGGGAGAGAAACATCAGTGTGTGGTTGCCTCTTGCACACCCCCTGCTGGGGACCTGGCCTGCAACCCAGGCACGTGCCCTGACTGGGAATCTAATTGGCGACCCTTTGGTTGTCAAGCCGGTGCTCGATCCACTGAGCCCCACCAGCCAGGGCGAGAATGTTTAGACTGAGCTCCACTGCAGTTGGAAACACCAACTGCACCAGTCGCCAGTTGAGAGAAACACCAACTGCACCAACACCGGTTGGGAGAAGTCACGAAGACCACCTGGTATCCTGGGAGTGGGGCCTACCCCTTGAAGGACCACCAAGGTGGGCCAGGTGGGGGCAGAGGCAGGGGTTGAGACCAAGGATCGCTGCAACAGCAGGCAGGAGATTTGGACTTGGTATGGAAGGCTCCAAGGAACTTTTACAACACCTAACAAGGCTTGTTAACTAAAAAGCATTTTCTGAAGAATTGTTTTGCAGCAACTGTGTTGTGGAAATGAAACTATTCTGGGACGCTTTGTTCCCAACTCCAAACTGCTGGGGTTTTTGTTTTGTTTTGTTTTGTTTTGTTTTTCCTTTCATTTCCTTTTAAAACAGTACAGAGAGGTTTTGCAACAATCTGAGGTGTTTGGAGAAAAGTGTTAAATTATTTTTGAGCAAATGGTTGCTCTTTCATTCTGGATTAACTATCCTCTGAGCAGTGTTGATATTTTGTTTATGTAAATAACAAAGACTACCCTGCTTCCCTTCCCTTCTCTATTACTTCATCAGATTAGGCAGACCATGGCTGGAAAAACTCTGCTTTGGGCCAAACGAGGGTATGTTCTGGGCAGAGGGGATGTTCCTGAAAAACCTTGATTTCACATACAGGTTGGCTATTCTCTGTGGCCTCCAGCTTCCAGGGTTGTTGCTGACAAATGGAAAGCTGCTAAACATTTGCCCAGGAAATGAAGGGTAGAGAATCAGGCGCATAAAGAATCAGGTACAGACTGCCAAGGAATGCGATTAAATTAGCCAAGGCTGGCCCGGGGGACATGAAGAGAGGGGATGGGGACCACTCAGCTCTCCACATCACCCTCTCGAGAGCCTTTATTTCACCAGCCTGTGATGCAAGGATACAGTAGGCCCAGGGAGAGTTTATTCTTTTTTCTTTTTTTTAAAGATTTTGTTTATTTATTTTTCAGAGAGAGGGGAAGGGAGGGAGAGAGAAGGAGAGAGACATTGCTATGCAAGAGTGACATCAATCAGCTGCCTCCCGCATGCCCCAAACCAGGGACGTGGGGACCTGGCCCGCAACCCAGCCATGTGCCCTGACCCAGAATCCAACTAGCGACTCCTCGGTCCGCAGAGCAGCATTCAGTCCACTGGGCCGCACCAGCCAGGAGAGCTCATTCTTTTGACACACTTGTATAAAGGGATAACTGTGTGACAGTCGTGGTACTCGGGCCACTGCGGTGACCCAGACAAGACCCCTGCCCTCTCAGAGTTTAGAACCCAGTGAGAGATACGGGTAAGTAACTATGACGTAGCTTTGAAAGTGTGATATGGTGGGGACGGTATAGGCATGGCAGTGGGAAAACGTATAACTGAGGCTCGAAGGAATCAGTAAGAGTAGCTGAGGGGAGAAACAAAGAAGGGCGCACTGTTTAACTTTTCTAGAGCACCAGAAATCAGAGCTGAAGAGTGAGAAATAACGCTGGAAAGGAAAGCAGGCAACAGACTAGAAGGAGTGTGTTAGCCACGGTCAGATCGTGAGCCTTATTCATAAGCCTAGATCTTGCGGAGTCAGGGGCCACTGAAGGGCTTTTCCGTAAAGGAACTTGATCAGATTGTATTTTTAGAAAGCTCACTCTGGCTGCTGTCCGGGGAGTCCCTCAGAAGGGAGCAGTGGGAGCAGGGAAATCCGCTGGGCAGCTGCTGCACAGGCTGCAGGGTGAACTAGATGGCAGCAGTGGAGATGGGAAGGACGAGGCTTCAAGAGCTGCTTGGGCAGGAGAACGATGGGGGTTGGTGATGGAATGTGGACTTTGAGGGAGAGAGAAGATGCAGAATGATGTTCAGGGTCCTGGTGTGAGCATTAGGCAAGTGATAGGAGGAAGAACTCTGTGCCTATGACTTCCCACCCAAAGCAAAGGAGGGCAGGGGGTGGTACAACAGAGCCTGGACAGAGCAATAACAAGAATGGGGCAGGAGAGATAAGGCTCAAGGAAACTCAGGGCCAGCTCGGGGGTCTTCAACCCATGTGTCTCACTGGGCCTCACACTAAGAAGGACCCAGTGCTTGGCTTAATGCCCTGCCAGCCATACTGAAATCTAGAATGGTTTTGTCTTTGAACCTGTGTTTGGTAAGCAAAAACAGTGGAGCCTGCTCATGAGCACTGCAGAGATGTGCAAACTGCGCGTCTCCTGTTCTTTGCTGCTCTTTCACACAGAGCATTGCAGACGGCCCAGGAGCTCTCTGTTCCGGTGGGCACACCACGCGTGGCAGTTCGGTGAGATGCAAAATGATTGCAATATAAGCATGTTACGGGAGCTAGCTGCTTTCAGCCTCACTGAGCCCCAGAATTCCCTATGCCTGTTCCATATCAACATGGCTCCCACTGAGTAAGTGGGGCACTGACTGCCCTGGAAAAACCACACTTTGCATTCAAATCAACTTGCTTTAAATGCAGAACGAAGGTAGTGATGTTCTAATAGAACCAGCAAGGAACCCTTTTTACCCATGCCGCTTCCCTCTATGAGCCAACCATTTATGCTGAAAATGACCACAGGGCAAAGGGACAGGGCAATGCAGACTTCCTTTTCTTCTGAGTTTTTCCTTCCTTACCAAATTGAAGGTGGAGAGTATTGGTTGGATGCGCACACATCAAATGCACTAGAGTTAGTTTTGTCCGCTGTTTCTGTGCTTTTGGTAAGAATGAAATATGTGTACATGTACGAGTACAAAATACAAATTGTGTAGTTTTGGTGATTCTGCATGTGAATAGATGTTCTTATAGTTACATTTAATACTGGCATTGCACAATGTGAGATGAAATATAAAATTCAGGCTAATAAGCTAAAGTTAAAAAATTTCTTTACTTGGAACAGCATTTATTTTTTTTATTTTTTAAAAAGATTTTACCTATTTATTTGTAGACAGAAGAGAAGGGAGGGAGAGAGGGAGAGACAGATCAACGTGCAGTTGCCCTCCACGCACCCCCATAGGGGACCCAGCCTGCAACCTAGTCATGTGCTCCAACCGAGAATTGAACCAGCAACCCCCTGGTTTGCAGGCCAGCACTCAATCCACTGAGCCACACCAGCCAGGGCTAGAACAGCATTTAATAGCAAATTAAAATACTACAACAGTGGAAATGGAAAATGGTACAGCCACTTTGGAAGACAGTTTGGCAGTTTTTTATAAAGCTGAACATAGTCTTAGCATATGATCCAGCAGTCACACTCCTAGGTATTCAGCCAAATGAGCAGAAAACTTATGTGCACACAAAAACCTATGCATGAGTATTTATAGCAGTTTTATTCATATTGCCAAAATTTAGAAGTGACCAAGACATCCTTCAACGGGGAAATAGATTAATAACTTGTGGCACATCCTACATCCGTACAATGGAATATAATTCAGTGATAAAAAGAAATAAGCTCCCAAGCCATGAAAAGATATGGAGAAAGCCTAAGTGCATATTGCTAAGTGAAAGGAGCCAGTTTGAAAAGCCTGCACACTGTATGAGTCCCACTATATGACATTCTGGAAGAGACACAGCTATAGAGTCAGTAAAAAGGTCAGTGGTTGGCAGGAGTTTGGGAGTAGCAAGGGAGGAGAGGGATGAATAAGTGGGACACGGGGACATTTACAGCAGTGAAAACACTTTGTATGGTTCTGCAACAGTGTCTATGTGGCATTTCATGTTGGTCAAAACTCATAAAATATACACCACAAAGAGTGAACCCTAATGGAAACTTTGGATTTTAGTCAATAATAATGTGTCGACATTGGCTCATCAGTTATAACAAATGTACCACACAAACACAAGAGCAGAGAGAGGGTATATGGGAGCTCTCTGTACTTTCTGCCCAATTTTTCTTTAAAAGATTAAGTCTGTTAATTAGAAAAATTAAGGAAGGATGAAGAAACCCTGGTCCTACGCCATACTGACTTGTGGGCTAAGAAGCTACAGGGTTGCGAAAATGATGTCCTCTCCAGAAAAGCCTCAGAATGACCAAGGAGCCTCTTTGCTTTGGCTTGGGTCCCTTTCTTTGTCAGCATCAGGGACACCATCCTAGGTCAGCTTCTCTGGTGGGTGCTGCCTGGACTTCAGGTGGCCTTTGTGAGAGCTGGCGCTCAGGTGTGCTTTGTGGGTGGATGCTCAGCCCCTACTCTGCCCTACCTTCCGCTTGCCCCTTTTCAGAATTTAGGAGCCATATATGCTCTAAATCAATGGAAGGCACTGAGCGACATTTCTTCCTGGATAGCCAAATAATTGTCAGCATTATCAGAAAAGAGAGTTAGTATCATCTCTGCCACTCATTGGGTAAACGTGACCAAGTTGCTTCACCTCTCTGGGACTCAGCTGATCTATGTAGGAAAGGGACATGGTGGAGGGACACAAGTCAGCTCACTTGCCAATAAATAAGTGGGGCTTCTCTGATTGAAGACAGGGAAAGATAAGAGAGGGATAACCTACAGCCCCAAACCACCGCTCACCTGTCCTCTTGACCCACTGGTGAGCTTGAAGCTCCAGAATGTCTAGAAACCTCAGGGCACTGCGGAACACAATTCAAAAATCCCTATCTGGTCTCTCTTTCTCATTTGAGAAATAGAAGAGCAAGGGGCTTGTTCAAGGTCACACAAGGAGTAAGTGGTCATAATTGAATTTGGACCCAGGTCCCCTGACCTCTAGTTCAATGCTCTTCCCTCTCACTGTTTTGCCCCAATCCTGCTGTGGCCACTTTTTGTTTATCGAGTGGAAAACACCCTACCAGCCCAAACATGAGCTCTGCCCTCTGGACATGGAAACAGCAGCCCACACACAAATCATTGCCGCCTCCTGTGCAGGGGCACCCGCACAGAGTGCCCGCAAGATGATCTCCCCTCTCGTAGGCTGTTTATGTTTATAACTAAGTACAAGTTTCCTGAGGTACCTAGAGCCTCTGATAACAGTTTGTCAGGGATTTGAATGAGCCATTAGTTGAGTCTTAAGCAGCATTAGCACTTGCCCTCTGTGTCAGCAGAGTGCTGAGTTGTGCAGCCTTGTATTCTTATGGCCTAGTTCTTTCGTGAGTATTGGTCCTATTTCTTCAACCAGGTGCTCCACTCCATAATTAGGCATTTCTCCCATACCTATCTTGGTGTTCTGTACTTAGTCAGTGTTTAGTTAACAGTGCTTCGTCAATCGTGCTTCTTCTCAAGGCCGATGTATCTCTTTTTCTGCCCACAAAATGAAAAGAGGAGCAATGTCAAAAGACGGTTCCTGAGGCAGCAAATTTTTGAACCTATCAGGGAGGACATGGATGCACCTCACTTGGCATGGTATAGGTGAGAAGGAGCTAAGCTGCCCCCAATCAGAGCTACTACAGAAACACAGCTACCTGTGGGGAGTTGGCTGTGTGGCAGGCATGGTGCTGAACTCTGCAGGCGCATGGTCTCCAGGAGTGCGGAAAACAACCTTGGATGAGCTTCTTCGTGTCTCATTGTACAGATGAGGGATCTGAAGCTCTGAGAGGGAAAATAACTCAGACAAGGCTTCAGGACTACAACTAAACCCAGGTCTAGTGGACTCCAAAGTTCAAGTTCATAATCTCCACATCAAGGTGACCAAGGGCAATATAACTGAGTTTTGAAAGATCCCATGGGTTGAAAAAAGAGCTTGCATATCACATATGGCTGGTCTTTGCCCTTCTGCCCACCTTGCTGTCTACCCCTCATGCAGTCTCTCTTTATTATTGATTTGAGAGAGAGACACTGATTTGTTGTTCCAGTTAGTTACACATTCATTGGTAGATTCCTGCACATGCCTCTGACTGGTGATTGAACCCACAGCCCTGGTGTGTTGGGATGACACTCTAACCAACTGAACTATCTGGCCAAGGCAGCCTCTTAGAGAATGTAGACAGGATACCAATTGAAACAGAGAATGTGGAGCCAACAAGTGTGTAAGCCAGACGTATTAACATGGCTCAGAGACCATTGGGAACAACGGGAGGGGGTGCTAGCTGATACATTAACACAACCAGAGTTGGGGTCATAAATACATAAAACTGCAAAGTTTATCCCAAAGGCCTTTAAACTGGGAACATTGTGATCCTGCTTAACAGTCCCTCAGAAGCAAGCATGATGAACTCAAGCTTTTCCAGAGTCCCCTGGGGCTCTGAGATTGTAGCGGATGGTTACTCAGGAATCTCTTGGAGTCAGACGGACATGGCATTCCATCCAAGACCCATATCCTTCACTTAACAGCTGAGGGGTTTGGGGCAAGTTACTTAAGACTTTAAACTTCAGTTTGCTCTCTGTGTCTTGAAAATAATACTGATGCCTACTTCAGAGGTTTGTAAAATTAAACGAGATTCTTGCTGAGTGCTTAGCACAGTATCTGGCCTATTGTAAGCATTCAATAAACAATTGCAATTATTGCGATTATATATGTAATATTCCCCAAGTTCTCATCCAGTTTAATAAAGTTCTTTAGATAGCTGAAGTGACTGAACTCATCCCTATAGGGACCATACCCATCCTTTGTCCAATGCACAACTTTGTTGTTGTTCTCTTTCATACTTACTTTGTAGTTTTGTGTATCTGGAGGCCTTCCTGAAGCCCTCTGGTAGAAAGATAATGTGTTGGCTCTTTCTAAGGATAGATTGGGTGGTAGCTCAGAGGGAGAATTATCCAGCCCTGACTGGAGTTGCTCAGTTGGTTGGCCCCGCAAAGCAAAAGGTCACCAGTTCAGTTCCTGGACAGGACATATGCCTGGGTTGTGGTTTGGTCTCCAGGTTTGATGCTTTTCTCCTTCTTCCTCTCTTTCTAAAAAAAATTTAATAAAGTCTTTAAAAAATGAAAGAAAATTACTCAGACCCCAGAATCTTTTTAAAATTGTCACCTGAGGATATGTACATTGATTTTAGAGAGAGAGAGGGCAGGGGAGAGAGAAACACTGATGTGAAGGAGAAACATTGATCAGTTGCCTCCTGTATGCACCCTGACTGGGGATCAAACTTGCAACTTAGGTATGTGCCCTGACCAGGGATCAAACCCACAATCTAGGTGTGTACCCTGACCAGGGAGTGAACCTTCAACCTTCTGGCATATGGGATGATGCTCCAACCAACTGAGTCACCCAGTCAGGGCGGACCCAGAATCTTTAACTCTCCTGAAAACTACTGAAGCTGCTGGAATATCCAAAACTATAAAATCATCTCTAAAGTCCTCATTCACCTTCCCACAACTATAGACTCAAAGTGTTTGAGCTAGATTACTTTTTGGAAACTTGCAAGTCATCCGGTCTAACCTCTGCATGTTACAGATCAAAACACTGAGTCCTAGACAGAGGGTGTAACTTTGACTAGAACCACAGATGGTCAGAATTGTAAGGCAATCAACAGCACCATGAAAGGCTGAGAATGAGACCAAGTCAAGAGACCCTCTGGATCTTGTGACCTCTAGACATCCCACACTTCCCCAACCTGTGGCATTCAGTTCAGAAAGGCTCTGGGCTCTCAGTTTTTCCCATCTCTGTCTCCCTTAGTGGAGCCTTCTGTCTGTCTGTCTGTCTGTCTGTCTGTCTCTTTTTTATTCTCACCCAAGGACATGCTTATTGATTTTAGAGATGGGGGAAGGGAGGAGGGGGGGAGAGAAACATCACTCAGTTACCTCTCCTATGCACCTCGATGACCTCAGGTGGGGGCACCCTAGACATGTGCCCTGACCGGAAATCAAACCGGAAATCTTTCAGTTTAC
The DNA here is from genome assembly GCA_004027475.1 of Anoura caudifer. Classification (NCBI taxonomy): domain Eukaryota; kingdom Metazoa; phylum Chordata; class Mammalia; order Chiroptera; family Phyllostomidae; genus Anoura; species Anoura caudifer. The sequence continues at coordinate 359,589 of PVKU01000207.1, read as the reverse complement.
AGGACAAATCTCCAACAAACTGAGCTACATTAGCCAGGGTGAGCCTTTTCTGTTGCATGTGTGGCTCTGGAGCTAATCCTGGCATGGACTTGTGGTCAGAATAAAGTCAACTACTTTTCCATCCTCTTGTGCTCATTGGGCTCAGTGTCCCTGGAAAAGTTAAGTAGTAGCTTCCCCGGGTGAAAACAAGGGAGCTTTATTCCCTGGGCAGCTCTCACAGTTCTGTCAGAGGTGGTTGTTAGGGAAATGTTGAACAAATAAGTCAGAATCAGGATAGAGAAAACATGGATCCAAGTCAGAGAGAGGGGGACAGGTCTGTGGGGAAGGAAGGAAAAGGGGCAGGGACCATATCTGCATTATCCACCATGCTATCTCTAGTGATCACCCCTGATGCTCAGTAAATATACACTGAATGAATCAATGAAGGGAGGGAGAGATATGCAGCCTATTGGATCTCTTGGAGGACTAGACTAGCTGAGGTAATCTGGTCAAAGGGCCATTTAGGCATGTCCAGGAAAGAGGAAAGTAACTAACGCACATGGCACCTCCAAGGTGGACCAGGTCCTGTGCTTGGCCCTTCTATGTGGCACATCACAGAATCCTCAGTTCCGCCCTACACCATAGGCATTGACCATTTCACAACCAGGGATGCTGAGACGCAGAATAACTTTAATGTTTAGACAGCAGGAAAGCCTTCTTGGGAAGAGTTTATACTGATGAACTCTCCTTCTCTAGATTTCTGGTGTGCTGATTCTTTTCCATTTGCCTCTACTCCCACCAGATTCATCTTATGCCCCTCTCATCTGCCCCATCACTTGGGTGCTGACTTCTAGGGAGTACACCATCCAGACTCCCTTGCTCTGGCCTTCTGCTGGGAGGCACTGGTTGGAGATTAGAAAGCAAGAGTGAGAGAGAAGTTGGAGCATTTATTCTCCTGCTTTCTCTCTGCCTTGCAATCCTGTATGGCCACAGCTCTTGTCAGGCAGCCCCTCTCTCACCACCTAGGTTCTGCTTGGGCTCTGGTAACAGCACTCCCTCCCCTGCCCCCAGTAGCCCACCATTGCTTCCTCGCTGTTTCGAGGTCCTAGATACTTCATTGTCTCTTTGCGGCTCCCTGAACTTTGCCTATATTTCTGTAAACAGTACTTTCATTTAACCCTCTTCAGTTAAACCCCTTTGAATGGCATGCCCTTCTCCTTCTCTGTGCCTTCATTCACTCAGTTTCCAAAGTATGTCATAGAGTCTCCTCCCTCTCTTCCAATCCAGAACTTCCCAAACTTCCACGCCATTCCCTCCCTGCCCACCACCCCAGTCCTTCAAGAAGTCTTCTCTGACTATTCCCGTGCATCCCAATCCTGTTTTTCCCACCTCTAGGCTGACTGCAGCACAGAAAGCTCCTGCTCTATTGTCCTTGTGGTTCTAGGACCCAGTGACTTGTCAACCTGGTCATCTCTGCAGGATAGTAAGCTTTTTAGCAATCAGAATCGTAAAATCACAAACATGTTTTGCTGGCAGAAACCTTAGAGATCATCTCAGTCCACTTCTTTATTCTACAGATAAGGAGATGGAAACTCAGACAGGGAAAGGGTCATGTTCATGGTCACCAGTCACACAGAGCCAGCTCCAAAGCCTAGTCATCCGACTACTTCCCCATGTTCTCTTTTTGCATTTAGTAGGACCTCAATATGATAATGACTCATCACTTGATTTTTATCTCTAACCTAGTTCTTTTCCCAGAACTCCTAACTTGTAAATCTTACTTCTTACTCAACTTCTCCACTTAGGACAAGTAACAGACGTCTCTATGTGTCCAAAACTGAGCCTGGAGAAGGTTGGGGCATGTGAGTGCATGTGGCTGGTATCAAGGGCTGGGGAGCAAGTGCTCATCACACGTTAGCTCTCTATTCACTAGAAACGCAGTTCTAGCTAATACTTGTGCTACATAGATTGCACCACATAAAAGAAGGCTGGTGTGCCCAACGTGCTCTTTTCTCCTTGTGAGGTGGAAAAGGACTTTATGCTACTGAAATTGTCTATATGAAAGGACTGAGAAGAGCATCCCTAAGTGGGAGCATTGCATGTGATTGGCCAGAGATCAAGTGAGCACCTGCCAAATGCAAATGACCTTCAAGTAATGTAAAATCCTCTCTCCGGTAAAGATAACCAACAAGTTCAGCTGCTTTTAAATAAGAGTGCACCAAGTCAGAAAAAATAAAACCAGGTCAATGGCAACGGGACTGTGTGAGCCCTTCAATTTGCTATGGCAGGAAATTACACATCCAGTGTCCTCAATAGCTATTCCAGCTTGTTCAGATGCAGACTCACCAGGGAGGTCCCCATGATATGCAGTCTTCTCAGGTAATATCTTTGGAATTTAGATTGTGTTTCTCATGAGACAATTCCTCCTTCTCTGATTTCTGCAATTGAGTTCTCTCATGCACTATGAAGGAAAAGTGGTACAATCAGGAACTATGCTGATGTTGTATGTGTCAGCCCCCTAAGCTTCTGTCTGTTGGACTGAAGGTAGACCATCAGTTGATGAACAACTCAGAAAGTCTTCATGGCCTTTATCTGTTTTCCTTCATTGATCCTCAGGAAATAGTGTGTGTTAGAACAATTATATCCTAAACTTCCTTGAATGGAAATTAGAGATGAAGCAGAAAAGAAAAGAAGGAAAGCATAATAAATAGTAAATTTCTTACCGACACGTTGTCACTACTCATTTTGCTGTCCTAAACTTCACACTGTTGATCATGCTATCACGGTGAGGCATCTTCCTTCCTGAAGACGTTTTCCATAGCAGTCTATACAAATTTTAAATTTTTCTGAGATGAAAGCTCTGTTTTTCACATTAGATGTGCTTCCCCTAGACCAGAGGCTAAATGGGATTTTGCCTCATATCTACATCGTATCCCCACAGAACCTGGGCCAGTGGTGAGAGTAGACATAGACAAGAAGACGTTGTCCCTTGAACAGAGATAAAGGAAAAAGCCTAAAAGTCTATTCCAGTTTGAGAGAGAAGCTCAAACAATAGAATGTGTAACCAACCATCCTAAAAGGTAGTGGCTTATACTCTGGTTTCTCTTCAGATCGTATAAATCTTTTGCCTTTTTAAAAATGTAGTGGCACCCTGGCTGGTGTAGCTCAGTGGATTGAGCGCGGGCCTGTGAATCAAAGGATCGCAGTTTGATTCCCAGTCAGGGCACATGCCTGGGTTGCAGGCCAGTTCGCAGCAGGGGATACACGAGAGGCAACCACACATTGATATTCCTCTCCCTCTCTCTCTGCTTCCCTTCCCCTCTAAAGATAAAATAAATAAAATCTTAAAAAAATGTAGTGGCTTAAATCTGAATAAATTCAATTAAAAATAAAATAAAATGTAGTGGCTTAAAACTAGCAGCATTTATTGGTTCTCCCGGCTCTGTAGGTTTACTGTGTGGGTCTTCTGTTGGCCTTGCAGCAATGTCCCAGGCTGCTGCATTCAGCGGGCAGATCTGCAAAGCCCTGGACTTGGTTGCAACAGCAGCAAAGGCTGGGTCCCTCTCTTGATGTGGTCTTTAGTCCTCAAGGAGACTGGTCTATGCTTCTTCACATGCCAATGGCAGTGTCCCAAGAGAGTTAAGGTGATACCTGCAAGGTCTCTTAAGAACTAACCAAGAAGTTCTCACAGTATTACTTCTTGTACATTGTATTGGTCAATGCAAGTCATAACCGCAGCCCAAGTTTGAGGGGTGGGCAAATAAACTAACTCCTGATGGAAGCACTTGTCAAGTGACACAGCAAAGAGAAGTGAGCCCAGGGGAGGCATGATCATCAGGGGCCACTGTTGTAACGTCTACCACATATAGCACTTGTCAGGTCCTAGAATGTTGGAGCCAAGAGGGACCAGAATAGGGACCCAGGGCTCTTGACTTCTAATCCAAGGCTCTTGCCACCGAACCAGTTACTCCAAGCCGTTGCTCTCAACTGTTAGCAGATTCAAGTACATCATGATGCTGAACGTGGCTCCCAGCACCGGCCTATCAAATGTGGAGGTCTGCCTTCTCCCCTCAGTGAGTCTGGCTTCCTCCAGCCTTTCCCAAGCTTTGCGCACTATTTTTATACATGTTGTAGCCTCAACACATTCTCCATAAATTTTAACAAGTTGATGAAAGAAATTTTTTTCTGCGAAGACACTGAATAAGAGCAAAGACTTCAGCAGAGCGGGGCGTGTCTGGGAAAGCAGCCATTTTCAAAGAAGAGTACATGAAGTTACTCACAGCTAGTTTACTTAGCATGGCCATTCATGCCTAACTAAATATTAGAATCCCAGGGAAAAAAATCCACTCTGCGTCATGCTCCAGAAACTCACTTTGTAAATGGTGCTTTAAGATGTGTACATTTTGCATATGTGATCTATATAATATATATTTTCTTCCCTGCTCACCCAACCCTTAGCCCTGCATTTAAGCTCCTAGGGGAGAAACCATTTCTTGGTTCTTCTAGACTCTGGTGGCTGCCAGCATTCCTTGACTTGTGGTCATATCACTCCAGTCTTTGCTTTTACAGCCATATTTTCCTTCCTCTTCTGTTTGTGTAATTTTCCTCCACTTCCCTCCCATAAGAACATTTGTGGTGGCATTTAGGGCCCACTTGAATTATCCAGGATAATCTCATTTTAAGATCTTCAATTAAATCTGTGTAAGGGTTTTTTTTTTTTTTTCCAAATAAAGTAACATTTGCAAGTTCCAGGGACTAAGGTGTGAATGGCTTTTGAGAGATCACTTTTCTGCCTGTTATACCACCTCATTATATGCAGGGGAAACCTGAGGCTCTGCAAGGTAAGAAAACCTGTCCAACGTTTTGGAGAGAACAGAGGCAGAAGCAGGCTTCCAGCTACGGGGTCTGAACTCAATCCATTGCTCCTTCCACTCCAGCAGGCTTCACCCCGGACAAAACAGGATGAGAGAAGGACCCTGCTGAGCAGGATGCCCTCACTGAGAGGTTCCCCTTTAGGGAGACTGAGCACAGCATGTCAGCAAGGACTATGTGGTGAGGGAACCCTGTTATCATCTGTTTGGTTGACATCAGAGATTCATACTTGGAAGAGAGAAATGTGGCATGAGTCTCAGACCCAGAGAAACCAAAGTTGTTTTGGAAAATGTCTCAGGTGCAAAGTCTGGGGCTGCTGGAATAACTCTACGGTGATTCCACTCACCTCACAGATAGCTGGTGCCAGCATTCACTTGAGTATAATGAGAGCCTCTGAATGTATTTCAGATGACGAGACCATAGCCACACTCCTCTGTGTCCTTGGGGAAGGGAAAGGGCTATCTCTCTAAACTGCCCCCAGATATGTAATATCTGAGAAGCACTTGCTGCTCGGGAGTTTGGCTGCCCTAACAGAAACACCAAGCACCAGTGGCTTTGACATACTGGAAGGTTATTTTTCTTCCACTTAACAGCCTGGGCTCCCCTGGGCTCCCTATGGAGCAGTGGGCCCACGTTCTTTCGCTCTTACTGCTCCACCATTCCCGGATGTCGCCCTTGTTCATATGAGCCATCGTGTTCACGTCCCTCATTGTGTCCTGTCTGGCTTCTCAGCTCTCCAATCAATCCCCCATGCAAACAATTCCCCACATAAAATTCCCTCTCACTAAGTGTCTAAGAGGTTTCTGCTCTCTTTATTGGATGCTGACTGGCACAGTCTGATACCTGAAAATGATGAGAACTGCGGAGAGAGGAATGGCAAGGGAGTGCCACAAACACAGCCACTGAGACACACCTCAAGAAGGAAGACAGGACACAGGGCATTTCAAGTCTTAGATCCAGGAGGGGGGAATGTCTTGCCGGTGTTGCTCACGAATAGGTCTTTTGAGCTGGGAGAAGCTGCAGAGTTTCAGCCTCGATGGAGGCTGCACCAATGGGCTCTGAGTGGAGGCTCCCAGCCAGAAGTAGACTCAAGGGTGGTGGGCAGGGCTGAGCTGGGGTGAGGAGGAAGGGGGAGGAGGGTGAGGGAGTACTCAGCTGGCTGGCTGGAGAAACAGGAGTCGAGGCCAGGAAGGATCAAGAAGGGGCAGGCAGTGGAGCACTCAAGAAACCTGCCTGGATACCCAGGACATTGAAAAGAGCATAAAAGAACAGCAGAGTCTATAAATTTCAGGATGTAACGGATGCCTGGGTGCTGAGGTAGGTCAGAGGGGGGCATCGGTTAAGGTTCCTATTATGGTCTGAACCTCCAGATGCATCTGTTGGAGTCTTAACCACTAGCATCTCAGAGTGTTACTGCATTTGGAGACAGGACCTTTAAAGAGATGATTAAGGTAAAACGAGGTCGTCAGGGACCGTCCTAATCCAATTGGCCTATTCCCATTATAAGAAGAGGAGATTGGAACATAGACACACTCAGAGGGAAGGCCAAGTTAAGACATAGTAAGAAGATAACCATCCATAAGCCAAGGAGAGAGGCCTCAGAGGAAACCAAACCTGCCAGCATCTTGATCTCCGACTTCCAACTTCCAGAACTGTGAGTAAGTAAATTTCTGTTGTTGAAACCTGCTAACATAGTATTTTATTATGGCAGCCCTGGAAAACCAATATAGTCCTTTATTTACCAATGTATTTTCTCTTCTTTTAAAAAGCAATTTTTTAAAGATTTTATTTATTTAGTTTTAGAGAGAGGGAAAGGGAGAGAAAGGAGAGAAACATCACTGTGTGGTTGCCTCTTGCACACCCCCAACTAGGGACCTGGGCTGCAACCCAGGCAATGTGCCCTGACTGGGAATCTAACTGGAATCTTCCAGTTCATAGGCCAGCACTCAACACACTGAGCCACACCAGCTAGGGCTTTACCGAGCATTTAAAATCCTTCCCAACAACTTTATCTGGGAGGATTTTACCTGATCAAACCTTTCTTTTTCTTTTAAATTTTAAGAAAATTAAGAACTACATAAGTCTAAAGAATATTAGGCCTGGCTGGTGTGGCTCAGTGGATTGACTGCCAGCCTGCGAACCAAAGGGTCACTGGTTCCATTTGTAGTCAGGGCACATGCCTGGGTTGTGGGCCAGGTCCCCAGTGGGGGACACAAGAGGCAACAACACATTGATGTTCCTCTCTTTCTTCCCTGCTTCCTCTCTCTCTAAAAAATATATATATATATACATAAATATAATTTTTTAAAGTCTCAAGAATATTAAATACCCATGCTCTCATTATGCAGAATTAGCAACTTTAAAAATATTTTTGTTTCAAGCTTTTTCGATAAAATAGTCAAAATATTACAAATACGGTTAAAGTCCCTTTTGCCACAAGCCTGTCCTCTTCTCCCCTCTTCAGAGCCGGAGTTGAAGGGACTGATGTGCATTCCTTCCATCCATGTGTCTGTGAGAAATAGTTGGAACTGATTCCCGTGGGTTCTTAATCTTTTGCAGTCACGCTACGTGTCTTCTGAACCTTGGCTCTACCATTTCCTGGCCTCATGGTGAGTGTTTCCAGAGTGTAACAGGCAAAACCAAGGCACAAAAAGTCGCAAAAACTGGCACAGGGACCAGCAGGACACACAATTCCCTTGAATAAAAAAGTGACACAAATCATTCCCTATAGATCAGGTCAAAGAGAAGTCTCACGTTGGGGCTAAATCTTTAATATTTGCTACTCTCCCTCTTTAACACAGAGAAAAATACAGGCTCTAAATTGTCAGCATGCAAAGATATCAGGCTAGCTTTTCACACCATTGTCATTTTCCATGGATTTGTTTTTATGATTACCTTCTATTTAAGGTGTGTGACACTGGTCTTTCATTTATGACACTAGAATAAAGTTATCTTATAAAATAAACTTAAGTGTAAAATATGGATTTGAAATGAAACTATTAAGCCAGTAATGGTACGCATGGCATGTGAATATGGAAAATTAGTGAAGGGTGTTCATGAATAGGATTTTGGGAAAAGCCAGAGACACCAGCAAGCACGCCTCTGCCTCCCGTTTTTGGAGCACTCACAACGTGCCGGGGGCCACGGGGTGAGTTCTGTACACTATTTGTTGTAATCCCACGGTGACCCTCAAGAAGAGGTGAGTAGCTGCTTTTTGCAAATTAGGAAACTGAGGCCCAGCCTGAATTTGAACTGACTCCAGAACTCCTGTGCTTAAGCTATGCATACTACCTTGGAGTTCTGTCTGGACCTATGCGATGGGGCCCAAAAGTACCTAGTCTGATGAATTCAAGAGGCTTTGGAGGTCAGGATAAAGGCAGGGATGAGAACACGCTTTGAAGCCTGTGGAATGCTGTCCGGATGCTTCATGGGCTTGTGGCCGGTGCGGAAGGACCCACCCTTGGTTTGATGCTCTACTGTTACCACCTTGAAATCCTTACCCCTTTCACCTGTGATCATGTTTGTACGTGAAGTCCAGGGGGACAGCAGAGATGCACAGGAGGCCTGGACCTCTGCTTATGTGGGGTCTCCTTTCCACCCTCTGATTCCTGGTCCCTGGGCCTTGTCTGGCCTTCCCACCCCACGCTACCCCACCCCACCCCAGAATGGCTGCTGCTGCCCTCTCCCCAGCATATCAGTGGGCTGTGCTCTGCTGTTAATCTGCCCTGGCCTGGGAGGAGGCAAGGAGCGCTGGAGTAGGGAAAACTGGAGACAGCTGTGTCTCATACAGGGTGAGGTGTGTCTGCCCTCCTGGGCTTGTTTGTACATGGCTGAGCATAGACCCCTCGCTCACCCTCCATCTAGGGACCTAGGGTATCCTAGCACGAAGGTTGCAATCCCTGGGGCAGCTGGCCCAAAGGAAGGTGAGATAGACTTCCCCAGCCCTGGCCAGGCCTCATACATTATGTAGCCAACCTTGAGTTTTGAGTAAGTGTAAGGAAGTATTTGACGTGTGTGGCCATGTGGAAAAGCAAGAATCCAAAGGCGAATCCAGGAGGGAGGAACAGTGTTTATTTAGAGAAGCCTCAAGGGGCAGGAAAATCCACATGGACACAGCAGAGTGCAAGTGAGTGAGGCCAAACCTAACTCTGCTCACTCATGAAGTCTCAATGTGTCTGGGTTTCTGCATTTGTGGAATGAGGAGGCTGGACTAGAGGAGAGGCCTGAGCCCCCTTCTGTTCTCTGGGGATGGAATCCATGGGCCTTTTCCCAGAAAAGTGCCCAGATCTTCAATAGTTTGCGTGACCTTTCATAACACCACAGCTTGTGCAGAACCCTGTACATGGACCACAGGACTCCGGGCGAGGAAGTCCTGCACTGGAGTCTCAGCAGCTCCTTCCAGCACCTAAACTAGCAGGAAGGAGCACGCTGTCTACAACGACCCAGGGCATGGGAGGCTGGCTGAGATTCTCAAGCACCAAATGAGACTGAGAAGAAAAAAAACCCGTGAAAATGGGCAAGAGGTCTGTGAGAAGGAGATAGTAAAAAAGATGGTGGAGTGTGTGCAGGCTACAAAAGATTCCTGGGAAACCAGGCAGTGAGTTATAAAAAAAAAAAAGAAAGAAAGAAAGAAAGAGAGAGGAAGAAAAGGAAGGAAGGAAGGAAGGAAGGAAGGAAGGAAGGAAGGAAGGAAGGAAGGAAGGAAGGAGAAAGAAAGAAGGAAGGAAGGAAGGAAGGAAGGAAGGAAGGAAGGAAGGAAGGAAGGAAGGAAAAGAAAACAGAGCCCATACTCCTAGAGCAGGAATTGATGACTTAGCAGAGAAAGACATGGACAAGGCTTGGGGAGGCTGCAGGAAAGAGTAGAATTCTGGAAACAGAGCTGACTCATGAAGTGTTTGTACTAACAGGTCTCTGGGGGGCTTACCTAAATTCCACAGTGGGAGTGACGGCTGCTAGCCTGGTCTCTGATGGGCCACTGATAGGTTTCTGGGGCCAGCTGGCCAAAGAACTGGAAAGACAGAGTGGGTACACACTGTCTCCAAAGAAAGCAGCTCCAGGGCCTTGGGGAAAAGGAAAGAGGAGAAGAGACAGTGAAAATGAGCGAAGCAGCCAAAGGCATGGCAGATATACTCAAATTTAGAAAGGAAGACCAGGGTCCAGGACGATGGGTAGAGGGCTGATGCGTCCAGCGGGGACACAGGTGCCCATGGACAGGGCAGAAAGAAAAACGGGAATTTCTGATGTTCACGAGTGAGGTGATAAATAAACGGCTTTGTTTGTGGGAGAAGATGTAAATACTTGAGTTACCCATTTCACAATTTAATTGCATAATTTGTCAAAAATTAACAACCTGTACAGAACAAGACTGAATGTTAATTATGGACACCTGGATCGAAAAAGAAGGCTCTTCCAGGAGTTGACCAGGCTGAACCCATGAGTGGAATTCTTTTTCCAGAGTGTGGGACCCCTGGGAGCGAGAACCACAGGCCTGGAAGAGCATTTAAAATCAGACCTGGGTTTAAGTCTATACTCTGCCACTATTAGCTCTGTGATTGCAGTGATTTAAGTTGTTTAAATTCCAGTTTCATTATTTGTTGAAGAAGAAAGTAACGTTTGTGGCGCCTGTACACAGGGCGGTTTACTGGCTCTGTGGAAAAAATGTGTGCGGAATAGCTTTGTAAACTGCAAACCACTTCCAATGGAAGACTCTGTTTCTTTGTTCATTTATTTGTTTATTACTCATCCAATTACAACATTATCCCAGCTAAACAATAAGTGTTTGCACAAAGTTAAGGTCAAAATGCTATAATAATTCAGGCCACATTGTCCTTCACTTTATTGCTGTTATCAGCGAAACAAGGGCTGGAATGAAGCCTCACCCAGCCATTCTTTCAGTTCTTGATTCTTTTATTGGATCCAGCATTCGTTCTACATGTGGTGGCGAGACCCTGCCGAGGGCCACACACCTTACAAGGCACCAGGTGACTGCACGTGGCTTTTTCTGTCTCCAGGAAGCTCAGTGGAAGAAGAAACTTTCCGCACCTTCCTTGACCTCTATTCACATCGGAGCTCATCTAAGTTTAAGCTTTGATGAGCCAAAGCAGGTTCTAGAGATTAATTTGACTTCTGCCTGGGCCACTGCTGGCTTTCCTGAGACCCTTCTTTATTTTCTGCTTAGGGTGTAAATTAACCTCATCCTTGGAAAAACCACTGTTTTGGTTAAATTTTTCACAGTTACAGAATATGATACCTTCTCCTTGAGCTGCAAACTCCTTAAAGATGCAAAGTCTTTTGCCCTAAATTAACTTAGACTCTAAATCTCAGGGCTCCAAATATGTGTTGTGCTGGCCACAGAGGTCTGTCACCCCCTGGGGGAGCACAGTGCATCAACGTTTCTCCCGAACCCTGCTCCTTCCTCTGGGTCACTTCCAGCACCCAAAAGTGAAAAGCTGAGTGGGACCACAGTTGGTGGGTGGGTCATGCCTTTTGGAGCTTGGTCATAGCTGGATGGGGAGGGTCACAATGGGGGAGTGACACAGAAGTGAGGAGTGGGAACTTCTGTCCCTGTGAGATATGGGCACCACACGCTGTGGAGACAACACTTGATTGCCAAGTCTTGATGTTCCCTCCAATCCTGGGAACTATTTGCTAGGTCATCCCCGTTAGTACCTCATCCAACTCAGTCATCCACTGCTCCCTAGTGTGGTTCTTCCCCCTTTCTAATCCTCCTATTATACCACATTGAGGTTTGATTGCTCTCTATTTCTAAGAAAAAGCTCTCCTGTGTCTGGAACCTTCGGCAAGAAGCTCACGCCCATCTGCGTACACTTCAGCTTACCCCAAACGGGCTTGTCTCAGCTGCTCTTCTTCCCCTCATTCTGAGACAGGACAACTGGCTTTTCAACAGCCTTTATGGCTTTTCAACAGCCTTTACGCTTGGGTTAGTGGCTTTCTCACACCACTAAAAGTCACAGAGGCCACAAGCAGGAGAACTGAACTGGAACCAGGGACCAGGGCTGAAGCACTCCACCCTTAGCGTAGAGACGACATACGCTAAGTGGTGATGTACCAATTCCAAGCATGACTGTCATGTGGCACCAGGTGGGTAGTTCTTCACTCTGCCCCCATGGCTAAGTGCTCCCCCAATCCTAAGCTGGAGGCAAACCTGTTAGAGAGTCAGACTTGCATCTTCTTGTCATGTCTTAACAGTGCAGGAAGTTGTAGAACAGGCACATGGGCTTCTGGGATCTGGCAAAGTTGAGCAGGTCAGCTTTCAAGACTCATGGGCCTTAGGCTTATTCTTAAAAGAATGATCTTCATGTTTACTATGTCTAACCAAACAAATTCCTCACCCTTTAGTCAACATTTCTTCCACATGCCATCTCAGTGACATTTTTGTGGACGATCCACCTATTCTTTGATCTATGGCACTACCAAGGGGTGGTTTGTTGAAAGCAGGGATCTCATTCTCTGTAATCTTCACCAATACCTCCCCCAAATCTCAAGAAAAAAAAAAACCATTGTTTTCTTTGCAAACACAGCTGCAAGATACATCGACAAGATCCCCTTGCCACCAGACTGCGCCCACGCTCCCAGATGAGTGCTGGAGCCATGCTACCCTGGCGGCAAAGCCGCACCATCTCCTTCCACTCCCCACTGCCACCCACCCAGCAGCTGCTCCAGCTCCAGCCAGGCTCTGACTGCACTCTCTACCCGCTCTCTTCCCTCCATCTGCTGTTTCAACCTTCTATAATCACCGGGATCCGTCTCAAGGGCAAGCAGCCCAAGGCCATGGTGATGCATGTGGGATGTAATCCCGGCACTGAAATTCACTAGCTACGCCATGAATTGTTTGTCCAAGTCACTTCCCCTCTCTGTTCCTCTCAGCTCCTTCATCAGTTGAATGAGGGCAGTGAAATCAATATCCTTTCATTTCCAGCTCTTGAGATGATCAGTGGTGTTTACTTTTGTGTCTCCATATCATACCTAGATGCTGCAATAACCAGCCCTTTGCTGGGTCTTCAGCACTCAGAGTGTTTTCATCCCCTTTCTGCTGTGCCCTTTTCTGCCCGTGCCTGGCCAGAGCCCATCCTGACCACCTGCATTCCCTGGTCTCATCTCTCAGACAGCGAAGGGCTTCTGGAATCTGATCAGGTCCCAATTTCTGCTTGGTTAGATCCTTACAGATTCATATTCTTGAATCGGAGCTGAGTCTCACTGTTTCAAAGAACTGCATTAATGTATTCTTAAAGGACCATTACTGCACACCTCACCTTGTTTATTTCACACATTTTTTTTTCTTACCACAAGTTCCCATCTCTAGCAGATGTTCTTGATGCTGGAACCGTGTCTTCTCAGCTGATATGCTTTCCAGTCATGCTTCCAAATGCCCACACCTGGCAGCTGGAGCCTGCTCTGCCCTCTCTGCCCGTGGGTGTGGCACTGTCCGCTAAAGTGCCTGTAGGATGCATCCCTTGGAAGGAGCCCTAAACCAATGACTGGAAAAAGCTGGTAGATAAATTCCCAGCCTCCCTCATTTCTCTTGCAAGATAATTCTGGGAACTGTGCCATCTGATGTTTCCCAGAGTTCTCCACTGGGTGAAGCTCCCACAGTGATCCTTGGCCTGAGAACGCATCCATTCCTGGCTACCTTTGCCCCCCGTCTCACGTATCTGCTTCCTTACTGCCGTTTCCTGGAATCAGCTCCCAAATAAACTACTTGTCTCAAATTCTGTCTTGGAATCTGCTTCTTGGGATTCCCACACCAAAACACCATCTCTCCTCCATCTACCTCCCTCATACCTGATAATCACAAATCCTATCTTTTGGAGAACATTGAGGCCAGCTGAGTTTATGTACAGAGCTGTATAACCTCATCTGCTTATCCCTATATCCAAACATTAACTCTTCCGAATCTATCCCTATACTTTAGCTTTGGGAGGAGAGGGTGAGGGAAAGCCTGGGCAAGCCCTGTCGACCTCTTCTTGGGAGTCCTTTCCACCAGGGTTCTTCTTCTAGTGCCCTTCTTCCTTCTTTCTACTGACTTCTTTCTGTCTTTAACCTATTGGGAAAAATAATACAACTGCCCTTGAACCTGTCCCATAACCTATTTGACCTTCCCTTCACGCTGAAGTTTCTCACTAGGATTATAATACTCTTCATTTTCATTTCAGCACTGCCTACTTTTCCTCCCTGCTCTGGGATCTGGTTTCAACCTAGGTCACTCTGGAATGTCACTGCAAGGTCACTGATGGTACCTTTTTGTCCAAACCTATTGATCGTTGCTTGTCCTTGTCATATTTTTCTTGACTGTTCATCTTTTCTCGACTATAACCTGTTTGTCATACTTAGCTCCTGGTAATGTTGAAAAGCCCTGCTGGGATCACATTACTCCCTCCTCAAAATTATTTGAGGATAAAAAGATGAAAACGTTTCCTAACTCTTATACTTCAAGTCTTCTATGACCGTCCTCTAACTTTTCAACTTATCTTGCAAATCCTCCACTATAGGCAACTAACTGGTCAACTACTTAGCTCTAAAATAGGTCCATTTATGTCCATTATTACCTTCCAGGATTTTCTCAGTCCAAGATGCTTCATTTCCTCTCCTTTTGTACATGAGCCATTCCTCAAGTCCCAGACAGGGCCATTCCATTCTCATTTATAGAGTCTTTCTCATTTTCTCCTAGCCCTGCTTCTTTATCTAAAGTCCCATGAGCACTGGCCTGTGCTTCCTTATTTGGCCCTTTCTCTCATGTGTTTGCCTTGTCTGTCCAATGAGGCAGAGACTGTGATAAATGGCATTCCATGTATGCTTGCTGATGTTGACAAAGATGAAACAAAATGTCTGAGTCAGTCCTAAAGACATCATCTACTTGCCATCCTGTGCCTCCTTCTCTGGCAGATGGATGACTAGAGGTGCTTTACCATGGAGATGGCCAGCGCACAGTGTGGGACCTCCTCCCTCTTCAGTCTTTGGGCACCCCAGGTTCCCACCCTAGGTTTATTCCAACAGAGTCTGGGCTCAGCCTATTTTTGATGACATTCCTCTGGGGACTATGGGAACCTCAGTGGGAGCACTATATTATGTCTTGACAGGTAAGGGCAAGGAAGATCTTAAGAGGAAAAGCAAGGCTACCACACTGACAAATGGCAGAGTCAGGATGAGAATTCATGTCTCCTACATCCTAATTTAGGATACTCCCTTGCAGGGTCCTGGGTAAAACCTCAACTTTAATCCACATGGTGGGAAATGGGAGACCACCCATTATCCAGCAAAAGACCAAAGCTTTGGAGGCACCTGGATCTGTCACTTACTAACTCTTTTGATCTTATCCAAATCATTCAATTTTTTAAAAAATTAGTTTCCTCATCTACAAAAATAGGCACATTAGCATCTCTCTCAAAGAGTTACCATGTGAATAAAATTAGATGCCATATAGAATATGGCATTGGGAAGAGATCTAGTGTAGCGTTGAGTGCACAGGCTCGATTTTGAATCCCTACTGTAATTTCTGGGCTGTATAATGGGGGGTAGAGGGAGTGGAGGATGAAGGGTTTAGCAGGGAGAGTTACTTGACCTCTGAGCTGAGGTCCTGATTTTCCTACATGTAAAATGAGGATAATAACTGCGCTTGCTTCATAGAATTAAAGGAAAATATGCAGGTATGGCACTCAGCACAGTGTCTGGTATGTGGTGAGCCTTCTGCTGCTACAGGCAATCCCCCTGCATCTGGTGCTCACCAGACATCCAAAGAATAGGTTTCCTTCTTTCTTTCACAAGCAAATGCTGTAAACATGATAATGGGAACCACATTTTAACTATGAGAGAGAGAGAAAGAGAGAGAGAATTGTTTCCTGGGACTTTAGAACATTTTAGGCAACTACTATTACTAATTACCAGCCCTGTTCTGTTGCTGATGTTCGCGTTTCTCTTCTGCACTAACCTGTGAGCAGGTCCAGGGTGGGGTCCTGTGTTTTCCCCAAACAGAGGACAGTAGTAGGTACATAGTAGGTGATCAAAAATGTTTGCTGAACCCCAATGTTCATTGCAGCATTATTTACAATAGCCAAGTGCTGGAAACAACCAAAGTGCCCATCAGTAAATAAGTGGATCAAAAAACTGGTACATTTACACAATGGGATACTATGCAGCAGAAAGAAAGAAGGAGCTCCTATCCTTCACAACAGCATGGATGGAACTGGAGAGCATTATGCTAAGTGAGGTAAGCCAGGCAGTGAAAGACAAATACCATATGATCTCACCTATAAGTGGAACCTAATCGACAAAACAAACAAGTGAGCAAAATAGAACCAGAGACATGAAAATAGAGAACAAACTGACAGTGAAGAGAGGGGAGGGGAGGGGAGGTAATGGGGAAAGAAGGGGAAGGGTCAAGTCAAGGAACATATATAAAGGACCCATGGACAAAGACAATGTGAGGGCGGGGACAGGGACTGTGGGAGGTGGGGGGGTAGGTCAAGGGAGAGTAATGGGGGAAAATGAGGACAACTGTAACTGAATAACAATAAAAATTTTCTTAAATGTTTGCTGAGTCATTGTCACAAAGTGGTTCTTTAGGAAGGAAAAAACTGAAGCATTGCTTGAAAAGGTAGTACAAAGTAGGATGAATATTTACTTGATGGGATAGAAATATAATATAATATAATAAAATCCTAGAGTAGGTTCTGTGTCAGGTACTGTTCCATGCATGTGATGATGTGTTTAGTGGTTGCCACAAGCCTTATGAGGTGTGTACTATTATTACGCCCCTTTTATGGAGGAAGAAACTGAGGCACAGAGAGATTAAGAAATTTGCTGGATGTTCGGTAACTATCATCAGTAGTAGCCTCAGGATTAGAATCTGTGAAGCTTGGCTATAGAGTTTAGTCTTCCATCAACTCTTCTGTCCCCTCACGATGTGCCCGGGGGCTGCAGTGAGGATCAAATGAATATGAAGAAGGATGCCCCCACTCAGCAGATGCCCAGTGACTCTCAGTTCCTTACCAGCCCCACCCACTCACATAGCTCAGGCCGTCAGAGGTCTGTGCTTGGCAAGCTAGTAAAACAAGAGAGATTACTTTTGTCAGAGTGTTTGCAGTAGTAATAGAATTTCCTTTAAAAAAAAGCATTTTTTGCTGACTAATTAACTGAACTCCCCTTGCACCTTCTATTTCCTTCTCTGTGACCTTGACCTTCATGGATGGTGTAGCTCTGTTCTTTGTATCCACATGGGTCTCCCTGGCTGGTGGCTGAGCTACTTGAGAAAAGACCTGACCTGCCTCTTTAATGTCACCACTTCCTGCCGTGCCTAGGACAGTGCCTGGCACAGGACAAGCGTTCCATAAATAGTTGTGGAATTTTTGAACTAAATTAAGTTTTTACAGTGGAAAAACAAGAATGAACAGTCCATGAAAAAGCAGAAAGTAATCTGTACCATCGTAGTGCAGTTGATTTGGAAGATTTTATGCCTCCTTTTCATTAGGCAAAAAATACACGCTCATGGTGGAAAAATGAGAAATTATAGATAAGCAAAGAGATCAATCGCCTATGATTCTATGGTTAACATTATAATTTGTTCCTTCTACTCTCCTTTTTGCTTTGTCTGTTTCCACTCCTAATCTTCCATACAGACAATTTGTGTGGCAAGGATAAATATAAATGACCTATCTTCTGGCCATTTTTACGCCTAAACTCAATTTTGTATAGGTTTTACTTTGTACCCACTTGTTTAATGGGGCATCTTTATTATTAATATTTATTATAGAAATTTTGGAAAGTCAAAAAGGTAGGAATAAAAGAACAGAAATAAAACTTAATCTCAGCAGCCAGAGTTAAAGTCTGGGTTCTCTCTCTCTCTCATACACATACACTAAAATTGAAATTATATACATGCTTTTATATCCCTTTTTGGAAAAAAACTTTTACATTTATTCAGTGAATATTTATTTTCTGATGGTTTCCAGTGTGCTTCAAAAGCATGAATCTCCATGGTTGTTAGTCCATTAGCTGGATGTTACCTTAGGTGTTTTCAAAGTGCTGTGAGCTACATACTGATAGACAAACTCTTAAAAGCTTCAAGTTCAAATGATAATTCTCTTATGGGAAAATTTTTTTTAAACTTTATTGAAATAAGGTTTACATTTCATTATGTTCACTCCCTGGTAAACTCAATGACTTAGTACATTTATGAAGTATGCAGCCGTCCTCGCAATCCAGCTTTCAAATATTTCCATCCCTCCAGTAGGAAAGTTTAAGCACTTTCGATAGGCTTAATTGAAGAGACGTCTGGGAACTGAATCTTTCTGCATATCCAAATCCAACACAGGTAGTCACCTCTCTTCCCCGTGCCCTAAAGTAGGGCACTGTTGCTGAGATTGGGAGTCAGGAAACCTGGTTGTTGGATGTACTTAGAGGTGGCTGTACCACCTCTCTTCCTACATCTTTCTGGGTGCCCATCAGGGAGACAGAAGTTCCCATGCCCTGATTTGTCAGACAATTTTAATTTTTCCATCTGGCATTCATTTCTTTTCTCTCTCCTCTTTCCTGTCCTTCAGCCATTCCCCATCCACCAAGGCCAAGACAGGTCACAGCAGCTCATCTATCGGACATCTCTGAGCATCTTGTCCCTTACATACCAGCTCCACCTTTCCTACTCTGGCCTTTCTGCTGTCTGGTCTTCACCCTGCAGCCAGACGGATGGTGGTCCACAACTAATCAGAGCGGATTGCTCCCCTGCTCAAAACCATTCCATGGCCCCCCATTCTTCTCAGCATACTGGTCTTGCTGGTTCTAGAACATGCAACACTTTTTTCTACCCCAGAGCCTTTGCACTTGCTGTTCTGCCTTTCTCACTTCCTTACTTCCTTATTTCGCTTAGTCTCTGTTCAAATATCACCTCCTTGGAGCGGTCTTTCCTGCTCTCCTCCCCACATCATTCCTTATCCTTTAACTTGTTTGCTATGTTTCTCATTTTGGCTTGACTTGCAGTTACATTTTTAAGTGCAAAGAGTCATTAAATGAATGAATGATTAACTAAACACAATTAACTTTGACCTATAGAGACATCTTCATAACAAGTATGATCTAGAGGATTTGCATATGTGGTTAAGTGTATAAGAAGAAAGCTGGGAGTCCTATTGGGAGAGGTGGTCCCTGGTGTCCTACTGACTTCAGATTTATTCCCTATTAGCTATTTTCATCATTAACTAGGGCCTATTTACAATATCTTCCTTTGATGCCTTTGTGGATGCTTTTGACACCTAAAGGTCTTAATATATACAAAGTACTTACCATGTATAGGACTTGTTCTAAGAAGTTAGGCTGTTATTTTCATCACCATCATCGTCTTCATCATATCATCGTCATCATCATCATCATCATCACTCTACTTATCTAGAATGCTGACAACGCCTCATGAGAAGCTGCTGCAGCACCACCCAAGAAGTTGTTAAAAATTCAATTCTGGCCCTGTCAAGGTAGCTCGATTGGTTGGAGTGTCATACCAATTCACCAAGTTTGTGGGTTCCATCTTTGGTCATGATGCAGGGTGCAGCCAGGAGGGGGGCCCCAAAAATAGGGATTTGGAATGGGGCGCAGAACTCAGGGTGTCCAAGAAATATT
Organism: Anoura caudifer; assembly: GCA_004027475.1. NCBI lineage: Eukaryota > Metazoa > Chordata > Mammalia > Chiroptera > Phyllostomidae > Anoura > Anoura caudifer. Next base: position 340,116 of record PVKU01000207.1, on the reverse strand, counting down.
ACAGGGACATAGAAGATGTCCTCACCCCTTCCCCCACAGGTATGAGTTGGGGGAAGGGACACATGGAGCAGGGCTAAGAGCTGCTAATCCATGGCATGGTCATTTAACATACCTATAGCCTTTGGCTGGTGGCTTAGATGTGTTAAATATCTGTGGCCATGCTCTGAGCCAGGGGGATGGAAAGGACTCCCCCCAAGATGTGACTGGGGGAGGAACCCCAAGTTACAGCACCTGCATGGGAGCTTGGAGAAGATTGGCTCCAGAAAATGGGGACACACCTGCCCAGACTCATGATGGCATCCCCAAAATCTTGGAATATATGGGAATGCTGGCAGGTGTAACTGATTGTAGGAGGAGTCAGAAATGGGGGTACAGAAGAGATTTGGCACGGGGATTTAAACAGAGATGCGGCAGCCATTGAGAGAGAATCCACACACTTTCACCAGTCAGGAACCCCACAGCCCTGTGAGGGAGAATCACCATGTGACTTTAGCAGAGCATTGCCACTCGGCTTTGCATGAGCGGAGACCCTCTCCCAGCTTTGCCAGAGGGGAAGATGCCCTCGGTTTCACCAGAGTACAGACCCCTGCAGCTTTGGTGAAGAGGGAGAGCCACGTGGCTTTGCCAGAGTGGGGACCCCTTCCCCACAGCTTTGGTAGAAGAAGGACCACGCAGCTTTGGGGTGCTCCCTTTGGCTGCGTGGCCTGGGAGCAAGAGAGACTGCCTGAAAGAAGGGGGAAAGAACTCTTGCCAGTAGGCCATGAGAAGGTGTCACATGGCTTCGAACTAATCAGAGATCCTGTCTGGACAACGACACAGCTGACGGTGTCAGGAGTCTGGATCCTGGACGTTTGCTTCTTTTCCTGAGTTATGGTACCCTGAATTAGGGCAGAGGGAGATAGGAAGCACTGTGGGTGTCTGTGGGTATCCTAAAGGACTTTGATATTTTAATGAAGATGTTAAGTCACTACTTTAACTCTGTATAGCATTAAATAAACATTTCCTTTCCTTTTCACAAATCTCTGGCTTTGAGAGTTATCTTTCCATAAGGCGGCGGACAATAACGGACCTCCTGTCGCTCTGTAACAGTCAGAGCATATCAACCAATGAAAAATCAACCAGTGAATGCACAAATGGGACAAACTACAAATATATCACTTAACCCTAAGCCTGCTTCCTTCTGTTCCTCCTCTGATTATAAAAGGCCAACCTGCTTCCTTGCTGGCCCCTCCTCCCCTCCCAGTCCCGGGGGTTGCCCATATTTGTAGGCTACTTTGTTGCTTTCCACTTGTCTGGCACCCCAAACACCTTTCTGGTGTCCTACAGTGGAAAGACCTGTAAAGGAGGGGCAGGCCACTTAGGGGTCAGGGACGGGGAGGAAGCCCAGGTCTCTGGAGTCACAAGGAGCAAGGGAGGAGAAATGAAGGGGTGAATGTATGTGTGAAGAAGAAAGTAAGTGGTGTTTGTTTGGGGGTCACAGGAGGAAAGGTGTTGAAAAACATAAGGGTAGAATTTATGAGGAATAGCGATTTAACCTAAAACGTGGTTTCAATGTTTTTTGACCATGACCCACAATAAGGAATACGTTTTACATCTCTACATAGACACACACTCACACGCACCCATTCAGCCCTTCAACTGAAACCCTAGTTTTACAGAACAATACCCTTATTGCATGTGGTATACTAATAGTTTCTATTTTCCTTCTTTTTTTGTGCATACTTGTTTCTGTTGTTAGGTTACAATAAAGTGCTGTTGTTGTCGGTGGAAATCAGGCTCTTCCATGGGATTGTGAGGAAGGCATTACAAGGACCCATGCACAGGAGACTGTAATGTAGCAAGGTTTATTCAGGTGAAAATAGAAGCTGACCCCTGGGTTTCCGATGTCCCATCTCTGTCCATCACGCCATGGAAAAAATCCAACCGTGTCCTCAGCAAGGCCAAAACAAAAGCCAGTGCCCAGAGTTTCTGCTTCATATTAAAGCTTAGTCTTTGGAGCCCACACCATCTGCTGCAGGCCTGGTAGCTGCTAGACACACATGGTGTGTGCTTCTGGGTGAGAGGGCTAAGGAGAGAGAGCTTCCCCTGGGATTATTATTAGCTTGGGTTGGGGTGGACCAGGTGATTTTTCAAAATAACCAATCAACTTCCCAACTTTTGTGGGCTTTTGATAGGCCCACCCCCTAGTTAGACTGACAGGACTCTATGGTCAAGCATCTCGCCCTATATCCCCCAACAGACTAGTACCTGAGGGGGGAAGGGAGGAGTGTCAATCCCCTTGGTGTAGCAATGCTGTCATCCTCTGGGGTGTGAAGCTGTAGCTTCCTGGTGAAGCAAACAGGCTCATGCTCCCCAGTTCATTAAACTCAATGTCTAATTCCCTTTGCTATGTTTCTTGTTAATAACTAGTTAACTATGTACAGTGACATTGTGATATTGTGATTTATAAGAAATATACATTTAGTCATTCAGATAAATATATTTCTCATATGCAGTTATTCCTCTGGCTTACAGCTCCAGAAATCCTAGGAATTTCCCAAGTGAGAACAGTGATAAAGGTGACTCTTGTTATGCAAATGAGGTAGGGAACTACCTAAGGATGAGAGCTGGTTTTAAGGAGAACCAACCATACAATTCAATAGGTGAAACTTCTAGTCTTACCCCCTTACACACACACACACACACACACACACACACACACACACACACACACACCCTCTGAGAAGGGAAGAAAAGCTAGAGATTGAATCAATCACCAAGGGCCAGTGATTGAATTGATCATGTCCATGTCATGCATCCTCCATAAAAACCCAAGAGAATGGGTTCAGAGCTTCTGGGTTGGTGAGAACGCGGAGATGCTGGGAGACAGCGTGCTTGGAGAGGGCATGGAAGCTCCATACCCCTTCAGCCGGCCTTTTCCTAAGCATCTCTTCCATCTAGTTGTTCTTGAGTTATATCCTTTTCCAGTAAACCAGTGGTCTAATAGGTGACATGTTTCTCTGAATTCTGTGAGCCATTGTAGCAAATTAATCAAACCCAAGAAGAGGGTCGTAAGAATCTCTATTTGTAGACAGTTGCTCAGAAGTACAGGTAACGACCTGGACTTGTGGTTGGCTTTCTGAGTTGGATGGGGTCACTGCAACCTCTAGTCTGTAGCTGCTTGGTCAGAGGCCCAGGCAAGAGCCTGGGCTTGCAGCCCAGTGTGTGCCTAAAGCGCACACTGTATGCTGGAGGTGGAGGGAGGAGCGAAAGACTGAACCCTTAACTTGAGGAATCTGATGCTATCTCCGGGTAGATAGTGTCAGAGCTGAACTGAGTTATTGGGTACCTTGCTGGTGTCCTAGAATTGTCTGTCAGTGTGGGGGTCCCGCATGTTGGCATAGGGTCCAGGAAACCCTTTCCAAATGCATACTATTATACCTATTACAGTGATTTCACAACACACTCATTTTTATAACCCATAGGTTGTAAAACAATGGCCTGAGGATAGGCAGTTGAGAGAAAATTTATTATTGGTTTCTAAATCTATGAAGGGTGATTAATGAATAATGATAATAAATAATAATAGCTAACAGGCACAGGTCTAAGCACTTTTATAGGCACTGTCTCATTTAGCCTTACAAATCCATGAGGTACTATTATTTCCATTTTACAGACAAAGAAATGGACACACTGAGAGTTTACATAACTTTATTCAAGTTGGTTATTGGCAGAGTGAGGATTCAACCCCGGCAGCCTGACGCTGAAACCGGAAAAGACACCAGCGTTTGGGCTGCCTGTCACTACCAAACCCAATAAGCGGAGACAGAGACTGAATCTTCATGGGCGTTTTATGCAGATGGCCAGCACTCTGACAAGATAATGGGTTTGTTACTGAGCAACAGAAGGTCCGTTATTGTCTGCCGCCTTATGGAAAGATGCCTCTCAAAGCCAGAGATTTGTGAAAAGGAAAGGAAATGTTTATTTAATGCTGTACAGAGTTAAAGTAGCGACTTAACGTCTTCATTAAAATATCAAAGTTGTTTAGGATACCCACAGATGCCCACAGTGCTTCCTATTTCCCTCTGCCCTAATTCAGGGTACCTTAATTCAGGAAGAGAAGCACATGTCCAGGATCCAGACTCCTGACACCGTCAGCTGTGTCCTTGTCCAGACAGGATCTCTAATTAATCCACAGCCATGTGGCACTTTCTCATGGCCTAGGGGCAAGAGTCCTTTCACCCTTCTTCCAGGCAAAGTCTCTCTTGCTCCCAGGCCACGCAGCCAAAGGGAGCACCCCAAAGCTGCATGGTCCTTCTTCTACCAAAGCTGTGGGGAAGGGGTTCCCACTCTGGCAAAGCCACGTGGCTCTCCGTCTTCACCAAAGTTGCAGGGGTCTGTACTCTGGTGAAACCGCGTGGATTTTCTCAATGGCTGCCGCGTCTCAGTTTAAATCCCTGCGCCAAATCTTTTCTGTACCCCCATTTCCGACTCCTCCTACAATCAGTTACACCTGCCAGCATTCCTGTATATTCCAAGTTTATTGGGATGCCATCATGAGTCTGGGCAGGTGTGTCCCCATTTTCTGGAGCCAATCTTCTCCAAGCTCCCATGCAGGCGCTGTAACTTGGGGTTCCTCCCCCAGTCACGTCTTGGGGGGAGTCCTTTCCATCCCCCTGGCTCAGAGCATGGCCACAGCTATTTAACACATCCAAGCTACCAGCCAAAGGCTAGAGGTATGTTAACTGACCATGCCATGGATTAGCAGCTCTGCATGTCCCTGCTCCATGTGTCCCTTCCCCCAACTCATACCTGTGGGGGAAGGGGTGAGGACATCTTCTATGTCCCTGTAATATTTCTTGGACACCCTGAGTTCTGCACCCCATTCCAAATCCCTATTTTTGCCCCCCCCCCATCCTGGCTGCACCCTGCATCAGGTTCATACCCTAACAGACTATCTTCCATTTTCTTTTCAGGCCAGACTTTTATAACAGAGAACAATGTGCAGTGAGAGGTTTTGAAATTCAGGGGAAATTAGATTTTTAAAAAAATGCAGTATTCTCACCCTGGGCAGTTAGCTGTTCCCAGGGGCAGGTGGTCTGTCTCTGGCTGGAACACAATGGCCCAGATGCCTCCACTTGTCCCCAGGCAGTAATCTTTAGCAGTGCCCCAGGAGGTTGGCTGTTTCTGCCAGGAGCCAGGATGGGCCTTATCTGTAGTTTCTGAAACAAAAGCTTTAACATATGCATTACTTACTAGGCTTATAACTATTTACCTTAAACTAAAACTTTCCAACTCCCCTATCAACGCCAGAGCCACGTTTCAATTTTCTGCTACTTCTGCACAGGGTAAGGGGCAAATGTACGAGTCACTTGTTCACAGCTTCAAGCTCAGTGCTCTAGGGTTACAAATGACTGGGTGCAGCTCCTGTCACTTTTGGGGGGGATGGTCAGAGGTAATCCAACGGGAAACAGAGAAGTACCAACGTGCCGGACAGGAGGAGTCACAGAGCAGAGACAGAGGTCACTAAGGGGCAGACCTTCGCTCCACCACGGGGCGCTGAGACCTCGGGACCCACAGAGCTGGTGGCAGAGCTTGGTAGGGAACCAAGAGCGCTGGGCAAGTAAATCTGCTCTGTCTTTCCAACGGCCTCCCTGTGGGGGTATGAGAAGCCAAGATGAGTGAGCAAATATTTGTGGTTGACTCTGGGGATTTTTTTTTGTGGGCGACTTCATGAGTTCCTGGAGAAGGGGGCATGTGCCAATTGCATTCTGTGGTCCCCCAGCACCAGGCTGGGCACACTATCTACCTACTGTAGGTATCCCCTACCAAAGGTGTCCAACCTGCAGCCCGCAGGCTGTGTGCGGCCCAGGATGGCTATGAATGCGGCCCAACACAAAGTTGTAAATTTACTTAAAACTTTTTTTTTGCTTGTCAGTTTTCATTAGCTTTTATGTATTAATGTGTGGCCCAAGACAATTCTCCTCCTTCTAGTGTGGCCCAGAGATGCCAAAAGGTTGGACGCCCCAATACGACCATCCATTTCTCACTCATTGTGAGCTGCCTTGCCATTTCTCGGCTAGTCTTTTTTCACGTTTGTCATTTACATCTGTGTTTTACCTAATTTTCATTGCATCTTATATCCACCCCACCCCCCAACTAGAACTGCAAGCACCTTGAGAATGTGGAATGTGTCTGTTTAATTTACTACCACATACTCGCTTGCCTGTCTTACAAGATGATGTTGGGTCAGGGTATGAATAGATTGGGGTGGGGGCAGCTACTTTGGGGGACCCATAGCCTTCACTTCCTGAATCACTCCTTCTTGATTCCCAGCTTGAAGATGAGCACAAATGTGCTCTCATCCGCTGCCTGAGCAGCAAGCAGCAACTCCTCACCCCCATGGATCAGGAGGGTGAGAGCAAGGGGTTCAGAACAGGACTCCCCAAGATGTGCCACTCAGGCACGTGGATTGACCTGAAGGCAATTGAGACCCCGTGGGTTCAAAAAACTTTTACCTCTCCCTTCAAAAATTTAAATTGGGAGTGAGGAGAAGGAACACACTTTCCTCTACCCTCAAGCCTCTTCTGGCTAGTCTGAAATCAAACAGACATGAGACAGATTAACAAAAGAAAATAACCAAGCGCAATACATACATATGTATGGGAACCTGGCATACAGGAGAGGTTCAGAGATAGAAAGGGAACATGGGTAGATAAGAAGCCCTGAGCTGGGGAGGGATGAGGGGAGGTGCCTTGGGGGCTCCAAACGGCATAGCAGGATGCTAAGAAGAGCTGACCTTTAGTAAATAGAAGTTTGCCCTGCCAGTCAGGTAGGTGAAAAAGGTCATCACTGGTCATTTCTCATGGGCAAGGCCTCTGATTCAGATTCTTCTAGGTGGTTAGGGGGAGGTGGCAGAAGTTTCCCCTGAGCCTGTGGCTAAATTTGCCTTTAGCTCAAAACAATCTGCATACCAGAGATGCACAATTTGGAGTGACCTGTTCTGGACTCTCACAGGAGCTTTGCCCATAACAAGAGTTATTATGAAAAAGTACATTTTTAGGACCTGTGTTTGCAAGGCAAACATCTGATTGCTGAACATCTGCTCTTCTTATCCTACTAATGACCCTCCTCCCCTCTGAAGTCACAGGCACCTCACCTCGCTCCTTAGCTCAGAATGCCATTAGACACCTCATTTTGCCTTTGTCTCTGAACCCCTCAAGTATGTGAGCTCTGACTTTCTCACACACATGGGGACTATATATATATATATTATATATATTATATATATTATATATAATTAGATTTGGTTATTTTGTCTTGTTAATCTGTCTCATGTCAATTTAACTGTTAGACAAGCCAAAAGAACCTATAAGAGTGGAGGAAAGTTTCTTCCTCCCCAGCAAGAGCAAGGACTTTCGGGGGTGACTTGATTGAGTCTTGGGACTTCATTTCAGCCCAGGGATAAAGTCGGGGTCATTGGGGCCGGCAAGTCTGGCCATCCTGTGTCATTTAAAATAACTGCATGTTTGCTCTTGGATCTTTTCCCTGCCCCTTCATCTTTTCTTTTTTTTCTTCTTTTCTTTCCTCTTTCTCTCTTTTCTTCCTTCCTTCCTTTCTCTCTCCCTCCCTTCCTTTCTTCTCTCTCTTTCTTCATAATGCTTTATTGATTATGTTGTTACAGTTGTTCCAATTATTCCTCCTTTGCCTCCCTTTCACCCCACAACAGCCCAGACTGCCCCCCACTTCCATAGTCAGTCTGCACACCCTTGTCCATTTCCATGGTTCCTTCAAAAATGTTCATTGACTAACCCTATCACCTCCTTTGCCCTCTGGCTTCTAGCAGCTCTGGCTGGTGAGAGGACCTGGCGGCTCTTTGGAGGGTGGGAGGGGGGCGGAGCCAGACATTTCTCCTGTTTTCCCTCCACTTCCTGCTGTGTCCCCAGCAGCAGCAGCCCCTGTAACCTCCGTGGGCCCAGATCCTTCTGAGCAAGCCCCTGATGCTCTGGCTCCTGCTGGGTGTAGGGTGGCCAGATTTAATGAATAAAACACAGAACACTGGTTAAATGTGAATTTCCAATAAACGAAAGAAAACATTATATTCAGTTTTTACTGTCCTAAAATACATATAGCAGAATTGATCATTTTCATCATTTCGAAAAGCGCAATTCTGTGGCTAAATTTAACACATTATATACTAACTTTTTATACCAAAAAGTATATATTTATCTAAAATTCAAATTCAACCAGGGTCCTTCATTTTATGTGGCAACCCTGGCGGGAGAATCCTCGCTCCTACGCATCTCTGGCTCCCTCTAACCCAAAGGAGCTCTCCAAGACCTCTGTAACCGATTTCCTTCTTTTCGAATAAAAGACCTAGAATGCACCTTTTCCCCACCGCCCGCCCTGCTCTAACACTATGAGAAATATCCACCCTCCCCCGCCCTCAGTCACCAAGGGATCGGAATAAGGCTCCCAAGAGAGTTTGCCAAGCAGTTCTTACAGGGTCCTCGCATCTCACCCAGCCCCGCTCTATCATCAGCCTCACTTTCCTTAGCAGCTCTTTATCCCCCTGTGTTCCAGAAACTGCCAGGTGCTTTTGAATTCTCAGGTGCACCCCCACCCCATTGCCCGGGGTAATTGGATCCTTGCACCAGCCTTTGTCACACGGCCCCTTCCCCGCCCCTCCGCCGGGCGCCGCCTGCCATCTGCCCACCTTCCTCACAGTCTCCATCTCGCGGGGCCCTTCCTGTGGCACGTATGGCACGTCCCCTGCGTCTGCAGGCTGCCCTGCTCCCTCCCCGCCCCCTTTCGGGGCATGACAAAGGAAAGAAAAGAGTGGCTATTGTTGCATTCACTACTTTTATTAATGAGCGCACGAACAAAACCAGCTGGCCCTGCAAACATTTCTGCTGAGCTGGGGGGTTGAAAAAGAAGGCGGAATCCTAGGGTTTCGGTTTTGGATGGGCCTTCGGAGCTAATTAATTTCACCCTTGTACAACACAGGGGACCTCCCCCTAAATCACCCAAACCAGGAACATGGTGCGAGCGGTTTGAGTGGCTCTCAGGAATCCTTAATGCTGGGGAGAGCCTGGGAGATTAACCGTTCAGACTTTGGAGTTCAGAGAAGTGACTTTTTTTTTTTTTTCAGTGCCCAACTCAACCCTTCACATCCTCAGGCCTGAGGGAGTGTGGTGAAGCGGATTATTGCCACGCTAAGCGGCTGTGGCCCCCTGCTGCTCTGCACCTGACCGGATTGATATAGAAACCGAGAATCAGCGTTTTGAAACTTTTAGAACAATTTTGCATTACTGTGCCATCCAAGCACGGATCATTTTTCTAGTCATTGATTTTATTATATTTTACCAAAGTGGCGGCCTGTGATGAGTCGGGAGGGGGTGGTGAACCAGTCTGTCACTAAGATGATTTGAGAGTCACTCTTTCAGAGTCCCACCTCTTGGAGTCTGGGTGGGAAATGAGGTTGCACATCCTAGGGCACAGGGTTTAACCCCTCCGCGTGTATCTCACTGTCTGCTCCTGCTGCTACCTTGTGGAGTTGTTGGGGAAGTTCTGTAAGTTCTGGACAGGAGGACCGGGGAGTGCCTGGGACAATGAGGGCTGGTGTAGTGACTCTTTCACCCTCGGTGCTCGCTGCTTTGAGTTGACGGAACCACCAAGGTTTCTGTCCACGGACCCTCTTTCTGGAGGTCCTTGAGGACATGCCTTCAGTTCCTATGCTTTGTTTGCTGCTAGAGTAATTACTGATATTAAAGTTCTCTCCCTAAGTGTGGGAACATTTCTATGCCCACCGCCTATCTTATATCACGGGCTGCATGATGAAGCCTGGGGTTGCAGGGTCAGGCCCAAGCAGTGGGTCAGCCCTGGGGACATCCTGGGAGGTCAGGATAATGTGGAAGAGGAAAGCCAAGGGCAGTTTCTGGGGTCTGAAGAGAAAGGATCGAGCTGGGAGTGGGGATTGCAGAACCCCAGTCACAGACTAGGGACTGAACCGGGAATTCTCCAAGGGCAGCAAGGGATGGAATGGGAGCCCGTGGGTGTCAGACACTCCACCAACTCACAGCTACCTTTAAGGTGCTGAGCACGTGACTTTCAGCTTGAGCTTCTGGAATGCCAAAGGTGTTCTTGGTGCCTGACAACTCCTGCTCACACCTCAACAGCTCTCACTCCTGCCAGGAGGGGATGTGCTTGCAGGTCCTGTCACTTGGTGGGGAGGGAATGTTACTACACCTGTTCTATCCCTCAGACGGTGCTTTTTCTTCCGTCAGCAGGCTGGCAAGTCTCTGGGACGCTGCGTCTTTGGTCCTGGTTGCACTTCTGTGCACCAGCCTGGTTCCCCCTCTCCTTCGTGAGACTCAGCTGCTAGAAGTGGCCTTGCTGGAGCCCTCCTGTCGCCAGCCCTCAGCGCCCTTCTAGCTCACAGGCGTGTTGCCTGTGTTCTGTACCATGTTTTCCTTTTCTCTTCTAAGTTTTGAATTACTTGCTGACATTTTCAAATGGGCAGAATTCATGCAAAAGTCTGGAGAACTGGTGTTACCCTGACAATCACCCAGTTTGGCAACCTCGAGCCCTCGTTCTTCAAGGCCACAGTCATTTGGAGCAGAGCGGAGACGCCTGTTCTGATGGCATGTGCTTTGCCATAGTCCCCACCACTCACTCTGTCTGGTCTTTTGCCTGTTTCACTTACTTATGTTCACTTTCCGATGCACATTAAGCATTTGGGCAGATAAACGCTTGTCTAAACTGGGGACTCTCACAAAGTCCCCAATTAAAATCTTCCCTTAATGAACCATTGGAACACTGTCATTTCCACTCGATACTCCATCCCCTACTTCATTCCTCACCCCTGATCTCAACTCAGTTGGCATTAGCATCTGCACAGCATTTCCAAGACATTTAGATCCTGCCTAGAGGGTTCCAGGGCCTCCAAGTTTGCACTCATCCGGGGCCACCTACCTACCTGGATAAACATTAAAATGTACAGTTACATAGAAAAGGCTCTCCAGAGTGTCTGGCATGTAGAAGGAGTTCAAAAAATGGAAACTTTCGTTACTGCTTTTATTATACTCTAGCTCTCTGGGTGCAGATTCCTAAATCTTTCTTGAATCCCTTCTCCCTTTGCCTCCCCTACAACCCATGACCATGCTCTTGCCTTATCTCCATGGACAGGGCCCACAGCTTTCTAGCTGGCTTCCCTGCCCTTCCTCGGTCCCTTTCAAACCCCTTTCCCCACCTTGGCATCTACCTAAAATGCATTTTGTCCATGTTCCTCTTCTGATTAAAGCCTTCAATGCAGCCCCACTCTTTCAACAGGAAAGGGTTCAACATTCTTCGTAGGAGTCCAAGACCAGGCCCCTCCCTACTGCTCCAGCTCCATTCCCACCATTCCCAGTCTTGCACTTGACTTCCCAGCAACACTAACAGGTAGTGGTTCCTGTAGCACCCCTGGCTTGTCTACCTCCACACCTTAGTCTGTGCCATCGCAATAGCCTGGAAAGCCCTTTCCAACCCAACCAACTTGTATCTGTCTCTAAATTCAGTTCTAAGTCTCACCACCTCCAAGAATCCCTTCCCCTGCTGAGGTTAGTGTCCTGCAACATTGCCCCAGAGACCTTCATTTAAATTTGTTTTATTTTATTGATTATGGAAAGAGGGGACAGGAAGGAGGGAGAAAGGGAGAGACATATTGATGTGAGAGAGAAATATTGATCAGTTACCTCTTGCATATGCCCCAACTGGGGGCCCAACCTGAAACTCAGGCACGTGCCCTGACTGGGAATCGAACCCGTGACCTTTCAGACAACACCCAGCCAACTGAGCTACACCAGCCAGGGGAGCCCTGGAGATCTTTAGCACAGCACTGCCCCCTCACCCCTCATCCTACAGCCTGCCTACTTTGTTAGAGTGGCAGGACTCTGAGGATAAGAACTGCATGCGTCTGGTTCATTCTTATATCCCCAAAGCACAGTAGGGGTCCACCCAATGTCTGCTGAATGGATGAGTAAGTGAAGGAATGCCTCTCATGCCTCCAATTAGAGAGTAACTTGCGCAGCGCAGTCCTGCACATTTCCAATGAAAAGGTGAGTAGATGACAAGGGACAGAGCTCTCAGGGGCACAACTTCCAGCTCTGTGAGGCTGGAGGGTTTCTGCTCAGCATTTTTCTAGAAACAGGATTGACTAGTGACTCACTTCATACCCATTTCTTCTCCAGGATTTCACTTTGTAGTGGTGTCTATTTTCAACACAGGTGCCGTGATTGTACAACCTGGACTGAGGTCAAACATTTTGTCTTTGTCCTTGTTGTATGCACCACAGTTCCCAGTTTGAGGTTTAGGTGCCAAGGGCACCATGCCCACAACTCTTGATCCCCTGGCCTTTCACCTTTTAGAAAAGGGAGGTTCACACAGGTCAGATGAGGAGATCATTAGAAGGAAGTGTTTCAGGGTTGGTGGTGTGAAAGTCACTCACTCAGGAAACGGTGTTGGGCCAGGCCCTGCCGAGGCCCTGAGCACACAGTGGTGAGTGCTGTAGTCAGTCCTTGTGCGAGGACCTTGGAGAGCTTGTTAGACAGGGAATGGGGCAGGAGAGGCGCAGAGAGCCCATGCAGATCCTCGAAGGCAGGTCTACAGCTTTGGGTCTTCATCCTAAGAACAAAAAGTGAAGCCACTGAAAGGTTTTGGGTGGAATCTGAGTTGAGCATATTTGTGTTTGCGGAGAATCCTCTCTGGGTGCTGTGTGGATTGCAGACTGGAGGTTGGTGGAGCTTTCTTAACAGGGAAGCTCTGAGCAGGAACCTCTTTTGGTGTCTGCCAGTCATTCTCGTATTCCCTCCCCTGTAAGCCCCACCAGGGCAGGCAGAGTTGTCCGTTTTCTTCACTGATCTATCCTAAACAGTGCCTGGCACATAGCAAGTGCCCCCCAAATTCCTGAGCACCTCCAAACTCTCCAAGTGCTTCATGGTATGTTGAAGTCCATTTCGGATTCTTTTCTGGCTAAAAAAGGTGTCATCCAACTGCACTCATCTGATCAATTTGTCCTGGGGCCCAGCACATGCTTGTGCCAAGGACACAAAGGATTCATCCCAGTGACTCAAAGGAAAGAAAGACAAGCGCCCAGAACATGGACATGACAGGATGATAAAGACTGGGCTGTCTACAGCACATAAGGATGAGTTTCTCAAAAATGGACCTGTTGGGCCCCGGCTGGTGTGGCTCAGTTGGTTGGGCACTATTGCACAAAAGGAAAGGTTGCCAGTTTGATTTCTGGTCAGGGCACATGTCTGAGTTAAGGGTTCGGTCCCCGGTCGGGGTGCGTATAAGAGGCAACTGATCAATATTTCTCTCACATGGATGTTTCTCTCCCTCTCTTTCTTTCTCTGTTCCCATCTCTCTAAAAGTAAAATAAATAAAATCTTTTTTTAAAAACAGACCTGTTCAAAGTCCTTTGATCAAGTTGTATGACCTTGGGCAAATCACTTTACCCTCTCAGAGCCTCACTTCCCTTGGTAGGATTGCTGTGAGAATTAACTAAGATAATTAAATGAGATTATTTTTGCAAGTGACTTTGCTAAGAGACTGGCACAGAGCAGACTGCCCAGCTAAGCCACTGCTCTCCGGCTCCTCCCTCCTTCCTCTCTTTCCTTTTCTTCCTCCTCTCTTGTTGTTATTATTATTGGCTGGCCAGCCTGCCTGGTATCTCTCCAGAAAACCATTAACCATGTTTAAATAAATCACTCCCTATTTCTACTCCCTCATAATTACATAGAGCTGCCCACTTGTGAAGCAGCTCAATTGCAACTCTGACAGCCGGTCCTCATGACTTTGGTTTGGGGCTTTATTCGAAACAGGTTTGTTTTCTCTGTCTTTGATGGCTTCCTGTGTGCAGCATGTCCCGCCTACTGGGACATTGCTCCAGCCTCCCATTGCATCCCATTCAGAGCTGCACGGGAGGATGGCTCCCCACCCAGGCCTCGGGGGTGACTTCCTTTCCAGGCCACTTCAAAAGAAATTTGCATCCCCCTCAAAACCTATATTTTAAGTCAAATCTTTTGAAATAAACTCTCCAGGCCAGGTGGAAAATTTCTCCAGGCATTTTTATGTGAAGTGGAAACAGGAAATCTTATTTTTATAAAAAAAGACCATTCCAGAACTCTAATGGAGAAGGCTGGGGTCAGCTCGGGATGCATGTTACAGAAAAGGCCCAGAGGGACAGGAGTCAGGCCACCAGCTGCCTGGAAGGTCACATTATATTCTCATCTCGTGTTCCCGGCCCAGTGGGCCGGGTACACCTTTAGGGACACGTGAGGTCTGACTCCTGCCCCTCTCTCCATGTCCTTGCTGAGGCAGTTTGGGTGAGGAACAAGATGGACCGCTGTTGAAATACACCCCCTAATTCACACTGTGGCCCCACGGGACTAGAACCCAGTGGGATGTGGCAGAAACATAAACGTCTCCACTGGCTACATGACACTGTGCTTATCTCCACAAATATTGACTCTGGAGGATCAAACAGGTGTCCAAAAAACAATAATATTTTCCCTCAGAAAGAAGGTCCTGTTCCAGATGGCCAGGACCAAGCAGGCAGACAGGCAGTGGCAGGTAGTGCACTGCAGGGTGAAGGTCTCCCGCAGGGGCGTTGCTTGGCTCAGTGGGGCCCTCAGCCAGGGAGGAGGGTTGGGGCTCAGGTGCCGACGGGTGTTCCTGAAGAATCTTGGGCACCTCATATTCTGGGCTGGAGTTTTCAAAGTCCGAGGGCCGGTCTAAGAGACCAGAGTCCCACAGGAAAAACCCAGCTCGGGTTCAGCGGACCTTGACTTGAACCCCGTCTTTGGACCAGACATCCCTCCGGAAACCTTCACGAGTGACTCCAGTAGACCCTCACAGTAGCCTCGTGAGCTAGGCATTCTTTCTCTGTCTTGCAGATGGGGAACATGCAGCTGCTCCAAGCAGTTTGGAGATTTGCAAAAAGTCACCTCGTGGGTTAGCAGAAAAGTTGGCATTGGGACCCCCGAATAACTGCCTTAAAATATGTTGTCCTCATGCTGGTTGTTCCAAGCTCCGAAGTCCTTGGTGCTGTAACTCGAACGTCCCTTTATGCACTGAAGGTCCAGAGACCAGGAGTCTGGACCAAGAGCAGGGGCTGAGGTCATCGACTTGGCTGAGCCTCCGGGTTGTTTACTACTTTGTGAAGATGTGGATGGAAAAAATAATAGTTTTTTTTTTTTCACATTTCACATTTTTAACATTTTTTTCCATTGCATTTTACATTCAATATTCTTTTGTATTAGTTACAGGTGTACAGCATAGTGGTTAGACAATCATATACTTTCCAAAGTGTTCCCCCTGATACTTCTGGTACCCACCTTTCACCATACATAGTTATTACAACATTACTGATATATTCCCTAGGCTGTACTTTACATCCCTGTGACTATTTTGTAACTACCAATCCGCGCTTCTCAATCCCTTCACCTTTCACCCAGTCCCCAAATCCCCTCCCCTCCGGCAACCACCAGTCTGTTCTCTGTGTCTGTGAATATGTTTGTTTTGTTTGTTCATTTATTTTGTTCTTTAGATTCCACATATAAATGAAATCCTATGGTATTTGTCTTTCTCTGATGGACTTATTTTGTTTAGTATAATACCCTCTAAGACTGTCCAGGCTATTGCAAAAGAGAAGATTTTCTTCTTTTTTATGGCTGAGTAAGATTCCACGTACATATGTACCACAGCCTTTTTACTGGATGGAAATGATTGCTCATTTGTCATTCTGGCTTGTGGGCAACGGTGCAGTTTGGAGATTGTTGGCCAGATGCCCAGTGCAGCACCACGGCCATGCGTGTGTACATGAGCACATGTGTGATGGTGCGGGAGGGTTCGCTGTGACTCTGAACACTCCCTTCGGCCCAAACCCAACGGCACCTTTGAGTCCCGTGGCCAATCTTTTTCACTGCCATGAAGTAGAGTCCTCAGGAACCTTTTCTGTAGAAGGAAAGGGCTGGGTCAAGGAAAGAGGCTTCTCACTGGGGGTGGACTGGAGATAAAAAAAAAAATAATATCCTTAATGAAGACAACAATGATGGAGAAAAAGAGGCAGAAAATGCACAGAGAAAGTGAAGCAGAGACCTACCTGAGATAAACCTCACTGCGACAGAGAGGAACAGCAAAATAGAGGATAGAATCAGTTGCACTGTGGTGACTGCAGAGAGGAGAGAGAAATCCTTTGCAGGCAGAGAGGAAGCCGAGTTTCCCTGGAGGTGGCAGGCAGACAGGTCCCCATGGGCAGAACGTGCACATGGAGGCTGTGGGCCTTGAGAGGAGGCAAATGGGGGGCTGTGGAAGGGACTCAGAGTTGCAGAGGGTGCTGAGTGCTGGGAGACACCCCAGAGATATGGGTGCGCTGTCTCTGGTGGCCCTGATGCCCTACTAACCACCAGTCCCCAGAAAAGCACTCTCCACCAGATAGGTACCTGCTGTCCATAGCCAAAACCCAAGGAGAATGTGGAAGTGAAATGTGGGAGAGGAAAAAAGAAATACCCTTGCCACCAAGGAGCCAGAGCTCTGACTTGTAACACCATCTCCAGGAAGCCTTCCCACTCCACTGTTGAGGTTGCTGAGCTCCCTGCAAGCCATGCAGAGTCTCATTGTCCCCTTGCTTTGTATTTATAGCTCAACAGAATTATAATCAGAGCTATAATTCCCATAGGCTCTCTTATTTGTGTATTTCCTGTGGGTGGGTATTGTTTCTTTTAATAGACTGTACATTTCTCTACTGTTTCTGTCACATCTTTGCAGTATCTGGTGCAGGGCTCTTGTTCTCCTGAGTTCTACTCCTTCATCTTTTAGTAACTGATCCTTTTTTAAAAGTCCCCATGCTTACTAAACTTTATGCTATTGCTCCTGGTCATGTCTTCTATTAAAAATTCCCTTTCTACTTGATAGCTCTTCAAACTGCCCATTGTCTTTCCCGTCTTCCATGGGGCTTTATTATGTCATGAAGGTAGAGCAGGCATTTTGCTCCCATTTTGTAGAGGAGGGGACTGAACCTCAGGGACTTGCAAGAGATGAACAACTTTGTACATTTTGTAATGGCACATAAGCCGATTCTAGGCGGTATACCAAAGGTCATCTTTTATTTGACGAGTTATGTATTTTGTTGCCATGTGTAAAGAAAAAGTAGTATATTAAACAGGTGTTTTCAGACACATTATTGCTTGCAGTATTTTATTTAAGTAAAGTGATTGAGTTGGTCTAAAGATAAATATTAAAGAAATAATCACCCCGATGGTTCAAAGAAAGGACAAACATTAGAAGCAGGTTTCCCGAATGACCGACGTTTGGGAGATGTGGCTTGGAGGCCCCTCAGTCTGTGGGGTTTTGTTGCCTGCCCGCAGCTCGGATGAAGAGCAGGGAGTGCCAGGTGGAGTGACCAGTGCTCCGAGAGTGAAATCATAGATTTTTCCAATGACCTTGAGCAAAGAGGAGCTTTGTTTCTTCAGGCTGAAGTTCTTCCATTTGTGCAAAGAGGACTCGTGAGGCCGTCCGCACGCCAGGCACGTAGGGGAGTCACGTAATCTCCGAGTGCTGTGGGCAAAGCCAGGCAGAAGCGGGTTGTGTGAGAGGGGAGGGTGCCCTGCCCTCACCCAGCTTTTGGGGTCATGGGGAAGTGAAGGAGATGGATGGAGAACACACAAAAAAAACACAAAGCAGTATAAGCTCGGACCTTAGGACAGTTTGCACAGAGCTCCGTTCCTGAATGGCGGAGTCAGGAGCCATGGATGGGGACAGAGGAGGTGTGCCTCACCTCCAGGAAGGTGCTCTGCCGGGAGAGAAGTGAGAAGGATATTAGAAGAGAGGCTCCCAATAATGGGGAGCTTCCTTCACCCTCACACTGGTGTGTAAAGAATCTCCAAATTAAGGGTCGTCCTCTTCCTCTCAGGGAAAGATTCTCTGATGCTACCCCCTCACCCCAAGTGACTTAGTTTCCAAGCGGGATGACTTCATCATCTCCTCCCATACTCAGGTCTACCTACGTTCCTCCTCGGTCTCAGTTGAGTAGTTGCAGTCTCACTAGCTGGCTTCTGATTGGAGAAGGGAGGCCGAGTCTTAATTCCAGAGCAAAGGAGAAACAGGGCTGCCGGTGAAACTGTGGTGTGTGGTCCATCCCCACACTACACCTTCCCTGGGGGGTGAGGGTGGGAAAGAGGCGGGGATGCAGAAGGGTGCTGTGCAAACCCACTTTTTACCACCACCACCAGGCAGCAATTTTGTAGGAGACCAAACTGCCTACGTGCCTACAGCAACTTCTTGCTCTCCCCAAGTCTCTGCTGAAACAACACATTTCCTGGAAAGGGGAGTTAGGGCAATAATGTATGTGTGACTTGGAAGGAAAGGAGTGAGAGGATGGGGAGGGGGGAGGCCTGTGTGCTCAGCTGGACACACGGCTCCTGGAGCCTGCATTGCAAAACGCCTTTGCCGTGGACTTGGGTTTCACCTGTAGGAGGGGTTGGCTTTTTTTTGTTCTTGGGACTTTGGGGGAGGCTGGTGCCCCTGGGGCGTAGGAGGCAAGCTGAGCCGGTGAGCTTGTGATTTCATGTTGCCAGTGCCTTGCAAAAGCTGGCTGGGTCTCTTCCCGTCCTTTATTTGTTTGTCTTTGCCTGCTTCTCAGTGGCCTCAAGGGGGTGAGGGTGGGGGGAATGGGGAGATGAGATAATTGTGGGGGCCTGAACAAGTTTGCTCAGACAGCATTGTGTGGCTGAGATCCATTGAGCAAGCAAGAGAGAGTGCGAGACCCCCTGGGAGGAGAGGGGAGAGGGAGAAAAACCAAGTACAGCAATTCTAAAAGTGAACCAGAAGTCACTAGAAGGAGACTCAAAACCAAGCATCTGGGGAAAGGGGCCTGCGGAGGCAAGTGTGAGCAGTCTCCCCCAGTGGAGGGCCAGGGAGTGGGGGCAGCAGGATTTCCTGGGGGGTGGGGTGGGGGATGCCTGCAGACTGATTTAGGATTAAGAAGTCCACTGTTGCAGGAGTCCCCCCTTCAGAATAAGATGGGCCAGTTGTTTGCCAGGGCCTGAAAGGTTTATTTAACGATTCCAGATAGAGCATCCATCACCAAACAGATATAGTCTTGTTCCAAGAAAGAAAGAAAGAAAGAAAGAAAGAAAGAAAGAAAGAAAGAAAGAAAGAAAGAAAGAAAGAAAGAAAGCCTCAGCAGGGAGGGCTGGGGGGCAGACCCGTCTCGTGGAGGCAGCAGCCCCACTCAGATTTTTCACAGATGCTGTACCCTGCTTGAGACCTTTTCAGGAAAAAGCCAGTTCTCTCCGCTGTGATCTGCAGCATCTGCCCTCCTCTCCTGCCTTCCAGGAACTCTTGGGAAGTGCCCTGTTGGGCTCTGCGCCTGGTCCAGGAGCACCAGGAGGGTCCGCTGGGACCTGGCCAAATACTGGACTGAGACTCTCGACTGGTGACATTGGGGACCCAGACACTTCACTGTGGGGTTCTGGGAGGAAGGGGGGACCCTGAGTGTGGGGACCGATAGGGGAGTTGTGGGGGCTGGGACACTCATGTTTACGAGGCTGGCCTTCCCAGCAGGCATTCTATTGCTCCCTTGAGGTCATGTGTGGGGACGCTAAGATGAGTGGTCAGTTGGGTGCAGGCTGGAAGGGCATCCTCCGGGGTCTATATTATCTCCTGGGCCTGAGAGTCTTTGCAAGCCTGCTCTCTGTAATTAAGGAGGCCCCAGTGAGGGGGTCGGCCCATGGCAAACCTTGGGCCGATTCTGGTCCCCATCCGTTCTCGGAAGTGAAATGTTATTGGAATGTAGCCTCGCTCGTTTGTTTGAGTATCAGCCTTGGCCGCTCTGAGGCTGTGCAGGCAGAGTGCAGAGTCGTGACAGGGACCCTGTGAAGCTCACAAGACCTAGGCCTCTGACTGAACAGGTTTGCCCATCCCTCCCTCATCTAGAGAATTCCAGTGGAGGGATATTCTTTGTTTAACGCTCTTCCTTCATAGGCAAGGGGTCCCAGGGTCTTGAACCCCTCAAGGATTTCCACAGCATCTTGACCTCAACCACCTTTCAAAAGGGGACGGGGAAATGGGTGATTTGTTTAATGGGTAGCCCCTCTACTCCAGTCTTGAAGTGCTTTGTAAAACTGAGCCTCAGAGGCTGGGAGGGAGTGGGTGACCCAATGGAGGGAAGAGGGTTCATTTATTTCATTCCTGCCAGCTTGCCTTGGAGAGCAGCAGGCACCATGGGCTCCCCAGGGAAGGACCAGCAGTTTGAGAAGTGGTGGTCTGGCCTATATACGGATGTTCTCACAGAGGCTGTGCCGGCTGTGCCGTCCGGAGGTGGCCTCCCCAGCACCTTTTGTCTCTACGCTGCTTCTCCACCCCCTGGAAGACGGGCTGGCCTGGTGACTGTCTGGCCAGTGGAGGGGAAGCGATGCTATGGGAGTTTCTCAATGCCAAGGAGCCTTGCCACTTCCATCTGGTCTCCTGGGACACTCCTGGTGTTCCCTCTCCAAACCCTCCACCGTGCTCTGAGAAACCAAGTCACGAGGAGGAGCTGCAGTGGGTGCTGTTGTTGACCCAGCTCAGTTGACAGCCAGCAGCCAGCAGCCAACCTCAACCGCTGGCCGAGTGAATGAACAGCGCTCTTGGGTGTTGAGCTAAGTCAGGTCTTCAGATGACCCAAGTCCCCGTCTACTATGACCACATGAAAGAGCCCATGTGAAAACCACCTAGCTGAGCCCTGTCAGTCCACAGAACCACGAAAAACGATACAGATGGTGGTTTTAAGACATAAGCTTTGGGATGGTTACCTAGTGAGAAATAAGCAGAACAAGGTCACCGGCAGTGTGGGCTCCGAGGGACACAGGGGACATACAACTGTGGCCACACACCTGAGAGTCAGCGGCAGGTCTTGAATTAGAGCTCTACTCTCTTGGCTCCCCTGGGTGGTAGCAAGGTGAAGGTTTGACATCTGACTGTATAACATACTCATGGGCAACCTCTCTACCCTCATTTGATACTTACAAGTATTCAATGAAAAACCACTCGTGAAAGTGTTTGCACAGACCTACTGCTCTTAGCATCGTTCCTTTTTCCCTCTTGTTATTGCCCTCAACTGCCTGTTGCTATGGCCATCACATCAGTTGGAGCTCCTTACAGCAGGGAGAGGTTCTGGACCCCCGTGGCCAGTTCCACGCCTTCTTCCAGGCCTCTGAGGGCCACTGTGCTCTGCTGTCTTCTCCTGGGTCTTCTCTGATCACCTTCAGTGCAAGTCCTGGAGGCTCCGTGTACCCAGTCCTGCCCTTTCTGCTTCACACGCACCAGGGAACAACTCCCTGCCCTTCCCACCGAGCTTAGTGAAGTCCTCCTCCTGCAAACACCTTCCCAGCTTATGAGAGGAAGGGCTGTCCGTGGCGTTCACCTGACCTCCCTCGCACAGCCTCAAGCTCCACCCCTGCACGGAGCCACAGCATACGGGCTGCTTGCCAGGCAGAGCGCGAAGGACTTTACCTTGATAGTTTCATTTACTCCTCCGAGCAGCCTTCTAAAATAGCTGCCATTATTATCATCCTCTCCTTAAAGATGAGGAAACTGAGGCTTGAAGTCACTTGACTCAAATGCCATAGCCAGTGAGTGGAGAAAGCGGATGTTTGTGGCTGGGACAGCTGGCCCCCACACCCTTTCTCTGGAAGTCCTCCCCTGGCCTGCAGAGCTCACGTTCTCATTCTGATCCTTTCTGTGTTGTCTCTGTTTGATCACCGTGGAGTTGTTCAGCCTAATCCAGTAACTTCCAGAGGGCAGGGCCTCGCAGAAGCCTAAGCATCTGGGACGAGGCGTTCGGCGAAGACGTTCTGGAGACAAAGAGGGTGCTGGGTCAGGCTGCGGCCGGCACTTGAGGCTTGTTTGAGAATCAGCCAGAAGCCTGCAGCCCTAACCTCTTAGTTACCCCAGAGCATGTTTTTCATCTTTTCCACGATTGTGCTCCTCAGATTTTCATTACTGAGTTTCCAAATAAGGAACCAGATCAGGAAAGCCAGAGGTCCTCGTGCCTGTTTATTTTGCTTCAGGACTCAGCAAGGAGGAGGTGGGTGGGGGCGATCCCAGGGGTGTGGACCAAGGGAGTAGAGGACACTGCCCTGGTCTAGCAACACTCACTCTTTCCGTCCCTTCCCATCTTCCTGGAACATTAACAACCTAAAACAAAACCCCCCATAACACATTTTAGGTGTTACCCAACAAGCTTAATCAGGATACATGGGCATGACGTTATATAACATTATATGACACGATTCCTTTTTAAAATTCCTCCTCTTCTGTCTTTGAAAAGGTGCTCACTTCGGCAGTCAT
Organism: Anoura caudifer; assembly: GCA_004027475.1. NCBI lineage: Eukaryota > Metazoa > Chordata > Mammalia > Chiroptera > Phyllostomidae > Anoura > Anoura caudifer. The sequence continues at coordinate 317,763 of PVKU01000207.1, read as the reverse complement.
CAGGGAAATAAAAAATGAAACCACAGTAAGATACAATTACATATCCATCGGAATGGGTACATTGCAAAAGAATGGAAAATGCCAAGTGTTGGCAAGAATAGGGAGCAAGCGAAACCCTCTGTAGGGATTCAGAAGTAGGCCCCGCAAGATGTGCCTCTGTGGTATATGAATTATTTTGAGCTAAACCTTTGGGCTCAAGACAAACTCCCCCTGCCCCCCTTCCTTAACTACTTAGAAGAATTTAAATTAGCGGCCTTGTCCATAATAAGAGTTATTACCAGAAATAACTTTTTATGAACTATTTATAGGGCAGGGCAGACATCTAATTACTGAGCATCTGCTTTCTTATAGTTCTTAGCGAATTACCTCATTTTAATTATTCGACCAGTCCAAAGAACCAGAGGAGGGAAGGGGGGCATTTCCCCTCCGCCGCACCTCATATATTATGATAAGAGTATAGATTTCTACATCTACTTGGCAAAAACTTTCTGACTGCATCTCCTAAAGCTGAACACATGTAGGCCCCATGGCCCAGAAATTCTTCGTCTAGGTACAGACCCGGCGGAAATATGCCCACGTGCTCTACAAAGGACATCCTCCGGGAAGTTCACCACAGCTACGTTGAAACCTGGAGACGCTCCCAGCACCCGCCAACAGTGAACCGATGAGCAGACCATGGTGGAGCCCGACCATGGAATGCAACCCAACCTCGAGAAGGAACCGACAACTACATGCCAGAACATGGCTGAATTTCACGAGCCTAACGCTGAGCAAAAAAAGCCAGAGAGAAAAAGACTGCCCGTTGTATGTTCTCACTGATCTGAGATGAGATGCAACAAGGCAAAATGCAGCCCTACTGTGGAAGTTGGGGTCACGGTCGTCCATGTAGGGGGCAGGTAATGACTGGACGGGGGCAGGAAAGGGGCTTCTGAGTATGCTGCTGTTTCTTTCTTCATCTGGGTTCTGGTTTCGCGGGATGGCCAGCTTGGAACATTTATCAAGTTTATGGCATGTGTACTTTTTTGCATGTATGTCGTATTTCACTAAGATGTTTTGAAAAATATTCGTCTCCTGACGGCTTCATGGAGAAAATCTCAGCTGGGGTCTGGCTTGCCTTACTGCCTCCCTGAGACTGGCTCCTCTCTCGTGGACCAGGGAGGGCGAGTGTGCCAGGCTCAGACGCTTCAGTAAGCCTCGAACTGAATGACTTTTGTTTCCTTGTGTTTATTTTCATGGTTGCTCTCTATATATGGCCATCAGTACGGGTTTTCCATTTATGGTAGTGATATAAAGTTTCTTTAAAAAATAGCTTTAAGTAACGAAAAAATGAATCAACTTACATTAAAAAATGTTGTGTAAATAACAGTGCAGGTGGTACTTAGTTACAGTAAAACCTTGAGAGGGTGGAGTTGGTGAAACACTTTGCAAACGGGACAGGCAGGGGTTAGGGGGAGGGGAGAAAACCGGTTTCGGCCTGTCTCCATCTTTCAACGAGTCCTCCCTGCACAGCACAGACAGACTCTCAGGCCTAAGGACAAACTTTACAGAGGACTCATGAGGAACGTAAAGCAAGGTGTGCTCCAGGAATAGGGGGCAAAGCAGGGCTCAGGAGCAGAGAACCCCAGTTCACTGAACAAAGAGCGACGGAGCCCCTGGGTTCCAGGCACTGTTGCTCTAGGCCACCCGCAGGGACCTGGCTGGGGGCCTCGGTTGAGCCCCACCACCTCTCTAAGCTTCAGCTGATAGAGGGAGTGCTGTGACCCCAGCCTTTCTGGAGTAGGGCTCCGAACCGCACGGCACTTAGAAAAGGACTTAAAGGATGAGGCTGTTGGTGGTGGTGGTGGTGTGTGTGACTATTAACCAGGGAGCTAGGAGAAAAGAACTGGGGAGTGGTCTTCAGTCTCATTGGCAAGAGAAAGTCCACTGAAACTTTGCCTTGGTCACGTTAGCCTCACTTCGCCTGCTTATCTCCAGGGTGCTTGGCGAAGAGATCAAGAACTTTATACAAAGGTGGAGGGAGAATCTCAAGAGTTAAGTGAGTAGCTGAATGAGCAAATGTCTCTCCTGTCCTCACAACGCATTCATCACAACTTTTCATCCTCAGCTGCTGGGCATTGCCATGGAGATTGAGAGTGAAGGGCCCTGCCAGGAGTGTTTTTGGAGATGGTACTTTTCATTCACTCACTCACTCACTCACTCACTCAACACGTTTAGTGAGTGCCTACTAGGTGCCAGGCACTTCATTTTAGACCCGTGGCCCATCTAATATGGTAGCTACTAGCCACATGTGGCCACTGAGCATTTGAATTTGGGCTAGTTCAAATTGAAATGTGTTGTTAAGTATAAAATATACATCAGAGCTTCAGGATCCAGTATTTTTAAAGAAAGAATGTTAAACCTCTCAGTAATAATTTTTAATATTGATTCCACATTGAAATGATAATAACCAACTGTATTGGGTTTAATAATGATAATATCATTAAAAGGGGTTCCATCTATTTCTTTTTTGCTCTATTTTAATGTGGCTGCTAGAAAATTGAAAATTGCCCATGGGGCTCACATTTGTGGATTGCCTTAGGTTTCCATTGGAGTGTCATGCTAGCCACTGCCCTACTCTGAAGGTGCTCAGACTCCAGGGGGTGAGACCAACAGAACAAATGTCACCAGGCAGGCACAAGGTGCCAGGACACACCAGAGAGGAGTTACCAGCCACTTCCCCATGCCTGTCGCTTTGTATTGTAATTGGATCTGCACTGGACACTGTCCTAGTGATTTACAGAAGTCCAGCTCGGCCTATGTCACTGCTCACCCATGGACGCTGTCCCCCTCTGCCCACCAAATGAAGCCAAGCCTCCCGCGAGTCAACTGGGGTCTGCTCCTAAGCATTCTGCTTCCTTTTCCGGTCTCACTTTCCTATTTTCGTCTGGCTTTGGCTGGTCTTTCTGTTTGGAGTGCCCTTGCTGTCCCCACATTTCTCCTGGTAGACTTCCAAGCTTCAGTTTCAAGTCTGACCTACCCATGAAACCCCCATCACATCTCCACCTAAATATTTCTCTTCCTCAAAGTCTCTGACAGCCAGTTATTTGTTCATCTTATTAAACTCTCCCCCACAACACTGTCAGTTTCTGAAGATCAAGAACTTGCTTTCCTGAGCACCTAGCTGATCTTCAGGTCCACTTGGTGACCACTTGGTAAGTAGCTGAGTTGAATCAATTGGTTCCGGGCTGGGAAACATTAGCCCACTGGAGTGGAGGGCTCTGGTGGGGGAAGTGTGGCACAGAGGTGACTCACGGCTTAACGACAGGGATACGTTCTAAGAAATGTGTCATTAGGTGATTTCCTCATTGTGGGACCATCATAGAGTGCGTTTAACCTATTGCTTCTAGTCTACAAGCCTGTACAGCATGTTACTGTACAAAACGACACAAGATATAATGAAGCACGAGAGCAAAGGAGGCAATCGACACACTAGGTAAGCAGGAGATGGATGAGGCTGCTGCCAGCGGAACGCCACGGGTTGTTTCTCGGAACACTCTAAAACGACGATAAAAAAGATAGTATAATAAATACGTAAACCAGTAGCAGTTGTTTACCATCATTCTCCTGTATTATGAACGGTGCTTTTGCACGGCTGGCTGCAGAGGTCTGTTTATGCCCGGATCACCACAAACACAGGAGTAATGTGTTGGACAACGAAATTATAATGGCTATGACGTCACAGGTGATAGGAGTGTTTCAGCTCCATTATAATCTTATGGAACTACTTCCGTACATGCAGTCCCTCCCTCGTTGACAGAGATGTCTTTATGTGATGCATGACTGGACTGAGAAATTAAACCTGGGCCGGAGGTAGATTAACGGTCCATCCCTCACCAAGGGAATCTCCTTGACCAGGGTCTCTGTTAGCGTCACAACCCGGGGAGATGGCAGGCCCAGCCTGGAATGCTGGGAGGCTGGAGACAACTCGGACAGATGACTCAGTAAATCAAACAGAACAAGCAAGGGAGGCCCTCCTTCCCCATCGGTCTGCATTCCTGGAGAGGACTGTAGGTGACCTCACTCCAGGGTGTTCTCTCACACCTGGAAGGCTGATCTGACCTCCCCAAGACCCCTGAAGGGTGCTCTAGGATCAGTCCTGCAGCAAATGCCTCCAGACTTATGGGTGGGAGTCCAGGTGGCTAAGGGATTACTTTTATGGAGGGAGGTGGGCAGAGCAGGTGGAGAGGAAGGGAGCCAGTTTCTCAGTGTCCAGTAATTGCATGTCTGGTACTTACATGTTACCGTGTGCTCTGCAGGGCTGGGAAACTGACATGGTCGCTAAGGGGGGCTGTTAGGGGCTAGGGTGGTCTAGAGGATGTGAACCTCCTCCCAAGTCTCTCCACACCAAAATTATTGTTCCAAGCAACATATCAGTGGGTTGTGGAAACTGAGGATGAAGGGAGTCCTTGGGGCTGGGAGTGAAATCTACTTGAAGGTCAAGACCATGCCTTTTGTTTTTTGCATTCCCCCAGCAGTCAGCCCAGTGCCAGCCACACAGGAAGCGCGCAAACGAACTCATTGTGAACTGAACCGAAAACAGGAGGAAAAAAGCACCCACTCTTCCTCACTCCTACTCTGATCCCACTCAAGCCCCCAAGTGATTGTTACTTTCCAGGAGTCAGGGAGCCCGGGCTGAAGGGTGTGGTGGGGCAGAGGCGGGGTGGGCGGGGAGAGAGAGGACTTACAAAACCGAGAACAAAGTGAGGGTGGACAAGTGGGCGTGAGCGCACGCACTGGCCCGCGCGCGGGAGTGTTGGGGAAAGGGGGTGGTCTCCAAAAGGGGGAGGGGAGAAGGCAGGGGGCGGGGAGAAGCAGGGCCCTTTAGGACCCGGCTGCAGCGGCTGGGGAGGAGAAAGCCCAGGAGGCGGCTCCTGAGCTCTCAAGGCAGTGCCACCTGCCCGCACTCTTCGCTTCGGTCACGCTTCCCATCGCCAACATGCTGCCCAGACTGAGCGGCCCCGCGCTGCCGCTGCTCCTGCCGCCGCTGCTGCTGCTGCTGGGCGCTGGCGTACGAGCTGAGGTGCTGTTCCGCTGCCCGCCCTGCACGCCCGAGCGCCTGGCCTCCTGCAGGACCCCGTCGGCCGGGTCCGGGCGGTCCTGCGCCGAGCTGGTCCGGGAGCCGGGCTGCGGCTGCTGCTCCGTGTGCGCCCGCCTGGAGGGCGAGACGTGCGGCGTCTACACCCCACGCTGCGCCCAGGGGCTGCGCTGCTATCCCAACCCAGGCTCCGAGCTTCCCCTGCAGGCACTGGTCCAGGGCGCCGGCACTTGCGAGAAGCGCCGCGACTCCGACAGTCCGGAACAGGCTGCAGGTACGGCGGGCTGGGTGAATAGTTGGGAGAAACTTGGAGGGCAGCGTGGGCCCTGGCCGGGGGCTGTCCTGCAGGGAAGGCGTGTGCTGCAGGACCTCAGAGATGCTGTTAGCGGAATCTTGGCCAGCATTGGAGTACTGTTGGGAGGAAGACTCAAAAGTCAAGTCCGCGAGTGGGCTGGAGTTAGAGCGCGTGGAGGAGCCTGGCTACTTAAGTGTGGGGATACATGGGGAGAGGAAAGACACCCCTATTATCACGGTTTCCTCGGGTGGAACTTTCCCGACTTATATTTTGGAGGGAGTGTTACTGGGGTGCAGGGGGTGGTCAGATCTGTGGAGTAGGCACTGAAGAAGGGTCCTGGGAAGGTCCTGGTGGAGGGCGCTGCTGGGGGGCGGAGGTGGCGGGTGCTGGTGACACTGGGGACCGCTGGTGAAAAGAGGTACAAGGAAAAGGCAGCGGCGCGTTGAGGGACTCTTTTCCTGGGATTGTGAGGTGAGAAGAAAGGACTCGTTGGTACCGGCAGGGTGGGTTGCTTAGGGGAAAAATGAAAACTGACGCCAATGCTTTTTTTTTTTTTAAACATAGAGGATGGGAAAGGATCTTGATATTATGTGGGATGGAAAAATAAATAAAAGAGGGGCATTTGGGAGGCAAGGAAGAGACCCCAGGAGCTGAGTCAATATCACGTAAGTTGGATCGCCGGCTGCAGTGCCGGGGCAGCATCTGGGCCCCCGAAAGGAAGCTGAAGATGCCTGGGCGGTGGACGCAGCTCCTCTCACCGCGACGTGGTGTATCCTCTCGCCCCATCTTAATTTGAGGGAATTCTCCCTATCCGATAGAATTGGGACCCTGAGATCCTTCCTAAGGGACTTTTATCCTTCCCCTGCCAAAAGTTTCCCGAGGGACACGGCCAAACTATAAGGACCTCACTTGCTTTTCATATGTTTGTAAAATTACAAAAGCTTCCTGCCTCAGTGGTCTGGAGGAGGCTGCAATTATTTTCTTTCCTCTCGGAGACAGTGGTGAAATGTGTCCACTGCCTGCTGTTGTTTAAAAAGTGAGTCTGACCAAGTTTCCCAAACTTGGAAGAAAAAAGGAAGGAAGAAAGAAAAAGAAAAAGCGAGAACACTCTTGATTCTCAGCTTCTGTGGTCATTGTACAACCGCCCCCCAGACTCCCCGCCACCCCCTTTCTCTACCTGTTACTGTTTCTTCCCTGTTTCTTCTCCTTGAGAATGGAACTAGGGGTGAGAGTTGAAGCCTTTTTCTATTTCTCCAGCACATTTTGACCTTGAGTGCAGAGCAAGTTAGGGCTTCCTCCGAGCAGACTCCGAACAGGGACACCCCAAGTCCAGTATTCTGCCTCCTACTTGCTTCACCCCCCCACCCCAGCCTGCCTTCCATCCTGCTTCTCCTAGAAAGTAATGCTAGAAGATTTCGCAAAGGCCCTTTCCCCGCAGGCCGCCAGTCCCTTAGCCTGCGTTCCTCCCCCATCACCCCCTCGGAGCCTCTGGTCCACCAGGGAGATTGGGCGGTTTCTGAGCTAAACTCTGACAAACTAAACATCTTCCTCAGCAGGGTGAACTTTTCAAAAGGCCTCCAAGTTCACAGATCATTTGGATTTTGATTGTTTTTGATGAAGGACATGGTACACAGCCTTCCTAAACATTTTACAACTTTTTTTTCTCTTCATACCTCGCCCTCTGGGCCTGAAAACCAGCTGACCTGCTTCCCAAACCCCAGCAGCAGGTTAGGATCCTCAGAAGAGAACATATGCAGAGGTTCCCCAGTCTCACCTTCCTGGAGCCAGAAAGGGGGAGCTGTCGGGGGAGCCTGGGGACAATGGGGCCAGTTCACGGGAAGAATGCCACTCAGGATTTTCTTCCTGATTATGGGACTTCGTTCCACCCACTAGCCCCAGTTGCCTCCTGAGCTTTTGGCATTTCTCTCTTGTGCTCCTGACTGGTAAGAGGGGACAGCAAGGTGGAGTGGGGGTGGAAGTTCAATGTGGAAGCCTAGTGAGCATATTGGAAAGAAGTGACGGAGAGCAGGGTGCCTGAGGCATGAGTGGGGGGGGGTGCAGTTGCACTGTGGGGAGAAACCTGGGCTTTGGGGGTGTCAGGAGGAGGGAGAGGCAAGCTTTGAGGCTTCTGTGCAGAAGAGGGTCTTGGGCTGGAGCAGGGAGGGGCGCTGCATGGAGATTGCTGGGGTCCGAACTGGGTGGGGGCAGGGACTGACCCAGGCCCAGCAGAGACCGTAGCCCTGAGTAGTGCTGCCTCCTACTCTTGGCCCATTCCTTCTCCCGCCTCTGGAGAGTGAGCCTACACCCACCCCACCCCCACCCCAGCCTGCATTCCTCTTTGAGCAGGTTGCTTTTGAGAATTTTAAACATACCCTCTCATTTCGAGGCAGCAAACCCCAGCAGTTCCGGCTTCGCTGTTAGCTCTTTTGTCTTTGTTCCCAGGGCTCAGGGGCTGTGTCGCTGGCTTCCTGGGGATGGCTTGGATGCAAGGGGGTGGGGTGGGCACTTCGGCCGGTGCTAAACCCGCGTCCCCTGGGGGTGATGGGCTGGGACTTGTCGTCAGTTCAAAGAAACCCAGAAGTCAGCCTGGAGGTTGGAGTGGGTGGGTCTGGAAGAAAGATGAGAGGAAGACTGAGATCTGCGTGTGAAGTGTGGACCTTCAAAGTGTGTTTGGGGGTGGAGTGGGCAGTAGTGCCTAGAAATGTTGGGGAAGAGGATCTGGGCCAGTTTGGGTCCTTTCAGAAGTCAGGGCCTCCCTGAGCAGCGCTCTGCCTCCTTCTCTGCTGTGTACAATGCCTGGGATTATGTGGGGGGATGGGGCAGGGGTCAGGCGGAGCTGCCCAAGTGGCTGTCTGTCTGGCCCCCTGCACAGATAAAGGTACTATAGGACTGTGCAGTTATTCAAAGTCCCAGGGCAGGCAGGCAGGCAGGCCGGTGGGCGGGTAGGCTGGTGGGGTGCGCAGGCTCTGCTTCTGCAGTTGCTGGGGGGAGGAGAAAGGGGGCAGAGGCAAGCGCTGATTTACAGTGGTTCAGTGCAGTTTCAAAAAAAGGGGAGAAAAGCAATGGGACTTCTGGCTCAAAGTGCTGCTTTGCATCTTGCCTTGCATAAATTTGCATACTGAGTTCAAAGTCATAAAATAGACTTGGGGAATGAGTGGGACCCACTCTCACGGATTGCTAGCACCACTATCTTCCGCTCCCTCCCCTTTTCTGGACAGAACATGCAGAACTCACGCTGCTAAGCTGCTCCCCCTGAGTCACCGCCCCATTGGAAGGACATGGGGGAGCTGAGGGCTGCTGCTCCTGGATCCCCTTTCTTGGAGACTCCGCATTTCCTTGACTTTGGAGACCTAGCAGGGGTGGCTCTGTGCATTCTGGCCTAGGAGGGGGGCTGGTCTGGAGGGTGTGGCTCCATAGGTCCTGAACCTGCTAGGCAGGCAGTGGCCTGGGGCTGCCATTATGCTGGAGGCCTGAGATTGGAGGAAGTCGCAGAATCGGGGTCTCTGCCTGCAGTCTCACTGCCCACCTTACACCTTTGTCCAAAGTGTTCAAGGAAGATGGGTTCCCTTTGTGTGGTAACATTGACCCCCGTCCATTCCCTTGACTAGATATTTCAGGAAGCTTTGAGAAAAAAAGCAAATCCTGTATAGCAATGTTAAAAGACTTTGCAAAAACAAAAACAGGGCTAAGGACTCTAAACTAGAAAGGGTGATAGAATCTTGGGGGGAAGAAGGACTCATCTGGTGTGGTCATGAAGATCTATCTATGCAGTGCTTCTTGGCCAAATTGGACTACCGAGTTTCCTGGCAGGCAAAGGGAAAAGGGATAATTTACTTCAGCATTGAGTTTTAAAATAAAATTTTCAGGCAAATCAGTCCTTTGGATGAGGGGGGCAACGTGGAAATTAGTTCTATAAACATGCCCTTGGGTTGCCTGCAAACGGGAGCTTTTGCGGTCACCCATCGTCAGACATTTGAGGGCTTGCTTTGAGAGAGTCATGGCTCTCCAGCCCAGCATCAGGTTAGATGCTAGCTGGCTCTCAGATTAGGTGTTTCTGCCACAGAAAATGGGACACACAACTGGTAAGTTTTGATATGAGGAAGTTCCGAAATTCTTGGCCCTAATGAAAGGCAGAATAGGAGTTTTATTTTCAATGGAGGGAGGGGGGTAGACGGTCGTGGCAGGACAGGCCAGGGGCTGCTGATGGGAAGGAGCAGAAAATAAATGGATTATGCCCACATTTGCTTTTGCTGTTGGCTCGCTTCATGTTTTATACCACTGTACAAAAAAGTTATTGTCATTATTATTTTTAAAGAGACTCTATATCCAGGGCCTGCATTTAGTTCCAATCTGTCCTCTATGTTCCCAGCTGCCATTTTCCTCCCCTGCTTTCTCCATCCTGTCTTCTCAATGCCCTCTTGACCCTTGTCTCCCACTGGGACCTGGTCTAGGTCACCTGGCTGGACGTGGAGAATGGCATGGAAAATGTATCTGCCCCAGCCTTCCTGAGGGATCCAGTTAGAGGGAGACCACATAGGTGATTGGAGACTGGAATGTTTGGACAAATCTAATCCTTAAATGAGGCGGGTGTTTGGCAGGCAGGGCAGGCAAGTGGGTGGGGGGCGTGGCCATTGCCCCCTAAAAGAGTGTTAGTACTAGGGCTGCATCTGCTGAAACCAAGGCTCAGAGGAGTGAGGTTATCCTCGCAATTCACCAGGGGATCTGGTGATCTGGTTGGCAGGTGTTCTGGGCCCCTCTGCGTCTCCTTGCTGTCTCTGGCCAGCAGTTTGCTGAGGTGGCAGGTGGCCGCCAGGAGATGGGTCGTCCTCCCCTCCGTTCTTATCCTGTTATGAACCGGCTTCTTTGCCTGCTTTGTCTTCTGTCTACGGCATCCCTGAGAGGGAGGCTTTTTGCCTCCATTTCATAGGTGTGAACTTGGGCTTTGTCAAGGGGCGCCTTAGCAGGTAAGTAATAGTATGAGAGACTCACCTGGCTGGACACATGAGGGAGTGGAATGTTGGCCAAAGAGGCCTTTGATCCTATCAGCCAGAAAGGTTTGTTCCTGGACACCTGGTGAGATACTGGTCTTGGTTCATCCCTGCCAGGTTCAGGTTCAGTTATTTGCATTCTCTTATCTCCTTCGAGATGCCCAAGTCCTGGAGCTTGGGGACTTCAGAAGTGGAAGTGGCCAGTGTGCAGCTGTCAGGAGAGACTATGGGTCCCCGGGTGGGGCTTCTGGAGTGGAGAACCAGAGGGCGCCAGGTGACTGAGAAGAGATGAAGGTGGAGGCGGCCTCGCCTCTGCTCTCGGCAGAGCTGGGTTCCAAGGCAGACCTACCCGACGGGTGATGGCATGAGTGTCTTTCTTTCCCCATTTTAAAATTTCTATTTGAAACATTTACACTTAGATATGTTCACTCACTTACCCCATCTTTTTTTTTTTTTTTTAACTTTCAATTGCAGATTACTTCAGTATTATTTTGTGTTGGTTTCAGCGTAGTGGTTAGCCAGCCACATACTGTGCGGTGTGTTCCCCCGTATTCCAGGACCCACCTGGCCCCATACGTAGTTATTACAATATCATTGACCATATCGTATCCCTTAGGTGGGGTGCGTGTGAGAGCCACTGTGGTCATGGGAAGTAGCTTCTTATACATGATGTTGCCTTAATCTTGGCGAGCGATGTCTCCTTTCTGGTCCTTAGCTAGCTGGCCTTAAAAATGAAGGGCAAACCACTGTGTCAGGCAAGCCGCCCCTCTCCAAGGTTTTATCATGGCGTGTAGAGGCCTCTTCAGAGAGATATTTTCTCTGAGCTTCAGTTTCCGCATCTGCAAATCAGGAATTGTTAGAAGCAGCTCCATGTGGTCATGCCTGCACACGTGTGTGCATGTATGAGTGTGTAAAAAGAGATAATGCGTATAAAACTTAAGCACTTGTTTTTTTTTTTTTCCTGTTTAGTAATGGGTCACTTGATTTCTATCTCTTTACCTGTAAAATGGAAATATCCATACCTCTGGCCTGCTTTCGCAGGCGCTGGTGAAGCCCTTTGCAGAAAGGGTAAGGAAACTGCTTTAAATGCAGTATGAACCCAGTTGGCAATAAACAATGGTTTGGAGTCAGCAGGCTTGCACCCTTAATGCATGAGTTAGGCAGTGCTCTTTGGGGGTGATGTTCTGATGTCTGGGACTGACCATTCTTGGTATGGGGGCTTCACTCTGTTGTGCCTAGATAGGGTTGTAGGGACTGGGGTCAGAGGGGCCCCAGAGTTGGGATACTAGATACTTGTGCTGGCCCTGCGGCTCATGGGGGACAAAGGGCTGAGTCCTGCCTTCGCCTGGCTAGCCAACCTGTAGGACCCAGCCCTCCAGCTGCCTGTGTTCAGAGGACTGGAGGATCGCTGAGGCCACATCTTGGGTAAGAAGCTCCCTCCTCCGTGGGTGGCTCTCCATGGGAAACCTGCGGGGACCCAGACTTCAGAACAATGGGGTCCTGCTTGGACCCAGCTGGCCCTAACACACTTAGGATACGGGGCGTGTGCGAGGGGGAAAGTTTTTTGAGTTGTCAGAAGCAGCAAAGACCCCATGGTGCCCGTTTCCTGCTTCAGGAAAATGGGCTTTCAGATCCATCCTGTCTGAGCCAAGGGTGCCAGAAAGTTGAACGTGATCCTGGCAAAGAAGCTGGATGCTCTGTCCAAAAAAAGTGACGTTTCCTTACTGTGGGCCTCCAGAGTTTACCTCACTCTTAGCGGGGAGCAGCATCGCCTTTCACAGGGGGCTGAAGAGTCTCAACGGACACGCTGGAGTTTTTCCTAGTGTCTGATTGCATCTGTGCTCCCAGGGAGCCCTTGGAGTGACAGCCTGTCTGGGCACAGTGACGACTGTTGTTCTCAGGCATCGGATGGAGCTGAGGCCTCAGGAAGCAGAGGGGATGGGTGCTTGAGCCTTCATGGTCAGCATATGCTTGTGGGGAGACCCAGGGCAGTGGGACAAAGCACAGGCTTTGCCGCTGGGAAGCTGGGGTGGCTGGTCCCCTTAGACTCTGGGCCTCCCTGGTGTGCATGGTGGGGCAGGAAAGCCCACGTTGCAGGTGGGTAGTCAGTACAGAGAAATTTCTTGGCTTTCAGGTTCCAGAGTAACTGCCCCCACCCTCACTTCACCTCCACTATGAGTAGAGTGTATGGACTGCAGGCGATTTTTTTCTTTCTGCTGGAAAATGGACCATCCCCCTATGCCTCTCCGCCTACTTGGCTCCTAACCCTCGACCCACTCCTGCTCCTTCACAAAGCCAGGGAAGATCTGGGCTGGCGCAGCTCCTGGGTGTCAGTCAGCATGCAGGGGGAGACCTTGCTTAGAAAGCTGCTCCTCCGGAAAGAAATACAAAGTGGACTCTAGTCAGGAATTGCTTCCCTTCCCGCTCCCCCCGCCTTTTTTTTTTTTTTGCAGCGGGGGAGGGGAACGTTTGGCAGCCCTTTGGCCCCTTCTGGCCGCTGGCCCCACATCCCTTCCTGGCTTTTGGGACGAGAGCAGGAGTGAAGGTTGGGGAGTAGGGGGCAGGGGCTGGCAGGCCTCCAGCTGCTGGGCAGGAGAACTGGCCCACAGGCCCTGATTAAGTTGGCCCGAGAAGAGCCTGGGGAGGTTTCTAATTAGTGGACGGGTGTAGGTGTGTCAGCCCGTGTTCATTCAAGGAACTGAGCTCCGGGAGCCAGGAGGCCAAGGAGGGGAGGGCACTGAACCCAGGAAGGCCTTGGTAATTTGGGGAGGGTGGGGGTGGAGGCGAGGCAAGAGGGGGATGTTCCACGTGTTCCCATCCTGATAGGACTTGAAGAGATGGGGACCTTCCATCTGGAGGGGTCCGAGCTGGATTGTGGGGGTGCAGTGAGCAAAGGGGCAACGTCAAGGGTAAATGGCGAAACAAGGATAACTGAAACTTTTATTTTTTCCAAGACATTGTCCACCTCTACCAAAGTGCCTGTAGGGTTTTTTTTTTTTTTTTTTTTTTTTTTAAGTTTTCATCTCTGTTTTAGCCCCAGGATTCTCCCCACTTGACAGGTAAAGAAATTATGGCTGCGTTCAGGTTCAAACACCAAGGCAAACACAGACCATGATGGATGGCCCAGAATGGAGTCCGGCTCTCCAGCTTCTCATTCCAGGGCTCCAGTCCATCAGACGCACACATGCAAAGAAGCAGTGAATTATATACTGCTGCTTGGAAAAGCTCCTTTGCCCTGGGAGGTAGTAATTAAGGCATAACTTCTCAAAAATGTTCCTTTATGCAACTTCCCAGGAAATTTCTTTCAGGTCTATTGTCTTGACTTCTGGGTGGTGGTGCCAAGTTGCCTCTGGATGGTGACCTTGCTTTCTAAGTGCCTGAGGCCAAGACAAAATGCAAATGGCAATTCTTTTGTGCCCTGCCCCAGTCGCCCCCTGATAAGGCTGGGTAGTTTCCATAGCAACAGTGGCAGGGGTGTGTCAGGCAGTATAAAGCTGGGTGGGGGTGGGATGGGCTTACTGGATCCTAAGGGCTTTAGAGGTGGGTGACGAGGGCCTCCTTCCCTGGAAGGTGGGGGTACTGTGGAGATGGGGTGGGGGTGAAGTGAGGGGGAACAGAAGAATGGAAGTGCTGGGGTTAAAAGGCCTGGTTGAGTCTTTCTTTAGGTGATGCCAGTGACAAGACGCTGTTTGGAGTGAGTAAGAGCTATGAGGCTAAACATCCTGGGTTTGGTTTTTGGCTTTGCCATTGCCTACGTGACTTTGTACAAGTGGCCTCAGACCCCATGGCTTCTTTGTCATGTGTGAGAGGGATAAGAAATTAACCACAAGTGATTGGTATTAAAACAAAGTTGTGTACACAAACCACTTAACACAGAAACTGGGTGTTGGGAACTTGGATAGTCAGATGTGGCCATGCAGGTTCTGGTCCCCTCCTTCCTTCTCCCCCTGGTCTCGGCACACAGAATAGAAGGTGAATGGCAAATGCCTAGTTTTGGACGTTTTCTGATTGTCCAAGTTTATTGAGGAGAGACATTTAGGAATCCTGTTTGGGTGTGGCTCACCTGGACGGCCGCCCTTTGCTTGGCAAGTCCATACTGAAGTCCGCGGTGGGGGGTTCTCCAGTGGGCAGACATGGCCTTTGCCCTTGCCAGTCATCACGGTTCTCCCGACGGCTGGCCGTGGCCCACGTGTGCCCCAGAAGTGAGGGTTCTCACCTGGTTCTGCTGGTTGTCTCCGGTTCAGTTTGCTGCCTCCAAACCAGGGGAGCATAACCAGCGGGGACGGCTGATGTGACGCAGCATTATATCAGACAGAATTAGTGAACTTTTAGTTGAAGAAAAGGAAAAGCATGGTGACCTATTTAAAGATACTTATTTATATTCAGGACGCTTCTTGTGCTGGTTTGAGACTGTGGCCGGCAATCCTGGACATCTCTGCAGGTTTTTAGTTAGTTTTTTTTTTTTTTTTTTTTTTTTTTTTTTTTTTTTTTATCCTCCGGGTTCAGTTTGTCAGTATCTGAGAACAGTCTTATTGGCATGGAGAACAGGTGGTCGGTAGCAGAGAGATGAGTAGGTCCCAGCCTTTATTCCTCTCTGAGAGCTGTTTTGCTGGGTCACGTCACTGAAACTGAGTGTAGGGACAGTCATTTGGGTCCCAGGAGAGGGAAGTGACCTTCCTCCCCCAGCCCTTGCTTCCGTCTACTAGCTGCATTTCTGTGCTCCTGACACTTCTGCTGCTCTAGGGCCTCGCTGGTGGGGGAAGGTCAGGAATGTGAAACGAAGTGATATAATGTGAGACTCTAGGTGGGAGATGGTGAGATGCTCTCTGGATAGTCCGCTTTCCTAATGTGTTGAGCACATTTGTGTGCCAACTCTGAGACTAATTACATGAAAAGGCAGCTGTCATTACCACCTGTAACACATGCTTTTTGATGCTGGGGGGGGAGCAGGAAAAGCACTGGAAAAAGTTGAATACTGTCTAAGAAGAAACCAAATCAGTGGAGATGCATATAAAAAGCTAATGCAAATAAATGGGTGGCTCCTTCTGCCACCTTTCGATCAGGAAGTCTGTGCACTTTGTCACTTGCTTTAGTTCTTTCCCATGAAACTCTTGGGTGGCTTCCAACCTGGATCTCTCTTGTCTCCGTTTAAGGCTGCTTTCTCCCTTGTCCTCAAGGAGCCCAACAGGTGTCTCCCTTCCATTGGGCATGACTGGCCCCTGGGTACCTCCGCCAGTTGGCCTCTGTGGGCACCCCCAGAGCCCTTTTGTGCTGCACCAGGAAGAGCCTCTCCCTCTGTTTTCCATTCTTCGGCCTGGGCATCTTGATTCCTTCATCTTCCCCTCCTTGACCTCGTGACTGTGTTCCATCGTCTTCAGTCTTTCGTCTGACTCATTTCCCAGTTCTCCATGCCACACGGACCTGACCGGGAGCCATGTTCTGGGTCCCATTGGCAGCGCTGGCCTCTGAGGGTAGCAGTCAAGTTGGCCATGTGACCATTGTTGGGTCCTCTTCCAGTCAGTGGGGTGCCAAGGCCACCCCAAGTTTACTAATACGCCTCGACAAGGAGGGTGAGGAATGGATGGAATGAGAGAGGTGACTTTTTAAAAAGAAAATGATAAGGAATGCAGAAAAAAGTACTAAGAATAGTATAATAACACCAATTTACCACCCAGAACTGGGAGTGGCTGATATTTTCTCATATTTGTTTCAAGTTTTGTTTTTTTCTGATTCATTCAAATATTTATCGAACAATTAGGGAGCTACAAAGGCATTTAATACATGGTCAAAGAGGTGAGGCAAATGAACAAATAGAAAGAAAAGTTCGCTGAATCACAGCTATTCCAAAGAAAAGTGCCTTCAGAGATGGAGAGTGCCTTCAGCCCAGAAGGGGGCGTGGGTGAGTCAGGAAAAGGGGATGGAGATGAAAATAGAGGCGCCCGCCGGACTGCTGGTGATACTCAGAAAGGACTAGGTTTGTCTCTCCTCTCCCTCTTTCCTCATCTTTGGGCTTAGTTTGCCAGTTGTGCCCAGGATTGTTAAATGCACTTTTTCTGGACATGCTTGCAATTTTGCTTCAATGTCTCCTACAGAATGAGGTCCTTTTGGTGTTTCAGGAGTTCTTTTCTGTGATTGGAAGGACACTTGACCTTTTGATTTTTGGTGTTGATGGTTTTTCCATTCTGGTTTGATTTTTGTGCATTTTTGGCTGGAGTGTCTTGTTAGATTTCTTTACTGGAGCTTTTTCTTCAGTTTCCTCATCTTCAAAATCATCATCATCATCCTCCTCCTCCTCCTCCTCTTCGTCTTCATCATCATTGTTGTCCTCATCAGCAGCAAGTTTTACTTTCTTCTGTGGAAACTTGCTACCACTTCCAGAGGCAGGAGGCTTTCCAGACATACTTAGGAGTTTCACCGCCTCCTCTCCGGACCCCGCATCTTCCTGCACAGCAGCCAAGTGCTGTCCACTACTATGCACAGGCCCTGAACCACACTTCGACTGTAAGACCACAGGCAGTGTTATTTCAAAGCCACCAATGGCTACCGTTGGCTGTACAGACATTTTCAGAGTTGCCAGTGTCACTTCAGTTGGACTGTCTTCATAATTCATTGCCTCTGCTTCAACACAGTGTAGTTCATGTTTTTTAACAGCCCCTAAACCGGCCATTTATAAAGACCATGGGTGCTGATTTTCATCACTGTCTGCCTTAAAGAGATAATCTTTGCCTTTAGTTCACAGCAGTGCTGGAGGTTGGGAGTCCAAGGTCAGGGGACGGGCATGGTCAGGTGAGGGCTGTCCTCCAGGATGCACACAGCCTGGTTGTATCCTCAGAGGGTGGAAGGGCCTCTTCACATCTTTTTTTTAAGCTTCCCCTGATTGCCCTCCCTACCAGCCTCCTGTTACTGTCCCTTCTCCCCAGAGGTGACCATCAACATGCATTATTTAATGTTTCTCTTTCTTATCTAAACAGACTTGGTAATGGGTGGGCATTGTTAGGCTTGTTCTCTGAAGGCAAATTGTGAATGTACATAAAATCTCCATTTCTTCCCTGTCAACCTCAGGGCTTTGAGATCTATTCGTGTTGAGTGGATCACAGGTGAGAGCACAGGTCAGAGTTATCCTTTCTAACTGCTGTGTATTATTCCACAGATTTACATATCCACTCACCTACTGAGGGACGTTTGCTTCCAATTGCTAGTAGTTTTTTATCAGTATGAATAATGCTGTAGTGAACACTGTTGTGTGTGTGACCTTGCACGCATGTCTCAGAGAAGCGGAATTGCTAGATCAGGCACATTCTCCCTGCTCCCACAGCTCCTGGTCCAAGTTTACACCAAAGCATACACTACACTCCCTTGGGCCCTCAGCAGATAGGTCACCTTGCCGGGTGCATGGATGGCTTTAGTTGAACCA
This sequence comes from Anoura caudifer, assembly GCA_004027475.1. Taxonomy (NCBI): domain Eukaryota; kingdom Metazoa; phylum Chordata; class Mammalia; order Chiroptera; family Phyllostomidae; genus Anoura; species Anoura caudifer. The sequence continues at coordinate 299,992 of PVKU01000207.1, read as the reverse complement.
GAGGAGAAATGTTTGGGGATTGTGAAAAGGAGAAAGCTGATAGTGCTGTTTGCCATCTTGTTATCAATTTCTGTGGCTCTTCAAGGGCAGCCTGGCTCACAGAGTCCCAGAGGACCTTGGCTGAATTTGAGCTTGTTTTTGTTTTCTCAAACTGTCTGCCTTAGCCCTGACCCTCCTCAGGCCTTTGCGATTCCAGGAATGACCCTGGTGTTTATAAAGCAGCCCTTTGAGAGTGCATAGGCAGGGAGGCTCCGGGGGGCTGTGCAGTTTCTGCTCACTCAGGAGACGGCAACGTGAGGGCATGCTCCAGAAATTGGCATGAGGCCTGGCCAAGAAAGGCTCCTCCATGTGCATCCAAGCACACGTGTGTCTGTTTATGAATCCATGCGTTGAGTTGAAAGAGCTTACTCAACTGAGTCTTCACATAGCAGACCTTCGAAGCCATATCTCTTGATAAGAAGAGGCATCTTTTTCCTCATCACCAAGAAGTTCTTCAAGAAACTGAGTCAGGAGAGAGGATCACGTAGGGATGGGGCCCTGGGAATGCCTGAGCTTGAAGGGGACTGTTAAAAATACAGATTCTTTGACCTTTGTCCAGACTGTTGTCTTTGAACTTCTGGTGCTGGAGTTCAGGATGTTATTTTTAGACAGCTTTTCAGTTGATTTTTCAATGAACAGCTATGTTTGCAAACCAGTCACCTGGTCGAACTCCCTTGATTTACAGATGAGCACACTGAAGCCTACGCATCTGAGCTTCCTGCAGGCATTGCTCAGAGCCTTGGGCCTCCAGGCTGGCACCATTCTTCCTACCACACTAGAACTGGTTGGCCAAGGCTTTTGAGTCCAAGAGCTGGTGTTCCAAAGGAAAGTTAGGAAGGATTCAGGGTGGCTTGGCAGGTGGTCGGCTCTCTGCCCTGTGTGATGGTGGGGGCCTCTGTCTACTGGCCATTCCACTCAGAGTTTACTGAGCTCTTCAACACTTGGCTGGGTGACAGGCCGGTTATAGCTGTGCTACAGAGAGATGATCCCCAGATGGGAAAGGCCAGTTCCGGCCCTTGTGTGGTGTAACCTGGAGGAATTGTGAATCTGGAAGGTCTGAGGAGGCTGGTTGTAGCCATTGCCTCCCATGAGGGGAATTCAAAGAGAAGGAACCACCTCCTTTTATTTGGAAACCATGCTGAGGGGCCACTGGTCTGCTCTCAGGGGATTTCTCCCAGGTCATGGAGGCATCTGAGAGATGCCAGGTTTGCTTAGCTGGCTCCCTTGCAGGGAGCAGGGGCTCAGAGTGGGAAAGAAGGGGAAGGGAGTTCAGGATGAAGCTGGCTGTCTGCAGGGGGTGGATGGACCGAGCTGGAGAGCACAGCGAAGTAAGCTAGGCTGTGTCCTTGGTGCTAGCCAGCACCACAGCGGCCCTCCCGTGTGTATGCACTTCCACTTGCTGTCTCTGACCTTCTGAAAACCAGGTGTCACTCACCCAGAGACACTCAGGTTAAACTTTAGCTGAAAAATAACAAATAGGCCCCCTTGCCCACCTCATTTCTGACTTCTGCCTCCCTTCCCACCTCCCAGTGTGGCCTGAATTATCCGCCCAGCCTCTTGGTGGGCTGTGTTATTGAACATAGTGGCTACATGCTAGGAGTTAGGTGACCACAATCAGCCATCCAAAGAGCCTGGCTTCAAATTCTACCAACAAAAGCCATTTCCCTTGAGTGTTGGTGAGTTTGCTTTGCGCCCTGTCCCACTGTGCATGCATGGCAGTTACGAGCCGCCGTTGGTCCCCCTCCCTCCCAACCTCTTTCCCTCCTTCCCTCCTTCCTTTCCCTAAATTCTGTCAACAAAGTTAATTTAGGCAAATCCATATTTGCCCAAAGACTTCCATCAAATGGTAGAGATTTAGCAACATAAAGGATTTATCTAATCAGTAAAATCAAGGTTTAGAAGAAATGAGCAAATAGGCAGAACTCTCTTACAACTTGTTTCCTCCTTCATTTAGTCATTTTACAGAATCAATATCACCCCCCCCACCCCCTGCCCACTGTCTGTCAAATATAGCTTTCCTTTACCCATTCAGGAAATAGTGTATTTCTTCTAAAGCTTGATTGTTTCCACATTGGGAATTTGGGTGATAATCATATTATATCCTATTTAAGTAGCAGCCTTCACTTTATTTAGGATTATTATTCCCATTTTCCAGACGTGAGAAATGAATGCTCAGAAAAGTTACAGGGTTTGGCCAAAATGACCGTTTTATAAGTGGCAAAACCAGGACTAAAATTCCAGGCTCTTGACTCGTAGAGCTGTCTGCCCGATTGGGTTTGTTAATGAATGTCCGCTGTCATGGGTGTTGATAGAGAAGTTGTCCAGGAGGGAGGAAGAAGATGATAGTTTCATTCTTTTGCTCAACTTAGGTTAAGGATAAGTGCTTTTTGGGAGAAGTCACCGAGGAAGGCTGGAACCAGGAAGGCAGCCAGCACCCTCCTGTCCTGTCAGCTGGAATCCCTTGGTGAAGGGCTGTTACCTGTTGAGGGAGGTAAATCCATTGGAAGGAATGGTAGATGCGTGGTTGGATTAGGTCATCTCTCTGGTGCCCCCAGCTCTTGGATTTCCAAGTAACCATGAGACGGACTAAGGAGGAGGTTAGAAAATGACTAGGTTATTTTCAGAAGAAAGAAAAGACGAAAGGAGACGCGTTAACCTGTTGTGAAGATGTGTGATGGTTCTGGAAAAAGGTCCCCTTTTCTCACCAGGCTGGCACAGGAATGGGTGCCTCACATTCTAAGCAGGAAGGACCCTAAGGTGCCTCCTTTAGGTCAGGGGTTGCTAACTGTCCAATGGAGCACAGAGGTGAGAGCATCACAGGAGGAGAAAATGAAGTTTCATGAGTGCAAGGATCTGCTGGACACAAGAGTTTTCATTCACTGAGTAAGGCTGTCAGTGCTACGATGAAAAAGATCACAACCAGGGGTGGGGAGGGCTAGGCTGAAATGAAGTAATAAAACCAGGGTGAGATATGAGTGCATAGAGGTACACCAAGCTCTTTCTCCTAGAGTGTCAGCTCCCAGCTGCCCTCCTTGGCTGGATTAGTGAGGCTGGGTAAGAGGACAATGTGGAGATCCCATGCCCCTTGGGAAGAACCTCTGGTGGTGGCAGAGAGATTGTGTGTGCTCCTGTAGACCCCGATGGTGGTCCTTCTGGGTTTGCTATCTATAAAATGGAACCGCTTGTCCATTTCCTCGCATTCCACAACCCTTTCAGGATGGGACTTCTCCCAGCTCTTCCTGCCCTCCCTAGAGGAGACTGGGGCTCTCTATTCTCCTCTCATGTCTTTGGAAAAGCCTTACCTTCTGCACATCATCAGGAAGCGCCCTGCTTCAGCGTGGACCCATTTCCTGAGTCTCTATGCAGAGAATAGCTAATGCTTCCTAATCTTCGGGAAAATCTCTTCATGGGCCTTGGAGGTCCCTGGCGGTCACCTCCAAGCCTGAAGCCTTTTCCAGCTATGTGATTTGGCTTTAAGCACTGTTACTTGGAGTGACTTTTGTACTGCATCCCATGGAGCTGCATACATAAGTGGTTGCTTAATAAATATTATTCTGAACCTAACTCTCTTAGGCAGAAAAAAAAGGCATCTTGGTATTTTTGTTCTGAGGGCAAATTCCATCTCTAGCTGGAGTTCTACATCTGGAATGTTTCCCTGTGGACGGCTTCTGTCACCTATGAGAACGTATGGGAGGAACTCGCTAATGTGTGATCAGGCCCTGTCTGACCGAGTGTGAGGGGCTGTGGGGGTACTCCCTCCCTTGGAGGAGGGGTGGAAGCAGCTAACCGTCTGTTGGAATCCTCCCGGCCATCTATTGGAGGTGGCTGCTCTTTGTCGGTTTGCATTTTACAGATGAGCAACGGACGCACAGAGAGCTTCGAGCCACATATCGCCGAGCGCAGCACAGCTAAGGGGTGAAGCGGGGATTCAGTCGTGGGGTGAGACTTAGGAGCCTGAATTCTTGAACCTCTTTGGTGGGGGATAGTAATAGTCAAGGAATCAAGGCTTCTCCCAGCCGACAGTCCTTTCTGATCTCTGCCCAGTGAATTATTTCCTTCCCCTTCCCAGGGCTTTACTTCAGGATGCGAGCGTCAGCAAACCAGGCCCGTGGACTTCCTCATCTAACTGGCATGTTCGTTGGCAGTGATGAGATCAATAAAGGAATGGAATGAAACATATCTTTGAATCCAGGTGGCCTCCGTGTGGGTGGACAAACTGACCTTTACCTCAGAGAGGTTGGGGGCATCTCAGGACAGGAATTCACCTTCTCCTGGGGGAAGCCTGCCCAAGAAACCCCCCTCTCCTGTACCTAGATCAGAGCTTCGTTAATGACTTTTGTGGGTCCCTTCCTCTGTAAAAAATGTTCTAAAATCCCATTTTATAACTGTCTTATGGCTGTGAAGCTATCAGTATTTGTACAACATATTAAGATATTTTCTTGGACCTCATTTTTCCTTCTGATTTTACAAGACCCCTAGGCACAGAGCCTGCTGTGCCCCGTAAATGAACGGGCCCGGCCCAGAGCCCGCAGGCCTGGCTCCCATTCATCTGTGTGCCTCTCTTTTCCATCAGACTTGTTTCCAGGGCTTACAGAGGGCCTGGCATTGTTCTGAGCGCTGACCTCTAGGACTTGGCCAAGGAGGGCATCTTTGGCTCTGTCAGTGGTACGAGTGCCCGGGAGAGCTCAGGGAAGAGGGGGCAGCAGGCTGCGTCGTCAGGGATGCCCAGGGGAGATCCCTCCCACAGCAGAAAGGTAGACTGGTAGGCCAGAAGTGTGCCTGGGCTGAAGCACTGGGGTCCTTGCTGCGGGTGGGGAACAGAGTGGAGCCCAGATCTGCTTCAGGTGGGGACTGGGACTTTCAGCACTGGGCTGGAACATTTTTAGGCCTCCGGATGAAGTTTAAGTCCTCAACAGTGGTTATTCACTTGGGCAGTTTTTCCTCCCAGGGGCGTTGACAGTGTAGGGAATCAGTTTTGATTGCTACGACGAGGGAGGGTGCTGCTGGAGCATAGTGGGTACCGGCCCAGGAGGCTGCTCAGCGTCCTGCAATGCACAGGGCAGCCCCTGTGAGGGGTCATCTGGCCCCAGCATCAGTAGTGATGGATTGGGAGACCCTGGTTCAGAGGATGTTCCAGGCATTGGGTTCAGGTGAGTGGAACCTCCCCTTCTTCAACCAGAGAACATGTGATTACAGCCACAGTGGAGACCAGCAGTCTTAACGGGGCCTGGGGGCAGGCAGAGAAGCCTCTGCCCCAAAAGAGAGGAGCCAGGTGCACTTCTGGGAGTCACAGGTTTCTGAGAGCAGAGTGGATGGTTCCAGAAATGGTGGCAGTGTGCTGTACCAGCTGATTCCCACAGCCTTGTCTTATCTAATTCCCACGTGAGCGGAACACAAGGTCTTGAGTGCTGCACCTGGTGTTGAGGTCTCCAGAAATTCTCTCTTCCACCGTTGGCAGGAAGCCAGCTGGTCAGGGTGCCGTGAGGATGGGGTCACGCCAAGGGTGGCCTCAGGTACAGGGGTTCGGGCAACCAGGAGGTTCCCGTTGGATCCTGGGTGGTTCCATTGCAGCAGTGGAAAAAGGATTTTCTAGGCACCTTCCTGTCCTCATCCTGTTATCCCTGGGCCAGCACCTGCAGGGACGGGGACAGGAAGCCTGAGACTGTCACACCAGGTCTAGTGCAGAGAAGCCTGTAAATGACAGGAGAACTGAGATGGTGAGAGTGGGCTTGGCCACCCCCCACCCCTTACTTGTGCCAACACTGGCTTATGATTTAAAGATTAATATGAAAGAGGGGAGTTACTGAGTCAGACCATCATATTTATTTTGCAGGTTTTTCTCAGACTCTCCCAAGCCTCTCTTCTCCAGCCTCCTGCCCTCCCCCTCTGTTATCTGAAGGGAGAAGGGGTTGGGGTCTTCTTCACCGTTGACCCCACTTGCCTTACCGGCCCCAGAGGACACCCCTGTGCAGACCTGGTGGGACAGAGAAAGTTTGTGCAGCCAGGCAGGGCTCCTCCGTGTCTCCATCCCGACCGGCAGCTGAGCTCAGGAACTAGGACCCCTCCTGCCTCTGGATTTCTGCTGTTCTGGCTGCAGGGGCCGAAAGAGGAGGGTGCAGCGCGAGAGGAAAGTTGGGATGGATTGATGGGCCTGGTTGAATGGGATGGACCAGGACTCCCGCCCAGTGTAGTGGCAGTTGCTTCAAATCAGCCTTCCCCTGCGGGTGGTGTTGGACTTTTGGAATAGGATTTAAGCTGTACTTGGTTTACGTATGGTAAAACCCAGGCTACCCAGAGCCCCTGGGGAAATAGCCATTCTAGAGGGGAAAATTTTCCAGTGTTCAGAGGACTGACTTATTTAAATATTTCCATTTTTATTTTTCTAAAGTTTAATGATTTGGGGATAGGATTTTTTTTAATGTTGAATATTTGGCATGTTAATCCCTTTCCCATTTTGGACAGTACCACAAGGTCGTCGTCATCATCACAACTCTCGTTTGGGGCCACCTAGCATGGAAGTCCTCAGGGGTCACAGATGGGTGCAGAGTTGTTTCTATGCCCTAAATGTCCCTAAAGTTCTTAGGTTTCTTTTTTTTAAGTGTGTGTATGTCCTCTTTCCTCCCTGCCATTTGATGCTTCTTGCCTCCATCTGCATGCCTTCCTTTTTTTCGTCCTTTTAATTTCGTTGATTTTATTCTGCGGCGGCCTCAGAAACTGGTCCGTGGCTGGGAACCGTCGGGGCTCACACCCCTTGTCTCCCGCGTCTTGTGAGCGAGGCACCCCCACGCCCCCTCCCGATGAGGCACGACGTGGTGCCAGCTCTTCCGCTGCTCAGAGGCTTATCTTCCTCTGCTTCCTGGACTTGGTCGGGTCCCACGGTTGTCTAGGTAGCGAGAACTGAGGCAGTTGTCCTCTTCATCATCATTGTCGTCGTTGTCATCAAAGTGATCTCTGCCACCAGCACGACATAGAGTTGCTGTGTTCCAGGCCATAGCCTAACTGCTTTATCAATGACACGGGCTCTATAGTTCTGTGAAGTAGGAACTGTTATTATCTATCAATGTATGGTCAAGGAAACGGGCACGGTGAGGTTCTGTGCAGGAGAAATGCTGCTGGTACAGAAAGCGGCAGAGCTGGGTTGTCACCCGTGGGCACCCACTTCCCCAGTGCTTCTGGTCTGGAGGTAATGGGCCAGTCTGGAAAGTGGGGCAGCCTGGAAAGGAATCTGCGGAAGCCAGTGGGCGCCAACCGGGCGTCGGGCCCTGAGCGAAGGAAAGATGGGAACGAAGGAGGGAGATGGGAGCGAAGGAAGGAGATGGGAGCCAGCCTCTATTGGACATTCTGTTTGCCGGGCATCATGCTGGTGCCTGGTCCCCTGGAATCAAGTGCCAGCTCCCCAGGGCACAGAGGCATGTCCCATCCCTCAGCTCATGAGTGAGTGGATGCCACCACTCACAACAACCTTGTCCTTTATAGGAAAGGGCTGGCTCCTTCCACCATACACGACACTGCCCAGGGCAGGGACCACCTGAGCCCACCGCACTGTGCCTGAATTCTAAAGGGACTGCCACATACTAGGAACTTAGCCTGAAACTTGTGTGTAGAAATACTTTAAGAGCCATTCATCTGTATTTGGGGCTGTGAGTTTCTGAAGGTGTGTTGAAAGGGAAGAGGAAACGTGCAAGATTTGTTTAGAAACACTCACTCTGCACCCCCGGGTCTTGTTGGGACCTGCGGGGTAGCTGCTCTGGGCGGGTTGGTCCCAGGCCATGTTTGCTCTGCTGTGTTTACAAGGGGCTGTTTGAATCCCTGCCCTCCTAGCGTTCAGGGGACTTGGCTCCCCAGTTCCCACCCTTCCACAGCATTCTGATCTTCTGGCTCATGGCTGTCTGGACGTGCCTGAGCCAGTGTGAGACCTTGGTAGCTGGGGGCCACTCTCAGGGCCCCCTCCTCCTGAGCTGTGCACACAATAGGAGCTTTTCCCTGTTATTGACTTATTGGTGGTTTAAGAAAGTCAAAAGAGCTCTGACCAGTGTGGCTCAGTGAGTTGGGCATTGTCCCTCAGAGCAAAAGGTCACCGGTTTGATTCCCAGTTAGGGCACATGCCTGGGTTGTGGGTTTGATCCCTAGTTGAGGTACATGTGAGAGGCAACCAATCGATGTTTCTCTCTGTCTTTTTCTCCCTCCTTTCCCCTCTCTCTAAAAATAAATAAGTACGTATTAGAAGAGACTTCATGGGTGTTCTTTGGCCAAATGTCTAGATGTGATAAGATGAAACTTCGAAGTTGAGCAGGTCATCATTCCCATTCTTGGGGCTCTTGGTATCCCAGGGTTGGCAGTGGGATGCATAGACTCACGTGGGGACAGGTCTGGGTCACCGGGGTACTGCTGCAGCGGCCGAAGGGGAACTTGAGAAGGGGCAGGCAGGCAAATTAAGACTCACAGCAGGGGATGCTGGGAACTGTAGGTTCTGGGGGCGACATGGCTCCACCTTCTTCATGTTTTAAAATTTCACCCAATCCGTGCCCTTTCAGACCATGAATGATGAGTCCTTAAACTGGGGGTTAGTGACAGGTGACTCTGGGAGGTCTTCCTAGGGGGAGAATGACGGACCCCAGAAGGGACTTAATCCCGTTGCATGGTGAGGGCCTGAAGACAGAGTCATCCCTCTGTGCTCCTCTGCTCAGCTCCCCACTCCTGGGATGGAGGCAGAACAGAGCAGGCATCCCAGGCAGGCATTTAAGGGAGGGCGTGGATAGGGCCCCCGAAGAGTTGCCATGTAACCGACGTTGCCAAGCCACGTGTGTCGCCCCCACGATTGCTTAGATGCTAGTTCTCTCCGCCGCCCTCTCTATCAGAGGCCCAGACAGTCCCCGCAGGGCCCATCTCTCTGGAATTTCTTTGCTTCTTCTCTGCAGACAATGGCGATGACCACTCTGAGGTTGATGACCACGGGGACGGGACCATGCTGGGAGGTGGAGGCAGTGCCGGCCGGAAGGCCTTCACGTCAGGCATGAAGGAGATGGCCGTGTTACGGGAGAAGGTCACTGACCAGCAGCGCCAAATGGGCAAAGGTGGCAAGCATCAACCCGGCCCTGAGGACTCCAAGAAGCTTCGGCCACCATCTGCCAGGGTCAGAGGGGGTAGGGTCTAGCTGGAGGGGGGTGGGAGGACATGCGGAGGGAGTTTTACAGTGGGGGAGGGCACCCTGATAAGATGTATGAGAAGGCAAAGCACTTTCCGGTTTTGCCCTTAACGTATTCAGTGACCTGGAGGCCAAACAGCTGATGAGCATCTCTTCTGAGGGGCCTCGGTATCTCTGGCTGCGAAATGAACTGGACACATGGTTTCTTGCAGAGCTTTCCTTCCAAAGCCTCCACATTTCTGCTTGGCTTTGGAACACGGGTGCTGGACATGGAGAGGGAGCCCCCTGATTTTGCTCACTCGGGTTGCGATGTGCTCCCCTTTCTTGGCTTCCCCTCTTCCTCTTTCCAGCCTGGCTCTGCTGTCTTGGGTCTTGGCCCCAGCTGGGTTTATGGAAGGGAATGGGACTTGGGCCACTAGGCTGGGGTAGGGATATCCAGAGACAACCACTTGAATTTAGTGTTTGCAAGCAGATTCTGTCTTGACTCCTGAAAGCCATCAGCACAGCAAGGAGAGGAGTGAAAACTCGCAGCCATATGACCTTCTTTTGGGGTGGGTGGGACACACTGGCATGGTAGTGAGCCCACTGGGCTGGGGGGTCAGAAGTCCCTCGTTCCACCAGCTAGCTACCTTTTTTTTTTTTTTAAAGGTAGCCTTTAAAAAAAGATTTTAATTTATTTATTTTTAGATAGAAGGGAAGGGAGGGAGAAAGAGAGGGAGAGAAACATTGATGTGCAAGAGAAACATCGATTGGCTGCCTCCTGCACACCTCCAATCAGGGACCGGGCCTGCAACCCAGGCCTGTGCCCTGACCAGGAAGTGAACCAGCAGCCTTTCGATTCCCCCTTTGGGTTTGCGGGACGATGCCCAACCCACTGACCCACAGCAGTCAGGGCTGAGTTTCCCCCTGGGGTTGCTCCCAGGGCCATTCTCTCAGCATCCTCTGTGCCTTCTGTGCCCACAGACCCCCTGCCAGCAGGAATTGGACCAGGTCCTGGAGCGGATCTCTACCATGCGCCTTCCAGATGAGCGGGGCCCTCTGGAGCACCTCTATTCCTTGCACATCCCCAACTGTGACAAGAACGGCCTGTACAACCTCAAACAGGTGAGAGAGGATCTCCCTGGGCCTCTGGGATGCGTTGTTCCTGCCCCACCCGCCTGTAACCACCAGAGGTCTGAGAGCTGAGTGCCAGAGAGCTAGGCTCCCCTTCCTGGCTGCAAGCCTGGCGGAGGCTGATTCCACTTGCCCAGCCATCCGCCAGTAGCGGTTGGTGCCCAGGTTGGGAGGGAGCCTCTTGGAGAAGAGATGTGGGCTGACACCAACCAACGAGTCTCAGCCTTTACTGAGCATTAGAATCACCTGGAGCTCATTCCCAAGCCCGACGCCCCCAGAGACTGCCATGCAGAAGGTTGGGTGGGACCAGGTGTTGGCATTCCCAGCATGCTCCCAGGGCATGCTGATGGCCCATCCGCCACTCTCCCAGAATCACTGATTTAAACCATTGACCAGCTGCTCTGGTTTTCAAGGATCTCAGGGGATGGAGAATCAGAGAGTCAGAGAAAGGCCACTTAAAATGGTTGTAAAAGACGGTGATGGAACAGCACTGTAGGTCCATTACAGAGCATGAGGGAAGTGTAAGTGAACCACCCAGAACCGCCCCCCCCCCCTCTGTTCCAGTGCCTTCTTATCATCAGTGTGTATGGGTGCCATTTCTCTTTAACAGTATCAGTGTTTTCTCACGGCCACGTGTAGCTGGTAGTGATGGTTGGCTGTTCAGTATTGGTCACTTGTCTTTTGAGCAGCCCACCCCTCCCCTCCTCCTACTCGTCCGTCCCACTTTATCTCGAGAACAAGTATCTATAAACGCCTTTCACTTAAGGCAGAGAGAGCCTGGGAGGGAGAAAGGGGCAAGGAGTGTGGGTCCCCTGGGCTCCTGGTTTCAGGTGCTGCTCATGGGGACCCGCGGGGCAGCTTTAACCGTCACGGATGTCAGGGCTGCACCCTCGGAGTTTCAGTTTATGAGTCCGGGTGGTTGCCGGGCACCGGGATTTTCAGAGTTCCCCGGGTGAGCCCAGTGGGCGGTCAGGGTGGAGGTAGAAGGAGGACGTGCGGAGCCGGAGGTGGGGTGTGGGGTTCTGCTGATCCTGGGGCAGAGGTGTCTCCTGCCCACGTCCTTCACAGCGCACCTTGCCCCTCTCGATGTCAGTCTGGCCGTAAAGGCTGTTGGTGCACGTGCCCTCTGAACATAACCCAGCTACCTTATTTGGAGCTCAAGAGGAGAAATAGTGGTCTTTTCTAATACCAACCAACCAACCAACCAACCAACAAAATGGGCTGTGTGCTGTACCCACGGGTAACTAAAGGGGTTTGCGAGAGTCCTTGGTTTATGGGCAGAGCAGGCACCCTGGGAGGGGCAGGCGTCTCAGCTCTGGCTCTTCCTGGCTGTGTGACATTGGGCAAGTTACTGAAGCCACCTGTGTCCTGTGTCATCCTCTATAAATTGGTGACGTAATGGGAATGCCCAAGGTGGCAATGAGGATTAAATGAATGTGAGAGTTAGATATAAATTGTAACCAAGCAGCATATAGATTGCTTACATGGTGCCTGGCCCATAGTAACACCTGTGTTAGTGTTGGCTTTTACCATTACGTGCATTTTTCATCTCGGGCTGTGACTGAACTACTGTGTGCCAGGTCCCCCTGCAGCTGAGGGGCTGAGTCTTTTCATCTTCGGGCACCTCCACAGTGGTGCACATCGGAGTGTGGTCCCTGATCAGCAGCTTCAGGGTTAGCTGTGCCCAGTTTCAGGCTCACCCCTGACCCACTGACGGGAATCTGACTTTTAGCAAGATCCCCTGGCGCACACGTTTAAGGCTGAGAAGCGTCATCCTGCAGCCCTGGCTCAGTGCGCAGGGCGCTGCTCAGTAAACGGTTGGGTTGATGGCGGAACGAAAGCGGGCAGCTGCCGGGTGGCTTCCATGGTTTCTTCTTCTCTCTCTCCAGTGCAAGATGGCTGTGAATGGGCAGCGCGGGGAGTGCTGGTGCGTGAACCCTAACACCGGGAAGCTGCTTCAGGGATCCCCCACAGTCCGTGGGGACCCGGAGTGCCATCGCTTCTACAATGAGCGGATGCAGTAAACCGCAGCTGGCCGGTGCCTGGTATCCCCCCACCACCTCTCCAAACATGGGCAGAGAGAGGAGAGAGCTTGTGTGGTGGGCGGGGGAGGATTTCCCAGGAGTTTTGACACATGTATTTATATTTGGAAAGAGACCAGCACCGAGCTCCGCACACCCGCCGCCTTGCCCCTCCCAGCGGGAGAGGCCACACCCCCTTTCTGGAGTCGCTGCTGGGAGGAAGGGGTGCATGCAGAGGCGGCTGGGGTCCAGGTTTGGGAGGGGGAAAAAGAAATTTTATTTTTAAACCCCTGTGTCTCTTTTGCTTAAAATTAAAGAAAAGAAAAATAAAGCGTGTGTCTTGCCTGAGTCTTTGGGGTCCCCCTGACTCGCCGGGAAGTGGGAAAGGCACAGCCTCGGCTTCCCATCATGAAACAAGACGGATGGGGCAGGAGGAAGGCAGATCTCCCCCCAGTGGCCTTGGCCTGTGGGAACTTGAGGTCCCTGATCCAGGTGGGTCCTTCCCTCACAGCCCAGGACCCGGTGTCTCCAGCCTGGACCCCTAGCCAGGGCCCTGGCCTCCACCAGACCCCGGTGGGCACTGATGGGGAGGGGGTGTCTGTTTTCCTCTCACCCACTTTCAGGTGATACTCCAAAGGGAGAAACACTGGAATCGGGGGTCTCTCGCCCCTGAAATAAAAGCTTCCTTCTGTGCAGGCAGATGTCCACTCAGCCCCCAAGGAAAGGGAATGGGGCAGCTGAGGGCCAGTGTGCTCACAGAGGCACCGCCTCAGACTTCAGGGGCAGGTCTCTGAGGGCCCAAGTTACTGGACCCAGAACAGCAAGTATTACAGGGACAAGAAGGTCATGAGGCACAGGTGCAGTTTTCTGTTTCCGAAGCAGAATTCCATGCAAGAGTTCTCCCCACTGTGTTCTGTTGGGCCCTCAACCCCTGGTGAATTACAGGGGGCTCACGAATAAATTTGCAGTGGGCCACGGGGGAAGGGAGGTCCACTGTCCACCCTCTTCCCCTCCCCAACAGGAGGTGCAGAGCCGCACCTCTCGTGACACCCCCTCTTCTGTGCCAGGAGTGAATTCCTTCCTGCCACAGGACACCTGGGTGAGAGGAGCTTCTCTTCTGGGAGTAGAAGGAAAAACTAGGTCCCCGGAGGCAGACAGACCCCTGCCCAGTTGTGGTCCCTTAGCTAGTGGCCTACCACCTGGAAAGTACATTAATTCAGTCAATCTTCATGAATCCACAAACGAGGTGTTATTACTAGCTCCACTTCAGAGATGAAGACAAGGCCCCTATAGCAGTGCCCAATCGCCAGCCCGCACCTGGAAGCCCCTAACCTTCCAGGGGTGTGGGTGCTGCTCAGCCTTGAGTTAAACCGCTCCTGTGAGATGAGTGGAGAGGCTGCAGCGCTTTGGGCCCCTGGCTTGGATCTCGGGGTCTGATTTTCTTTTCTCCACCGTGGGGTGCTCCGTCTCCCCTCTCCCGTCCGCTTAGCTATAGTCAGCTGCTGTTCTGGGGTGGAGCGGCCCCTGCTGGCTCTCTGGGGAAGTGTAGTGCTCAGCCTTGACTCACATTTGAATGACTGAGGGCATTGAAAAAAAAAATGCGCCCTTGCCTCACGTTTAAATATTCTGACCTGATTGGTCTGGAGTGGAGCCCAGAAGGGGGTTTTATTTTTGAAAGTTTTCCCAGGTGATTTTAATGCAGAGCCAGAGGGGAGGCAAGAACACTGGAGTCAGGATGCCTGAATTTGAATCCAGTCTCGTTACTTATTATGCCAGTACTCCGCAGCTATGCCACCTGCCTTCTCTGAGCCTCAGTTTTCTTCTGTCTAATGGGGATGATTTCAGCCTCAAACAACAGGTTGGTATCAATGTGAGGTGGTGGATGTGAACGCGCTTTGCAAACTGGAGGGCTGTATAAAATGGAAGGGATTGTCATGGGCTTATCGCTGGGGTCAGCCCTCGTGCCAGCCCTTATATTCCATGGCTGCCAGCTTGGGCCATTTCTGGAACATTTTTGTAGAATGCTCCAGAGGATGCTGCGTTCTCTCTGCCCAGTTCTGTGTCACTTGCCCGGTTCCCTAGTATGCGCTCTGAACCCTGTGCAGAGAGGGATTTTATGCGTGTGTGAGCAGCATTGCCCAGCGGCTCTAGCTACAGGAATCACACTGATGTGTGAATGACCAGAAGCCTTTGCTGAGGGAAAGTATAATTGCCCCCATGTAGCAAGATGGTTGACTGGGCAGGGATCTTGGAGATGTCAAGCCTATTGCTTGCTTTCTTGAACTACCTACCTTGTAAAAGTTTGAAACCTGGCGGTTGGTATTCTGGGGTTATACTGCCCCTGTGTGGCAGTAAAGGAAACTGCAGCTGAGCTTCCGTGGCCTCTGTCTATTTTGCTTAAGAGGTGGTCCCAGGGGTCTAGAATGAGTCCGCCGGGAACGCTTGGCTTGTTAAACTTGGGGAATTGTAGGACCTATACTGGGGCTAGAATCTTAGGATGGGACTGGGAAATATGCGTTAAAATCTGCCTCCTGGGCGATTCTAATTTGTAGAGTCACCTGACTTCTAGGTGACCTCATTTGCAGGATTCAGAGTAAAATGAAAATCCAGAGTCCCTCATTCAGAAATTGTTACGCGTTTCATGACAGCAACAGCAAAGCATTAAGTGAAGCACGGGCCCTGGGTGACTGCACAGGTTGCATGCCCAGGAAGCTGGACCTGTGCTGGTGCTCTCTGAACGCAGAGGCTCTTCCCTGTTGTGACCACATCTGTCCGATGCATCTTGAAAATTAGCTACATACGATGTGGTAGTTGAGAGCATCAGCTTGGAGGGGAGGTGTTCTTGGAACAGAACTTGGACTCTACTACTTATGGCTTATGTGACTTCAGGCACCTTTCTAACCTCCGAACCTCATTTATTTCATCTTTATTATTTTTTTTACATTCTTTTTTAAAAAATATTTTATTTATTTATCTTTAGAGGGGAAGGGAAGGAGAGAGGGAGAGAAATATCAATGTGTGGTTGCCTTTTGTGCGACCCCTGCTGGGAACTGGCCTGCAACCCAGGCCTGTGCCCTGACTGGGAATCGAACCGCGATCCTTTGGTTCACAGGCCCACGCTCAATCCACTGAGCTACACCAGCCAGGGCTTTACATTCTTTTTTTAAAAAGATTTATTTATTTTTAGAGAGAGGGGAAGGGAGGGAGAAAGAGAGGAAGAGAAACATCAATGTGTGGTTGCCTGTCTCACACCCCCTATGGGGGACCTGGCCTGCAACCCAGCCATGTACCCTGAATGGGAATCGAACCAGCCACCCTTTGATTTGCAGGCCATCACTCAATCCACTGAGCCACACCAGCCAGGGCCATTTATTTCATCTTTAAATATTGGGATAGTTTCTGCCTCAAAGAATTGCTTTGAGAATATAAAATAACTTCTGTCATACAGTAAGTGTTGCCTGAATGTAGTTGGTAGTGTATCCTAGACTTAGGGTTTTAGTATATGATGTTAAAAGTGATTATGGTCCCTGTCCTGAAGGGCTGACATTCTCAAGGAGGGAAAAACCATGTAACTCCATGTTGACCACAGGTGTGATGGAGGTGTGCCCAGGTGCAAGTAGGAAGACTAGCTGTGCCTCAGAGGGGTGCAAAGACAGACTTGTAAGGAGGAAGTAGGAATTCAGGGAAAGGAGTAGTGTGTGTGCGTGTGTGTGTGTGTGTGTGTGTGTGAGACTGGGCACATGTATGTGTAGGAGGGAGCTTAGACAGGGAATGGCATGAGCTACACCATGAACCTGCACACCATGAACCTGTGGTAAAGGAAGGGCGCAGGTAGAGGAGGAGCTGGAGAGGAAGCCAGAGGAAAGCTCATCAAGAAGGATGTTGGATGTCTACCTGACGGGCTTCAAATTTGGCTCAAAAGTCCTCAAGAGCCAAGGAAGGAGTTTAGGCGAGGATGGGCATGACGGGATCTGTGTTTTAGACAGTGAACTCCAGCTTCGGCAGTACTTTTGCTACTGAAGTTTCCCCGAAGCACGTTTATTGCTAATTGAAATTGAAAAAGAAAAGGAAAGGAAAGAAAAGAAAGTGAACTCCGACTGACATGTCTAGGTTGGAAGGTCAGACACAGAACGGCAATGGACCGAAGGTCCAGGCAGGAGGAAATGACAGCGGTCCAGGTGAGGAGTGAGTGTGATCCGACCAGGCGGGGGAGGTAGACGGAAGGGTCACATTTGAGAGTTGTCAGTGAGGCAGCTTATTCCTGGGACTTATGGATGTAGGGGGTAAGTGAAGGCAAGAATAATGTCTGGGACAGCCCTGGCTGGGTCTCAGATGGCTGGAGCACCATCCTGCTACACCAAGGTTGTGGGTTCGATCCCCGTCAGGGCACGTACAAGAACCAACTAATGAATGCATAGATCAGTTACTCGATGTTTGCCTCTCTCTCTCCCCTTTTCTTCTTCTTTCTCTCTAAAATCAACAAATGAAAATTTAAAAAATGTTTTTAGAAAAATGATGGCTGAGGGTCAGGCTGCAGTGACTGCACCCAGGGCTGGTGGCCCCTTTCCCTGAGACAGCAAATAGAGGAGGAAGGTGAAGTGGGGAGGTTTTAGGGGAAGGAGCTCAGATTTCTCTTTGTTGTTGAACTTGCACTCCTAAGGGGTAAGATATAATAATAAGACAGGCAAAGTACCTGAGCTTAAGGAATGAGCCCAGTTTGGGCCTGTTGGGTTTGGGTTGCCTGGGGTTTTGGGTGGAGAAGACATCCTGACTTTCTGCTCGTCCTGATCCCGACATCCACCTGATGGGAAAGTTGCATTGGCTCTATCTCCAGGACATTGTTCATATCCACCCCCTTCTCACGCTCTCCTTTCCCACCTGTACAGCGAGAGAGGGGATGGCTGATGGAGGAGGTGGGGGAGCAGCAGGTAGGGGGAGCAAAGGGAGGGAGCTGTCCTTGGAAACAGGGGGGCTGATTGGGGAGGGAAGGAGACATGATGGTGGTCTTGCGGCTAACACTGTAGGATTTGGGAGGGGAGGATGAGGGTGGTCTCGCAGGCGGGTCTTGGTTTTCTCTGATAGGGAGAAGGTGGTGTGGGGAGAAGCACATGGGTGTGCTGTAGACCTGAGGGGAGCACGGGAGGGAGACAATGCAGGCAGGGGTCCCAGGTGGGTTCCCCAGGCAGGTTTCGAAGCTCAGGTCCTGTAGTGGTGTCAGCTCACAGGATGGTGGGAAGACTTCCTCATCGGGGCTCAACAGGGCTGTGCAGGGGGGACAAGGTTGGTTGGTGAGGTGTATCCAGGGCAGGTGAGACCCAGACAGGTGGCAGCTGTCAGTGGGGCCATGGGGCCATGGGCTCTGGTCTCAGAGAAGAAAGCAGAGCCAGAGAGTGTTGGGGGATCAAAAATCAGAATGGTGAGACCAAAGACTCCATTGTCCCTTAAGTAAAATGCTGATGTGGCTGCCCCACACTCCATTCCGGTCACTGTAATAGGAGACTGGGCTTTTCAGAATGTCCCTGTGGAAACGTTAGGCCCCAAGGCTCAGAGTGTGGCTTCGGTGGACAGAGGGAGACTCGGCAGTTGGGGAATGTAACGGATCAGTGTTTCTAAGGGTGTCCTGAAAGAGATATGGGACTCCAGCTGGTCTTACCGGATCCCGAAGACCGCAGGTGCATGCGTGATCACTAAGGTGCTCTGTGGGCTGTCCAGGGCAGGGGTGGGGCAAGGGCGGGGCAGCTGGGAGCCAGAATCCCGAGAGTTTTTAGGTGAGGGGTGTGGGTGGGGCTGGGGAGGCTCAGGGATGTAGAGGAACATGGTGGGGCGGGGGAGGGGGCAGATGAGCCCTGAATGAGGAGCAGCAGTTGAAGAGAGTCCTGCTCACACCCCCTTCAGGCAGAATGTGTGTGACACAGGGTGAGCTGCCGCGGGTGGAGAGGCCAGGAGATGGTCCCAGGGCAGGCGGTGTCCTGTGGGCTGACGGGGCCCAGCGAGGCCTTCCTGCACGGCTCTCTTGTCCCCTCTGCATCCCCACCCCTGCAAAAGGAGGTGGGCAAGGCACCCAGTCCCTCTCTGCACCTCCTAGCAAAGCTTTCACATCCTCCCCTTTTGCCTTCCCTGCCTAAGATTGCACGTTTGCGAAGCTGTGCACCGGGAAGAGAGCTCAGGGAAGTTTCAGTGACCCAGGGACCCTTCAGAGAAGGAGTGTGCCCAATGACTGGCCAACGCCCCGGCCGGGCGGGGGCTTTCCCAAGTAGTCCACTTGGCACGTGACTGGCAGGGGGCAGGGCGGAGTGGAGATGCCACCAGCTGGGAGGCATCTCCACGGACTGGGAGGACCTGGGAAGGTGCCGTCACAGGGACGCATAAAGGACAGGGTGCTGCTGTGGGCCCCGCAAAGGAAGAGGGGACATGGGGATTGGGAGAAGAGCCCGCGAGAAGGGGTTCAGGAGGAGCGGCAGCAGAGTGACTGAGGCAGAAGGGACAATGTGGGAACCGAGCTCCCTAAGCCCCTGAAAGGCTGAAACCAGAGTCACTAGCCCTTTTGTCGCTTCCGTCCTCACTGGGCGGAAACAGCAGAGGGCCTGGGCGGGAGCAGGAGGTGGTTGCCTTGGCCAGAGGTTCCCAGCAGTGACTGAGGAACATTCTAGAAATGTCTTCCATAAAATCCTCTCCAAAGAGAAGAAAGCCATCATTTGCTTAAGGACAGATTAAGGCCACTTTATTTAATAGCAGGGGCTGAGGTTAAATGATAGGAACTTAACAGTAATAACAGTAGGGGAACATGCATCGACTACTCGCTGTTCTAAGCACACGGTGTACATGAACTCACTGGCAGTTTTGAAGAGATGGAGAAGGGGGCATCCAAGTTCTGGATGGGAGGGCGGGTTTGGGGGGGTCCCCTGGGTCCAGCCTCCACCTTGACCTTTGTCCTTCCCTCTGGAGCGTGGCCTGGGGAGGGTCCTGGGTCCCGGAGGAAGCTGACGCAGGCTAACTGAACGCATAACTTTATTAAATAAAGGCTTTGTCATGACACAAGACAAAGATCAAGGAGTAACATAAATTATACGTTGAATAAATAGTATACAGAAATCTTCACCTTTTTAATAAAACGTGAGATCCTCTGTATTTTTTTTTTCTCGTTTTTATTTCTGTAGGTACAAAATGCTAAACAGGAGGCGAGTTCTTCCGCATTCGGGTGATTTTTTTTCCCCCGCATTTTTTTTTTTCACCACAAACTGGTTTTGTTTGCTGGTTTGCTTATCCATCTTTTTTTACCAGTAAAGATTATGAGCATTTATTTTCTTTAAAAAAGTTGAAAACAAAAAAGAGGAGAAAATAGAGCTATGGTATGTATGTATGTATGTAAAACTATCAAGAACTACAGTAATATGTGCTGTGGTTATTGCTGTCTTAAAAAAAAAACAAAACACCAAAAACACAAACCGGTAGGCAACTCGGAATCTGAAGGATCTTGTCTGACAACTGTCTATCCATGTGGGCTACTGTGTGATGGCGGCGGCGGTGGGAGGTGGGACTCACGCTGGTGTCCGGGACGAGAGACCTGGGGGGAGCGGAGGCAGGCAGGGCGGTGGCCCGCCCACCTCCCTTTCCCTCTCCGGAAGGAGTTAAAGAGAGGAGGCCAGAGTCTGTGGAGATGGCTAAACTATGTATTCCATTAGAAAACCAAGAAAGCATGTTTTAAAAAAGACACAAAAACCTAAGAGAAAAAAAAAGTGGAGAAAAGTGCAAAACACGTCTTGCACTTTAGTGGTTTCAAAAATAGACAGTACAACGCCCAGGTTGCTGGCAGGTAACACCCCATTCCCTCGTCCCACCACTTCTAACACTTAGCCTCCTTTCTCTTGGAAGCCCAAAGGGTCCTCTCTGAGACCAGAGGGCTGTCGCTTCTCCTGGGCCCACTCCTCTCTGAAGTTCCCATTCTGAGTTGGAGCCCTCTGGGCAGCTGAGCTGATGAAGAGGGAGAAGAGTGCCCACTCCTAGGGGGCTGGGCAGTTGCCATGGCAAACTGCCCTGTGGCTTCAAGAGAAGGGAGGTTGAGGCCCGCCTCCCCCAGACCTTAGAGGAGGCTGACCCTGCAGGGTTGCCGTGGAGACCACCAAGGTGGTGATGGGAAAATGGGTGAGGAGAGGAGGTGGGACCTTGTAGGGCCTCCCGGGCCTCCCTTCCTCCTCGCTGTGAGGGCTGAATGTCTCCAGGCCTGCCTGTCCAGGCCTGGCTGTCTGAGAAAGCTTTAATTCTCTTCCTCCCCAGACACCCTCCCTTGCCAGCAGGCAGGGTGGGCAGGGCAGCTCTAAGGGAGGAGGATCGGTCCTGGCTGGGTCTGCCTCTGTCATTGGGCAGCAGTTACGGGCCACACGGCTGGAGTGAGGCACTAGTCGAAAGGGAGATGGGGAGAGACCTCCTGTTGAGGGCGGCAACATTTGACTTGAGGCCACAGAATGGCTGGAGCCTGAGGCCTCGAGGTGAGCAGTCAGCAGCCAGCAGGAAGCCTGGAGTCCAGGAGGAGCTGGCCGGGACCTCGCCGCCGGTAGCACTCTGCCCCTGCCCAGGGCACGGGCTCCGTTGCCCCCAGTGACCCTTTCCCCATGGTCTCTCCACTCTGGCTTCAGGCGGGACCTCCCCTTGGAGAGGTTTAGTTCCACCTGTCATGAAGGTCCAGTGTCCTCTAGGGATTGGCCAGCTGACCAGAACCACCCCCTGCAAACACTGGAGACTCACAGGTATGAATTAGTTGTCATGAGCCCTGGGAATCTGGAGACTGGTGGAGTTACAGGCCATGATCCCCATCTCGTGGCTGATAGCAGAGAGTCAGTGGAAGGGGCAGAGGCCCATTCAAAGCCCATTGAAACAGTGGGGGTGGGGTGTGGAGAGAACCCCTCTCAGGAACCGGGTCCAAGCCTGGGGAGGGGTGGGGATGGGGTATGCAGTGCCTGGCTCAGTCTTTTCTTAGGGGAAATGGCACCCCAGTATCCACCTGGCAGGTCCCAGTTAGATGGCTGCTCGAGATCCAAAGGGAGCATGGGCAGGAAGGGGCAAGCGGGGAAGGGTCACGATACTGGCCTACGGCATTGAATGGGAGTTGGGGGCTGGGAGCAATCGCACAGAGACGAGGTGTGCGGACACAGCAGGTCAAGTAGTCCTTGTGGCTGCCATTCCCGTCAGGCCCTTTGTCCTGTGAAGATCCACCACCTCTCCTATCCCCAGCCAACCGTCCTGTCTTGGGGAGCAGGAGACATCCCCCAAGTTCTGCAGCTGCAAATTTTCTGCTAGCTGGAATAGATCTGCTTCTTTGCTGTCCCTCTTCATCGCCCCCAGTTCAGTGTTGGAGGGAGGGGTCTCCATGGTGCCATGCCGTTGGGAGAGCATAGAGAGAGCTGGGTTCACAGTGAGAAAGGGTCTCCTTGCCAGTGTCCAAACCCCCTTTCCTGGCAGGTTATCTCCAGCCTCAGGGGGCAGCCCCAAGGCCACCCATTTGTTGAGGAAGTCAGTGGAGAATGGGAGTCTCCTGGGGTCAAATCGTGGCTGCCAAACGACAGCACTTCCGAGCATCCATTTCTGGTTGGCCTGGGCCTTTCTTCCACCCCCCACCCCAGGCAGGAAGCCTGAACTGGCCAGAGTGAATGAAGAGCTTGAAAGACTCTCTGGCCTCAGCCCCTCACTGCAGGGGGAAGATGGGCGTCTGAGCACAAAGTCTTGTCCCTTCAAAACACGGCCAGTCTCTATGGATCCTCTCTCTGGTCTAGCTGGTAAGTCTAGAGCCCACCTAAGTGACCCACCTTCCTGGCTCTAAGGCCTAGAGTTAGCTCATTTCTCTTTTACAACCTGTCCCCCCATTTTCCTCTCTACTTCTTGAATCCCAGAGGGGTTATCAGGTGGGAAGCCATGGACTTGGCCCTTGGCTTTGTCCCCCTTTCTTCTGCATTGCTTTAAAGCTGGAGTGGGGCTGTCAACCCCCCTCCCCCCAGCCCTCTGTCCCCTCCCTCATCTCTCTGGCCTGAACAATCACCTTTACTGCCTCCCTGCTCTGAAACCTGTTCACCTCTATCTCCCTCTGCGCCATCTCTCATGTCTGGCTCTCTCCTGCTTTGCCAGCGTGAAGAGTGAGAGAGGCTTTCAAAACACAGGCTCTGCCCGGGTGACGTGGAAAGGCTGCGTGGGAGCAGTAGGTCCCACCTGGGCCTGTTGGGCTCGCTCAGTGCGGGCTCCGGAGACGGTTACTTCCGGAGGGTCTACAGGGACCTGCTGGGGAGCACGGCGGGCGCGTACCCAGTGCTCTCAGCCAGCCGGCTGGGTGGTGCGTGTGAACACGTGTGCCTGTGGGAAATTAGGAAACAAATCCAACACCGTGCCCCACAAAGGGAGCTGCTGCTCATGGGAGGCAGGCAACACTGGTGTTACGGGTCGTGTTAGGAGAATACGAGTTTTCTTGGTTTTCCCAGAATGAGGAAGCTCCTCGATGCCCCCATAGGAACTACTTTAGAAAGTTAATGCAAACCTTTGAAAGGAAGGAAGGAAGGAACAAAAGAAAAAAAATAGATTTATATGCCTATATATGACTACATGGAGCCTTGTAGATAAATACAAGCCCGCTTTTTTTTTCAGCCTATCCTCCCCCACGGAGGCTGTGCTAGTTGCGAATCGAATGCATGGAGGGTCTCAGTCACCCTGGAGGAACGAGCCCTCCCACTGCTGGGGTCTGAGCTGATTTCTAAAAGTTTGCACAGGGAAGTCTGCACACATCTAATACTTATGTGTCTGCTTAGGAAAACCTATCTATCTAATATCCCTCGGTTATTCATTTGTTTTGTTTTGAGAGGAATGGAATGCATTTAGTGTTTATAAATTTGGGGGGAGAGAACACTCTACAGGGGTGAGCAGAGGAAGGAGGGTTCGAGCCGCCCGCACTGCTGGTTGGAGGAGGAGATGGATCCAGGAGAGGCAATGACACCGTTTTGTCTACTCCTTTCTCCCCGTGACCAATCTAAACTGCGAAAGCTCCACGCGTGCCATCAAATAATCTTGGGCCACAACTTCTAGCGCCCAAACGTGTCCCCAGCTTGGGCCGGGGCTGCTCGTGGAAGGTGGATCCAGCCACGGTGCCTTGGTCTTTCCTTCCTGCCCACATGCCTCCTTCCCTTTCCTGACCCTGTTCATCTTTCCCTCTCTCCTACACCTATGCCTCTTCCCTTCGCTTCCTCCCGTTCTTCCTCTCTTCCTTTCCTTGTTCATTCAACCTGCCTCAAAAAGAAAACCATTTAAAGCGGGGGTGGGGGGGTCTCCTTAGCTTTTTTCATCTCCGCTGTTGCCATTTTCAAAGTCGAGACCTTGCTAGAGATTCCGAGGTCCTCAGTTTCCTCAATTAGATAGATATATGCATTTTTTTTCCCTTAAATGAGATGAAATGAGTGGCGTCCTAGGGTGGAGGGAGGCACTGGCTGGAGTTGGGGTTGGGGGTGGGATGGGGTGAGGGAAGGACGGGGAGGGGACGCATCACTCAACGTTGCTGCTGTCGAAGGTGTGGCACTGAAAGTCCCCGTCGACATGCTCCATGCTGGGCAGCTTCATGCCGTACTTGTCCACGCACCAGCAGATGCCACGCTTGCGGCCACGGGAAGGCTTGCACTGTGGTGGTGGGGGGGCGGGGAGACAGGTAGTGAGGGTGGCTGTGCCCTGAGGAGGCTCCGCTTGGGCCTAGCCCTTCGTTTTCCCTCCCTGAGACAGATTCTCACCCCCAGAGAGTTGAGGGGGCTTCATCTAACCCTTGGGGTGCTGGTGTCCCCACAGCACAGGAGGGCCTGGGGAAAATGACAATTTAGGCAGTCTGCCCTTGGCTTCCTCCTGTAACCTCTGTTTTATGTCACCCTTTCAGGATCTTCCAATTTGGTATTCTCTGAAGAGCTTCATGATCTAATAATAATAATAATAACAATAATAATAATAATAATAAATAGGGGCATCACTTCTGCAGTTTATGTCATGTACCAGCACTGCTATTTGGTACTTACAGTATAGTAGGCACTGTTCTAAGTGCTTTACAGAGAGTAACCCATTCTCCTTCATAATTGTGTGACAATAGTAAGCATGACTATTCTACATCTTACTTGAGAAACTGGAGGCACAGGCATTAAACAACCGGAGCAAGATGACACAGCTAGTAAACGGCAGAGCCAAGAACTGACCCAAGGCCGCCTGGCTCTTGACCTCTAACTCAGATGAGGGTGCCCTTATGGGGCATCAGGGTCACGTGGGCGGGAACTCGTTAGAAAAGCAAAATTCTCAGAGTCTACCCATACCCACCAATCAGACACTCTGGAGAGGGGTGGGGAAAGTGATTAGTGTTTTAAGAAGCCTGCTGGGTGATTCTGATGCCCGAGGAAGGCTGAGAACCAGGGCCTGAAGGCAACACAGGCCCGGTTTAATAGCTAAGTGACATGGCTAACCAACAGAGGGGCTGCTCAGAAGGAAGCCTGGCTGTGAATGGGACCCGAAAGGACATCAGGCGGTACAGGTGAAAGCACATTTTAAAGACATGTATGTGTGTGTACCCATGTGTATCAGAAAATAACACATCCAACACATAGAGATATACACACAGAGATACACATTTTCCTTTCAAAATCATGTAAAGAAGGTAAATCATTAAAACTTAAATAGATGGGTATAGTATAGGAGGGAATGGGAAAAATCACAATTGTGGTAAGGAAGGATATTTGAGGTTCAAGAAACACCATTGTTCATAACAGAAATTTTAGGCGTTTAGAAGTAGAGGTTCCCTGGTAGAGGTTTTCCTTTGAACTTGGGGGCACGGGACAGGGGCATACCTGCTTTCTCTTGTAGAATCCTTTGCGGTCACAGTTGGGCAGGTACACAGCACGAGGCACCATGCGAGGGCTGGCTTTGAGCTCCTGCAGGGAGGCCTCCATGTGTCTGCGGCAGGGGCCCTGCGTGTGGACAGGAGGGATGAGAGGTGTGGCGGGATCCGGGTGGAAGTCACCCACCCGTGCAGAACGTGTGGCCCAGGGTAGGGGGACTAAAGGGTCTGCGAGAAAAGCCACCACCTTTTGTTCCAATTAGTTGCTACCAAAGATCTTTCCTCCTTCTCCCCTGCTATGCAACCTGGGCACACAAAGTGTGCAAGACTTGCATTGTGAGCAGGTCCAGAGACGCGCTGTCCCATCTGTCTCCACACAACCCGTCAATGATTCCATGCCGCTGAGTAGGTGCGCCCGGGGCGGGCACCTGCGGGTGCTCTAGTGCTGTGGTGTTCAAGTGGCGTGCGGAAGAATGTTTAAAACATGCGACACCTGCCTATTTAGTCAGGGGCACCAGCCCCTTTTCCCTCGATTGTCAAATAAAAGTGACAACAGCCAACACAGCAATAGCCATCTGGTGTGAATGAATCAGAAGTATACCTATTTTTTGGTCAGATAGGCAAAAATTATATATTTTTTGTTGTGCCACAGCATTTTAGTGATTTGTTTATGTGTGCCATGAGATGAACAAGGTCGAAAATTGCTGCTCTGGGAGCATGTTCAGCGTCTGCCTAAGCGAGGACCCAGCTCCGGGGCGTGTGTGCTGGCTGGCACCTCCCGAGAGTGCTGCCTCTACTCCTGCTACCCAGGCAAGCCCGTGGCCCTGACAACTGTAGGCTCTGCAAGCTCTCCACTGTAGGTGGCAGGTCCTCCACTCGGTCTAGCCTAAGCACCTCCCGCTGCCACGAATGCTCACTTCCACGCAAGTCCGGGTGGCAGCAGAGGCTGCAGGGTGTGGATGCAGAGGGATGTACAGGAGAGTCCTCGAGACTCACCTGCTCGGATTCCTGTCTCATCTCAGGTGCAGAGATGACCCGGGGGTGAGCAGTGTTCTCCGCTCCTCCCACAAACTTGGACTGGGTCAGCTTCTTTCTGCGGTCCTTCTTCACGGCCTCGGCCTTCAGCTCGGAGATGCGAGTGTGCTTGGGCCGGAAGATCTTGGGGGAGTAGGTCTCCTCTGCCATCTCGGAGGTGGTTGGGTCCTCATGCTCCTGGGAGTCTCGCTCTGTAGGGAGAAGGAAACAGAGGGTCAGCCTCTGCAGCTGAGACGCAGATCTGCAGAGCCCAAGGCTCTGAGGTTGGGTTGCAGAGATGGGGTCTCTGCCCTCCTGGAGCTGAAATAAGAACCAGGGCATGAGCCACACTCACAGAAGTGGTAGGAAGTTGCTGGAAGGATTGGAGTCCTGCAGGGTGAATCTAGGAAGACTTCATGGAGTTGGGGGATATTGAAAAAGTCAAGCTGATAAGCAAGGGAAGTTTGACAGGAGGGAGAGGACATTCTGGGGGCAGGAAAGGGGAAGAGGGAGTGAAGTGTCGTGTGGGAGGACTCGGGCCGGTCAAGGGCTTGCTTACTGGGGCTGGCTAAGCAGTGGCTGGAGGTGAGGCTGGAGGTAAGAACACAACCTGGAGATCTTGTTTGTTGGCAGAAAATAGAGGCGGCCAGGGTGTGGACAGGAAAGCCCAAGTCTAACCTTTTGTGAAGTCTTTGTGCTTTCAGAACTCCTGGAGGTGAGATATATTTGGATTAGGGGCACTAGGTGGGCAGGAGGGCCCTGGGGGCTCTGAACTAGCAGGGTGGGGGGAATTGTCATGAAGAACAGGAGGAGGGGACCTGGGAAGCCCAAGATGTGGGGCTTGGAGGGGACCAGTGTCGGAGGGTCGCGGTGAGGGATGAGGAACCCCAAGGCCCGACTCCCGGCTCTGGCTCAGAGCCGGCTCTGTGCTCTGGGCCCTGGATAGGCTGTAGCACAACTCAGCTCCAGGCCGAGGGAGGCCGACAGCTGGCTGGGACTGGTGCGGTTATATATAGGGGTGACTCGGTGACAGTCTATACTTAGCTGACTTATGACCTTTAAAGAAGTAGGGCTTTGTTCATTTATTTGTTGATCTGTTAATTCTGCCCATCTGGCCTTTTCTCGGCCCACAGATTTCCATTTACTTCTTATCTTAAAGGCACCCTCCTGGGTCCCCATTTCTCCTCTCAGTCCTTTGGCCCCACCAGCCTATGCAGAGCCAGATCAGGGAGGTCTGGACTGCCCTTCCCAGGGGGCAGGGTGTGGCCAGGATGCCCATGGTGAGACCAGGTGCCCGGGTCTGGCCAGGGAGGCCCTGTCTTTGTTGCTCTTTTCAAATTCTAGAAAAAGAAAACAGGGCTTGGAGGGGACCCCAAATGACTCAAATGGAGTGCAGGGAAAAGCTATTCTGCACCCATTTTGCTATCACTGGGCTACCCAGGAGCAAGGTGAGCTGATGGGAAGTAGAAGGAAAGGCACAGGAGCAGGTGGGGATGGGGGGTGCAGGGAGCGGGAAGCTGGGTGAGAAGACACTGTTTTGTGTCCCCAGGGCAGCCGCTCTGGGCCCAGGAGAAGTTACAGGTGTGTATTAAGAAAGGCGTCCTAACTCAGTCAGGATGGCAGGTGGCAGGAAGCACCCAAGCACCTGTTTGTCTGTTGGCTCTGGATTTGTCACTTTTAATTGAACAGGCATCCGGTCTTTAAGACCCTGGCAGGGAAGCTCCGGGTCCTGAAGAAGCCTCCACAGGCTTGCAGGGCTCTGGGTGGTTAGTTGATCTGGGTTGTTTATCCACAGGAGAGGAAGGGATGTCCTCCCAGGAGAGGAAGATGACGGAGAAAGCAAAGAGCAAGGCCAGAGGCAGGCTCTCTCTGAACCCAGTTCAATACCAGGCTGGGCTGGGGGAGAGTGGGAGGGGAAATGGAGACTACTGTGCTCAACAGCAATTCTCACACACACACACACACTCACTCCAAGATCCCTGCCCTCTCACCGCCCCCCCCCCAAGACCTGACTCACCACTCCAACTCCACTTATCAGAACCTGCTATGTTGACTCAACACGTGATGTTCCTGGACTGTGGAATGTGGCTTTCTAGAAATTAGCTCATAGAGCGATGCTTTGCGGTAAATCTACTTTTCTTTCTTTTTTTAAAAAAAGATTTTATTTGTTTTTAGAGAGAGGGGAATGGAGGGAGAGAGGGAGAGTAATACCAATGTGTGGTGGCCTCTTGTGTGCCCCCTACTGGGGACATGGCCTGCAACCCAGGCATGTGCCCTGACCAGGAATTGAACTGGCGACCCCTTGGTTTGCAGGCTGGCATTCAAACCACTGAACCATACCAGCCAGAGCTAAACCTACTTTTCTTGGTTGTGGGATGAGCTAGAATGGGGCTGGGATGCAGGGACAAGCATAGCTAGTTTGGGGGACTCTGTGCAGACTGAGAAGCTAGGGCTCTGTTATCTAGTGACTCACGCCCAAACCTGACTCGGGGGTGCGGGGGTGGGAGGTGGTGGGGAGAGGAAAAGCTGACCTTGGCGAGGATGGGTTGCTGAGCCAGTCTTCCTGAGTGACTCGAGACTTTTCACTCAGTCTCTGTGGGCATCACCAAGCACTCTAATTCTCAAAAAGCATTTGATCACTGGGATAGGGGAGAGAGCAGGAGATGGTTGCCACCGAAAGGATGGGGGCATTCTGGGGGTGTGTGGCCATACTCCTCTCCCCTTCTCCAATCAGGATTGAAACCCGATGAAGTGAGGGGAGGCGGGAGAGGGGGCCAGGTGCTGACCAGTGCAGGGAAGACAGATGAATGTTTCCTTCAGGGCCTGCTCTGGCCTGGCCTGGAAGGCCAGCAAGCTGTCCTCAGGGACACCTGTGAACCCAGGCTGCAGGAGTCACCTCACCAATGGGAGAGACCCCAGGAAGCTGCTCCCCTCTGAGGGTCTGGCCCAGCCCCTGGAGTCCTTCCAACAGACCATCGAGTGCCTCCCCGGTGTCCAAGCGGGAATAAGTACATGCACTGATCCCAGTGGTACTCTTTCTACCTCTCAAAGCCAGCTGGCACGGGTGTGCCTCCCCTTGGGACCCCTCTGTCCCTTTGGCCAGAGGGTGTCATCTACCGGATGTCATTTCACAGGGCATCTCCCTCTGGTCTTGGTGGACATAGAAGCCTGTTGGCTCACAGCCCTGAGTGTTATCAACACCTCTTCTCAAGTCTCTTCACTTTAAGCTTTTTCTAAGACTGGCTGTGGGCCAGCCTTCATTTGGGTCCCCCTTCCTGGGAGGAGGATGGGGCCGTTAATGGTTTGAAAAAACTCTGGGGCAAACTATCCTTGACCTTTTTTAGACTTTTCTCTGAAAGCGTTCAAGTATCTCCTTGGGGCTAAGCAACGATGACCCTGGGAAACAAAACATAGATTCCTGTACCCTCTCCCCTTCCTTTCCCTGGCCTTGGCAGGGTGGGGCTCCTGAGGGCACACCCTCCCCAGGCTACCAGCTCTTTCGCTGCTGGAAGGGAAGACTTCTGATGTGCTTCCTGGTTTTTGGTGCCACTTAATCCCACAGGACCTATTACTTAGGCAGGGGCGGGGTCGGGGGGAGTCAAGTATCAAAGATACTGATCAGGGTCTTGTGGTCACCTGTAGGCTCCAGAGAGACAGTGGAAACTCGGAACAAAGCCAAGGCAGAGCCACTGAGATTAAAGGGTTGGAATGCTAGAGCCAGCAAGCCCTACTCAGTTGCTTTGTGGCTGAGTCATAAATAGGCTTTCAATTTGGGAAGGGTTTAAGTTTGGGAAGGGATAAAACAAGAAGGCACGAGTAGACTGGCAGCTCCTGAGCTATTTCATCAAGAGAAAGTGGACCGAGGGTGTGGGAGGGACTTAAAGGAAACTGAAGGGAGGACTTCCTGGGGAGGTTGGCAACCACTGAAGGAACGGAACAGTGCAGGGGGTTCTGGAACCTGTTCGGCAGACAGGTCAATACCTCCATGTGGCCAGTAGATGGCGCAGGAGACTGGTGACCATGCTACGTGTCCTTGGTGCTTATTGCTAGGCTCTGTAAGTCATTTTAAAATCTGGAATTTGTGTGCCTGTTTCTCTGACAACCACTCAAGTCCTCCTCTCCTTTTCTCTCTGTGTCTGCAGCATGTAGAGAGTCAGGGAGCTGGACAAGGGAAGACTGGAAAGAACACACAGGAGGGGAGGGTGGAGAAGGCAGGTGTGGGAACTGGAGGTGAGGGGAGAGGGCAAAACTTTATGTGTGCATAACCGCCCCCCCCCCAAGCTGTTTCTTTCATCTGCAATTAAAAAATGATCAGGGAAAGAAGTGAAGCATATCTGGAACCTCCTTTCCCGTCTCTAGATGCCATTTTGAAAGGATTCTGCAGAGGACGGAAAATGCGGAGTGCTCAGCATCATTTCCTTCCCCTTTAATTCTGGGATCCTGCCTGATGGCTGTGGTGGGGAGAGGCATCATACTGTCTTGATAGTCACCTTTGGGGTAAGTTGTGATTCTGCTCTGGCTCCTACCCGCCCCCCCCGCCCCCCCCCACCATGTCACATGGGCCATCTCAACTCCTCCTTTCTTCCAAAGGGCTGCCCATCCACACTGGTGTAGTAACATTCACTGAGGCACAGATGGGTACACGAGCCTTCCCTGTGCCAACGTGCACACCTGCTGGAGGACTGCACCCTTCTCATGTCCCAGCAAACACGGAACCCAGGGGCATTGCAGGGTGGCCGGACTGACTCATGGTACAGGTGCACAATGCATACCCCCACCCAGGCTCCACCACTGTCTCCCACATGCCCTCTCGCTGCTGCTGTTTTCCTGTAGGGGTAGGAAGCTTTAGCAACATTAACAGGCATATGCTCTTAAGAAACATCTAATCCCACCCTGCTCCCCAGTTACAGAGATGGATGGGTCCAGCCAGGGACCTGCTGCTCCCTGCAGTCTGACCTCCTACCCCTGGGTTCTTGGTCACACCCTGGCACCATTAACAGCCCGCTCCTGGGCGGTTGGTAGGTCCCATTCTTTCTTAACTTCATAATCAAACCTCAGAGGAAACTGGGTGGCCCAGGTCTTGTGACTTTGCTTACGGAAACGGAAGAAACTGAGGCGTACTTGGAATTCACAGCTCAGGAAGAATGTAGGGCTCTGCCAGGCCACCTGGACCTGGAGAGAGGAAAGTCTCTTTTTCTAGCCAGATGACAAGATGGGTTTGCCCAGAATCTCTGTACAGGAATTGAAAAGGGAGCTGGGTTTCCACTGGCTCTCATTCCAGCTCCCTGTGTGGAATTTAAACGTACATCTACTTAAGGGCAGAGGCTCATTATTTACCTTTGTCTCTGCGACGCAGGGTACTCAGTGAATAATCTTTAAATGCAGAGATGCATGGATCTACACAAGAGACAAAGTCTGGGGGCTTTTCTGTCTCTAACCTGGGGTCCCGTGGTGCTCAGTGGATGCCCTCAGAGGTCATCTCACTGGTACCACTGTCTTTATGTGTAGTGACTGCCACAGAGGAAGCAGAGGAATGAGCTCCACAGGACAGGGACAGAAGTGAGGGTCCTCTGGATTTGCTGAGCTTCTCTTTGATCTGAGGCTTCATTGTCCAACACAGTAGCCACTAGCCACACGTGGCTATTTAAATTAATAAATATTAAATCAAATTACAAATTCAACTCTAGCCACATTTCAAGTACTTAATAGCCACATCTGTCATTGCAGAAAATTCTGCCAGACAGCTGGTCGGAGGGCAGCGATCCATGCCTGGGTGTGGCTGGATGCTCCACGTCCTCTCTCTACCTTGCCATGTTTCCTAGCCAACCTGCAGCCTCCTCCTCTTTGCACAACACAAGGCTCATAGGAGAATGACGGGTTGGCTGCTCCCTGTTTAAGAAACTGTAAGGCACGTCTCAGTCTCTTGAAGTCTGACGGTTCCCCAGCTGTAGACGCCAAATGACTCAAT
Source organism: Anoura caudifer (assembly GCA_004027475.1). NCBI lineage: Eukaryota > Metazoa > Chordata > Mammalia > Chiroptera > Phyllostomidae > Anoura > Anoura caudifer. The sequence continues at coordinate 267,857 of PVKU01000207.1, read as the reverse complement.
TACACTGCGTGTGCGTGCGTGCCTTTGCATAGAGAGCCTGGGCTGGCGCGGTAGGGAGGGGCTGCGGGGCCTTCCAGGAGAGCTGGTGTCCCTCCTCCTGCCCATCCCACCCCTCAGCCAGCCTCTGCCTTGTCCCAGTCTTTCTCGGAAGATACTGTTTTCGTTTCCTCTGTGGTCGGTCACAGACGTGCATGCTCTGGGCTCTTTTTAACCCGAATTATGGGCTGAGAAGGAAAAAAAGCAGACTTTCCAAGAGGAAAACAGACCCAAACAATCATCATCCTCAGCTGCAAGATGGGAAGAGTTGCAAGAACACGCAGAAGGGGAGTCCTGCTGACTTGGGGTGAGTGGCAGAGGAGGGGGCAAGTTCAGGGTCGGTGACTAGACAGTGAGGGCAACAGGCTTACCCTGCTGAGCTCCTTGACAGCCCCCACCCCAATCCAGGCCAGGAGAACTAATGTGGCTAGGCGCCGTAAACCAACAGTAAAGTTGGCTGATGGAGGCATGTCCCATCTCTATCCTGAGCAGAGACATAAAGATATATAGCAAAGTAAACAAATATAGTCAGACCACCCGCCTGTAACCTTCAGTCACCTTTCTTGGGAGGAAGATGGAGCTGTTGACTATGGTTCAATAAACCTGGGTGCAGACTTCCTTTGACAGCACTTAGTCTCCTCCTCCCCTCTCTCTGCCTTGGTTTTCTCATCTGAGTTATGGGAGGATGACAACAGCCCCTTTCCCACAGGGTTCTTATGGGGGTTGAATTGATGTGTGAATTACCTCTCAGCACAGGTCTCTGTTGCCTCTCACCTCGCTCATTCCAATCAACTAAAAATTTGGTTGTTTGGCACCTGATTGACAGATATCGATGTGTACATCACAAGAGCTAAGGCTCCCCGGATGCAGAGAGTTCTGCTGGAGAGTGATGGCTCTATCCTTGTCTCTGGGGAGCCTGACTGCCAACCCCGGGTGAGAGGGACTTTGCACAAGTGCTTCTGGGAAACAGTTCGCACAGAGAGAACTCACCCTGCAGTTCTTCCCTCTGCCTCACCCCATTCCTTCATGCTGCACTAAGGCAGCTGGTCTGCTTCCCTACAGATATAGAGAGAAAAGGTGGCCAAACCATGTTTCAGGGCCGTGACCCTGGTACACATTTCTTGACCCCCGGGAAACAGTTGGTAATAAATTGGCACATAAGAAATACGCACTGATGCAGAACTCCCAAGATGAGTGTCTCCAGCCAGGTTTCTCTGGAGGTGGGGAAGTCGAGCAGGCTCAGCAGAAATGTCTTTTTCCCTAGCACCCCAAACCAGAAAGTAATGGAGGGGCTAGGTAGGAAGCAGCCTCTGAATGGAAGAATGGGAGATGAGGACACAGGGGGAAGCTCCCCTCCATTATTCTGACCTGGCAACACTCCCACTCATGACTCATCACAGCCCATTCAGAACATTACAATCAGGCAGCCGCATTCCCTGCATGACCAGCATGACCAGAAGGGGGCGATAGGGAGCAGGTGGTTTGAATTCTTCCCTGGTCCCCTAAGAGAGGCCCTGGTATGAGTCAAAGGGAATCATCTCCTGTCCAGCAATCAAAGCTCAAACTCTTTTTCCTCTTGATGCTTTGGGGGCAGGAGGAGAGAGTGGAGATAGCAGTTCCCTCTCCGTGTGCGAGGGGCTTGCTGGTGGCCACCAGCCACCTGTGGCTCTTGACACTTGAAATGTGGTCATGGGTCTGGATTTAAAAATTTATTTCATTTACAATTAACTTAAATTAAAAAACTGACACTGGATTTGGTTATTGGGCCATTTTTAAGTACGTGTGGAACAATGCCAGCACACAAATCTACTTTTCAACTAAAATGCCAGTCAAGTATTTCCAATGACAATTTGGTGTCCAAAGTGAGAGGTACTGAAAATGTAAAAGGCACCTCAGAGTTCAAAGACTTCAGATGAAAGAAATCATGTAAAATGTCTTATGATCGTTTATTTGGGGTATATGACAATAGATGATTAGAACTGATTTCACCTGTTTCTTTTCACCTTTTAAAAAATGTGGCTGCTAGAAAACTTGACAGATGGCGTTGGTATTATAGTTCATTGGGCAGTGCTGTTCTAAAGGGGCGGGGTGAGCGTCATCTTTGCAGGGGTGACGGAATGACCCAGGTGCAGCACACCTGGAGCCCACACAGAACCCTGGGCAAGCTGGCAGAGGTCCTGTGAGGCTCGGCTCTAAGTGCAGACTCAGTCTGGGTCTTGTTTTAGGCTTTGGCAAGGGAAAGCGTGAGCCATCAGAACTGAGACGGCCTTTACGTTAGGAATCCCCATGGGCTCACTTGGCAGTCTAACCTGCTGGAGAGCGGGGTGTGTCTTACTGGCCTCCTTCTTGAAGATTCCCCAGGGAAGCAGCTGCCATGGCCTCCAGGATGCGTCAGGAGGCTCTTAGAAACAGCTCAGATCAACTCTAATAACCTGGAGGCCTCTCTCTTCTGGTCTACTGCAAGATCTCCTACAAGTCTGAATGCGTTCAAAAGCCCCGTGGCCCTCTTCCTTATCAACTCTGTGGTGTGCATTTTTCTCTGTTTTCCTCAGATGTAGAAATCTCCCAACCACGTCCTCATCCCACCCCAGCCCACCCCAGCTCAGTTCTCATCATTCTGCTTGCATGGCTCCGTGAAAGGCCTGTGCTGGTGGAGGCTGCTGGCCCTGAGAAGCAGGCCACTCTGTGCCACGTTCTCCCAATACAGACCGCTGCACAGCCAAGGAGCAGCGAGGGCCTGCCTGCCTTACCACATCAGGAGCGTTCCCAGGGAAATGAGGTTTGGTACATGAACCTGACATCCCTTTCCTTCCCCCTTCCCAAATGTCCCTCACCAAATCACTGGCCTAAGCCAGACTTTTTTGCAAGACTGTGTAGAAAAAGGGACGAAACAGATAGTGATGGAAAAATAACAGGGGTATTGCATTCTCTATGTTGGCGCTATTTTGCCTCTTCCCCTAAAATGGAGTACCCCCAAGTTCTGAGCTCTCATTTCATCTTCAGGAGCCTCACTATGGGATGAGAGCATTGGGTGATATTGGCCAAAAACCTCATTGCAGATTAGACTGGACCCAGGCAAGAGTCCTGGTGACTAGTGATGAAAGCCAGAGTTAGCAGCATGGACCCCTAAAATCAAGAGGGAAGAGCTGAGTTCTAGTCCTGATTCTGCCACTAACCCTGCATCTAATTTTGGGCAAGTGACTGTGCACTCTGGGCCTCAGCATCCGCATCTGTAAAATGCGGGCCCTGACCTCACGGATTGCAGGGGCTCCTTCCAGCTTTAGCATTCTTTGGCCAATACCCAGACAATTCCTGAAGAGATGTTAGGGCCTGGTTAAGCCAAGTGGCTGGGCAGGAAAGGCCACTTAGCCCTTTATAGAGATCTCCAGTCACACTTTGGGGAAAAAAAAAAAAAAGACATTGTAACAGAAATGAAACTGGAAAAATGTGGGGGATTCTCTGGATATAGAGGAGAGGGGAGTAGAAGCTTAGAACTGGCTTCCTTGTTTATTTGCTTATTTATTTTGCAAGTATTGAATAAATCATTGTTTTGAAAAACTTATCCAGATGAAGAACATTTCCCTGGGGATTGCAACTTTTGGACCAACTGTAGTAAAAATGCAAAGCAAAACCTCAAACAAACCCCTCCAAATTGCCTCCTTGTCTTGCTCCACAACCATCCTACTTCTTGATCTGTTCCTACCTGGTACCTGGACCCTTTAGGGTGTTCTTCCTGTTTCTGGATGCAGTGGGCCTGGAGTGCGGTGATCTCTTCTTCAAAGTTTTATTTTTCACACATTAAATAACTCCAAGTTTCAAAGGCATTGATCACGTACAAAGTAAAATCTTTAGACAAAAGTCACCTTTTCTTCCCGGTGTTCCCTCCCTACCCTCCTCCCCCCATTAAGGGGACCAGGGCTTCTGCTGGGATTCCTGCTCCCATGCCCTTTGCCATGACCCTCATAGTGACCTCTGGCTCCCGGGGTCAGTCCTGACCTCCCCCTACAGCTGCAAGCCCACCTGCCCACTCAAATCCAGCCCAAGCCCTGGGACTAACATGCAGCTGCTCTGACTTAAAACTCAAGCCCTCAGGGGATGCCTTGGCAGTTGGGGGGTGCAGTGGGGAAAAGGAGGGAGGTTGGAGGGAGGGATAAGGTGGGGGAAAATTTAAATGGAAAGAAACTGTGGCCAACTGTGCTTGCTCTCCCAGCCTGAGCTGACACAGCAGAAAGGGGCAGGCTGGGGGGTGGTGGTGAGGGGGCAGTAAGAAAAGTCAAGTTAAAAGCAGCATCACTTGTCTTCCCAACTCGGTTTTGGTTGGCGCAGGGTGCAGCCAGCCTCTCAAAGCCTCGTTTCAAAGGGCGGGCGTGGGGGGGTGGGGTGGGAAAGGCAGCTGCCCCTTTCAGTTTTCCATGATCTTGTTCAACCCAGACACAAATGTGGCCAATAAACCGAACTCTGGAACTTGACTTCAACATGGCATTTGGACCAGGTTTGGAGTGGAAGCCAGGGCTGATGGGGGCCAAACCCCTAAGAGAAGCAAAGGCTGGATTCATTTTTATTGAGGTACTGTTTTTCTTTCTTTCCCAGAGCACATTTTGACTTTCTTTCTCTCTTTATTTTTCAATGAAACGGCAATGAAGCCCAGAAGCCACTTCTCTCCGCATCCCCAACTTAATATCTCCCAGGCGCAGGAGAGATTTCCCAACCAGAGCAAAGATGCGCGCTCCGCTGCCCTGCCGCCCACAAAGCCACAAGGCTCCTTCTGCAAACAATGCCCAGAGCAAAGCCCGGCCCTTCCACAGCTCGATCCAGCTCACCGATCTTTATGGAGCTTGGTCCAATAAATAACTCGTCTCCCGCCTCCTTCCAGTCTCCTACGTACTGCCCTCTGTTTCTATATCTATCTTCGCCCCTGAACTCGCTGAAATAAAATGCAGGGCCCCGCGCGCTCCTAGTCCCAAGCTCTCTGGCCGATTCCCTCTCCCGTTGCGCAGCAACGCGCGCAGCAAAACACCAGTCTCGGCTCGGCCCGCCCCGCCCTCCGCCCTTCCTCCCAGAAGCTTTGGCTGCCTGCCACCTCACAATCCTCAGCTCCCCATTACTAATTCAAATGCATTCTTTTTTGGGGGGTATTGAAAAAAGATATTGATCTATCTCTACATATGCACATATATCACGTATATATTTTTGTGTGTGTCATCTATACCTGTAGTGCCTATGTTTATATGGAAACGGCGGTAGAGAGGGGCACACCCAAGTTCGCACTGCTGGTTTTGGTGGGTGGGTGGGGTGAGTGAGTGTGGGGGAACAGGAATTTTGGTCAAAGGAGCTGACACTCTCTGTTCAATTTCCACTCCTTAAGAAGTGCCTCTGGGCCATCTTCAACTTTTTGGGGGCCCACTCAACAGTTTTCGAGTTGAAAAACTATAGCCAGGAACGCCCACTCCCACCCTATCTGTCCTGGAGAAAGGCTTCAGCCCAGGCCACCGGTGCAGCGCAGTTGTCGGCGACTGCAGATGGTTAGGCACCTGTCTAAGGCGGAGTGGAATCCAAGTGCAGGGCTGGGGAGGGAGAGGGGAAGGACCGAGAGGCTGCTAGGTGTTGGCCCAGAGGTACCTTGAAGGTGGAGGTTGAGGAAGGGGCTGCAGAGAAATCTAAAGGGCACGTTGCTTGGGACAGAAGCTGGTGTGTGTGTGTGTGTGTGTGTGTGTGTGTGTGTGTGTGTGTGTGTGTGTGTGTGTGTGTGTGTTGGGTTGAACTGGAAAGCTGGATGCGTCTGTTTGCTCTCCCAGCAATTGCGCGTGTGCGTGCACACACACTACACCTACCACATCACACCAACCACACTGTTGGGCAAATAAAAGCGGGGCCAGAATGCGGCTGATACCTGGCATACTTTCTATGTGCCTGGATTCTTAACCAGAACGCTCGCTCTTCCAAACCAGGAAATCGATTCATACATACCACTTACCCACTCCACGCCCCTACCCGCCCCCCCCTCCAACTTTTTCCAATCCACAACCCCCACGATGAAAGCGGGCAGGACTGCTTTTAAAAAGTGATTCTTAGTAAAAATAACGCCACAAACTGGTCTCTGGGGCCTCCGGGGCCTCCGGGGTCTGCACGTTGCTTTCTGCCTCTTTTTTGCAGGCAGCAATCTGAAGTGAGACTACCTCTTGCAAAGCCGGAGGGGCAGCCTCCTCTCTAAGAGGCAAAACCTGCAGGGTTTTGGGACATCTAATTTGAACCTAGAAAAACGCTCCTGTCTCTTCTTAAGCGCCGACGCACTTCCCTCCTACGTGGTAGTCCTGTAGTTTGCAGTTTTAAGACAACTGGTGTTGGGGTGCTCACAGTGGAAGGGGATAGGAGAGGAGGGCATTGTTCCAGGAGGTAACTACGGAGAATAAACATTATTTAGCCAAATCTTAATGCCTTTTGAAAAGAAACAACAACCAGTTTGACGTTACGGAATGTAGATTTGTATGTATTGTTCTTTAAACTATTTAAAAAAATTTAAGATCAGTTACTTCTAAAAAAAAAAAAAAAAAAAAAAAAAAAAAAAAAAAAAAAAAAAAAAAAAAAAAAAAAAAAAAAAAAAAAAAAAAAAAAAAAAAAAAAAAAAAAAAAAAAAAAAAAAAAAAAAAAAACCCGTCTAAAGGGGGCAGAACTGTTCTCATTAAACAAGTAGCTCAGTCAACCTTTTAAACCGGGTCCCCGCTCTGAGAATTTGGGGGCAGGGCAAATTGGGGGCGGGGCTACTTGGAGGCGGAGGAGAAGCAAGGGGGCGAGGCTTTTCCAGCCTCTGTCCCCTTATTATGTGTTTCCAGGGCTTCTTTTACATTTATACCACGCCCACTTGTGATCAGGTTTGAGACACGGGGGCGCGAGGATCGGGGGCGGGGGGATTAGTACTGAGGGCGAAATTGTGAGGTCTGAATTTCACATCCCCCTCTTGCCTCCCAACCTTTAGCCCTAGGTAAAATCTGAATCGGGGCGGGGGAAAAGTAATTAAATTCAGGGACGAACTTCCAGCACAGAACACCAAACCCTTCTTTCCTACGCAGCCCCCACCTCACTACCCCACTGACCTCCCCACCTCCGCCGTGTGTGTCTAAAGTAATCTTCCCCTTCCAGGGAGGAAAAAAAAGGGTATTTTGCATTCTAATCTGTTTTACCATCTACCACAATCAATTATATCAAGTCAAAAGTAATGGGTGTGCACGTGGGAGGGGCATCGAAGCCCGCACGCAAAAGGCAATAGCTACCAAGGGTGCGCGCGCGCGCGTGCGCGAGTGTGTTGGGGTAGATGAATAGAAACATCAGAAGGGACGGGCACGGAGGCAGGGTCTGGGAGGGACAAAGGTGGAAGGAGCACAGAAAGCCCCTCTTTCCAGGTCCCCAGTTACAGCAATATTTTAACAAAGATTTATTTTTTCAAGTTCAGAACAACAGAAAAATCATGTCGGGTGGCTAGGAGGTGGTGGAGGTGGGAGTTGATAATGAAACATGCACCCTTTCAGACTGGAGATTGAGTACCTGGGGATTTGGACCTTGAGATTGAATAGGAGCTCAGAGTCAATATTCAGACACGGGGCGGGGGAGGGGGGAGTAGGGTGGGGATGGGGGCGAGGAGCAGAAGCGAAGACCCCGAGAGGCTCGGAGAGACAGCAGCCTAGGGTAGCTGGATCATCCAGGGGTAAAGACCCTCCCGCCCCCGCCCCCGTCTCCCCCCACCCCCGGCTTGCATCCTGGCTTTGAAACGCTTTCCGGGCAAAGCGCGCTTGGCCGGCCTGTCCCCTGTCCCCTGCCCGTGCGCCCTGTAACTGGCACACTGAGCACGCTCACCGATCTTGACTTGCTCGCGGTAGCTCTTTTCGTTCAGGCAAACCCCGCGGCCGTGTAGCAGGGCGTGCAGCGGTTTCTCCTCATCCTGCCGTGGGAGGCAGCGCAGCCCCTGGGCGCAGCGCTCGGTGTAGACGCCGCACGACTGCCCCTCCGCCAGGGCGCAAGTCATGCAGCAGCCGCAGCCCGGCTCCTTGACTAGCTCGCAGCCCAGGGGGCTGGGGGGGCACATGGAGAGGGCTTTCTCGTCGCAGGGCTCGCAGTGCACGAAGGAGCCCAGGCCCTGGGCCGGTCCCGCACAAGCGGCCAGCAGCAGTAGGACCCCGGTGAGCACCATTTTCTCCGAGTCTCTCCCTTTACCTTGGGGCGGGGCAGGAGAGCGAGAGTGCAGGGACAAAGGGGTTAGGAGGGTGCGGGAGAAAATTTAAAAAAATTTCTGGCAGGTAAAGCAGGTGCCCTCCCCCAAGACAACCGCAAAATGTGGGGAGAGTTGGAGGGCTGGGGTGCTTGCAAGCAAGTCCCAGTTACAATAATTAAAGATTTGCAACAGGTTGAGGGGAAAGAGCAGCGCCAGGTGCACGCACTGGGTCTGGGGCCGGACAAACAACCCCCAAGCCCGACCTGGTCAGAAGTGCAGGGGGACAAGGCAAAAATTGTTCACCCCAAAGCAACCACCGGAATGAGGAGCTCGGAGGCTGTGGAGGAGACGGGGTGGGTGGAGGAAAATGGATTTGTCTTCAAAAATTTTGTTTAAAATCTAAAGTACACCCTGCTCCTTTCTAACCCTCAGCTGCTAGCGGCGCGCGGCTGCGCGGAACAGGTAGAAGGCGGCGGCTGCAGCCGCAGGGGTAGGGGAAAATGTTGAAACCAAGAAATTAAAAAAAAACAAAAACAAAAACAAAACCCAGATACAAAACCCTAACACCTCTTTTCTCCCACTCTGCAACCACCTCTTCGAAATTCGCAGATTCTGCGTGAAGTCTGGAGAAGGGTGCAAACGGAAGAGAGGGTAATTAGAAGGAGCGAAAAAGAGGAAAAGCCCCACACCGCTTTGCAGCTCTTCCTAGCTCTTTCCCCCGCAGAAGTTTCCAAAGAGACTACCGGCTCCGGTCGAACAGGCGCTTTTAAATAGACGGCCCTGGCTGCCAGCCAGTTTGTAGCTGCAATTTGAGCTCCCCAACACCCAACCCAGGCAAGGATGCCAAGGAGCTTTGCAGTACGAACTCACACGGGGTGGGGGTGGGGAAAGGCCTTCGAGACACACGGGGGCTCCCCTTCGCTCGGTGAACAGCGCCCTCCTCCCCCCGGAATGTAAGAAAGGGGCAAGGGGGACTGGGCTGGGGCTGCAAGAGGGAGGAGGTGGTCGGGGATGTGTGGATGAGAGAGTTCTTCGTTCGGTGCACGGTGGACACAATGAGGAGTAACTCAGTCTCCCCTCCCTCCCACCCCTTAACTAGCCCAGGCCCAGGCTGGAGGCAGAAGCGTTTTCTTAATTGCCGACTGGATATATACAGTGCCCAAGAAATTCTTCCCAAGCCTTGGGAAATGGCTGTCTGCTAGTGTCTCAGTTACCATGTAAGGTGTGTGAATGTGTGTGTGCTGGGGGGGGGGGGTGCGGGTGTTAGTGTGGGATGGCCAGAGATGGATGGTGAGCTGAATTAAAAAGAAAGAAAAAGAAGAAAAACTGGATTCACTGCCAAAAGCCTGGGGAAGGGGATTTAATCAAGAGTTTCTGTTGGTGGAGTGACTCTCTTCGGGCACATGGTCAAGCGAGGGTAGCTGCTTTCCCCCAGGTACACTGTTGACCCAGGGATGGTGTGTGTGTGTGTGTGTGTGTGTCTGTGTTGTGTGTACTTGCAGAAGGAACGTTCAGACCACAGCATTGTAGGGATAGTGAGACCGAGACTGGCAGTTGGAAGAAACGCTCAGTCTGAAAACCTGGCCTGGCCATCTCAGATGTCCTGGGGTGGAATTTTTAAATGGAAGGAAGGCAGATTGGAGTAATACTTTTGCTTCATGTTCTTTTGAAGGGACATTTCTGTTGGGCAGGTCCACATCTCTGGAGGGAATGGATGGGAGTCCAGAAAGACACCCAGTTATCAGGTTAATTGCCACACACAGGTACACCCCAAGAGTCTGAGCTGACACCCTGGGACTGGCTGTGAAGAGATTCTGACCAGGGACATTATTATCCCATTTGAAACCTCAGATAATCTAGTCAGACACTGTGGACTCCTTCTCTCCTTAGCAAAATAAAAGAAAGCTCAAGTCTTAAGAGAAGGAAAGTGACGATTTTATTTTTTTCCGAAATTGTCAGGATGAGTTGTGGCCCTCCCAGCCAGGTCAGAGAGACATGACCAGTGTTTGCTGACCTATTTGGGAGAAACGGGGGTGGCACTGTTACCTATTAAATTTCCCTTCATCCCCTTGGAAATGCTGTAACTTGCCTTGGGAGCAGGGGCTGCATTTCATGAAGTTTGCCACTAGACTGCACCCTTATCTATGATAAGAATTCTTTTTGCAGGACTGCTCTTGAGAAAGTATTTTTCTTGCTGGTTTGGTTCAGGAGCAATTCTCTCTACGCTGTTAACACTCTCAGATTCTGATCTGTCCTCTCACTTATCTACTTGCCAAAAGGCACATCTTTAAGAAAAAAAGAAAATGAGTTTAAAGTCCTGCTTTTGCTTGTATTGCCGGAGGTGTTGGCTGGGAGAGGGTGGAGGAGCTGTGTGTAATGATTAAAAGAAAGGAGCAAGGCTCCTGGTCATTTCTTCTCCCCGCTGTCTGGGGCTTGGTGAGTTAGGGGGAAAATTAATATTTAAAAAATCTCGTTGAAGTATCTGAGGAGTGAGGGTGATCGTGTGCTATTTTCTCTTTCGTGTCAAGTTCAGACCAGAAGAGTGGCTGAACAGGGTACCCTGTGTGCTCCTGCCCCTGCTCCTGTTTCTGCACCAGCCCAGCAGCCAGGCCGACCCCAGGCACACTGGGAGCGTTTCAGATGAATGGGGAAATTGTGGTGCTCCTTCCAGAGAAACACGAGTTGCCTGGTTCCAGCCACTCTCCATTCTGAGAGAAACGGCCTCCAGTGACATGTCTTTTTGTCTAGCTGACTTCCAGTGGCTGGAAAGTAGAATGTATGAGGACAGGTAAAAGGACGAGGGGATGATTCATAGGGAAGACGAAAAGGGTAGGGAGACAATGGAAGGGGAGGTTGTGGCAGGAGCCTGTCCTTGGGGAAGGGCGGGCTGCAGAGGGGGCCTCGGAGAGAGGGGACTGCAGGAATGTAAATCAGCGACCCGCTCTATTCCGGCTTAGAAATGGGCTTAGTCTCAGAAATGGGCTTAGTCTCGAGGGTTGAGAGCAGATGGGGTATGAGCTGCTGTCCAGGGGGCCCTCAGGTGGGCTCCCTGGAAGGGCATGGGAAAGAATTCTCAGTAGCCTGGGATTGTCTAAAGTAATTTTGACCAAAGATGGGATACTGGCCAGATGGGTTCGCCTCTACAAGTCCCTAATTAGTGGGTGGTGATGGAGTGGGAAGTTCTGTTCTGGGAAGCTGGATTCGGGGGATGCCCAGGAGGTTTTCCTGATTCCCGCCCTGCTCTCTTCCATTCTGAAGGCCTAGATCTGATCACAATCACCTGCAGAGTTAGCATCGGTGAACTTAACTGGGAAGGGCTCATTTATTCCTGCCGGATACATGCGTCTGAGGCCAGGTTCACGTCCCCTCTTTACGGCCACGAGCTTCTCTACCCTCTGCTTCTTAACTCGAGTTTTGATGCCTTTTCAACCACATCTTTCTTGGAAAAGTAAGAAGTTAAGTATCATCAACTTGTGTGCCGTTCCCCAGAGAGTACCCCCCCTCCGCATTCCTTTAAAAGGTTAAGTGGATATCAATGCCACATTTCAAGAAATGCAACCAAGTAAAAATTTAGGCTTTTACATGCACAACTTTTCAAAGCGTGCCTGGCACCTGTGTTTTATAAAGTTTGCATCCTTCCCCCTGATCATTTTCAAGGCAAGGGTGATGTCTGATGCCGTGGGTTGGGAACGTTAGACGTTTAGTAGTTCATAAAATACGAATTTCTCTGGTTGGAAAGGAAAAATGTCAGCAATGGATCTTGTCTTCATTTTCTCTTCATTGCTCTTACCACGCTCTCAGGCAGATTTGCTTACCATTTTCCACAGCGAGTAATTATTCTGTTTTAAAGACCCTACGAAACTGACACCAGTCCCTTTCTCAGAAGCCAGGACACACTGGGCTTACTAACGCTGCCGCCTCATCCTGGTATGGTGACCTTCAAGAAATAAAGCGCCTAGCCTCTGGGGTCCCTCCCTGGACAAGGGAAATTCAGTGAGGCCGAGAGAAGAGCAGTTGAAGGCAGCTTTCTTGTAGTGGCGTGGCCGAAGGCTAGGTGGCAGAATGGATACACCATTTAAAACACGCCTTCTTTCCAGAAAGCCAGGAGTGGAGACTGGTGGAAGTCTTTAGCAGCGGGGGTGGGGTAGGGGAAGCAAATGCTGGGACGGAGGGCCGCTTCCACGTTCTGTGGGCCCACTGTGTGTGGCCCCAGCCTGGGCACCGCCCCTAGCCATGGTGGCACCAATCCAGCGGGTGGTGCAGGCCAAGTGGCTTCATTCACGGCCACTTCGCCTCAGAGTTGAGACCCGGCCAGGTCAGAACACGATTCCTTTGGGTTCATTGTAGAATGCCCTAAAGCTTCTCTGATAAATAATTAGGATGTGAACTTTGCCACAGTGCATAAGCAAATGGCCTTTTTACATTTTAAAATATAAATTATGGAATATTTCAAACATTCAAAGAGCAGAAGGTAACAAAATAGATATCCTCTACTCACCGCACACATTCAACACATGTTAACATTTTGCCCTTCTTGTGTGAGATTTTGTTAAAAAGAAATACACTGGTACAGGGAAGGCTCACTTCCTGCTCAGGCCCCCGTTCAGCTTCCCTCCACAGAGGGAAGGGGCTTCGTGTCCTTTCCGCACAACATGTGTGGGGGTTTTGCGTGAAGTCTCTCACAGAACAGAGTTAGAACCATTTGGAGGGTGAAACCGTATGCCACTTGAGAGTTAATTTTGTAGTGCTGCTTGCTATGGTGGCAATTTAATTAGAGTCTAAATTGACCCTCTGGCTGACTTTTGAAGGAGCTGGAGCCAACTATGACTCAGAGTGATTTATATTTCTATGTGAGCAATATATAAGTTAATCGTTTTAAGAACTGATGTTTAGGAGGCTTCTGGAGCCATTCCAGAGAGATATGGCAAAATTGGGGGCTGGGGGGGAGGCTCTAGAAATAGTTTCTGGTTGCAGGCTTCCTTATCTTCTTGGTTCACGGGATTCTGGGGTCTTTCAAAACCCGGAGGTGTGTTTGAATTTTGAAAAAATAAGATGAACCAGGAAAAATGATTGGTTGTGACTTAGAGGAGGTGTTGGTAGAACCAGATCTAGGAGGAGAGGGACAGGCCAGGTGGGGAAGATGGAATCGCAGGGGGTAGGAGAAAGTAGAAGTGTTAACTGCTTGAAGTAGGTTTAAGAAAATGCAGCGGAGCCATGAAAAAGCCAAGGACAATCACAGTGCGTGGTTGGAATCTAGGTTTCACTAGGGTTCAAGAGGGAGAGGCGGTGAGCGGGGGGCCAGCTGCCACTAGCCCTTAGGGCAAATTCGTGTGATTAGGGAACAGTGCCCTTCCTCAAGACTTTCTACTTCTAATTGCCAGAAAATGGTTATAAAATACAGGTTTTGTTAGAACAAAACACTTCACTACCCCGTCCAGGAAACTGCCCTCCTGAGTGTAGCGTGTGCCTCCGGTGTGTGCTGTGTGACAGGGCCACTCAGAGGTGGCTCTCACCGCGCAGTGCACAACCTGCGCAGCTCCACGTGCCTGCCGTTCTGCAAGAGTGCAGCCTGGTTTCCAAGCCTTCAGGAAACGCTGCTTTTCTACTCGTGTGGAAAGGACTGGCCCGGTGACATGGTTTGATTCATCACCAGGGTTGAGGGATGGGCTTGAGCCCCTTCAAGGAAGCTGACTCTGGCCGTGTTCTCGGCTGGGTTGAGCTATACCTTTGTGTTACTCTTTGGAGAAACCATGCTTTTCCATGCCCCCATGCCTTTGCACATATTGCTTATTCTGATAGGAATGCCTTTCCCCTTTGTGCCGACTAGTGAACTCAGCCATCCTTAAAGACCCAGATGAAATCATGCCTACTTTGGAAGGTTTTCCTCCTAACTTCCATGTGTGATTCTCTGAGGGCACCTTAGCTGGGTAGCAGCATATATCCCATGTGGTCCCCTGTGCCCTCATCAGTAGAGTAATGGGATGAATTGTTTACCGCATAGTGGTGCTGTGAGCCTTGAATGAGGCAGTCTAGGTGAACCTCATGGTGCTTAATCAATCTTACCTATTGTAGCCTTATTTTCCCATTCACCTGAAAGTCTTGAAGGACCCAAGATCTTACTTATTATCTTGGGATCTTATTTCCACTTTTCCTTCTTTCTCTACCTCTTGCCCATGAGACCTTGGTACAGTTCCTAGCACAGAAGGCACTTAAGTTATTTTTTATTGAAAAACATTTACCATCCCCTAAGCATTCCAACATCTTCCTGGACACCTAGTTATATTCCTTGATCCTTCTGACTGGTGGTAATGTCCACGTTGACATGTTTCTATTTTGTCCCTTTATGGACTAGTCTGGTCAGCCCTTTGTGTCTCAAATGTTAAGTATTTATTGACTCTTTTAAAATAACAGTAAATTCCAATATAGTCCTATTGTTGGGCTTAAAATATGTTAATTGTACTGTAACCTAAAATGTACAAACATATGAAGGTATAAACTCCATAAATTTATCACGGTGTAAAATTCAACAAGTACATAAATAAATTCAATGAAAACTACAAACCCAACAAAATGCAAAATGACAATATTCATTTAGTGTGTTGGTTGATGTTTTACTGGAAAGAAATCACTGCTCATGTTGTGATTATGGTTTAACTGTTACAGTGCAAGTTTTGCAAGCTGGCATGCACATTTGATGTCCTCTGTGATGAGTTCATTCCTCCACTATTTTTTTTTTTAAACTACAGTGGAATCATGGCTTACACAGTGGTTAAAGCCAGCTTGAAATACAAAAATTAGGTATAATCAAAATTACCCATGAAAACCCCTTAAATCGCCAGCAAAACAAAACAGCACTGCAAAACCTTCACTTTTGTAACATAGCATCAGGGCATCCAGCTTTCACTCAGCTCCCATGTGTTGTCTCAGGATCAAGTCCATGTCTGCTCTTTAGCCCATTTGGGAATGACAATGAGAATGTTACTTGGATCCGATGTCTCTGAAAACGGAAAATGTCTTCTAGAGCTAGATCGAAGGCTGAGATAAGGAACGTGCATACAACTGAGTGACAAGTCTTGGACAAAACCACAAACGAAACAAACGGATAACATGGACAGTCTGTACTATTACGGCTGGTGTTTGTATGTGTGTGTCTGATTGTGTGTATGTCTGATTGTGTGTATGTGTGTGTGGGTATATTGGAGGTCGCATACAGAGACGGCATGAGGCCAGGAGAGTTGGCTGCCACTCTGTCGGTGAATGAAGAGGCAGGAATTAGACACTACATAGAGCATGACCACCACAGCTCACTGGTCCTGCTGCTTGTGTAGACCTACCAAGAAAAGGCACCAATCTGACCGCCAAGCATGGAATGGAAGCATCTTAAGACAACCTATGTTCAAAGCAAGGTTTGAAATTCTGGTTGGAGATAGATGTGGGATTTACCCTATGAGGGTCAACTGGGCATGGAGGGCAGGTGTCTCTGAGCCCCAAGCTTTGAATACCACTGCTCTTTTCCATGAAAGCAGCTTCACCTTGAACAAGTGACTTAGCCTTCCTCAGGTCCCATTTATCCTTCTGTATAATGGACTATGGTACCTTTCAATGGGTGGTTGTGAGATTTAAATGAGATAATTTATGTAAATCACTTAGCACAGCACCTAGTACACAGTGTGTTACTTTGCTAGGGCTATTGTAACAAAGAGCCACAAATTGAGAGGCTTAAACAACAGAAATTTATTGTCTCATGGTTTGGAGGCTGGAAGTCTGAGATCAAGGTGCTGGCAAGCTCCAGCGAAGCCTGTTCCAGGCCTCTCTCCCAGCTTCTGGTAGTTCCTTGGCTTGTGGCAGCATAACTCAGTCTTCACACAGTGTTCTCCCTGAGTGTGAGTCTGTCTCCAATTCTTTTTTTTTTTTAAATACGGGTGTGGTCCTACTGGATTTAGAGTATACTCTGCACCAGTATGACCCCATCTTAACTAATTATGTCTTCAACGACCTAATTTCCATTCCGGGGGGTTAGGACTTCAACCTATGGATTTTGGAGGGACACAATGCAATCCAAAAACACTCAAGTGGTAGTTATTGTTATTCATAATACCTTCTTCAGTTACCTTTCAATGGGGTATTTTTATAGCCAAATGATCAGATCTCTGTTCTCATTGTCCTTCCAGGCCTGTTTATGTCTAGAAAGAAAGTGCCATGAGAGCCGAAGCTTTCATGTTGGGTGCGCAGCGGACACTCAGTGAGTGATTGTGGATAAACAAGGTTTGTTTCTTTCTTCCTTTCTCCATTCTATTTTTTTCTTTTTGATTTCTCATTACCTCATTACCTCATTTCTCTCTACCTCATTATCTTTTCTAGATTGCCCAAGTATTAAAAGCACAAGAAATAAAAGCAAACAAATTTTAATTTCTTTTGTTGATAATCATTAAATTCTTCCTTATCACTTGCTCCTGCAGCCAGTGAGAAACTCAGGCAGATGGCAAGGGCAGAGCAAAGGGGGGTGCTGGTGGGGATTGGGGTGAAGGGGCTTGTGTGGGAGACAGCTAGAGCCCCCTCTGGACATCTTCTGGGGCTTGGCTAAGGCTAGGACTTTGGAGTGAATGGGACCCAATTCTACGCTGAGAGACTGGGAGGAAACCAGTGAGGTCAATATCGCTCTAGAGGTCGAAAGCCAAATTCTAAAGGAGGAGCCACAGACCTGGAAAGATACAAGGACTTTATTAGGTCCTCAGAAAAGTGTGATGCATGCCTCTTGCATTTGGTGTGACAATCTCTGGTCCACAAACCACAACTGCAGGCCCAAAAGATGTGACGGCCATCATCATATAGCTCCTGGTTTGAAAACAAGTCACAAGTTGTATCGATCTTGGGCCTGGGCAGGAATTGGAGAGTGAAAAGTAGGGAGACAATGCTCTGCGTTCTGGGGTCCCACGAATGAATTGTTATTGACTAAAAAGAAATGACTGCAGATAGAAAACACACTTGTAAGTTACCGATTGACTGGTATCATCTGTGTGCATATGTGTCTATCTACCAATACTTAGCTATTTTCTCACAGCTGTAGAACAGATGTTACACATGCACACAGCCCCTGGCGAGACACAGGAAGGATGTGGGTCAGTGGGGACTGGAGAGAGATGCGGGTTCAAGAAGGGCAGTAACAATTTAATTTCAGCCTATTGTTACTATCGGGACTATGAAAACCACATTGGCTCACCCTCATCTGAACTTTTCTTTCTCTCTCTCTTTCCTTCCTTCTTTCCTCCCTTCTTTCTTTTTTTAAAGATTTGATTGGATATCTATTTAATTTTATTAAAAAACCCTTTTTATTTATTTTTTTTTGTGGAGAATACTCTCAAACATACATAAAAGTAGGCAGAATAGTATCATAACTTCTTATATGTGAAGGGGGATCCCAAGAAAACCAGAGTTTATTTATAAAATATTGTGCATTTATTCTTACATGTTTAAACTTCAGTCACCTTCAAAGTGCTCTCCATTTGATGCAATACACCTATTGACACTTTTTCCACTGCTCAAAACAGTTTTTGAACTCATCAATTTTGGTGCCTTTTAGTGCTTCTGCCATTTTTTTGTTTCACCTCTTCCACATCAGCAATATGTTTTTCTCTGAGGACTTTTTTTCATTGGGGTAAACAAAAGAAAGTCTCTTGGGATGAGATTGGGTGAATAGGGAGGGTGGGTATGGGGGCCATGCTGTTTTTGGTCAAAAACTGCTGAACACTCAGTGCAAAGTGAGCAGGTGTGCTCGTAAAGCACCCATTATGCAACGTGTTGAAACAGTCTTAAAAAAAATTCACTGAAGCCTAATGCAACCTCTCACAACAACACCAGCTGGCACACTGATATGGATGGGTTCTTAGAATACTCACCTAGGGGGGAAGCCTGTACTACAAGGGTCCTGCCTGCCATAAGATGATTCCATTGTTTTTTTAGGTTCCCCAGTCTTATGTCTATCCTTCAACCTGAACAACCATTATGCCATGGCCATCTTGCCCCATACACAATAAATTAGGTGACCAATAAAAGAATATTTGAGGAAGGTGGATGATAAAGGACTTTGAGTTTCCAGGTCTGCACATCTGAGAGGATGGAGTGGGAGGCAGGTTATTCAGGCAGAGGAAGCACTGAACAGAGGTGGAGAGAAGGAGGTGGGACAACCAGGGAAGCTCTGCTGAGCACAGAGAATACAGCAGGTCTGCAAAGAGCAGGGTTGGTGGTAGAGATCTAGAGATCGTCCCCCCAAATTTGGCACTGTAAGCATGGAATCCCAGAGGGAAGACACTGCAGAGATCACCTCAGTTACTTAAGTTATTGCCAGGAAACATACTCAGTTTCCCAGGAAGGCAGAGAGGTAGTGCTGGAAAGGGATGGAAGGCATCTGTTTGATTTGACCTTGGTGAAGAAGGTCAAGAGCTGGTCATCAGGTCAAGGTGGGGAGAGACTGGGATATGTGGAGAGAAATGAGCGTTTGAAATAGCTGGAACGGACTGCCTGGGAGGGAGGGCTCCTGGGCAAGTCAGAAGAGGGGGTGGCTGTCTGCCTACCCAGAAACCAAGCCCCTTCACCCACACCAGAAGATATCTATACCTTCAGGGGACATCTAGATTCTTTTTAAAATAGCTCCACTAATTAGGTGAGACTTACCCAGAGTAATTTACTTTTGATTAACTCAGTCAACTTCAAACTAATTACATCTGCAAAATCCCTTCACCTTTGCCCTATAGGGTAACATAATCACAAGAGCGATATCCTATCACCTTTGCCATATTTTAGTGATTAAAAGCACATTTTAATTTGTGTATGTCCCATCCACACTCAGGGGGCAGAGATTATATAAGAGCATGGATCACTGGGGTTGTTTTAGAATTCCGCATACCACGATGCTTGACATCGTTGATGATGCCATTATTGTCCAGTGTGAAATACTAGGACTCCAAGTCCTTGGACTCATGGATAGACTCAGTTGTCAAGAGAGAAAGGACTTAAAAAAGGAAGAAACATCAAGTTGTTTTCATGCTTCTCAAGTTCTATAGTGTTTTAAAAGAGTCAGGGGAGGCTACCAGTGAATGAACTCAAATCAACAGACATTTAATGAGAGCACTTTAGCACTAGGCATTGTCCTTTACTTTGTGTTACTAGGGTCACAAAGATGAGTGTGTTTCCTGGTCACAGAGATCTTTACAGTTTTCTATGGGAGATTGGACACATGCGGTTAGTAAAAGAACGGTCAAAGGCAAAGCCTGAAGAGAAGTAGACAACCAGTCTGAGGGCCATGAGACCCACACCTGGGGCATCCCTATAATACACACACCTGGAGAGATGTCCCATGGTTTCTGCTCAGGTGAGCACCTCCTTGTCTTTCTGAGTGCCCTAAGGAGGGCTATGACCAACTTCAGAGACGAACATACAGACTGTTATTGCCAGGCTGTGCTGCTCAGCATTGGCTGACATCTGGTCAACCCCACAGTGATAAAGCCACACAGACCCGCTGTGCAGAAGGGGCTAACAGCCCCACTCCAGTTCTAACTTGCAGGGGTTACTCAAAGTGTCAGGGATGTGACAGGAGGGAAAGACATTCAAGAAAACTGACAAAGAGTGTGTGGGTTGGGAATGGAATCTGGTCCCATCCCGAGGCTGGCCTAGTGTACCCCATCTCTCCCCAAGTCTTTGAAGTGTGTTACCTGGACAGTGAGCTAAGCCATGCTTGGCAGGAAGGGGGAGGGAGGCTGTGTGGTCTGGCAAAGAGGAGAGCAGAGGGGCAGAGGGACCGGGCTTGACTCCGCGGCTGACTCACAGCACCTCTCGTGCCAGGCATTGCACCATTCAGTCCAGCTGGAAAATCAGGAGAATACCCAAGTCAGGATCTCGCAGAGAAATCCAGATGCCTTTCACGAGAGTAAACAAGGCAACTGTCCTCTCGCTCTGGTCTTCGTTTCTCTGTTTCTGTGTGAGTGTGTGCATGTATTTGTTTCTGAGTCTTTAGGGGTGTGTGTGTGTTTTCTCTTTAATTATTTCTTTCGGTTAACTATAGGACTTGATTTTGGTCTCAACTTCTGTCTCTGTCTACAGGTACGATTGGCCAGAGCCCATAGTGTTCCCCTCTGCCCCTATGCCTCCCTTTGGCTTCCTTTCTAGTTCATGTGAGGTCTTGGTTTCTGCTGCATCCCCTGAGTGGTATGTCTTGGCAAGATTCTGTCCCTCTTCTTGACAATGGGAATGTTGGGGGTTGGGGCAATCGGAAAAGCTCTTGACCTGGTGAAGCCTTGCAGGGCTCTGGTTCTGTCTGTTGCTGGAGCAACGGCAAGGATTTTTTTTTAATAGCCACTTCTGGTACAGGAACAAAGAACAACAACAACAACAAAAATGATTCCTTTAAAGCAACTACTTTTCTATGGCCTTGGATTTCGTTTTTCTCTGCTACCCTCTGCCTCACTCCTCGGGTCCCCAGTCAGGCCAAATGTTTTCCACTTTTCCACTGTTTCCTCTTTCCTGTTTACCCAGAAAACAGCAAATCCATTTTTTTTTTCTCCTGGCCTTCCTCTCCCTCCCCATTCTTCCTCATTTAGGGTAATTTTGAGGGAAGATTGCCTTTTGCTGTCTGCATTTCATTTGACTCCATTTGCAGAGCAAAACTTTGTTCAGTGGCTTCCTGGGTCTGAAAACATACTGGTTAAAAGTCACACAGGCCACCGTGCTTCCATCAATCAGCTGTGACTTTGCTGAGTTACCTTGCTGGCCTTCAGTTTTCCTTACCTGTGAAATAGAAATAATTTAGCCTACTGTGCAGGATTGATGGGAATACTAAATGGGTAAATACATGTAAAATTCTTAGCATGCTCCCCACTAGATGGATGGGTTTCTGATCTGAAGTTCTCATTTTTCATACTCATTGTGAATAGTGAGAGCATTTCCTCTGTTGAAGATAGCTTTGGTTCCCCTCTCAACGTATCCCTTTCTCCATTCTGTACAAAGTGTAACGATAATGGTCCCACCTCTGCTCATGGGTAGTGAGGCTTGAACCAGCTCTGCCTCATCGCAGTGACCAGCTCAGGGTAGGACATCTGACACCATCAGGGCTCACGCATCAGTAAAGCTGAGCCCATTAGATTCTCTTTCTTTAAAAAAAAATTTATTGAATTTATTGCAGGGGTGACATTGGTTAATAAAATTATTTTTTCAAGTGTACAACTTTATAATACATCATCTGCATATTGTATTGTGTGTTCACCACCCAAAGTTAAGTTTTCTTCCATCACTATTTTACAAGTGAGACAGACACAGAAGGAAGAACAATTTGGTGGTGATTGCGGGCACTGAGAAGGCTTAGGAAGGTGGGATATTGGGACAACACGAAGAACACATATTCAGTAGCAAGTGAACCAATAAGCTAGAGATGAGTGAATGACCCTGGATCATCAAAGCTATTGGTTTCTTGTTCCAAGATCCCACGATACTTTCCCCACAATTCCACTGACATTCCTCATATCCTTTTAATCACACCTCCCTCCCCTTGAACTGGTTGGAGAGGGTTTCTGTTCTTTGCAAACCAAAGAGGTTTTATTGAAACATCTTCATGGATTTTAAAATTTTGGGTGGTCCTAGGCTGTCACTGAAGTCCTCTTCTCCATCTTGAAGAGTGTTGGGATTGTGTGCATTTATGGAATGTTGACTCTGCAAGACACCACATGATAAGAGTTTATTATTTTGCCAGTTCTCACACATGGGAGTCTTGTACTCTCAGGAAACTCCTGAGCTGTCAAACACTGGACCTCTTGCTGAAGTCTGACTTCTTTTTCCCATCATTCTTTATATTCCCTCTGGGAGTCTTGTAGTTTGATTTTCTCCAAATTATTTGTGTTCTAGGAGACCACAGTTCTTTTTTCTGCATCCTGAAGACTGAGTTTCTTATGGGAGAGGTCCTGGAGAAATAAAATAAAGCTTTTGAAAGCTTTAAACGCTATTTTACCCTTGAAAGATGTCTGATGTTTCAGATCTGGACCCTAACCTTCTGAAAATTTAAAAATTCACAGATATCATCTTCTTGGTCCTCTGGACCATGACTGGCTGGGTAAGTGAACCTGTTCTACTCACCTGGAAATAGAAGCTCAGAGGAAGGCTGGTTGGCAGTGTGTGTTTCTGAAATAAGTCAGCTTTGGACACCTAGGGAGAATGCCTCCTTCCCCACTCTCCCAGGCTCACTTCCAAGCTCCCAGCTAGAGATCCAGGCCTTGGGCAGAGCTCATTTCAGGCTGAGTCAAAAACCTGAGGGAGTCTTGTCCACACATGCACAGCAAGGGAAAGGACCCCAAAGGAGATACTTCAAGGAGCCTCCTCAAGGACTTGGAAGATTTTGCTCTTCTCCACTAGAAGAAAGAGCCCACCAACCTGGAGGGTGCTCAGCTTCCCAGGCTGTGAGCAGGGAAAGAACTTTGAGATATTTTGAGATCCTGTCTCCATGGCCATGGTCAGTCTCTACGGGGGCCATTCCCAACAGGCACAAAACATACCTCAAGCCTTTTAATAACAGATCTGCTAAGACAGCCCCACTGCTGTCCTGGACCTCTCTGTGATGTTACCTTAGAAACCAGCTCATTCACTTCTTTGACTTTCTCTAGCACCTGGGAGTTAAACTCCTCACAAAAGCTGATGTTTTCAGCCTTCTTCAGCTCTAACTAGCACTGTTGTGGAAGAAAAATTTAAAATGAGTAAACTAAGACTTGTTTGGGATACTAAAAATCTTTGACATTTGATGACTTTGGACACCCATGTGTCCCCATCTTTGAGTCCTGACCACATTCCTGATTGAGATAGAGGGTAAGGCAAGTGGTAGAGGGCCTGCAAAGAGTCTGCCACTCCCCAGATCCTCAGCCTTGGTATTTTCCACATGACTATATAAAAACAGGAAAAATTCACAGAGGATCCAGGTTCATGTTCATGGTAGAGTGTCTATGTGGGGCCAGGTGAAAGTACTTCAGTGTGGGACCTACGGGAACATGCCTTTGGATTAGGGATGCCAGATAAAATATAAACTGGCCAGTTAAATTGGAACTTCAGATAAACAATGAATAACTTTAGTGTAAGTATGTCCCATGCAGTATTTGAGACCTACTTATATTAAAACTTGTCATCTACGTGAAGTTTAACTCGATGTTCTGTATTTATGAACTCTGACAACTCTGCTTGCGGTGGGCACAACCCCAGGTAGCTTCAGGGACTGTGTGGGGATGGTAGGTACATACCTTTGTCTGCAGGAGGCATGGGTACCAAAGCAAATAGGAAGGGTGTATGTGTTAAAAGTGGATCTTTGAAGGAAATCATATCTGGGTCAGAGGTCATTTCAGTGTTTTTTTTTTTTTTAATAATTGCAAAATCAAATTTTTATTTCTAAACATTTCTTAAGAGCTTTCAGATCATTGGAGAATTTAAAAGCCCCTCCTGAAACTTGAACAATTAATCTTCTAAGTTAAATATCCCCAGTAAGTCATTTGGAAGAATGAGTAGCTAGGATTCATAGAGAGTACGTATGTCTTTCTCTCTCTTTTAAATGGAATTGTGGATACAGAGAATGTTTTGAGGGTAGCCAGATGGGAGAGGGGAGAGAGAGAATGGGTGAAGAAGTGAGGGGATTGTACAAATTGATAGTTACAGAATAGGCGTGGGGATGTAAAATTGAGAACAGGAAATGGGGAGGCCAAAGAACGTACATGCATTGATCATTGGACATAAACAAAGTTGTGGGAATTACCTGAGGGAGTAGGGGGTCCTGGGTAGAGGGAGGTGAAAGGAGAAAAATTCGTACAACTGTACTAGCATGACATAGAATATAATTTAAAAAATTTAAAAAATGTCAAAAAAAGAAAAAAATCATTATTTAGAGTTGTTCTCATCACATTCCTCTTCTCTTTGATGAGCCACTGAGGAGATAAAATATGAAGACAGAAGCTGTAGGAGCTTAGGTGTGGTTGGGAAAAATAAATCAACTCTCAGAGATTCTAGTGCAAGGGAGAGGGGCATCCAATGGGGGCTCTGTGGGTGGGGTGAGAACAGGCCCTGGGCTAGGACTCAGGGATATCTGGCAGCTGATGAGTCAGTCAGGGCAGGTCTAGGAATGGAAGACTCCACACAGCTGGCTCCGGGCTGTGCATAGGGTGTGGCAAGTGAAGCTTGTTAGCCCCAAGCTAAATCTTGGAGGAGGAAGGGGAGGGTCAGCCAGCAACACAGGTTGCAACAAACTCCGAAGCATTGCCTAGAGCTTTTGGTTGCCCTGGAATGGAGGTGTTAGCTCAGCCGCCAGGCTGGGGTGTCTGGAGCTTTTTGTTCAAGGCAGAGAGTTGCCACTGCTTGATGATGGCTGTCAGAGGGCTTGACCAGGATTAAGCAGTGTTAAGTGCAGGGCAGGGGTGAGGAGGCGGGCTGGTCCCAGGTTTCCAGCTCTGGCAAGCTCTCCCTGTTTGCCTGGGTGGGACGCACACTGGAACCAAGTGTTCCCTCGGCATCCAGGGCGAGCCTCGGCTCCTCTCCCTGCCGACTTTCTCTGGGGATACATCGGTTCTAGCTCTAATACCTGGGAGCACAAACCCTGTCTCAGTGAGGGGCCACCTGGGCAGGGGGTGGGAGGGGGCAGGCTGTTCAGCCCACCAGTGTCTCATACCCCAGACTCAAAAATACACCTGGCTGCAGATCCTGGAAAACTTGGAGTTGGTCAAGCTGGAGACTCAACCCGTTACTGTAAGAAGGAGGACAGGATTTCCGCTGGCTTCCTTGTGCCTCTAAGTTCCTGGCCAATGCCAGCGCCAGTGTGCGTCCCACCCAGGCAAACGGGGAGAGCTTGCCAGAGTTGGAAGCCTGGAACTACCTGCCGCCTCAATGCTGTGCCGCAGTTAACACTGCTTAATCCTGGTCAAGTCCTCTGACAACCAGTTCTGTGCCGACCCTGCCAGGGCATTCCCTTCTCTGTGCCATAGCTGTGATTCCCATTTAGCTGAGGGTCACAAGCTAATATATCAATTTGGCCTCAGTTTCCTCATCTGTGAAATAGGTGCCACCTCATCCACCCCCAGCTGCAAACTAGGACATCCCTTCTGTGAACCTTTGATGATGTACTATAGACTAGAGGTCGAGGTAAAAAAATCTCTTTGTAAAGGCTCTAGGGGTTGCCTCTAACATGTTCATATGCTTAAATTTGGAGATTCATAAACTTGAGATAAAATTGTTGGGAATGTCAAGGGTTTCCTGTACTTCAAAATGTTGATGGTGTGTTATCTCTTATAGATCTTAAGTGCCTTTTTTTGGTACCTTGTGCATGAGTATGCATTACTTGTAAAAGAAGAAATAAACGTCACTACTGAAGGCTCTCTTGAGAGAGAGAAGTCTAGGCCATTTGCTAACATTTTGCTGGAGGATGCTGGCAGGTAAGCAGTGACTTTAGTGCAGAAGACAGGGATTCAATTCTATGACCTCTGGAAGGTCCTTTCAGCATGTACGTCGATGCTCAGTGCCCACAGCCTACTCTGCGGACACATGTTGCCAGGAGCCAGAGAAGGAGGAAGACACAGAGAGAGAGTTGGGAAGGGAGAGTGGAGGGGGAGAGAGAACAGAGAGTGAAAGAGAAAACTGCACTGTCATGAAAGCTTGAAGCTGCCCTTTCAACTTTCCCTTATAATTAGTTGGTGCAGCTGGAGGGGCAGGACTGTTGGTGAGTTGCAACTTGTTGGGCTCCAGTCCTCAGGATGTTTCAGGCTTGCTCAGTGTTTGAGGAAAGCTTAGTTCTCAGAGGGCTCCTCCTCCCTCTGTCTGTCTTTCTATTTTAATTCCTTGCCTGGAGGGAATGGTGTGAAGGGTTGGAAACTTTCTAGTGTCCTGGCCAAAGAAGCCTTCGCACCAGGGCTGGTCTGGAGATGCTGAGAAGAAGTTGGTAGGAAGAGGTTTCTCTTCACCAGTGATTTGGGAGCCAACTATGTAACAGTATGGAGGGAGCCATGCAGAAGAAGGGGGTCCAGGGTCCAGGGTCCAGGAGGGGCAAGTACAGTCAGTTTGGTTTCCCCCAGGCAGGGAGCCCCTTGTGGTCCTAGAACTGCCATGGGAGCCTCTGCCTCCTGTCCTCATTACAGATACCACGTCATCATTGAGAGCAATTTTCACGCCCAGGCCCCCATGGCAGCCTGGTGGAGAAGGGAAGGGCCTCTAAGGTCAGACAATGGCGTTTGAGTCCTGAGTCTCTGCTTACCACTTGAATAACCTGTGGCCACTTAATTTCTCTGTGTCTCAGTTTCCTCATCTGTCTAATGGTAAAGTACCTCCTTAAGAAGGTTGCTTTGCACAGCCCCCGACACACAATCAACATAGATACAAGCTTTTATTATGTCTGCTTTTGCAGGAGACCACATGGGCACACCTGCTTTCTCACCCCACCCAGGACCTGGTCCTCTCAGAAAGGACTGAGATTTTGTGCTGGTGAGAACTTCCAGCTGTAACCATTTGGCGTGGCCCCTGCAGGCGAAGGCATTGCCTTCATGTTGGACCAGGGCAGGCTGCTGGTGAGGCTGCCTGCAGGTGGCTGCCCCGGGAACAGAGGGCCCGGTGGCATTCTGGCTGGCGACACTCCTGGCTCAGTAACTGTTCCTCTCCTACTTGTCCAGTTGGCCGTGTCTGGCACAAAGCCAAAGCTCAGCACTTTTGCCATTACTCTTGAGCAGGGTCAGCCAGGTGAGTGGCAAAAGTCACAGGGGACAAAGGTGCTGTTACCAATTTCCATCCAATGCGAGGGATTTCTCCCTGTACATGGGCCAGGCCAGTAACCACAGCAGCCACTCTCATTTACTGAGCGGCGGACTATGTGCAGGCACAGTAACAACATTTAGTGTCTCCTCTCTGCTGAGCAGCTCTGTACATAGGAGATGATAACCATCCCTGTTTCATCGATAATCCATGATGCTTACTGAATTGAAACTACACACCCCAGTTAAGTTTACGAACTGACTGCTTGCAAGTATGCCACTGGGGTTGGGATGAGGAATGGTGATGCCAAAGCCTGGGTTCTTCATAATAGTACAAGTAACTGATGTCAGTGAGGCCATTGCCCAGTAGATTATTTTACTGAAAGTTTTGCACCAACCGTAGGGCATTTACTCTCTTATGAATGGAACATCGTGGGGAGCCGAGACTGGACTTTCTCCTGTAGTTCTTCTGATTGGCCCTCTCACAGTGGCCGTGCAGAGGAAGTCTGCTTCGGCGGCAGCCCTTTGTGTATTTTTCAGAGAGCCGGGAAAGTCTCAGGAGCCTCTGGCCTGTCCTAGGGGCCACACTAGGGTCCCATGCGGATCTGCCTGTGTCCTCCACCAGATCCCAGGCTCATTAAGAGCTGAGACTGCATCTTATTTAGCATCTATACTAGCTCATACATAGGAATCACTTAATAAATGCTTTTTAAACAAATCTGGTCACCATACTATTAGCTAACATTTACTAATTGCTTACTGTATGCCTGTTGTGTAGAATATACTATATGCCTTCACCTGCATAATACTCATAACAATTTCAGTTGATAAATGATGAAACTGAGGATCGGAACTGACTTCCTTGGTGTCACTAAGCAGAAAGGGGCAGAGCCCGGAACCGAAAAACATTTTCTGCCTCCAAACCCTGTGCTTGTTTTTCTTTAGGATCTGTCTATGGCAAGCCTGTCTCTGGAGCCTCCTTCTTTTTCCCTCTCCATTCATCTCCCCAAGGTTTCAGGAGATGGTTGCTCCTGGTCCTTTTTCTGGGAGAGAAAGAAGTTTGCAAAATAGTCCTTATGGAGCAGGGCCACTGAGGTCATCTGGAACTGGCCAATGCAATTGTCATGCAAAAGTCAATTAATTAATTAATTAATTAAAATTAATTTAATTTATTTTTAGAGAAAGGAGAAGAGAGGGAGAAAGAAAGGGAGAGAAACAGGGATGTGAGAGAGAAACATTGATTGGCTGCCTCTTGTACAAGCCCAGACTAGGGAAGAAACCTGAAACCCAGGCATGTGCCCTGACCAGGAATCAAACCGGCAACCTTTTGCTCTGTGGGATGGTGCCCAATCAACTGAGCCACCCTGATCAGGGCAAATAAGAGGCACTTTAAATGGCCAGGCCGATCATTTTTAAGACCTGCCCTGTCACCCTTTGCTTTCTCTCTCTCCCTGCCTCTGCTTGGGTCCTAAATCCATGCCTCTGGCTCAGGTAGCACCAGAGCCTGCAGAATTGGGATGTCACTTTCTTGGGAGAGGGCAATGGGCTTCCCTCGATGCAGTTCAGTCACGTGTGCCTGTCCTGATCTCTTCCCTTCATCCTTCCTCTCCCCATCCATGTTCTCCAGCAGGCTCCGGGTGCCAACGAGATCCCCTCAAAGGACTTACTAGTTTTCTCTTACTGCTGTGACAAATTACCACGCATTTATTTAGTAGATGAAGGCTACACAAATTTATTCTCTTACAGTTCTGGAGGTCAGAAGTTAGAAGTGAGCCTTAAAGGGACTACAATCAGGTGATGGCAGGAGGCCCCAGGGTGGGATCTGTTTCTTGCCTCTTTCAGCTTCAAGCTGCTGGTATACCTTGGCCTCTTGACTTGTGGCCATGTTGCTCCAGTTTCTGCTTTCTTCTTCACGCAGCCTTCTGCTATATTGCTACTGCCTGCCTCTTACAAAGACCCTTGTGATCACATCATTGGCCCACTCAGATAACCCGGAACGATTTCCCCATCTCGAATCCTTTGACTTCTATAAAATCTATTTTGCCCTATAAAGTAACCTGATTACAGGTTCCAGGGATCAGGACATGGACATCCTTGGGGAGCATTATTCAACTGACCACAGGGATGGTTCGTGCTTCTAGAACAGTTCTCTACCTACCTGCCTGTGCATCTACCGGTAAACGAAGCTACCATTTAGCAAACATGGACTCTGTGCTTGGAGCTGGACCAAGCGCTCCATGTGCAGTGCCCTGCTGACTCCTCACAACCCTTTCTGATGCTGGCACTACTATTTCTACTCTCAAGCTTACAGAGAGGAACAAAAACTTGAGGTTTAAGTGACTTGAGTTTACACAGGGAATAAGGCAAGGACCTGAGCTTTGAACCCAGGTCTGTTTGGTTCTGAGATCTTTCTCTTAAACATCTCACTCTCCCTGCTGTGGTAGCTAGACCCCAAGAAAGCCTTCAGTGATCTTTGATCACTCCTTTATGTGGACCCCTCCCATACTGTATCAGGATTGGTCAGCATGAAAGTGAGGGGTTGTGTCTTCTGAGGCCTGGGCATCAAAGACGTAGTAGTTGCTCTTTCTGATGCTCACTTTCGGGAACTAGACACTGCATCACAAGCATTCTCAAGCAGCCCTATGAAGAGGTGCATGTGGTGAGCAACCGAGCCCTCCACCAGCTACCAGCACCAATCTGCCAGCTGTGCGACTGAACCATCATGGAAGGGGATCCCTGCCCCTGGCCCTCAGATGACTGCAGTCCCCACGACACCTTGGCTGCAACTTCGTGAGAGACACAGAGTCTAAACCACACAGCTAAGACATGCTCAGAAACTGTGAGATAATATACACTTAGTTTTTAGCCACTATTTCTTGAAGTAATTTGTCATGCAGCTATACGTGACTAATACAAGGCCCAAGTTCTAGAAAGCTGGGATTTTGCCCTGAGCTCTAGCTTTGTTGAAGGAGGTACTGGTCAGGCTTTGGACCTCTGAAGTCTGTGTTCCATTCCAGCAGCTTAGCTGACCAGCCCTGGAGGTGGGGACCCAACAATTCCAGAATGCTCCCCATCCTTGAGCCACTTCCCACAAAGAACAGAAATACTTTTCATCAATTATTCCCCTGCTCTAAAATTATCAATGGCTCCTTAATGCCCATAAATGCTTTTCTCAAACCCAGAATCCTTAGTCTGGCATCCCTCCTCCCCTTCTCCCCTTCATAGCTGTTCAATGGCATTTCTCCTTGCTCCTCAGCTGGCCCTTCAAACCTGGTTGGACTAAGGCACTCAATGCTGGTATCTTGTTTGCTCGCACTGTTCTCTCCTTGTCAGCTGCAAATGATTGAACAAATATGCCCTGAGGACCTGCTAGGTATCAGGAGCTAGTGATGGAGGCTTCTATGAGCAGTGTCTTCATTTGCACAACAGTCATTTTTACAGAGAAGGAAACTGTGGTTCAATGACCTGTCTGAAGTCCCAGGGGAAGTAAGTGATGAAGTCAGTACTGATAGAGAGTCCTGTCTGCCAACCCTGTGGCTGTAAGTTCAGTGATTTTCCACTACCCCCGTATTGCATTTGACTCACATTTCTATGGAATTTTACAGTTTATAAGGCCCCTGCTTATTACAGTTTTTATTGAGCTTCACAACAACCCAGGGTGATAGGTGGAACAAGAATTGCTTGCTCCATTTCACAGATCCGCCATGAGGCAGAGAGCTTGTCCTCATGGGGCCAAGTGTCAGAGATGTGATTCCAACTTAATATCTATCTCCAGGCCCACTGCCCTTTCTTCCACCTTCTCTTTGTACCTCTCTCTACGCCTACCATAGACTTTTGCATATAGTTGATGTCCAGTACATTAATTTGTGGGCTGATAGATTTTTAATGTATTCTTTAGTAAGTGGTGCAAAAGGATGTCTAGTATCTGGAGAATTATCTCTGATGACAGAGATTAACTTTAAAAGATAACATAGAAAGGTGCAGCAGCAAGTGTGAGGGCCGACTTCAGAAGGACCTTTGTGATGGAAAGGGCTGGTAGTAGTCACTCACTATTGAACAAAGGAGGCAATGGAATCAACTGTGCTGGGGAATCTCCAAAATCATCTACCAGTGCCTGGGTCCAAGGAAGTATTGTTTATTCTTAGGTGCAAGGGGCAGGACCAAATGAGCTCCGGAGGACCCTGGGAGCTCAACATCAGCATCTGTGACTCTGTGATATGGCTGTCATTGTTATCCGAGTCATGAAGCAGAGCCAAGGGAGAGGAAGACAGTGTCCCCCTGTTGGAAATTTCTTGTCCACATTGCTCAGGACTTGAACTGATGAAGAAGCTATCCTTCAAAGAGGTTTTGTGATGATAAAGTCATACAGATTCAGGCTCTTTGGACTTGTGAGGCCTCACAGGTCATCCTGCCTGTTCTTAGATATCCTAAAATACTCTAGTAGGCACTCATAAATATTTGCTGAATGATTGAATGAATGTTATATAAATTGATAGCTGGGGCTTTCTCCTGTCTCTGTAGGGTTCTAACAATATTTCACCCTGTCTTGGAAACCCATTCCAATTCTGATTGTCTTTTGTTGTTAGGGATTCCTTTTGCTCTCTAATCCCACTCTGATCAAATCCAGTGGACTGTTGTCCTGCCTTCTATGCGCACAGTCCATGACTGGTCGGCCCCAAACTGTGATCATCTTGACTTGGGTTCTTAAAACGACTTTACATTTAGATTCAGAACTTGTTTGGAATAAGAGATGCAAAGAGACTCTGGTGCAGCACGAGAAACAAGCTGGGTGCAGGGTGCTTTCCTTGTGCACTGGGCTCTCTTGGCTAAGCCTTCCTTCCAGAGTCTACCCAGTGGTGTGTCATGGATGAAGGTGGGGGTGAGCGAGTCATGCCTCAGAGTGCAGTGTGGAGTGGCTCTAAAGCCTCCGTCTGAGAGCCAGGAGAAATGGGGTGAATTCAGGGTCTGCTACATATTAGCCAGTGAGTGTGACCTTGAACAAGTTCTTCCTCCTCTGGGTCTTCACTATGAATGAGTCATCTCATAGTGACAAATGAGTGACCTTCATTTTGTCATCTACTCGACAACTGCTTCTGAGCACTTATTATATTCAAGGCACTCCAATGATACAGTGGTGAACAGCATACAATTCCTGCAATCGTAGAGCATGTGTGCTGGGGAGAGAGGCAGACCAAATGAAGCAGCAAGCAAGTAACCGTTGTCACACCAGGTGAGATGAGGGTGATGGAGGTATGTACAGCAAGGTTAAGTGGGAGCAAATGGAAGGGGCCTACCTTAGGTAAGGTGGTCACGGATGGTGTCTCCCAAGTGGTGACGTCTGAGCTGGGTCCTGAATAGGAGGAGGGGGCAGGCCCTGCATGTATCTGGAGGAGTGGAGCCTCCAAAAAGGAACAGTAAGTGCAAAGGCCTTTAGAGGGAACCGAGCAGAGAGGCCAGGTGGGGAGAGAAGGCAGAGAACTAGCCAGGGCTGAGCCATGGTAAGGACACTGGGTAGTATGCTGAGTGATTAGGGAAGCCATCAGGGCACAGAAAGCAAGGGACAGGCATGGTCTGACTTGTGTGCTAAAAGGATAAGTTGATCCCAAGTTTTATGGAATTGGGCTTCTTTCAGCCTGAGGCTAAGCAGATCTGGCTTGGTAAGGTAGGGGCGGGACAGTCTCAAAGCCAGGTCCTGCCCTAGAGGCAGACTTTGTGAGCAGTGCCAGCAAAGACAAATGGAACCTGCCCGTTCACGTCTCATCCTGCCGCTGCTCCCAAGCCTCAGCTCAGCTCCAGACCTTGCTGGTGTGCAGGAGCTCAGGGCTCACTGACAAGCTAACTCCAACCCCCAAACCAAAGGCTATAGTAGCTGCTAGGTTGGGGTGTGGGAGACTAACTTAGGGGTTACGACATGTTCTTTTCTCATTGGAAAAGTCCTTCCTTTTTTCCTGCCTCTTCCCTCTAACTTCCCCAATTGCCATCTTTGTTTGTTCTTCTGTTTTCTTCCTTGTCTATCCATCCTCTAAGCATTGCATAGCATCTCCTAGAAGCCAGAAGCTCATCCCTTGCTTCCTGTCCCCTGATGCCTTCCCCAATCACTCAGCTTGTAATATGGGGTTCCTGGCCCATAGGAAAACTAAGACACTGAACTTGTGTCTCAGAACTAGACAGTCATAGAGTCTGTATTAGAAGTCAGGAAGCATGAGTATAGTTCTGCAGGGACATCTCCATTTTATTGTCTCCTAGGAGGTCCCAGAGAATTGCACGCTGTGATCAGTAAGATCAAAGATGCAGGTACATGCAAGGCTCTCTGGGCACAGAGAAGAGCACCAGCCTTGCGGCCAAGGTGGAAGGGGCTGTCAGGGGCATTTCCTGGAAGAAGGGGTATTTGAAATAAGTCTTGGAACATGAGCGGAATTATTAAAAAATTTATTTTTAAATTATGCTGACATTCAATATTATTTTATATTAGTTTTCAGTATATATCATATATTTTATGAAGTGATCCCCCTGATATTTTCAGTACACCTGACATCACGCATAGTTATTGCCGTATTATTGGCTTTATTCTCTATACTGTATTTTATATCCGTCCCGTGACTATTTTGTGACTACCAATTTGTACTTCTCAATCCCTTCACCTTTTCACTCAGCCTCTTAACCCCCCTCCCCTCTGGCAACCACCGGTCTGTTCTCTGCATCTATGAGTCTGTTTCTGTCTTGTTTGTTCATTTATTCTGTTCATTAGCAGCTACTGTAAAAAACAGTATGGAGATTCCTCACAAAGTTGAAAACAGAACTGCCCTATGACCCAGTGATTCCATTCCTGGGTACATATTTGAAGAAACTAATTTGAAAGGATTATATGCACCTTTATGTCCGCGGAAGCGTTATTTACGTTGGCCAAGCTATGGAAGGGCCCGTCTGTAGAGGAATGGATAAAAAAGCCGTGCTACAGCCAAGGGAATATTACTCGGCCATAAAAATGAATACAATTTTACCATTTGCAGCAGCATGAATTGACTTAGAGGTTACCATGTTCATTGGAATGAGTCAGTCAGAAAGACAAACACCGTAGGATTCACTTACATGTGCAATCTAAAGTTGAGTGGGATTTTCCCCAGTGGGGAAGAGGTGTGGAAGTGGGGGTAAGGAAGGACTGAAAGCAACAGGGGAGGGAAAATCCCTGGTGTGTTTTTGGGAAGCAATCAGTCAATTATCTAGATTAAATACCAAAAGGGATTGATACCTCAGTGGAAAAATCAGACACAATGGTTGTTTGACCCAAGCCTGGAGTTTTTGTTTTGTTTTTAATTGTCACTAAACAAACAGAATAAATGCAGATAATTTCCAGGTAATAAATTAGATTAAATATTTATATTATGTTCAGGTCAAGGGGTAAATAAGATGTGGGGGAAGACGGAAGGAGAAGGTGGGGGTCAGGGTTGGGAATTTCCTGTTTAGACAGGATGGTGTCTGGTCCATCGGGATGTTTGATCCTGAGAAGAAAAAAAAAAAGATTGTGAAGCCCTCTTGAGAGGATCCAAAACACTCCACTCAACTGAAAAACCACCTCTCAAGTCTCCTACTCCCTTTTCCTAGACATGGTTTATTGCTACGAGTGTTAAGTGGGGAACGGATTTAAAGAAAAACAATTCTGATTCATAGTAATAGTATCTGGTATTTATGCCACACCTTTCTCCCAAGATACTCAGATTGTCGGGAGGAAATTACGTCATTCATTTCTCACAGCCTCATCCCTGCCTCCCTTACCCCTAAACCCACCCAACCTGGATGGAAAGTGGTAGCCCCGGACACGGCTTCCGTGGTCTGCATGGAGCTCCAGTGGGATCTGCTGTGACTTCGAGACCTCTGTCTCAGCTCCTGTCACTCAAGAACACTAGACATCTGTCTGCTTGTCCACAGTGAGCCCCTCACATGCCAGCCATACTGGACATCAAGCGGTGTCCGCCTTTTCTAAAAAGCTCCAAAAAAGGAAACACCCTGGCCTTCTCTGAAAGTCTGTCCGAGCCCCAGCAGAGTGGGGAAGCTCCTTTTGACACGTAAGGCAACTCTCCTTGGCTGCAGTGCAGCGCTGGTCTTTTCAGTCTTGTTTGCAGTTGGCACAACGAACAGGTATCTTGTCCCCACCACTTCGAGGAGCTACCTGTGTGCAGATGTGAGATTAGTGTTTGTTATTTCAGTGAGTGAATGTGACCACCACACTATAAGACTTGTAAATAGTGTGTACACATGTAGGTATACATGGTTGTAGTAGGAAGACAAAACGAGGAGATCAGGATTAACTTCTCTGCTTTACTCCTCACCAGCCACATCATCTTTATTTCCTCTATTAGTGTTTCCCTGGCTTTGAAGCAAAATAAGGCCATCTGCCTATTTCACAGGGCCAGTGTGACAACCGTATGGGGTCGCATTAGGTAAAATGCTCTTCGATCTGATCAGGACGAGGTACATGAAAGGAACTGCTGCTATTTCTTTTAAAACTTGGGAGAAGTGTCTGTGAGCTTTAGCCTCTTCAATGCCTATTATGTGAGTCTCGTCTAGATTTTAAATGGGAAGCAGAGGAATGGGAAGTGGAAGGCAAGAGAAATTGGGCAGGGTAATTTAGGAAGGTCATGAAAAGATGCTTAAGCTTTAAAAATTAGGAGGAAGGTGAGTGATATCACAGCTGGAGAATAGGATTTCTTGTCAAAACAGTCGTCGCAAAGGAAAATCATATCAGTTTCTTACTGATCTGCAAAATCACCTTTTGGTCTCTCCCACAGGGTCTCTGCCCCATCATCTCCCTCACCCTCTCTGTCCTCCCTTCTCCCTCTCTTCTCCACACCCCTCCAAGAATTTTGAGTTGTTTTTACTACTTTTGCAATCACTTCTCTTGTACCTTGGAAGGAATCACCCATCACTGGTCCTTGATAAAGCTGAGGATAAAGAGAATGGAATTAAGTTCCAACAGGTTCCCAGAGCTCAGGCCTCTCGTTTATGCCTTTTTCCTCCCTGAGATTTCAGCATCCATCATTCTTGACAGTCTCTTGCACGGGGAGGCCTCTTCTAAATCTGTACATCACAGGTGCTCCAACAGGGAGGGCAGCTTGCCTGCAGCATCGCAACAAGTCTGATGTCTATCTTGACATCTACGCCTGCAACACTGAACGCACAGCACACATAAATCAGACGTTACCCATCTAGCCTGGAGTTGGTTACTCCGGCAGCTCACTCATTGTGGCCCCTCACCCCCACTCCTGCCACCGTGATGCCAAAAGTGAAACACCACGATTTCGTACTGTTGCACGGAGAAAGGATGCCCTGAGAGAGGCACCAAACCTTCCAGGCTCCTTCAGTTGTCCTAAAATGTTGATTCTTGTAGATCTGGAAAGAACTACAGATGTTGCCTTGCTTATTCTACTTCCAGTCAATCATCTCAGGAGGGGCTTTGTACGTGATTTTTCTTAGAAGTTCCACAGACGGAAACTTTGCAGTGTCCTGGGGTCACTTGTTCAAATGCTTTGCATTCTGATATTTTGGCAAAGCTTTCTCATTATTAAGACATCTGAGAACTGACTGCTAAGCATGCATTTCCTTTTCTTTTCCCTGATAATGCCACCCGATTTTCACATAGCAGAATTACCCTTTGGTCTCAATAAAGTCCTACTCTGGTGCAAGCATGAGGCAGGTCTGTGCCCCAAGTGATGCCGGCAGCTTTCCTCTCCCAGGACTTAGGAGAATCGAGTGAGCCTGGAGTGAGCGTCTTTCTTGCTCCACAAATATCCCAACCTGTTCCGGAGCTGGCCTTTCTGACCTGGCCCCTCCAGCTCTCCTCTGACCCACAGAGCCTCTTATGTCGGCCCCCCAAATAATCCCTAGTCCCCAGTGGGTTTTGTTTTTGTTTGTGTGGTTTGGCTTTTTTTTTTTTCCTTCAAGACAGCCAGGGTTCATTTTCTTTGCTCCTAATGAAAGAACCTAATTTAACTTCATTATAATTATTCTCTTCAAAAACAAGAATATTCCCACCCCGGGCCCCCACATACCATCCATATATGGGAATTTAAAAATCTGATTTTCAGCCCTGACCCTCTTCCCCATTTTCAGATTCATAAATCCAGTGGCTTAGGCTCCCCATCAGAATGTGCACAGCCATGCTGCGTGTCCCAAAGCATCACAGTTCCTCAACAGATCGTTTTTGGAAGCATGTACGAGGCCCTGATCACTACCCTGAGTATTGGAGACTTCATAGCGGTCCGTTTTCCTTAGAGATCCACAGTCTCGTGTGGCCCGTAGAGAGGTAAACCCTCTATTTGACAAGGTGTGCTAAGTGCTGTGCTGGGAAAACCAAGGAGGACTCCTCACCCCAGCTTCAGGAAAGGCTTCCTCAAGGAGATACTATCCAGGCAGGATTGGAGGTAGCCCGGTAAACGTGGGAGCGGGGCGAGGTCTGGTTCTCTTCGGCTCTCGTTGCCTTCCTTCCTTGTTTGTTTTCTGAAATGCCCCCACTTTCTGCTAGAAGTCAGTGACATCCTGAGCGCCATGAGCTTCTCTGTGTTCGCCTCAGTGTCCCAGGAAGAGAGCCTGGCATGTGGTAGGCACTGAAACAGTTCTGCATGAACATGTTTGGAACAAGGGGTCACCTCCTGAGGTGGGTGCCCGGGCCCTTCCTGAGAAGCCCTGCTCTCCCTGCCACGGGCCTCACCGGATAACACCGTGCTATTTCCTACTCTGGCCCTTTGCGCGGGAGGCCCTGTGATTCCTCTTCCTTCCTCTGCCTGACCAGCCTCTGTTATCTTTTGCAGCCTAAGCATCAGGTTCTCATCAACCCCTCCTGGACACACTGCCTGACCCTGATGTTCTCCCCTCCCTCCCACCCCAGGCTGGGTCCCCCTCCCTCCGCCCCACCCCACAGGACCCTCGCCAGCCTGCTGTCATGGTGCTTCCTGCCAAGGCTGCCAGATTTAGCAAATAAAAATACAGAACATCTAGTAAAATTTGAACTTCTGATAAACAACATTTTTTTTAGTATAAGTATTCCCCATGCAATATTTGGACAAATTTGTACTTTAAAATTATTCCTTATTTATCTGAAATTCAGATTCTACTGGGTGTCCTGTGTTTTATCTGACAATCCTACTCTCTGGGTTTTGGCTTCTGATTTTCCCTGTTTCTCCCCATTCACACACATCACTGCAAAACATTTCTTCTTCTGTCTCTCCTCCAAGTCCTGTGACTTACTCAGATCTGACCCTTAGGCCCCTGAATGCTACTACCTGTGAGGTTAGCCTCCTGGTCACTCAGCAGAACCAGACGGGTGCCCACATCACCTGTGGGTGTACCTGATGCCTCCCCACAGGCCTGCAGCCAAGAGTGATGGGGGAGCTGGGTGTGGAGCGCAGAGAAGAAAATAACTCTTTTCTTCTAGTTTATCACTGGAATACATTTTCTCTTCCTACTTCTTCCCTTCCATCACCTTCTCCAAACTCAGGAATTTCAGGAATGAATAGTAGCTCCGTTGTTGGGAGGGGCTGGTCAGGTGACAAGATGCAGTGACTGCTGAGACTACAATCTCGACTGTGTGTCTTCGGTTCTGGACATTTACTGAGTTACTGAGTGCTTCTTAAAATCATCTCATGTAATCCTCATAAGAACTTATGAGGTAGGCAAATAGTATCC
This sequence comes from Anoura caudifer, assembly GCA_004027475.1. Taxonomy (NCBI): domain Eukaryota; kingdom Metazoa; phylum Chordata; class Mammalia; order Chiroptera; family Phyllostomidae; genus Anoura; species Anoura caudifer. Next base: position 229,196 of record PVKU01000207.1, on the reverse strand, counting down.
CTGTTACACAGATTATTATTACCCCCATTTTACAGATGAGGAAGCTGAACTTAGAAAGGTTAAATACTGGATCCAAGTAACGCAGCGGTGAATCAGGGGTGGGGTGGGAGCCAGGCGCTCTCCACTCACACCACCCTGTCCGCCCTGATGCTGTGCTGGGACAGGGCTGAGGAACATGGTGGGCGCATCTGGGTGGCCCCCGTCCTATCCTTACAAAGGGTGAGCATTTTCTGGGATATGACTCTGGATATATGCATTCTTATTTTAGCCAGCCTTTCCTTTGCTGTCTCATCTCTTGTGCACTTCATCCCACCCCCCTCCCCCGCTCAGTTATGACCTGCCCAGTGGTTTCCCAAGCTTTGCAAAGAAGTTTTTGAAGCCTCACCTGGAAAAGACCCAGCCTCCCCAAGCCCCTTAGGGGCCCAGGGCCATGCTGGGTGGATGTGCTTCCTGAAGCTGCAGTATGAGTGGGAGCTCTACCCACCCTCTCCCTTAGCCTGACAGCTGTGGAGCAGGTGGGCCCCTCCCCTGGTGGCTTGGAACCTAGCCTTGTTCTGTGTACCTGGAGCCTTGGGCAGCCATCCAGGTCTTAATTGCAAATACACCCACTTTTCACGGTTTCAGCCCTTGCTAATTGCCAAGGCCGTTTGACCTGGAGCTCAGGTTTGACTCCCACGTAAATCCTGAGTCCCTTCTCCCTCTCCGCCTCTCCCCCGCCACCTTACCAGCAAGTGTAATCACAGGATCCTAGGGAGAGCCTTGGAGCTGATGTCAGGCAGAGGTTGTCTGATCTCATTTCTCATTTTCCAGATGAGGAAATAGAGAGCTAAGAAAGGTTAGAGATTTAATCAAGCTCAAGGAGTTAGCAGTGATTTGTCTTATTTGGAAACAAGGCTGGAAGACATGAATCAAGCATCCCAGAGAGCACTGGCCAGTGGGTTTGGGTTATTCTGATGACAGGCTGTAACCCCAGTGGATACAAAAGAGGATGGAGTTGAGTCTCGTGAACCTTCTTGGCTTGGCTATCAACCAGGCTTTATATATCAGGATAATTCAAGGTCTCTGCCCCTCACGTGACTGACATTTTCAGCGAGGTTTTCTTATTAACTTTCTGAGGACCATTCTTAGAATGGGCTCTTTGGGGAACCAGGGAGATGTGGTCAGATGGAGGTTGGAGGACAGCTAGATGGTGAGACTATACGAGGAATTGGCATGTGTGCTGGGGACAGCAATGGGAAAACCCTCAAAATCCTGTGAAATCTCCAGATTTTAGAAACCTCTGTAAGCTGGGACTCAATCCCAGGCCCGCAAGTGTTCTGTTATTTGCTTGTTTGCTTTCCAGGTAAGGCGTGCTGCCTCTGCTCAGGCCATGAGGGCCAGGAAAAGTCCCTGTAGCCATCCCTCCACCTCTTCACCGCTCCGATCTGACTGGAGTCCATCACCATGGGAAATACCTCCAGGGACACAAATTCAGTCTCTCTGGAAGCCTGAGCTCTGGTTTAACATGCTTGGGCTTTAGAAAGTCCCTCAAGACTTCTTCCTTGCGAGCAGTTCTCATTCTTTTCTTCTTTGGAAATGAAAGTCATATTAATTAATTAAACAAACATTTACTGAGCACTTACCAGATAACACTGTGCCAAACGAAGGGGGTGCTGAGGTTGGCACATCACACCTTCTTTGAGCTCCAACTGTCCGCAGGCTGCCAGGCCACGACGCAGGTTTCTGATTCAGCAGGTCACTTGGCTCCACCTTCTCTCTCGCCCAAACCCAGGGTTCAGTTACAGTTCTGGGGCCCTGACAGGGTTTGATTACATTTGGAGGGTACTGTCCCCCACCATTGCCTTCCTTCCAGGGACTGTCCTGGGGAGCACAGGTACGTCCAGGTGCTGGTGGGCAGTGGGATGACTTCAGAGTCCAAGAGATTTCTCCCTCCCTTCTAACAGTTCCCAGCCTGCTTGCTGATGCAAAATCGCCTTCCTTCTGCTCAGAGATTTACTACTTATTTTAAATGGAAACCCTTCTAAAGAGGTCTCATTCATGCTCTGATCAGTTCTAATGACGTTTATGTAATTGATGATGTAATAAGATCCTTTTCTTACTTTCACACAGTTATGAAAGTCATACCTAATCACTGTAGAAAATTTATAACACATACATAAGGATCTTATTGTATCCTTATGTGTGTGCATACATAAGGAAATAGAAATCACACCCATATTCTTATAACCCAGAGACAACTGTGGGTGAGGTTTTGTTCTAGTTTCTAACAGGCATAGTGGTCAGTTTACTGAAAAGCATAGTGGTGTGTGGAGCTCCAAGTAAAATCTCTGAGCCAGGTGCTAAGCCGGTTGCTGGCTCTGTGACCTTACACAAGTGAGTACTCTCTGCCTTACCTGCTTCGTCTGTAAAATGGGGATAACCATGGTGCCCAGGCTCCAGGCTGTTGTGAACATTTAGTGAGTTGACACAGGTTAAGTGCCTGCAGTGCTGCCTGGCTCAAGCAATGATAGGTGTATTATCACTGCTGTTGTTATTGTTTGTGGTTATTGTTTTCATGAAGTCCCCTGGGCTGACTCCATGGCTCTTGTCCTGTGCTCTCTGGAGGCCAATCATTGTGGTCCCCAACCCTACCCACTTCCAGTTCCCAAAGCATTCATAAATTTTCTAGACTTTTTTGGGAGATGATAGAGATCTTTATATCACCGTATGCAAAAAAAAAAAAAAAAAAATCTCCCCTCATAAGCTTTCAAACATCTGTGTGCTTTTGCCAAAGTTTTAGTTCTAGTGGAAATCATCTCATTCTCTCTTCTGTCTCTCTCTCAAGAATCTCTTCCTGGGCCTCTCCAGCCACCTGGCACTTAAGTGCTCCCCACACTCCCCGAAGCTCTCATCAGCTTAAGAAGCTAGCAGCTGCACCCAGAACCGAAGAGCCAAGGCCCGACCGTGCACACCCAGGGCTTCACTTTATTCAGCCATGTAGGGATCAGTTTACATGTGTGCACATGCTCATGTCAATGCACCTGGACAGACACCCCCCGCCTGCCAGCCTGGAACAGCATATGAACACTTCATATGCTCTTTGCTGTCTTGCTTTTTTCATTTGCCAGTGTAGGTGATCACTCATCATTACACTGTGGCACAGCCGTTAGAAATCTTTTAAGAGATTCTTTGCTGAAAGAAGTTTTTTTTTGTTTGTTTGTTTGCTTGTTTTGTGTTTTAATAGAGAGGAAGCTCAAGGCTGCAGGCACTGGGGGCAAGAGGCGGACCTGAAGGCAGCTGGTAAGTCAGCTTGCGTGCTCACACTCACAGCCCTCTGGAATGTGGCTTTCACAGGTCTGCTTCACTATCATTATTCCCTTCCGACAAGATTGTGAATTGGAACACACCTTCCCAGCTTTCTGGCAATTCCTCTTCGTTGTCCTCTGCCTGTCTTCCCCCACCCCCACTTAAAAATGGGTGCCACTCAGGGTGCTCCATAGACCCTCCCTCATCTCCTGCCTGTAGAGTCCCCCAGGGCTTCTCCTCAACCACAGGGCCTCCACTCATCACTCACATCCCCAAGGCTCCCCAAACGTTTCTTCTCTCGACCCCTCCACTTGGCTGTCTTCCAAGCTTCGATCAAGCCGAACTTGTCCAAGGTGGGATTCATAGTTTCGGAACCAGACCTGCTCCCTGGGCCAGGTCTCTATTTCAGCAAATGCCATCTTCTTCCATTCACTTTTCAAGCCACAGATGATCGTATGTTTTCTTTCCCTGCTTAGGTATCCAATCAGTACAGTAAGGTTTTCATTAAATTTTATGTATTCAATCAAAACTGCTACGCTTTATTCTGAAATTGTGTGCACCCAGTGTCTTTGATATCAAAATGCGTTTTTCCCCCTAAAGGAATGTGGGATGCAGTAGATGGCAGCTGCTTTTGGCTGCGTGCACGTTGTTACTGTCAGCGAGGGAGACACTGTTGATTGCCACCAAAACCCAGACCCCTTTGCCCCCTCCACCAGGGTTCAGTTTTGTTCGGATGCTCTCTCCCGCCCCTACTTCAGAGGGTGATTCTGCGTCGTCTAAGCCAGCAGTTTTCAACACGTGTCTGCGAGACCCTTCCACAGCATCTGGGAGGTCAGAACTATTTTCATACTAAACCATTATTTGCCTTTCTCACATTCGTTCTTTTATGAGTATACACTGGGTTTTTCCAGAGGCTAACTGTCATGTGATATTGCAACAGATTGAAAGCAGAAGCAGATATGAGAACGCAGCTGTCTTCCATTAAGCCAGAAATTAAAGAGATTTGCAAAAATATGGAACAATGCCACACTTCTTACTAAACTTTAAAAGATAGTTATTTTTCATAACAAATAGGTTATTTATGCTAACATGCAATGAGTTTATTAATGTTATTTTATAATAAATCAATTAATAAATATTTAAAATTTCCCCATGTTAGTTTATAATATAATACATATCAAGAGATATAACCCACCTAAACTAAAGCTCTCCGGGGTCTTCAATAATTTTTTAGAATTTTAAAGGGGTCCCAGGATGCAAAAGTTTGAGAACCACTGGTTTGCTCTGGTAACAGCTCTTGGTTATGTAAGTGACCCAAATTAGTCTGATCAGACTAGATCACGGAAAGATTTCTATTCCATGTCTGGGAAAGAGATTTCCCTGCTTTCAGTGGAAGCTTTCAGTCTCCATTACCACTGGTAGCCTGTTGCAACGATGAGGAAAATTACGGATGCAGTGGATAGCAGTTTGGAGAGAAGGAAAGACCTCAGGACCTCGGGGGTGACATGAGGCTGCTCATGTGACACCCTCTGCTCTTCCAGTGACATGAGAAGATACACCTTTTTATTGATGGATCCAGTTTGCATTGGGTTCTCCATTACTTGCCTCTGAAAGCCCCCTTAACCAATATAACACTTGGGGAATGAGGCGTTGGCATGTTCATGTTGACCCAACCATTAGAGGACATTTTACTCTTCTGTGTAATCTATAAACCACCACATTAGATGATCCTTGGAGGTTTCTCCAAGCATGAGGAACCACCAAGAAAGAAGAAAGGGGACTAGAGGAGGGAGCTGAGACTGTGCCACACAGAAGCATCACCGCATAGAGAGTTTCTGGAGCAGGGAGTGAGAGACAGATTAGGGATAGGAATCCCATGGAATTCGTCGCACAGGTGTGCCCTTTGAAAGCCAGGCTCCTTCTTGCTCCCACTCCTCCACCTCTCTAGCTCTCGTCTTTGTAAACCAAACTGTCGACATCTGTCCGGGTGAACTGACTCATGGTGATAGCTGGAAGAATTTGCTCCAGTGCTTGACAAGTGGCAAGAAGCACCTGGGGCACTTGGATGGTTGTCGCCAGTGTCTTATCCTTCCACTGGCAATTATCCTAGTCTCTATTTTGCCACTTTGTTCAGGACTTTCAAAGGATTTTGCAGATACATTTGGGTGCAATGGGAGGGATGCAAACATGGTAGAGAAATAACGGTCTTGCCTGTTTAAGTAGTGTTGTTACTTGCTTAAACTAAGTGTGGTGTCAAGGACAGTAACTGATGCCTTTCTTAATAAGGATGGTCTCTAGCCATGGCAGATATTTTCCTGGAGTGCTGATGTAACTATATGCAAATTACAGGCATCTTGGGTTGGAAATCTCAAAGTGAGGTTATAATGAAGCTGAAAAACACTGATGTGATTTTTACTTTCTTTTTGGTTGGTAGCAAAGTGGGAGAGGAAGCAGGAATAAGGCTTGGGGACAAATTAGACTTTTCCTTAATAAATTGCAAGTAGGACACTAAAGGTATTTTTTATTTTTATTTTTTGTTAGAAAGACATCAAAGTGAGATAGAAGCTTTCTGCACTGTTTTTTTTTTTTTTTTTTTTAAACAAGAAAGTGCTACAAAGACTCAAAGCACACTAGACTTGGGATAAGCCCTGGAGAGTCATTATGTCCAAGTTAGGATAATCAGAAAGAGTTCAATTTACTCAGTTCTGGAATAAAACCAAGTCTGCATTCAGCAATATTTGAAACCAGTTTAAGGTCAGCAAATGGGATGCCAGTTGTATTTAAATGTTCACATCTTTTTATTCATATTTTACATTGTACTCTAAATGACATGCCTTCTTTTTTTAATTAAGAAAAAGATAATTGTTGCGCCTAATCATTTTAGCATAGTTTTTAATTGTAAAATAAGCATAAGAAATGAAAAAAGCACTTTCTAATCTTCTTGATTTACTTCTTCATTCTTAGGGGTTCTCAAAGCCAAAGAGAGTGTCTGTTAGTGAATTAGAATAAAACCACAGGGTAATTACTTTCTGGGCTACCAATGCAACATGAGTTGCTCTCTGTTGTAAGAATGCTGAAAAGTTGCCATAAAATTAAATCAATTAGAATAATAAGGGGGCAGGAGAAGATTAAATTTATTTCCATCTGATTTAACTTACTAATTTCTCAGGGGAGACGGAGTTCCCCGCCATTGACCTCCAGGTTTTAACCCATGAGCCCGTTCTGTCCTCACAACATATTTGGGATGTACTTCATACCCAAAAGGCAGGGTCTTTTTGGTTGACTCAGAAAGTAGTTTTGAGGACTGAGAGTCAGTGAACAAGTTAGTCAGGGCACAGATTTTTCTGGAGATCCTACCACAGTGCCAGGTATGTTCTGTAGTCTGGGGATTCAGTGTGAACAAGGGAACACTCCTGACCTCCAGAAGCTTATGCTTCAGTAGGGGAAAACAGATAAGAAACACGTAAGCAAATACATCAATAAAATAACCAACAAGTGCTGCAAAGATGATAGGACAGGGCAACGTCATGGAAAGCCACTTCCCAGCAGATGGGTCAGCGAGGGCAAAGGCCCTGAGGCAGAAAACACGTGGGGTGTGGAGAGTGAGAAAGAAGTCCTGCCTGAAGGAAGCTTGGGTGGGAAGAAGAAACGCTACACTCATCTCCTCTGCCTTCACTGCTTCCTTCCTCTGGCCTGGCAGCTGAAACCTTCCCAGCTTTTCTCTGCCTGGTGAATGGGGAAGCCCACTCTAAACGAAAATGCCCAGGAAGGATTTTTTTGAATCTCAGGGCTGGCCCTGCTGTTGGTACTTGCTAAATGATAAGGGAACTGGTGTCTCCACCTTGCCAGCACCCCAGGGAACACAGTTTTGCCAGTAGGTTTAAGCCTTGGTTTAACCATAATTACATTGTTAGAGATGGTCAGCTCTGGATAGGTTCTTTCATTTCTGCTTGCAGACAAGGGAATCCACGCCAGCTGATGGTCTACTAAGAGGTGCAGATAGCATGGACTCACTGGGAGGACTGGAGAAAAAGATTCTAGGTGGAGCTTCCAGGAATGGCTTCTCAAAGCTCGCTGCAGCATTGGGCCCTTATGCAAGCTTCTGCCCTTCCCTCAATCAGAAAGCTGCTTGCGAATCAGGGGGCCATGGTCTCTGCTCCAAGCCTGCCTGCCTTGGCTCCAGCCTGCTCCAGTTAAAAGGACATCCCATACTGGTCCTCTCTTCCTCTATAACTTGATTGCAAATCAAAGTCTTGAATGAGTGCATATGCTTCATAGGTCCCAAGCTGCATCCCAAACCTTAACTGCTTGAGTGTCTGAGAGGTGTAGTGTTAGAGGTTCTACCCCATGCAATAGAAGAAAGTCTGTTAGCAGCTGGAATGGGTGCTGAGCAAGGCAATTGAATCTGCCACCCCGGCAACTAAGCTGCGCTCACACCATCTGTATTGTGAATATTGGGGCTCCTTCCATGACTCTGGCAGCTTTCTCTCTGGCATACAAGGCTGGGACAGCTGGGAAACCATAAGTAATTTTCCTTCGCAGATTCAACATTCAGGGGCATGTCCCCTGAGGTGAGATCTGATCTAGGTTGGGCAGGTCTCACCTGATAGAGATTTGGAGGTGCTTGGAGGAAAAGCTCATCACAAGAGTTGCCGTGGAGACTCCAAACCCTGAGCATGGACAGGCCATGGTTGTTTTTGCTCATTTTCGCAGCTGCAGTATCAACACAGAGCTTGACATGTGGTAGGCACCCACTAAATATTTATTAAATAAATAAATGAATGGAAAAAAGAATAGGGCGAGGAGCCCTTTGGCATGAAATACTGGGCAGATTCATTTGAGCCTCTGCGTGTTTAACAAATACTAGTAATGTTTGAAATGTGCCAGGCATTGTTCTAAGTGCTTCACAAATATTAACTCATTTAATTCTTCTAACTAGTCTAGTTCGGACCACTATTAATTTCATTTTAAAACCAAGAGAAGAGAAGTTGTGTTACTTGCCCAAGGTCACAGAGATAAGAAGTGGGGGTACAAGGAGTCCACTGGACTGGGTTCTCCCAAACATCTCGTTGCTACAGGACTTACTGATTTGGCCCTTACAGACAGTCCCAAATGCCTGCATGTGATACTATGAATGTGAATGTGTATAACAGGGTACGCAAGGTTTGCTGTTGTGACTATACTGAAATCCACCTGTCCTTATTCCCTGTCTTCTCAATACTGCCTTCCAGCCTCTTCCAGTCCCCTCCAGGCTATGCCTGCTCATGTCTCCTTTCCCTGTCCCATTCCTGTGCTGGAATTGGGTTTCTGTGGAATTTTGGTTCCCAGGTGGGCCTCTCAGGTGTCCCACTGAGCCACCAGGAGGCTATGCCAGCTTGAACAAATCCCAATACAACCATGGGATTTGGGGTGGCACCCACTGTCCTCCCAGGTCAATCCAGTGTCAGAGACCTCTGATTGCCCCGACTGTGGCAGCATCCCAGAGCTCTGCGGTTCCTTCTGGAAATGCTGGGGAGTCCACGACAGCAGCACAGAGCATCCTGTCTCCTACTGTCCACTGGGTCCAGCTGCCAGCCTTTGCCTTGGATGATTTATTTTCGGGTAATGCATGCCTGGGAAAGGCAGAGATGGAGAACTGTCAAAACTCTCCTGGCATGATATTTGCAAAATGCCCTGGAGAGCTGGCTCTTCTCACAGGGGCAGCATGGATTATTTGCAAAAGCAACAGACTCCACTGGCATTCTCACAGATAATGTGGGGCGTGGGGAAAGCATCCTCTTTGCCAGCACAAACAACAGGGTTGCGGGGAGGGAGTGTGTGCTGTTTCTTCAGAGTTCATTTCACCCATCCCCTGCCTCCAAGCAGGTCAGCTGTTCCCAAGCTTAGATGGACCTCTGGAAGCACCTTCCTTCCACTGAGGCACCTGGCATGGAGAAGCCCTTCTGAGAGCTAACTGCTGGCCCTCCTGTTCTGGGGCTAACGGCTCTGTATTCCATGGAGATCTAACCCAATGTGCTTCAGATATGGGGGAGAAGACAACCATGCATGGATCACTGCCCCTGACACAGGACTTCCCACCCCATGAGGGGATCAAGGTTCCCTGTGCCCAGGTTTGGAAGAGCCCCTCTGCAGCCTAGTGGGTTCTGAGCCTGTTAGCCCCTGACTTTCCTTTCTTTGAGTCTCAAAACTACATATCCCGCTTCATCCCTTTAGAGCATATTTTTTTCCCTTGAATTTTTTTTTTCTCCCTTTGGTGTTTACATGAACTGGTTGAACCCATCACGTGGTGAGTCCATGTTTATATTTGCAGAAGTGCTGCCCGGGGAAGTTCTGTTTGTATAGAGGTCACCCCATCTCTTGGGCTTGGCTGCAGCCCCATGCTGGGGTTTCAGCAGCAGTAGCTGAGCACATAGCAGGGCCACCCTCCCCCTTCTCATTGCTCTCTCTGGCCTCAGGTTCCAGGCACTTGGTCTCAATGGCTCCATGCCTGCTGGAAGAGGAGGAGGAAAACTCTTGGGCAGAGTAAGGCCATTTTCTTCCCTCCTCATTCTCAACCCCAGGACAGAATTTCCCCAGGACTTCTCTACCTCCTTTCTTACAACTTAAGAAAGGAGGCAGATCTCAGAAGTAGACTTGGGCTGGTGGGGTAGATGGTAGAGTTTAGAGATGGGCTGCTCTAAGACCAATCTCCCTTCTCTGGACTGACAATGCAGTCAACATTCTAGGGTGGTTGAGACCATGGGTTTGGAGCCACACAGAACTGGGCTGGAATCAATCTTTTGTCCGTTACTAGCTGTGTGACCTTGGACAACACCTGTACAGCTCAGTTTCTGTATCTTAAATGAGCATAATAAGTACTTACCCCTTAAGATAGTTAGGAGAATTAATTTGGGTCATGAATACAAAATGTTTTAAATTATGATGATGACTATAATAATAATAATAATAATAGTAACAGCAACAACAACTATCTTAGCAGCTAGAATTGGTGACTTTCCCCCATCCTTGTTTCCCCTATTAGAACAGTGTTTTCCAACCTTTTTTCACTATCATTCCCCTAAAGAGCCTTTTTAGGCAATGATTTTCTTATCATTTCCCCTCCTCCTCTATGTACTCTGAATCTGTTCATGTACCATGACTCTTTAGAGGCTATAGATCATGGTAACATCTAAGTTTTTATTTTTATTCCTCCCAAGAAGTAATTTTCATGATATTGCCCCCATAAATGCATGTATTAGAGAGAGGCTTTATCATTTAGGAATCATGCAGGTTATTATTAACTTTTTTTGATTAGATGGAGAAGCAAGTAAGTCCCAGTGTAGCCACTTTCTGGGGATGGCTGTCCGCAGGGGACCGCCCCAGAGAAACCAAACTCCTGTCGTACAATAATGAGCACCCACTGACCCTAAGGGCGGGGCCAGAGCCTTAACGCACTATGGTTTAAATTGTACCTTCCCCGCCTTAGCCTCATTTAATGTTTGTCTTTGAGAGAGCTCTTCCTGGCAGGGGGATCAGAGGATCCATATTCACTTGTGTTTATGGGACTGGAGCTCATTCTTCTACTGCTGACCTTAAGGCTTGGCGATGACCAACATGCTGATATTGACTGCATGGCTGCATCTCTAATCCTATGTGAGAGGGTAAAACACAGGACTGATTTAGGGGACTGGGACCTCCTGGTATGGAAAAGAGAGGAAGTTTCCTGAAGGGGAGGAGGATTTAGGACACAGAGACTGGCAGAAGTGGATGCTCTCGGAATGATCTGAGGGCAGGTGGGGCAACTTGGGGACGAGGCAAGGCCGCCGCTATCGCTATGTACACCAGGCCCTGCATGCCTCCAGGGGACCCACTACATAGACTGTTGTGTGGATGGTATACTCCTAGGACTTGCGCAGTATGGCAGCCCTGCATAGATGACCTCTTCCTTCTGAAAGTCTACACTTAGATACTTTCCCTTGGGAGCTCATTGAGAGAGTCCATATTCACAGTTCTCTAGAAGTTTGTCCAGCCCAGATGATCAGTCCCTTTTTGGTTTTCCCTAATTCTTTAACAAAGAAATTTGCATATAACTTCCCCTTGGTGTGTTAGCCTTATAGTGGCCAAGGAGAAGGAGAGGGGTGTGTTGTCCCATCTGGACTCCTCCTGAATTCCAGCAGAGAAGGAATAGTGACCTCTTGGAGGGGATATGTTTGCAAATCTTGGGGTGACCAGACAGTGGACTCAGGTGAAGCCTGTGGCAGATTATCCTGAAAAGACATTTGCACAAATTAATGTTTGATCCTGAAAATACCTCCCGAGGCCAAGCTCTCTTGAGAATGGATGCATTGTTGGGGTTAACTTCTGAGGGACCATCCTGTGCTAAGGGCTTGCTGAATGCCAAGCAGGGTGCTAAGTGTTTAGATTTATGTTCTTGGCCCACAATATATGTGATGATGATGATATGTATGATTTAGCTTCTGGATTAAAAAATTTTCTTACAAACTGGGTTGGCAATGTTTTATGTTCTGGTCCCATGTAGATCTGACATCTCATGGAACCTGCATGAAAGAATTTCCAGTCAGTTCTGCTTCTGTGTGAAAGTGCTCATTAGTTTCTTCCCTGAAAGAAAATGTTGCTTATGACGAAGAAGAGCTTAATGTCCAAGAGAGGAAAAAAACAGGGAAAAGGAACAGGGGACACAAATGCTTGCATTTTACTGGAGCACAAGTTTTTAGCTTTCCCTTCAACACCACTCTCAGCTTTTGACCTTTCCCATTCCGAATATTTTAAGGTCTTTGCTCTTTTCCCATTTCGCAGCCATTTTCCCCTTTCCCGAAAATTTTCCTAAAGACCTTCATGCTTGATGTGTTCCCACCCCGTCTCCCAAGCTCTCTACCTGCTGCATGGTGTCAGACTGTACACTAAGAATCAAGGCAGCCCTGATGGAAGGTAATGCTCACTCCAAGCAGGATGCATCTTGGTGCTGTGTGTCGGGGGAGGGGCAATGTCAGTGAGGCTGGGAGGGCTCACAGGCTGGTGGTACGAATATGAACATGGAGTCATGCAAAGAGCCCTAGAACTGGATTAAAAACACTGGCTGCAACCTTGCCTCTGGCCTAACCCGCCATTACTTTGGGTAGGCCGGTTAGGCTAACTGAACCTGCATGTCTTCATCTGCAGGAGGAGGAATTTTTGAGATAAACTTTGAGGTTCTTTTGCTAGTTGTTGTTGATATGTTAGAACTCTGAAAAAAAAAAACCAAAAACTAGTCGAAAGAATCAACAAAGCCTTCTTCCAATATTGTCAAGTCACACTTATCAACTACTTAAAGCTCACAACAGCATCTTTCCAAAGGAGGACTTCAGTTGCCCTGGGAGCTAGAGATGACAATGGCTTTGCCTTTCACTTGGGCTTGGGCTTTTATCGTAATGATTGCATGCTGCTTCATGCCCCAGTCCTCACTGTCTGCTCACCCTTGGTTAATAGGGTACGGCTCCATGAGCAGCTGGGTGAGGGGCCTGAGAACTCAGACACTGAAGGATAAAGCTGAGTCAGGAATAATTTCCCCAAAGAAAGTAGGGGAAAGGCACCAATCGTTAATGACATCGGTCGATTCCTGAAACCTCCAATGATAACTGCCGAATCATGAAAAACTTCTCCATTCTCTTCCCGACCCAGGTGTTTGGGCAACTAACCTTGGAAAAAAAGAACCTTTTTTCTTTCAAACTGTGACCATTCACATTTGCTCTTTTTGGTCCTTTCACATCTTGAGCCTTCTCTGAGCTCTGTGGGCCATGGCAAAACTGACCTGAAGCAACTGGTGGGGTGTTCCATGAGGATCCCACAGAGCTGGGTCTTCTGTATTTTTCGACCCAGCTGGAGGTAGCTGATGTCTCTTTGGAGGCTGGAGAGAGAGGAAGGGTGGGCTTCTCTCTTGGTCTTAGTACATCGTCCCTGCTCTATAACCAGAGAAGGGAGTTGAGCGGCAGGATACATCACCCTTCCAAGCCAAGGTTGGCAGCTTCTGTGCTCTGTCCTGCTTCGCCCCCCACCGGGACTGTCACCTTTCTGATGGTTATCCCCTCAGCAAAGCAGTATCTACTCCACCTAACGGCTGCTTTTGTTTAGCTAACATACCTCTGCTTCAGACATTGCATCTAACCCTTTTCTGGATCTCTGTCTAGAGAATAAGAAGGTAGAGCTAAGTACTGGCCGAAACAGGATATGCTAACCCTTGTTAAAAGTTACATTTGCCAACAGATCTCCAATTCCATAGGAAAAGCAATTTTTAAACATTAAATTTATTGGGATTAACACTGGTTAACAACATTATGTAAGTTTCAGGTGTACAATTCTATAACACATCATCTGTATATTGCATTATGTGCTCACTGCCCAAAGTTGAGTCACCATATATTGGACTCCTTTTACCCTTTTCACCCTCCCCCACCCCCACCCCCTCCCCCTCTAGTAACCACCATAGTGCTGTCTGTGTGCGTGAGTTTGTTCTGTTTGTTCATTTGCGGTTAAAGTGGTATTATTAGGAGTCCCACAAAGTCACCTATTTGGAACATACCTACTGTAGAGAAAACGAGGAAGAGGGGCTGAGTATGTTTGGGAGGTGGGAGGGTGTGGTTCTAGGAAATGAGAATGTATGTGAATATATTTTACAGAGGAAAACAGGAACCAAGAAAAGACTTGTTAAGAACGATCAAACACTAGCCCCCTTTGGTAAGAGGAATCACATTTTGTGCATCTCTTGGCATGTAGGAAGGACTGGCCACAATTCGCCCTGAACAGAAAGATCCAGGGAACTTAAATCCACTTTGGAGTATAATTATCTTAACAGTCAGCAAATTTTCCCTTACAGCTTCGGTTTTCATTGCTTTTCCGCTTATTTTATTTGGACTGTATTGTACTTGGAAGTACCTTGCAGGAGCTTAAACGTGGTAACTCAGGATTGTCTTTAGTCTATCCTTCCCTGTTGTGAATCACCTTGAACCACTTCAACAGTCAGTGCTCAAATTAGTCTCCACCTCATAAGAAAGCTGGATGGGCAGAATAAAGCAACATGGAAAAGTGCTTGTGGTATAATGTTAGGAAAAAGAAGACAAGAAGACATTGCAGAACCCAAGGAAGTGTGAACTGGCTGGTACTGTATTTATTTTAAAGGTTATGTAGGGGAAGAAATGGGAAGAAAACCACCAAAATGCTACCCATGATGCAATTGTGGGTATGTTTCCCCCCTCAATTTCCCCAAAGTTTCAAATGCACCCTTTTGCAGACTGTCTGTTGGAGGTGGGATTGGGTTCTATCAGTCATACAGTTGTCATCTGCTCAAGGTGAGTCCTCTGGATTTAAGAAAGCTGGGTGGGAACCAGGTATTTTTCTGAATAGACTTATGAGAAGTTTTCTGGTTTCATACCTATCTTCTTTACTTCTGATTTTTCTCTAAGCAACCTGCATGCATACACACACACACACACACACACACACACACACACACACACTCCCTTCTACCCCAAGCTACTTGCACAGAGGGCCCTGAAGTATCTCTGAGAGGAGTTCTGTGCACACACTGTTAAGGCTAGCCAGCTTGTTTCAACCCTCTCTCCAGCCACTTGAGATGGTGGGAACTCGGCGGTTGCTGAGTTGGACGTGGGAGAATTGTAGAATCCACTGGTGAATTGCTCCTTTGTTTGCCTCCTAATCTCCTAATCCTGGGGAACAGAGGAAGGAGTTTTCCTTAGACTTGGGGCTTGGTCTTCCAAATCCCTCTGTCTTTGACCCCGCCCTGAGGGTTGGGATTAGGGAGGGCAGGTAGGAAGACACCAAGGAGAGGGTGGTGTCAAGGCTGTGAAACATTTAGCTGTGGCCCACCCATCACCTTTCTCAAGGAGCTAGGGTTACACTAACCTCCTGTTAGGACCCCTGCTTTTTCTGGTTCTGGGCCATGGCCCTATCTCAGAAGTCCCCCTGGGACTCCCTCCCCACTTCCCTTGCCCTCCACTCCACAGCAAGGCCATGGCTGAGAGCCAGGGAGCAGGGGAGGGCCTTCCTGTGTGTGTTTAAATCTGAAATTCTCCTCTTTCACTGGCCAATCACCATTCCAATAATCCATGTATCCCTTGGTCTATGCATGTTATAAGGGCTTGATATCCTGTATTTGTCTGGTTATAAGGCCCCATTCAAGAAGGCCAAATCCATGGTCTAGTTCCTATAAAAACGATTTAGCTTTGCTCAGGTCTGTGGCTGTTGGCTGCTGCTTCCTTAAGCTTGGCAGTGACTTTTGTTAATATGTGCGGCCAGCTGCAATGATAACAATAGCTAATGTTTATCGAGCGCTTGATGTGTGTCAGACACTGTGTTAAAAGCATTACATGTGTTAACTCATTCAGTCCTCATCTCCGCTCTATGAGGGAGTTCTGTCATTAGCTCCGTTTTGTGATGAGGAAGCTGAGGCATGGAGATAAGGAACTTGCCCAAGATCCCCAAGCTGGAAAGCAGCAAAGCCTCCTGCGAATAGAGCAGTGTGGCTCCAGACTCCACTTTTCCCCCTGTGCTACTGGGCCTACTGCTGTCCTGAGGAAGGTGCAAGATGACTCAGGGGGACTCATCCTTGACACCTGGAGAGCGGTCACATGTGGCAGAAAGGAAAGGGGCTTGCTGGCCACGTTGGCTATGAAGGCACCATCTTGTAGAGGTCACATCTTTCATTTGTGTGTCCCTAGTTACTACCACGGGCCAGGCACAGAGCAAGCAAGTTACATTTTATTGAATGAATGACTTGTTGAGTTACTAAATGTGAGTCTGAGTCAGGGGTAAGGCTTTATATTTCATATGAGCAGGAACAGCTATGTCTAACATACTCTACACAAATGAGGCTGTTTTGGGCCCTAACCAATGTGGCTCAGTTTGTTGGGTGTCACACCACAAAGCAAAGGCTTGCAGGTTTAATCCCCGCTCAGGGCACGTGTATGGGTTTCAGATTTGGTCCCTGGTTGGGGTACATGTGAGAGGCAACCGATAGATGTTTCTCTCTCATATGGGTGTTTCTCTCCCTCTCTTTCTCCCTCCCCTGCTCTCCAAAGACAAATAAATAAAATCTTAAAAAAGAAGAGGCCCTTTTTGGATGAAGTGGAGCATGGAAGTTGCGTTCTGTTTGCTGTTTTTCTTATCCATCTTTGTATCCTTTCCTTCCTGCCCACCTTGCACACGCACTCATTTGTCATCATAACCTTATGATTATTTTCTCAGATGTTGTCTTGGTGCTGATGTCTGACTCTCCTCTCTCTGATCTGGAGAAGTGGGCTTTTCCTGAATTGTTCTCTGGAACTGTGGACTGAACCCTCTCAAGTAGCAGCTTGGAGGAACTCTGAGACAAACCTGGGGGCTCTTTATGCCTGCGTGGTATTTGGCAAGTTGCATGTCTTCTCGGAACCCAAAAGGAAGCTGTTGTACCCTGCAGTTATGGATGGGGTAGAAAAGCTGCCCAAATCTAGGTTTTGAGCAAGTTCTCTTGCAGCTTGTGGTGACAAGAGAGGCTGCACTCTTGGATGGAGACTGGGCTGAGCTGGAATGTGAGGGGGCTGTGTTGGTGGATGGACTTGGTGAGCAGCAGTGTGGGGACTCGGAAAGCTGGTCAAATGGCTTTAAAGATGATTTTTTAGTGCATCTGGGTTTCTTTTTGCCTTGTGCCAACTTGAGCCATGCTAGCAGGACTCTGTGAGGAGACTGAGGCTGCAGGTGATGCAGCTCATTCCCACTTCAGCTGGCATGAGAGCAAACACCTTGCCTTCTGAGGGACGCCAGCTCTGCCAACTCCAGGCTTCAGATGCTGGCAATTGCTCTCCATTGTGTCTAATGTCTGTGGCATTCTGGGTATTGACATGTAAATAAGCGGGGCAGAATGTGCGTGGGTGGGCAGAGGGAGGTCTGCTTGCAGGTTTGGGGAGATTTTTGGCCTCAGGGGGATGGTCAATCTCTCCTTAATGCAGTGACTGAAGAGTAGGAGGGTGGTGGCAGGAAGAGGAGAGCTCAGAGAAAGAAAAAGGAGAAAGAGTGAGAGTAGGCAGTGGGAAACCAGCTGCAGGGACACAGTGCCAGCTCATGTTTCAGAGGCTGCTTGAGAAAGAACTGGGCCAGATCTCAGCTGAGGCCTCCGGACTGCCGGGGCTGCCCAGGCGGCCAGTCACGCAGGCCATGCAGGCTTCCTCTCGCGCCTCGCTGGCCCTCCCTTGTCAGGAGCCTAAACTCCTTCCATCTTAGCTATCCTCGGTGACTCCAGTTGGTCCTTCAACACAGAAGCAGCCCTTCTCTGAGGCACATCTCCTGTCTCCCCCTGCCCCTGGGTTCTGAGCTCAGCAAGCTCTGGCTCCACCTACATCAGCTCCTTCACTCAGACTAGTCAGCACCCTGCTCTCAAGCTGTGTCGGGTCAATGGATGAACGGATGTCAAGTCTTCTCTGATCATGCTTGGGGACCTGCTCCCTACTGACAGAGAACAGTTTTTGCAATATCATTGTTGCCCCAAATATCACTTTAAAATCAGCCATCTGTTGGCTGCTTCTCAACAGTGCAGCGTCTAAAATCAGCACTGTTTTAGTTAGGGCAGGTTAACTGTTTCAGCAGTCTGCACTCAGATCTTGATGGCTTACCACAATAAGTGTTGAATTCTTGCTCCCATCTCTGGGGGAGGAGGGTGGAGTTGCCTGGGGTGAGGGTCTCCGTTGCATGAAGTCACTCATCCATCTGATGGCTCTTTTCATCTATAGCTATGAGGCTCCACGGAGGACTCAGTGGAGCCTCATAGCCACGTGGTGTCAGAGGTGAGGGGAGGGGGGAAGAGACCATGTGGGACCCCATGGGAAGTTTTTTATGATTAGGTTCCATAGGTGGTGTTCAACACTCCCCCCGAACACGTGTGTCAGGCTAGAAATGTAATCTCCTGGAGGGAAAGGTCAATGCTTTGGTTGACAGCTAGATTGTCTCTGCCACAAACACCTGTGTTGGAGAACATAATCTTTGACATCGCAAAGACTTCAGCTGAAAGCTAAGCCCCACCACTAAATGTGTGCTCCGAACTTTGGAGAAGTAATTGACCACTGGAGTTAGCGAGCAGCGAGCAGGAAAGTGTTCAAACTGAGGTCATTTTGACACCAGGGCTGTGTAATTCTGGGCTGGCTGCTTACTCTCTGGGCCTTCTTTTCTTTTTTCTTTTCATTATTAAAGTAAGGCTAATAAGACTTACTAAGGTGGTTGTACAGATAAAAGGATTACGTACTTAGGCCCTTAGCACAGAGCCAAATCCGTCAGATTTTGGTAGATATCATCTGTTACTGTTACTAGTACTTAGAGGCATTATAGTTGTTACTTCATAGTAAATCCTGTACGAGGAACTGGGGATAAAAGTCAGAAATTATTCCCTACCTTCAAGGGTCTTCCAGTCTTTTAGGGGACATAGCATGGCAAACAGTAATTTCTGTACATGGCATTCCTTTGTGGAGGGGGTGACCATGACATGGAGAGGGACAAGAAACTCATCTTAGTGACTTGAGGGAATTGGTGGCCTCTGAGCTGTAGCTGGAGAAGATTTTGAGTGGTGGAGAAGTGGGAAGTGTACAGCTGGGCCTGGGGCTTAGGAGGTGGGCGGGACAATGAGAACGAAGGCACAGGGTGAAGCCGTGCTGAACAGCCTAAGTCTGGTGGTGGAGTAGAGCCCAGAGTACACCCCTGGAGAGATGTTGGGTCATAGTGGAGGACAAAGGATAGGTTAGTTGGAGCCAGATCAGGAACACAAAACAAAGCTTGACTTTGGCCTGTGTAGTAATTGGGCCTCCTTGGCAGTCTCTGGACTTGCCTTGTGTTTGCCCTGTGACTAGCCTCAGCATGTGTTGTCACTTCCAAAACTCACAAATCATGCTTCTGGGGCAGGGGAGATGCACAAAGAGAGCACATTGCTTCCCATATAACACAACTTTCTAAACGTCTCCTTTAATCACCTCTATTCTTCCTCTGGTGGCTTCCATATTCTTTTTCTCCACCTTTCTGCCAACTTTCCCTTTAATTTCTATTTCCCTGCTCAAGAGGGTCCAAGCCTTCTCTAGCCACTCAGGACTCCTAGACTTTCTCTTGGGTCTGTCTTCCTCTTGCACAGAGCAACTCAGTGCTCATTTGCCTTCTCACTATGCATACCCATGCCTTACCCCCTATCTGGGAAGCAAGGGTCTTCTTACCCTTACCCTTGGGGAAGAGTAAGTGGGGTTTTCCTCCCTGTCACACAGGTTGAGCCTCAACTACATGGAAGGCACAGTGTGTGGTGGTCATTGGTACTGTTTATGTCCATGCAGTAGCGTTATCCTTCCCTACCCACTGGAATCCATCCAGATGTGGTCAATGACTGGCTTTGGCTAATGGAACGTGAGTGGAAGTGATGGGTATCACTCCTGGTTAGAGGCTTTAGGAACTACTGTGGGATTGATACTCACCATGCAGTGTCCACTGTCATTAACAGTGACAATATTTGAGATGATGGCAGCCTGGGTTTTCTCAGACCAGATCGTGGAGGGAGGAGACGTGGGGCATTGCAGCAGATCTGCAATGCACATGTGGTACAAAACACACCTGTGTTGTTTTAAGTCTCTGAGATTTGGGGGGTTATTTGTTACAGAGCATAACCTGCATCTGTCCTGACTGATAAGCCTGATGATTGCCTTGGATCCATCATAAACACATGCTGTATACCCTCAGATGGTAAAATCCTAGATTGCCGTGTCCATGAAATGTTTTCTAATGAGAAGAAAGAATACCAGAGGGGTGACAGTGAGAAGCATCCTGAACTCCTCAACAGAGAAGAGAAGACTCTCTAATGTGTGTACCAGATAACTTTGGGGGTTGCTGACAGAGCAAATGAAGTCATGGGCAGCTGAGAATGGGCTCTCCTCCTATTGCCTTCTCTTCATTTATTTCCCGCATTCCCTCACTGTCCGCACAATCTCTCTTCAGCTACTTAACTGCGCCAAGCAAATTTACTGGGGTGTGAAGCCATGTCAGAAACAAACTTTATGTGGATAGTTGGTTTGTTAGGTTAAACCTTATGTGCTTGGTGAGGGGATGGGGACAGAGAAAGAAAGAAATAGTGAACTGAGAAGCATCTTGCAGGGATAGGTGATCGTATGAAGCACACAGTGAAAGGGGTAGTGTGGGAGTATGATTAACTTAACCTTTAGTGCCCCGGAGCTCTCCAAAGAAATGATAAATTATATCCAGTTTGAACTGACCTCAGTGTTTGTTCATTCATTCATTCATGCATGTGTGTGTGCATTCATTCATTCAAACTAATACCTGTTAAGAGTTGCAGGCATTATGCATTCAAAGACAATCAAAACACGGTTTAGTAGGGGTGTCCAAACCTGTTGGCGTCTCCAGGCCACGCTGGAAGAAGAAGAGTTGTCTTGGGCCACACATTAATATACTGTGACGCGTAATCACAAAAAATCTCATAATGTTTTAAGTAAATTTACGATTTTGTGTTGGGCCGCATTCATAGCCATCCTGAGCCGCATGTGGCCCACGGGCCTCAGGTTGGACACCCCTGGAAGGCCTCCAGAAGCTCCTTGACAGATACATACATTTTTTATTAACACACAGGGATTGGGACTACAACCAAATGGGCATAAAGTGGTTAAATGGTTAAGCTCCTAAATTGCTATGGGTTCTGAGGACAGAAGAACTGATCCATTTCTTTCCAAGTCTCCAAGAACAAACCTCCCTTTCCTGTGAAAAGCAATTTGAAATGACCCTCCCAGTCTGGTGCAGAGGACACTGGGAGTCTGAGATCTTAATTCCCAGATTAGAGAGAAAGCCCCTGCGCTGCACAAGCAGGCCTGGGGCTAAGTGTGCAGTTCATTACTTGGGTAGGGTTTGCTTTTTTTTTCTTTTAAACAAACTGAGCAATTTGGGCTTCAGTAAGTGAGAACTGAAGATGTAGAGAAAGCTGTAGGATGCACAGGTAAGGGCATGGGCAGGAGGAGCTGTGAGCACCTCTTGGAGAACAGGCCAAGCCTGAACAGCGTGTTCTCTAAAGTTTACAGGAGGGGAGACTGGCAGATGATATGAGAACACCCTTTGCCGTCTCGTGGTTGCATTGGTTAAGAGAAAGTTACTTTTATAGTAAAATGTGTACAGAATTTATTGCAGAGTTTGGGCACTGCCTGTCTCATCATCCTTTTAATGTCTTCAAAAAGCTAAGAGGTAAAGTATTCCAGGTTATTGTTTTCAGACTGATAACCTGCCTTGACAATCAGGCAAAATTCTGGCTCTTAGAGTCGCAGCCCCATGTGAAGTGCCCTTGTCCGGGCTTCTGTCTGGGCCCAGCTTGTTCAGGTCTGAGAGGGCCTTAGCTGATGCAGAACCTGGTGTGCAAGGTCAGGGGTGGGTCTGGGAAGGGGCTGGTTTTCTCCTACGGGTGGTCAAGGGAGGTTCCCAAGAAAACAAGGCTTGAGTTGTATTTTCTGGATGACTATGGGTGTTTCAGGCAGAAGGAACTGCTTTTGAAAAGGCACAGGAGGGTGAAACAGCCTGGGGAAGTCAGGGAGCTATGAGTAGGTGAGAATGACTACAGCGTCGTATACTAAGGCCAAAGGCTTATTTTATCATTTCAAGATAACACGCAGTCTTATGAAATGATCATGATTTGGCAATGCCAGTCTGCTTTTCCCCAGGGAGGTCAGCTTGATTTCCATCATAGTCATGGGATATCTATTCTCAATGTTCTAAATATAGCCCCTGGTTTTAGGGTGAAACTGCCTCACACTCAGCCACTCACTGATTCCTTCCAACCCGGATCCTATTCCTTCTCAGTGTCTCTTTAGCAAGACTTTCTTCATTGGGCCTTTGCTCTTCTGAACCACATGAATGCTGATCATAAGCGATAGGATCATCTGACTGTCGGCAGCTTCTTTTTCTTCCTTAGTGGAACCTAAACTAAATGGTGCACCTGACAATAAATGCATTTTAGATTCAGTGAATTATTTTTTAGTTGGTTGATGTACTTCTCCAAGCCCAATGAAGCAACACCATCTTCGGGTTTAATTTGACTTTTTCCAGTTTCCCTTGGTTTGTATTCTTGCTTCTATCACGATTATTGCTGAAATGGATTTCAATTAGCTACTTGTCAATAATCGTGAAATTGGCATGCTTAAATCTTATTTTACTTTTGATAACCTTTTGCTTCATAGTGAATTGCAGGTTAGGATTTAATATGCAATAATTTTTAAGAGGATAGTTTGAAGTAGTAAAATATTAGGAACACTAAATAACTAACAATAAGGGATAAATTTAATAAATTATGATATACTCATATGATAGAATACCATCTACTGTGAAAAATGATGTTGGCAAATATCTACATAAATGGCAGGTGAAAATGCTCAATGTCTTATTTTTTTAATAATAACCCATTTTTTAAAAGATTTTATTTATTTTATCTTTAGAGGGGAAGGGAAGGAGAGAGGGAGAGAAATATCAATGTGCGGTTGCCTCTCGTGCGTCCCCTGCTGGGAACTGACCTGCAACCCAGGCATGTGACCGGACTGGGAATTGAACCCTGATCCTTCAGTTTGGAGGCCCGTGCTCAATCCACTGAGCTACACCAGCCAAGGCACTCATGTCTTATTAATACATCAAAAAAGCAGGTTAGGTACAGATTAGATACATGATTCTGCTAATGTTAAAATATTTACATACAGATATGTGCACATAGTATGTTTTGTTTTCTTTGTGCTTTTCTCTATTTTCTAAGTTAGTGCACTGAACTGATTCTGCTTTTATGATAAAAATATGTTAAATTCACTACACATATTTGAGAGGTGGAAATTGTTTGCCATGACTTTGTAAGGCCAGGCAAGAATTCTTCAATTTTTACTGGAATTGTGCAGCCCTAAAAACAGAAACTAAGAGTTTTTGCAGACTGTTTCCGAAGATAGGGTGATTAGCTTTGGCAGAAAGAAAGCCAATGCAATGCTGAATTTCATCAAAGTGAAATAAGCCAGTCAGAAAAAGACAAGTACCATATGATCTCACTTATATGTGGAATCTAATGAACAAAACAAACGGATGAACAGGATAGAAACAGAGGCATGGACACATGGAACAGATTGACAGCTGTCAGAGGAAAGGGAGGAAAGGGGGGATTGGATGAAAGAAGGTGAAGGGATTAGACAAAGAACATATATGCATATCCCATAGGTACAACCCACAGTGTGGTGACAGCCAGAGGGAAGGGTGGGGAAAGGGTGGAGGTGGACAAAGGGGGAGGGGAAATTAGGGACATCTGTAATAGTGTCAACAATAAAAATAATAAATAAATACATAAAAAGACAAATGGGGCAAATAGTGAATCATGTAATTCTGAAACTAATGTAATGTTACATGTCAACAAGTAGCATTCTATACAAAATTTTTTTTTAAAAAAGGATATTGAAACCAGAAGTCAATGCTCTGCCCTCCTCATACAAACGGTGGTGCCAGCACATTCTTCTCGCTGGGTCTCACATGAAAATAATGGAGAGGCTCACCTCCTGGTGCAGCTCATGGAAGACTGTTGTCTACATTTACAGAGGGCTCCTCACGCTGAAATACAGAGACTGAGAAGTTGCAAGTTATCAATTTAGTGTCCAGGGTTGGAATAGGTTAAACATGGATATGATATTCAATTCCTTCTCCATGAGGAGAGAACATTCCTAGAAGCATGCAATGGGTAATTTTAGAAAAGAGTTTAAAAAGACACAAATTTTACAGAACCATTAATACCTTCTGTAGAGAGTATTACCTTCCAAATGTGGTACAGGTGGGTGACATGAAAGCTTAAGTCAAGTTAGCAGAGTTGGGAGTAGGTCCCTAACCTGGTGGCTTCCAACCTCTGCATTTCTGGCATAATATCGGAAACACACTTGATAGGATTGAAGAACTCAAGATAGCCCTCAATGAGCCAGCAATTATTACAATGCAGTCAACAGTAGCATCTAATAATGTCTTTTAGAATCTGTAAAAGGATCCAGTTTCCTTTTGCATCCCTGTGTTCCTTTCAATGCTGTGGTCCTGAGTGGACCCCTTGATCATGCTGACACTCTCTCTTCCACCTTCTCTCGTGGGCCTCACGTCTTCCACCGAGCACGTGCACCTTCTCTGAAGCTCACCTCTGTCCCTGCCACGGACCGAATGTTTGTGTTCACCCCAAAGGTATGTGTTGAAGTCCTAACCTCCAATGTAGTGGTGTCTGGAGGTGGGGACCGTAGGAGGCCATTAGATTTAGATGAGGCCAGAGAGCTCACATCGCTGGGCTATAGGCACCTTTGGTTTGACCTGGGGTGACAGCTCTTATGTTTTTGCAGAACAAATATTTGTAAAACAAATGAGTGAGATATTCTTGGTGTTTCAGAGGTCTCACTGTCAGTAGGATATTTTCTTTGGTTGTATCTCTGGAGGACTCTGGGGCTGTGACAATCATTCATTCTCCTTCCCTAGGACTACTGCCCAACCCCCTGCGTAAAATGAGAAAACAGGAGGGTGAGGAATGTCACGTTCAGGTGAGAGAGGACTTGGGGCAGACCACTAATTAGAGGAGTCTTCCAGTCTTAGTGTTGGCTGCATGCCAACACCTTACTAGATGCTAAAACACTGGATCAAATGAAAAGTGTGTGTGTGGTGGGGAGGAATTTTATAGGTATGTGTTTGCATCTTGGTTAGGTTGTATATTGCTCACAGATTAAGCTCTCCAGGTTATGGTCCTCACAGAGATATGACAATCATAAGGGAGTGCAATGTGTCTGTTGTATGTTCTTGTGGGTGGGTGAGGGTGGAATGCATGGATAGGTTGAAAAAATTCCCTGGGTGATTTTGATTCACGCCTCATGTGAGAATTACTCATTTAAGGAATTGTCACTTCACTTTTGCTTCCTCATGGATATGAGTGATATTTTGATATCACTTTTTGGATTGCCTTCATCCACATCCTGGCCTCATCACTTTCTGAGGTCATTATCAGAGGGAACATAGCCCAGTTATTAATATGCTAATGATTCACCAATTGCTTGATTTTGCAGAGCTGTCTCTGGCTGTAGGAGAAACAGGTAAACATGGGTTTCTACTAATTAAGTGCTAAATCCCAGTGGATACACAAGTTCCGTATTGTAAAGCTTTTTAAAGTTTTTTCATGTTTGAGGCTGAGCTGAGGTTTGGGTTTGCTGAATGGAGGCTCCCAGAGTCCTTGATGCTTGAGGTGCAGCCTGGGAGAGGCGGGGCAAGGCCCAGAGGGGCTGGGGGGTCCATTGGAAAGGAGCAACAGGAAACCCTGCATGCTGGTGTGGGAAAGGAGAGGCCTGAGCCTCTGGCTGCTTAGAAAGTGTGTAGATACACAAAGGAAGATTAGGGGACTTGAACCAAGCATGAAAGAAGTCCCGTGTTCTCTTTTCTTCCCTTCATGAGACACGCCAGTGAACTCTCTTCAGGAGCAGGACTGATAAACTCTGAAGGCTGAATCCCACATAGAGGTCACTTTGTGTATTAGTTTTCTATTTTCTGCAATAATAAGTTAGCACCAACTTGGTGGTTTAACGCAACATGAATTTATTATTTTACAGTTCCGTGGTCAGAGGTTTAATGCAGGAACCTCTGGCCTCCAAAGACCAGCACTGTCTTTCTTTTTGCAGGATGGAGGGGGGACTTGTTTCCTTTATCTTCCAGCTTCTAGAAGCCACCTGGTCCTTGACTCTGAGTTGCCTTCCCCCATCTTCAACTCTAGCAAAATCGAATCTTTTGGGGTCTTTCTTCCACAGTCATATCATTCTGTGGGTCTGCTTTTCTGCCTCCCTCCCCTGCTTTTAAGGGCCCCATGGTCACATGGGGCCCAGCTTGATCATTCAGAATGCTCTTCCGTCCCAAAGTCAACTGATGAGCAAGCTTACTTCTATCCGCAGCTTTCATTCCGTTTTACCATGTGGCTTAATGTGTTCACAGCTTCTGGGGACTGGAGCATGGGCACCGTTTTGGAGGGGCCATTATTTTGCCCACCATACTCGGGTTTACTCCTGGTGCAGTTACAGGGTGTGTGTGTTGGCAGCAACTCAGCTCTATGAGTTGAGGTTTCAAAGCCTCTTTCTTCTACTTCTGGCTTCTTCTGCTGCTTACCCCTCAGCCTGGAACCCTCCTAGAAGTGTGTAAGGAGTAGTTTTGGAGGAGAATTTTAGAAGGTGCACTACTGAACATGCAATTATCATAGGAACCAGCAATCGAGTACCGGGCATTTACTCCAGGTAAATGAAGGCTTGCCTTCACACAAAAATGAATGTTCATAACAACTTTATTTGTAATAGCCCCAAACTGGGAACAACTCAGGTGTCCTTCAGCAGGTGACTGTTTTAACTGTGATATGTCCATACAATGAAATACTACTTAGCAACAAGAAGGAGCAAGCTATTGATACATTACTTGGATCAATTTCTAGAGAACTATGCAGAATGAAAAATGGCAATCTCAGATACTATGATTCAATTTATATAACATTTTTGAAAAACAAATTATATTTAGAGAGCAGACTGGTGATGGCCAGGGGTTGGGTGGGAGACAAGTGGGTATGGCTATAGAAGGGCAATGTGAGGGGCGCTGGTTGGAGTGGTAATGTTCTGTATCCTGACCGTACGTATATATCAGTATCCTGGTTGTGATTACGTACTGCAGTTTTGCAAGATGTTACCTTGGGGGAACAGTGAATACAAGGGACCTCTCTGTATTATTTCTTACAACTACATATGAACCTACAGTTATCTCAAAATAGAAAGTTTAATTAAAAAAAAAAACAAAAACAGTCTTGGCAGGTGTGGTGGCTCAGCTGGTTGGAGCATTTCCCATACACTGAAAGGTCGTGGGTTCAGTTCCTGGTTGGGGTACATACCCAGGTTGCAGGTTCGATCCCCAGTTGGAAGTTGGGGTGTGTTTGAGATGGCAACCAATTGATATTTCTCTCTCTCTCCCTTCCTCTCTAAAAGCAATGAAAAAAATGTTCTTGAGTGAGAATAAAAAAATTTCAAAAATAATAAACGAAAATAAAGACGTTGACCTATAGAGCCAGCAACAGGCTTGGAGCAGTGTTCCCTTCTGAGGCAGAACAGGATAATTCTAAAAGGCTTCCTGCGTGCCATGGAGGGCAGTTGGTGGGTTGAGGGAATGTCTCTAACTCAGTTTGTGTCACTTTGGAAACATTATTTTTCCTCGGTTTTGAATATGAGTAACTAATTCATTTCCTCCAATGCCAACAAGCTATTTTCATATACAGCACGAAGAGTGTGGGTCCCCTGAGGCCTCCAGTGAAGAAGAAGGCACATTCCTTGGTAAAGTGTCACCTCTTCTGTCCCCTCACCTTCTCTCCTTCCACAGGCTTCTCAAATCTGAAGGGCAGAGGGTGCCTGGGTGCTGAGGCCTGGTAAGGAGTCCAAGAGAAGAGGGGAGGGGGCTGGGTAGGTGGGGTTCTCTGGGTCTCCCCCTGCTCCTCCATGAACCAGACACAGCCACGTGCAGGCTGCGGGTGGGGCAGCCACGGGAGAGCTGGGTCAGCAGCACAGGGCTGCTCCTGGCTGGCTCCCGGGTTGGCTTTGCTCAAGGCGAGAGCTGTCAACTCTGCCCTTTTGAAAGTGAGCAACAAAGGGGAAAAGAAAAGAAAAGAGAAAGGGAAGTAGGGGGAGCACAGGGTGGGAGTGGGGGGGGCAAGGGCTGAGAGAACAGGTGGGGACTATTTAAACAGAAGGCCTGACTCAGCCGTTTCCTTTCACTGAATTTCCAAAGGACTGTTTGTTTTAGTCCCCTGGGCGGGTGACAGGAGGGAGGCTGGGGGCCCATCCCTGGGGAGAGAAGGAGCCAGGGCTTGAGGGGTGGAGGTGGGAAGCTGGCGTCATCTGGGCTCACAGCAGCCGTCTTTCTTAAGGGACTAGGTTAGGGGTTCCGTTTTCCTTGCTTTCTGGTCTGAGCTCCAGGGTAACGTTTGTCAAAGTGCTGTCACTTAGGGAAACGGTGGGCCCTGCAGGGCCTGGGGAAGTGAGGATGAGCAGCTCAGGGAAGAGCCATGACTGCCCCCTACCCCTAAATTGGAGAAGAGAAAATAAGTGCCATAAGTTGGAGATTCTAGGGATTGATCTAGATGACAAAAATGATAGAGGGGCAGGAAAACGGAATTCTCAGGCTCTCCCAGCAATTGTAAGACACCAGACAGTTACTTTTCCCAGAAGAATGCGTACACTTTTCAAGTCCTTGGTTCCACAATTATATTCCTGAATAAGGCAGAGCTTGGGAATCACCTTTAGCTCCTGACAAATGACACCTCCTACAGGAAGGTTTCCAGGTCACCTTCAGGGGAATTACATTTTATTCCATCTCTTCAAACTCTCTTAATGAATTCACCCTGGACCTGCACATGTAACCCTGGAGATAGGGTACCCAGTCTCCAGCAGAGAAGCACAATTCTTAATGGCAGGGAAGTGTGCTTTTGTTTAAGCAACCGTTTTGATAGCCAATTGTTTTCAAAGGTTCAGCTTTATTGGGCCACCATCAATGACTATGAATACATGAAGCGATTTTAGGGTTTAATATATTTCTCCCTGGGGGTCAGGCTCAACCTGAATTCAAGCTTGAAATACATTTGGTAGAGCAGAGAAAGCTTCACTTAAACCGCCAAATAATTAGCATGAAAGAAGTGTGAACGGGACTGTATGAATTTGCAAGTTCACCTTCACCCCCTCGGAGCCCACAAGACTGTAGCCCAGCTTGATCTTATCAGGCCCTGTCTGTGCTCAGTCTCCAACACTCCGCGCTGGGCTCCGGGCCCCTCCTTTGTCTCCTCCATTCCCCCCTGGGGCTGCCTACATGTAGCCTAGCAAGTCTTTGCCTGAGCTTGCTCACTCCCAGAGGTCAGGGAATCTTGCGTTCGCCCTGCACAGAAGCCAGCGCAGTGTCAGGCATACATGCCTTTGACTTGATGACAGCCAGCAATGGAAGGAGGGGGTTCTGAGGCCAATCCAGAATATTTCACCTGATTGTTTCACTTGACATCAAATTAGATTCAAAACCAGCCAAACAACAACAACGACAAAAAACAAAAAAACAAACAAACAAAAAAACCTTGAGAATTTCCACATTTAACCAGATTCATAATCCATCCAGGAGAATATTCTCACCCTGAAGATGTGTTGGATCTAACGCTTACTCTAATCTCTCTCCTTTGGCAGAGAATTGGATGAGGGGGTAGAATCTGCACCTTACAAATCCTCTGGCACCTTTGGACAAGCTCCTTTGCTCTGAAAAATTAAGAGGGTGGCTTAAATGAGAGATTTTTTTTCCTCCCACAGAGGATTCCATGATTTCTTTTTTTATTTCATATAAACTCCATGTTGTGGAATATTTGTGATTAGAGTCTTTAAGGAGAATGTTCAATATTCCAAATCCATAAAATCAAAGCTGTACCTCCCAGCTAATGTATAATTGATATTTACCCTATGGAGTTCATTCAGTTTTAGGAAAAAACCCTGCAAGGGTTTATAACTACGGTTAAGTGCTGGTCCTGTACCAAGCCCTACATCTCCTTTATCCTCACCAGGCCCTTTAAGGTAGATATTAGTATGTTACCTTTTCACCCATTATATCCATTTTATCGTTTATCCATGTTGTGCTGAAGCTCAGAAAACGTAAGCGACTTGACCAAAGTCACGCAGTTGGTAGACGGTGGTAGAGTTGGCGTTTGAACCCAGGTCTGTTTCAATCCAAGGCCCCCATTCTTTTCTACCATGGAATATTGCCTATCTTTCCAAACTCGACCTGCGCTACCATTTCATTTAGCCTGTTGGCTTTCTTTCAGGTTCAGTGTCTATTCTGCCTTTTAACATCTGAAACATGGGTCATGAACCCTCATCATAAGCCTGGTTGGGATTACAAAACAAACTACGGCAGCTTTGAGGGCCAGCTGGAATGTATTCACGTTCCATGCTGGTGGGGGTGAGAATCAGGACAGAGCGTCGGAGGAGTGTGGGGAGCTCCACAGGGCAGTCAGGGCGGTGCTCTGAGGAGCTCTTGCTGGGACGGACAGCTCAGCGGAGGTCTGGTGGAGTCTAGGCCATGACTTGCATCAAAGACAGAGCATGGGGCAAGCCCGGGGCTTCAGACATTGTGGAGAACCTGTGGCTAGGAGAGCTGAGAGGGGAGAGGTTTGGGGTCTCTGTCTTTTTGATTAGACTGTAGATTCATGGGAGCTGGAGACCTCGCCTTGTATTCCTTTGCGGGGTCTCTGTCTTTTTGATTAGACTGTAGACTCATGGGAGCTGGAGACCTCGCCTTGTATTCCTTTGCGGTTCTGCCCAGATCTCAGTATCCTGCTTGACACATTGTTTGTACTTAGTAAACGCTTCTTTTGTTCTTTCAATCTTCGCGTACCCTTTCAATTCAACTCAAGGCCTTCAGGAGGAATATTAATGGGTTTGAGACAACTCTAGCCAATATCCTAAAGTTCTTGCAGTTTGAATGGTCAGTAGCGACTTGGTGGATTCTAGTTAGTGATGGGAGATGATGTCTCACTGGTCATCTTCTGCTCTGATTATCATGCTTCTAGTTTGAGCTGACTTCCAATGGTAGAATCGCAGGTAAATCACAGTATTAGTACCTCCTCCTTCTTCCCCCCAACTGTTTTTTTTTTTTTTTTGGTGGTGATGGTGCTCCTGATTTGTCTACCTATTTGTCTGTTAGATGCTCCTTTTCAGCCATTGTGCAGTGAGCAACATTGAAATGGAGTCACATCAAAGAATGTGAATTCAAATATACTCGTATGTAATGAACAGTAGTAAGGGGCAGAGCCTTAGGTATTCACCAGGGCAGGGCAACCCATGTTGCTGCATTGTGGTGCTGTATGTGGGGCAGGGGTCCGAGAGGGAACAATGTTGTGTGCTCAGCTCTCTGTTGGCTTTCAGTAACTTCCTCTGCTACCCACAAGCAAATTGGGCCCTTCTGGTGCTGATTCCTGGGTGGGTGGGTTTGTGTACATTCTAGGACCCTGTGGGTCTCTCCAATGAACTCTCCTGTGAGGCTGGGAGTTTCTCCCCCTGCTGCAACCCCCACAGGTTTTTTCAGTCAGAGGTTTTGAGGCTTTATTTCATCGGACTGGGTTTTACAGTCTGTCTCGCTCCCCAGTTGTTCCTCCAGGTTTATCTGCAACTAATGTGGGACCACCCATTCTGCCAGTGCTGCCTTGCCTGCCCCAGTCCTCTAGCCACCACCTTGCTGCCCTGGCTGCCTGTCTCTGCCCCTCCTACTGGTCTGGATGAATGCTTCTTCTGTAATTACTTGGTTGTTGGACTTCCATACAATTTGATTTTTGGCAGTTCTCGTTGTTTTTTCTTTTAAATTTGTTGCTGCCCTTCTTTTGGTTGCGTGAGGGGGTATAGTGTATCTACTTACACCTCCATCTTTGCTGGAAGTCCCTGGATACCTACTTATAATTTATCTTTTAGGTGATCATGGCTGGTAGTTTAATTTACTTTTGCCCACCCTGTATATGAACTTACTTCATCTATACAACAAAACTGCACCCACTTTGTGGATGAGGAAACTGAGATACAGCAAGGCCCACCTCCCTCAGTGGAGGAGGTGAAGTAGAGCTGGGATTTGGAAAAGGCAGCCTAGCTCTGGAGTCTGTGAGCCGGACCTCTACAGTGTGCCTGCCTTGGTCATATGTATCTGGCTTTGCTGGCTTTATTGGTATCAGTATTTCCTACATCTGCAGATAGAGGCTGTTTCTTATGGGCTGGGCTCTGCCATCCATCCCTGACATTTAATCAGAACTTGGGGGTGATAAAACTGGAATTTGGAAGCAGCCTATACTCCCAGAGGGAACTTCAGCATTTACATGTAATCCTGCTTTCCAGTGTTGTACCTGATTGGGGAAGAATTGGGTCATAGCAAGTCCCCAAACATTATTTCTCTGCTCTGGCTGATGTGCCTTTGGGACCTGTATCCTGTCCTCCATCTCATTTGTCCTAGATTGGTATTGCAACCTTTGCCTCATATGTGCCACACAAATCAGTTTTCTTGACCATTTTCCCCTGGAAGCCACCAACTTTCAGCTGCCTGTCCCGGCTCCCTGCCAGGGTGCCTCTGACTTTGCAAATGCCACAGGAGGCAGTTACATTTTGGATGGCTACCAAAAGAGGCTGCCACCCCTGGTGCCTGACTGCTCTGCACTGGAGGAGATAAGAGTCTTCCAAGAGCCCTGAGCAAAGTGCTTGGAGAGGGCACTTCGGGTGGGAGAGAGCCTTTTGGGTCTGGGAGTTGGAGACTGCTCACAGGGGTACCTTTGATCTGGAGGCTGTGTCCGTGGATGTGGGCAGATGCTGCTCTGGGTAAGAAGAACAGTGTGGATGAGATCCATAAATCTGTCATCTGAGACTATTGAGCTGTGCTCTGTGCAAAGCCCTGTATGCAGCTGGAACAGGCCCTGGTTTGCCTCCAATTCAAATCCTGCCTGACTATGCAGGGCCCAGGTGAAGCTCTGCCTCCTCCCACTCTAGCCTCTCTTGGACTTTGGTAAAATTTATCATTCAGGAAAAATCAACAAGTATTTACTGAGCGTCATCTGTTTGCCTAGTGCTGGTTTCTATTTGGTACATATTGAGAAGCTTTCTCCCTGACCCCTTGCTTCACTGGAGTTCGGTGAGGTGGGGGTGAGATAAAACCCTTCTAACCTCATGAATCTCCTCCTTTTTTTTCCTCATCCCAGGCTGTAAAGGTTTTTTTTTTTTTTTTTTCCCATTTCTTAATATCCATTGAGTGGTAGGTGGTCATGTTCATCAACACATGCACCAAAGCTTGGAGGTGAAGAGATAGAGCTTTGGTCTGGCAGCATCAGAATCTCTTCCACCTCAAGGTCCTGAGATGTATTTGGATTCTTGTGGATGCATATGTGAATTACTGGTCAAGTTCTTTGGGGGTAAACAAAAAAGAAAAGAAAGAAAAGAAGAAAGAATACTCACACCGTATAGCAGAGAAGTCTAGTTAAGCAGCTTTTCCAATAAGGCAGGCAGAGTGAGGGAAGGAGTAGACAGAGACCCTGGTACCCTGGGACACAGGCTCAAGTTCTCATCACTACACGCTGCTGCTTTTTAGAGTCTGAGGTTTCTTGATGCTGCCCACTTGGAATTCTTTGAGAGGATCTGGGACACTCCACACACATGCAGGAGGCCTGCTCACAGGTTTTTCAGCTATGTGACTTGTAAGTGGGTTAGCAACAAAGAAAACCACATCATAGCCTCGTAAACAGGGGCCATGACTGACGGCAGAGGTGGGACTGCCTGCCTCGGGGGAGATGGCTGGAGTTCCTTGATATTTGAGAACAAGAGTCTGTCCTTATTTTCTGAAAAGAAGCAGGGTAGAAATTTTAAAACATCAGCCCAGGAGTTGGGTGTTTGGAGGGGTAGTTGGAATTCCCACCCCATGAAATTTTGCAAATGGTAAGAGTTGCAGCACCTTTAGAGATTTGGGGAGTTCTGGATTGTACTGGAAGGCTGTGGAAACTGATTTGGGTGGGGAGGGATGCAGTGCCTAAAAATACCCCATGGTGGAAGAGCCTATGAGATCAGCTCCCCAGGGTATTCCATCTACCCTGGCTTGACTCAGGCTCCAGTTTTTTTTTGTCCAGCTCTAAGTACAGTCACTTGAACAGACCTGGGACTTAGTAATAGTGTTGATCGACAGGGAGCTTGAGAGGGACATGGGGAACCTGGAGAGGCTTCAGAGGAGAGACCCAGAGGTGATGAAATGTCTGGAGACTAGAGTTCAGCGGCAAGGTCAAGGGAATGGGACGGGCTCCACCTGGACAGGACTGGGATGGGAGGGGGTGCTGAGGGAAGCGCCATACCTCGTCCCTCAGGGTCAGGCAGTGGGTCCTCTGGGGCAGTGCAAGGATGGAACCCGTCACAGTGTGGCTTTGCTCTTGGGGTGGACTGAAGTTTCCAGAGCATTGGAAACTCTACAGTAAGGCAGAGCTGCATTTTCAGGTAATGAGCACGATTGTCTTCTTCTGTAAATGAGAGTGTTTAAGACTTAACAGCCATTGCAGCTAATAGATTGCCAAAGCCCTCCCACCTAGAAAAACGGCTTGTGAGTGGTGTGTTTCAGACAGCTGTCATGGGGGTGGTAGAGACAGTTTTGAACAGGTGGGGAGCCTGCCTGGCACCCGTCAATCACCCTCAGTAAAAGCCCATTTTTACACTGGACTCTGGAAGGCAGGACTGGACTGAAGCCCAAGTGGGTGGGTAAAGACTTTTCTCTGGGGGATTGGAACAAATTCACATTTATGTGCCTACTATGTACCAAGAGCTATACACGACTTTCAATAATCCTATGAGGGAGAAAGGAGAATTATCTCCCATGTCACAGATTGGGAGGTAAAGACAGAAAGAAGTTAATTTACCCCAACTCATACAACTGGGATGCGAACCAGGGCAGGTCTAACTCCACAGCCCATCTGCAGTTGGTGAAGGCGGTCTGGAGAACGCAGCCACATGTCCATTTCGCATCCCTGCTCTTCACTGCTACCCAGGAGAGCATCCTCAGGGCAAGCTCACTTCTGACTTTGATTCCATGTCTAAATTAAGAGAAGACCAGTTGAGAGGTTCTCCAGCACTGTCTCCCCATCTCTTAGCTTTGGATCTGCTGTAAGTGGAGGGTCTACCTTGAAACATCCTGAGGTTCTTCCTAGGGTGAGAAGAAAGCTGCGTGGGGCAGAGGAGGGGTGTGGTTTATGTGTCTGGAAGTGGCGAAAGAGATACAATCCCCAAGCTTGGATTTACAGTGGGTGTCTGGTTGCCTCCGCCTGGAATCTGAACTGAACCATTTTCCATGGGCGAATTAGCTAAACAATCCAGCCCACAAAAGGAGCAGCTCTGATATGTCAGTTAACAAGCTCAGAGGGGTGGGGGCATGAGGAGGGTGCCCCAAGTTAGGAGGGGAGGGAGGAGACTGCTGGAGAGAATTCGACCTTCTCTTGTCTTGCTGCCCTGAGTCCAGCCTTTCTGCTTGGGAACCTGGGAGGGAGGCTGGTCTGATTTCCCTGTGGTCTCAACGGTGGGAATTTTTTTTTGGTGGCAGATTATATTTTCCTAGGGCAGTTTGAATTACACCTGCCCCATTTCATTTAATTGGGGTTGGTGCTCCTGTCTATTGTGTCCAGTGGGCCTTCCTGCATGAATAAATAGTAACATGTTTGTTTTCTTTTGGGTGGGGTATTTTTTTTTATAATGATAGGGTTGGCAAAAGAGGGGAGAGCATGAGCATGACAATGATGAAATCATCAGGAAAGAGGATGTGAGAGGGCGAATTCTCACCCCACGGAGCCTGTGGTGGTGACTCGCACCCCCACTTCTTCTTGGACCCACTTTTACACAATGTATTCAGAGCCTCCTCTGTTTTCACTTCTATTCTTTGACCAGGCTTTCTTTCTCTTTGCGATTTACCTGGGAATCAGGCACTTCCTCCCTCAGGACTACTTGTCTCCCCTGTCCCTTCTCATTTTACTGTAGTTTTCCATCCAATCTTTCTCTCTCTCTCAATAGCTTCTGGCAGCTATGAGATCATTAACAAGGGCCTTGTTGAAAAAGCCGTGATGCAGTCTTGCCATGGAATGTTATAAAGCCAGGAAGAAGGCTATAAGGAACTCTATATGTGGAATGCTTGTCAAGAGACATTATAAAGAAAAAAGTGTTGTGAATGGTATGCACCTTTTGCATAAGGATAAGGGTGCCTGTAGGTTCACATAATGTTTCTGGAAATATACAAAAGAACAGTGGTTGCTTCTGGAGGAGGAAGATGGAGCCTGGATTTGGGCAGAGCTCTACTCTTACATTGCATGCCTTGTGTGCTGCTTTATATTTGTTATTATCATGTACACATATTAGTTTTTGCAATAAGGAATTGTTTTGTAAAAGGAAAACATGAAATATGGAAATACAATGTAAGAAAGTACATGCTTAATTGCCAGGTAAAGCAATAATTGAGTCATGGCTTAGAGGGTCCAGGTTTAAATATCAAGTGTATGACTATAGGCAATTTACTTAATATTTGTAAATCTCAATTCCCTCATCTGTAAAATGGGGCTCATTATAGCATCTGTTTTAAGGTCTTATAACTTATACTTTGCAGGGAAGGCTTTTGATTAAATGTATAGCTAAATGGATTTAAGTTTCAATTTCTTTATATATTTTTTCATGTAAGTAAATGCACAAATCATGAAAAACTTGACCATGATCTTGATTGTTCATTTAGAAAACGATATTGCTAACTTATGATAGCTTTCAGTTCTAAGGGTCGTGACAGCATTACTTACCTGATGGTGAGGCCGTTCCAGTTACGGATAATAGTGAGGTCACAGGGACCAAAGGAAGAACAGAGAATCTTGGCAAAGCAGTGAGTAAACCAATTTGGCAGGAGCAGACGTCTCCTCCAGAGTGTAATACATGGAGACAAAGAGCTTGGAACCAGATGTTTGAGGTTGTTGAAGGCCAAACCAAGGATCTCACGCTGTCTCAGAGGCTGTGGGGGGTGTCAGAGGTGTGAATAAGGGAGTGGTCACCTTGCTCATCTCTTGCAGCGTAACAAATCATCCCCAAACATAGTGAATAGAAGAGCCAGTTATGCTCACAGAGTTGATGTGTCAGGGATTTGTCCCGGGTTTAGCAGGAATGGTTTATCTCTGCTTCCTAATGGCTGGGGCCTCAGCTGGAAGCTGAAAATTGGAGGTGACTTGATGGCTGGGGCTGGAATCATTGGAAGGCTTGTTTACTCACATGTCTGCAGTGGATACTGGCTGTCAGCTAAGATCTTCGCTGTGTCTGTCTGCCAGAACACACATACTCATGGCCTCTCCATGTGAGCTGGGCTTCCTCATACCATGGGGGCTGGGTTCCAAGGATGCGTGTCCCGAGATAGCCGGTGAGCCTTTTCTAGCATAGCTTTAAAAGTTATGCAGTATCCCTCTGCAGATTCTGTTCATCAAGGTAGTAACAAAAGTATTGTCCCAGTACAAGGAGAGGGGAAGTAGAGTCTATCTCTTGATGAAGGAGCAGCATATGGGACTAGAAATCTTGTTGGGGCCATTTTGCAAAACAATCTGTTGTAGAGAGTGATATGGGAAAAGTCATTCATTCAAAATAAATATTTATTGAGTATCTGTTACATCTTAAGTGCCATGCCAGAGGCTGGAAAATAGAATGATAAGCAAAGACAGACCTGATTCCAATATCCTGGAGTTGACAGTTGGTGCAGAAGGCAAACAATCAAATCATCAAACCAAAAAATGTAGAAGTTCAAGTATGGTAAGTCTTGGAGGGAAAGGTGGGGCTATGAACTCAAATAACAGATGTGGATTTTATGGTGCTGGAGAGGGCAAGGAATGTTCCCCTGAGGAAGCTGTGTTTGGGCTGCAAACTGAAGGAGGATAGAGCAGGGTGGAGGGAAGAAGGTTCTTTGTGTGAAGGGTCCTATGGCAGGAGGGAGAAGGGGTGCTTGCTGACTGTTTGCACAGTCCCAGTGAGAGAAGACAATGGCAGTGAGAAGGCATATCCATGTATTCTATTGAGAGGGAAATTCTGAGGAAAGATTAGCTGACTGCACATGAGTAATTTAGGAGAGGTGAAAGGTCAAATGTTTCTATGAAGTTGCAGATCAGGATGAGGAGGAGGATGATTAGGAGTCAAGAAGTCAGGAATGGGGGCAGTTTGAAGTGTAAGAGATTGTGTTCCAGTTAAGAGATCTTGAGTTTGAGGCAGTAGTGATACAAAATAACAGGAATATGGGTGGATACCTGGTTTGTCTGAACAGGTAAGAAGCTTTCCCCTTCAGATTTTGGAGCAACTGAGAGAAAATGGAGGGTGGAAGCCATGGGAATGAGTTAAATTTTCAATGGAGAGGAGTCATAGGTTAAGGAGGGCTTGAATTTGGGGGAATACCCATGTTTAAGGAGAAAATGAAGCAGAAGGGCAATGAAGGAGAGAGGGAGAATGTCTGAGGCAGAGTAACTGCGATTGGGGGTCATAGGGAAAGTCAAAAGACGAAAACATCTCGGAAGGTGGTCCATGATGCCATATACAGCAACCAGGACAA
This sequence comes from Anoura caudifer, assembly GCA_004027475.1. NCBI lineage: Eukaryota > Metazoa > Chordata > Mammalia > Chiroptera > Phyllostomidae > Anoura > Anoura caudifer. Next base: position 190,748 of record PVKU01000207.1, on the reverse strand, counting down.
AACGAGCTGGCACTGAACAAAAGCCCATTTATACTGGGCTGGATGGCTTGGTATAGAGTTTTCCCAGGGGGCTGGAGATGGAAGGAAGCAAGAAGGGAGGACAGGGTGGTAAGGAAGTGCAGGCAGATGATGGATATGGCTTGACAACCTTGTCAGTAAAATCAGGAACCAAGCTATGGGCAAAAAGCGGAGACAGTAAGGTCAAGGGGAGGTTGGACAAGACTGGGGAGATGTACACTTTTGAGAGAACATGAGGAAGAAGCTGGAAAATGCCAGAGGAGAAGCTAGGACATGTTAGATAACATGTCTTTAGGACCTTAGATCTCCCTTCGTCTAAAGATTCCTTACTTATTTTTTAGATGGTGACTGCAAATGGTCAGGGTTAGAGAAGACTCTGTCAGCTAAAGAGGAGTGAACCCAGCAGAGATTGATGTGTGCTTTAAATCCATGTCTAGCCAAGCAATTAATGTAAGATTATACCTAGTCTATTATAAAATTTTGCCTCAAGTTTCCCTAGTAATGAAGAAAACAATTTTGAATGTTGAAAAGTCCTCCAAAGACCTCTTATATATACTCCACCAGAACATTCACAGTATTTTGAAATGGTTTGTTTACATACTTCTCTTTCCTAGCTAGCCCCATGCTCTCCAGGGTAGGGGTTGTGTCTTATTTTTCTTGAACTGTCAGAACCTGGGCTTGTACCTGGTGTGTCTGGGTCTCTCGGAGGTTCAGAGGGACTCTTCCATTTCCAAGCACTCCATTACTGATTAAAAATGGAGCAAATAACAGAATATGGTTATAAAAAGCATAGTATATGTCAAATGATAAATGGAATGACTTAATGCTTTCCCCACACTTGCACAAAAATGAAACAGAAGCTATTCATAAGATAGGTACAGATCTATTAAAAAATTACTCTTAGTGAAGATTCTTCTTTCAATTCTGCCAGTCTCTGTGTGCATAATCTCATGGGAGATGATGTCAGTGTCTATATTTGAGGCTCTTAGAGCTATGAGGTAAGGGCCAAGGGACCATTCCATCATGACAGCTTTCCTGTCATCTGCCACCAATCCTGCCTGTCCCCCAGCTGGGCATATGGAATACAAAAAGCACCCCATACATGTGCTGTTTCCTCCATTCAAACCACACAGTCCATGGATATGTCTTTGGATCCCTCCCTCACCTCTTTCAGGTCTTTGCTCAAACTTTATCTCTTTTTAGTGGCCTTCCCTGACCATTTGGTTTTAAAATGCAGCTTTCTCCATGCCGCTACACTCCCGAACCCCTGTCTCAACTTTATTTTTCTCCATGCACTTACCATTGCACACTCTTTTACACACTTGGCTCATTTATTTGTTCGTTGTCCACTTCTAGAATGTAAGCTCTATGAAGGCATGAAGTTTTGATCCTAGAATAAAGGTACTTGACTTTTACTCTGAGTTTTGTATTAGTTTGCTAGAGCTGCCATAACAAAATTTTGGTTTACACAACAGAAACTTATTGTCCCACAGTTCTGGAGACAAGGAGTGTGAAATCAAGGTGTTGGCAGGGTTGATTCCTTTGTAGGGCAATGAGGAAGAATCTGTCCAGGTCTCTCTCCTGGCTTCTGGTAGCCCCAGGTGGCTCATGACTTGTAGGTGATATTCTCCATATGTCTCTACATATGTTTTCCTCTGCATGTATCTGTGCCCAAATTTCCCCTTTTTATAAGGACATCAGTCTTATTGGATTAAGGCCCACCTCAATAACCTCATTTTAACTTGATTATCTGCAAACAAGGACATAGTCTCAGGTACTTGGGGTTAAAATTTCAACATCGCTTGGGTGGACACAATTCATCCCATAATAGTACTCAGCAAATATTTGTTGAATAAATAAATGAGGTCACTTTCTTTACTTAGAAAGGAAACAGACAATTCAAGTGTAGAACCAATCCTGATATACCTTGGTGGACACGTGACATGCGTCTACCGAAGAAAGGGTGGGGAGTTGGGTGGGGAGGGCAATGGAGAGGAAGACCAGCTGGAGCTGAAGTGGCTGAGACTGTTGAGAGGTGGAAGGCAGGGATTGCCTAAAGTTAGATTGGGGTGGGTTCCCTACACACTCAGCAAAATAGAGAGGAGGGCAGAGTTCAAGGGAGGGACCTGGAGGGGCCAGGATAGTGGCAGTGTGCTCTACAAGGAGGTCTAAAGCCAGAAGGGATGGCTAGGCAGAGACACCCAGATGGTGAACAAGAAGGCAGGTTCTGGAATGGTCTGAGAATCCCATCAGGCTTGGCAGTTGAGAGGTAGAAAGATGAGCAGCTTGGCCTAATATTCACCTGGGTCCCAGGTAAGCCTGGGCAATGGGAGCTGAGTGCCCTGTGTGTGGTCTTGCATGATGTGATGATAGAATTCTGGACCATGTGACCTGCATATGTCTGTGCTTTGACGTACTATTTTTACCCCCTTGGTTTCTTTTTCTCTTGACAAAAGTTACTTTTGCACATTTCAATTTTTTTTGGCTGACCTAAGGGGAAAAAGAATTGCAGGTGGTGAGGCCATTTGGGGTGGGATGGTTAGAAGGCTCTACGTGGCTAAGGCAACAGCCAGCTGAGCCTGAGAGGAGAAAGACAGATAGTCAAAGACTCAGGAGGGGGCAGACCTGATGGGCTGACTACCATGTCTTTCCTGTTTCAGGCTCTAATTCACAGGGTACAGGACCTAAAAAAAAGTAGCTCATCCTTGACCTCCTGCTGATGTAATGTCACTGGGCCAGCAAAGCAGCTACACATATACAATCACACAAGCAGAGACTCAGCATGCATGGCAAATGAAAGTTAATTCAGTTCAAGGAGCAACTATTGATTACCAACCAGCAAAGACCAGACCCTGGGGATACAGAGATAAACTGGCAGTCAGGTTAAGGAGACAAGGATGTAAATAAAAGTTCAGTGCAATAAGGAAAGTGTCCAATGAGATACAGAGGTTGCCTGTATTAGTTTCCTAAGGCTGCTGTTAACTAAGAAAGAACCCACAACTGCGTGGCCTAAACAATCGAAATTGATTGTCTCACTGTTCTGGAGGCCAGAAGTCTAAAATCAAGGACCGTGTTCTCTCCGATGGCTCTAAAGGAGAATCTTCCCTTGCTTCGCCTAGCTTTTGGTGTTTGCCAGCAATCTTTGTGTTCCTTAGCCTGCAGATGGGTCACTCTAGTCACATGGCCATCTTATCCCTGTGTCTTCTTATTATCTTCTCTCTGTATGTGTCTGTCCCTGTGTCCAAATTCTCCCTTTTTATAAAGGACACCTGTCATACTAAATTAGGGCTCACTCTAATGAACTTGTTTGGACTTGATTACCTCAGCAAACACCCTGTTTCCAGAAAAAGTCTGTGTCCTGAGGGTTAGAGATTCAACACATTGTTTTTTTGGGGGGGGGCACAATTCAACCCATAACATTGCCCACTGAGGGAGTGACAACCTGTAGGTATGTGTATATAGTGGGCATAGGGTTAGGGAAGTTTTCCCAGGGAGGTAAAGGTAGAAAGAGGGTAGACGAGCACAGACAAGAAGATGATAAAGACTCGGAATCAGGGAAAGTAGGAACTGATACCTCTTGGGATGCTTCTGTGTTTTGGCATCATATAAGGTGCCACATGGATGCCATCATTTCATTGAACCTTCATCATATTGTCATTACTACACCAACTGACAAGTAGAAACTGATGTGTAGGGACAGGAAGTAACTGGCCAAAGGTCAGAACACAGTGTGACATCCTGTGGAGACAAAAATGCACACCCTGCACTCTATGCCCAGTGACTTACCTAAAGAATGACCTGAAGTTGAAGGGAGCTCTGAGGCTGTGACTCAAGGTGGAAGAATGTTCGGAGGTAGGGCATTCTCTCGGGAGTGCCTGATAGCATTGCATGTGGATAGGAGCCTGCTTCACTCTGACATCACAGGAGGGCCCTGGGCTGACCTCTAAATATCCAGGGAAACCAACCACCGATCTACCTCCTAGAGGATTAAGGATCCAGGCAACCGTCATGGTGATGGGACTGAGTGAAACACCCCACTGCCAGACTTGGCTTGAATAGGACAAGCCCTGCTCCTGAGGGGAAAACTAAATACCCACTCCCTGTGTGTTCATGGGCTTAAGGAATACAGGGAGCAGCCAGGAGGTCCTGCCTCTCCTGCCTCTGTGCTGTTGCCCAGACAGGTGCTTACCCCCCAACGGCTGCCTCCAAAGCCCTAATCCTCAGTAACATTGGACAATGCATTGGACAATGATAGCTCTGCCAAAATGCAGCGGGGAAATCTCTGCCTTTGGAGGTGGAATACTGTGTTTGAACTTGGGTCTTCTCACTTATTCTGCTGTCTTGGCTGCATCAGGTCTAACCCTCAATTTGCACTTCTCCACGTTTACATAAAACTACCTAACCTGCAGGGTTGTAGCGGGCATTGAATTAGAGCACTGACATATTTTGTTAACATTAAAGTGCTGTGTGTATGCAAACTATTAGGACTCATCATAGAAATAATCAGATAATCTCCCCTGCAATTCTCTCTTTCTCAAACAGGACCCTCCTAAACAGGGGTTTGCACACTCTGGCCCATGGGCCAAATTGGTCCTATCACCCATTTTTGTACAACCCATGAGCTGAGAATGACTTTTACATTTTTAAATGATTGGTAAAAAATATCAAAAGAAGAGTCCTATTTCACGGTATGTAAAAATCTTATGAAATTCAAATTTCCGTGTCCACAAATAAAGCTGAATTGGAATATGGCTCAGAATGTGGCCATGCACATTTGTTTGTATCTGTGGCTGCTTTCACGCTACAACAGCAGAGGTGAGCAGCTGTGGCAGAGCCTGCATTGCCCACAAAGTCCAAAATATTTACCATCTGATCCTTTACATGAAAAGTTTGCTGGCCCCTGCTCTAGAATAACAAAACTAAGCAAATAAAAACTCTGAGCTAAGTCCCAGTCTTGAAACCTTCAAATGTGTTCAGTTTTCAGATCTTTGGGTCCTAGAGATGGTCATACAGACTTGACATCCAAGGATCCCTGAGTGTCATCCTGAATTGCTCATGCATGGGGCAGGATTGATAAAGTTCCCCAGGAGAGCTCATGGGGGGGGGGGTGCTTACAGCTTCTCCCTCCAGATCTAAGGGACCGAGGAAGAAGTCCTGTCACTTAGCAAAGCTGCAGCTCCCTGAGTGCAGAGCCACACAAATCCCATCCTGCCGACGGCACTCTAGCCGTGAAAGCAGCCTCACGTCAGCTGGCGGAGTGCTTTGCCTGGTGACAGCTCTCCCATTTAGTTATAATCACCTTTTTATAACCATGTCGGCTCTCTGAATCCTCTCCCCACACAGAGCTTTCCCTGATGATTGAAAAGAGCTAAACCAACAAATGGTATTATCTCTTTTGAATGACCTCAGTTTATCACCTGGACAAGCCCAGAAACTTCCACTCTGAGCTTCTCTTTGTTGTAGCAACAGGTGCTCAGGAAGAGGGTGGGGGTGGGTGAGGGGGAGGATGGGTTTGTTTAAACACCGGAACAGGGCCAGAGGAGGAAGGCTGTGGAATGCTCTTTGGGGGAGATCTTTAGAAACAGGATCAGCATCATTACTCCAGAATGGGCCGGGACAGAATCCTCTCCAGATCTCAGGGCTGGCAGTGGAACACCATAAGCTTTCAAGGTTCTGAGAAAGTTCTATGGCAAGCCTGAGTGCTTATAAAAAGTGAGAGTCCTAAAGAGTTTTCTTAAAATATTCTAATGGAAAAAAATATGCCAAAGGAAGATTTGTTTTTCTTGATATTTTTTTTAGTTCTGTATATAAATATCCCTGTGACTTGGGTGACTTTAGAGACCACAGCATCTACCTAGTCCTATCTGACAAGGGCCCAGGAGGGTTCGATGCTTCCCAAAGGCCAATTTATTTTAGAGGTGTTAAAATGTTTAAACATACTGTAAAATGTGGCATTAGGAAGTCTTCAGAGGAAGCAGTATAGTATAAGGCAGGAGTCGGCAAACTTTTTCTGGGAAGAGCTAGATAGTAAATAGTATATAGAGTTGGCAGCCATGAGGTTTCAGCTGCAATTATTGGACTCTGATGTCACCATGAAAAAATAACCATAGGTAATATGTAAATGAATGACATGGCCGTGCTCCAATAAACCTTTATTTATAAAAGAGGTGGTGGGCCAGATTTGACCACAGGCTGGGTGTAGTTTGCAAATTCCCATTTTAGGGTTTTAGCCAGCTTTGCATTAGCACTCTCTGCTTTTCCCTATCAGGCCCTAAAGCACAGAGAATGTCAATTTATGGCCTATGAGCTGAAGTTATGAGAAAGTGGAATCCAGCAAAAGAGTTGCATGAGGTTGAGAGTTCAGGTGGTCAGCAGCAGAAGGAGAGTAGGAGCCAGGCAGGGAGGAGCTAGGTGTGCCTAATGGCAGATTATGGGAATGTAGATGCTGAGGTTAGGGTGGGCAGTAGGGTAAGACATCTGGTTCCCTGCGCTGCCTAGGACTCTCAATGACCTCATTCTTCCAAGCTCCACAAAGTTCACTTCTAGTATGGCTCCTGCTCCTCATGGCCACTCCTGAGATCTCCTGGGATTTCTGTGTCTTTTATCCCATCTACATTCTTCTTGTCAACTCCCAATAACTGTCCTCACAGAATCCTTCAAAGCTCTCCCATAATAACCCTGCCTCCATGATACCTTCCCATACCTTCTTGATATTTAGAATGAATTAACATTCTTCTTCTATGCTTCCTTGGTCCTGCCTGCTATTTACCTGTACCAGGTATAAATTCCATCACAGTGCAGGTTATATCATGGCTTCCTCATTGCTCAGTTGTGAGATTTGCTTGTGTATGTTTCACTTGTCTTTACATTTTCAGTGGCTAGTGGGGGAAAATTCTTGTCAAAGAAAGAAGTAGGTACACAGAGGAATTAATTAAAAACAACTCAATGTGGTGCTATCTAGCATGATTTTCCACTTGCTTTGTTTATGATGCCTTCTATCCCAAGGAGTTATACTGTTTTTGAATAGGGGACAGGGCTGTGGTAAAAAAGCAATCCCAGCTAGAAGGAGATTTGTTGGTTCCTGTAACCAAAGCAAGGAGAGCAGAGTGCAGTTGGCCTCAGGGACACCTGGCAACAGGGAAAAGACAAGAGGACAGGACTCACTGATTGTCATCTTTGTTTCTGCCCATGTGTCAGTTTTGTTTAGTCAGACTGGATCTCTTTTTGAGGATGCCAGAAAGCCCCAAGTTTCACACCTGCCATCGTTACCCCAAGGAGGAACTGCCTTTTCCCTAAAGACTAAGTCTTGGGGAAGCATTGGCTTACTTTGGATCATGTGCCCAACCTGTGACCAGGGAGGTAGATTCTCATAATTGGTCCCCTCTCATGGAATATAACCAGAATGAGTGGGAGAAAGACACCCCCCCCAAAATGGGGTGTATTTCGTAGAACTAGGGAGGAGGCATAACAGGCAGACGGAATAAGAGACACCATTTTCCTGTCTTCCCTTCCTTGGTGCTTGGGCCTAAACCTGACCTTAACACATGTGGGACCAATGTGAGACACTTTCCTTCTGAGGTGCCACCTCTCACCTCCTGTTCAACACTTATCTCCAGTCTGAGACTGCAAAAAAATCTTTTCTAGAGTAAATGCATGCTCTCACTCTGATGGGTCAAGAATTCACCTTTTTTACAGACTTTGTAGGAAGTGTTGCCATCAACTCTCTTCTTCCTTTCTAGTCTTTTAGGTATTGAGTAAACAAGTCCCAGCCATCTATCAGCCATCCAACACACATTTGTCCACCACTTTTTAAAAAAGATTAGGAAACTTAATTTTTTAAGGACAGTGTTAGGTTCCCAGGAAAACTGAGCAGAAAATCCAGAGTCTCCATCCAGCACTTGTCTTCCGTAAGCTGTTGTACAATGAGCTTTCATGGACTTTATCTCAGTTTTTTTCCACTCGACAACTCTGTGAGGTAGAAATGCATTCCCATCTGCACTTATCAGATGAGGAAACTGAGTCCAAGAAAGGGAAAGGGGCCTGACCAAGGCCTCACAGCTTTTGGGGGGCCAATCTGGGGAGTTACTGTGTGTTTTCTTGGGCACTTTTGAAGAGCAGTAGGTCCCAAGTCAGGAGGGTCTGAGTCCTTAGTGGCAGAATTCTCCATGCCCATGTTAGACAGTGGGAAAACAATATAGGTCTTGAAAGGTCCTCAGGAACCCTGACCTCAACAAACAAAGCAGATTCTGTCTGCCAAAATCCATTTGAGTTGTCTACTTCGAGTCCTCACTGTATCCCTGGAAGTGAATCTAGCGATTCAGTTAAGTGACAGGGACCTCCTCTGTGGCCCTCTCCCAAATACAGATTCAGGCACTCTGACCCCTCATGCCCATTTGATTGGCACCCAACAGCAAAGTCCTAGGAGCAGAGGGTGCCAGGGATGAGATGGAGGGGGACTGGCAGGGTTCTCCAGATGCCTCGTTTGTCTCTTCCAGGACTAGTTCATGCCCAAAGCAGTCTTGTGGCTTAGCCCATGAAGCCCACAGGGCTACAGTTCCAGTTTCTTCTTTCTTTGGCTTCAGTACTTTCCAGCTCTCATCCCTTGGGTTTAGGGTGTATATAGCCGGGAAGTGGAGACTGGGGCAAGGGAGGGGCAGTTGAGTGGAGTGGGTGGCTGGTAATATTTTCCAGTTCTTTCTAAAGTGTCTGTCTTCCCTTAATGGATACGGAAGTGAGACAGCCGAATGACTGCTCCGACTGCAAGATTGGTTACGGCTTACATCATCTGGGCAGTCAGACTGGGGACAGGGGAGGGGGGAGATGGGGGGAAACTGAGTAGGGATTAATCCAGCCCCAAGTGAATTGATAGACAAAGGTGGTGGTGATCAGGTAACCTTTTTCCCAAGCACAGGCCTTGGGGAGGTGGAGAGGAGCCAGGTAGTCACATTAGTGCATGCCTGGGGTGCTTCGCGACTGCCCCACCCTTTACCAACCTTCCTGTTCCACTTTGTTCCATTCTATGCTGCTCCATCCTGTGAGCTTTGTTGAGATTCTGGAATGTTCCAGGAATATGTTAGTGGAGGAGTGATAGAAAAAGATCTAAGATTAACAGCCCTCTAGGGAGGAACATCCTATGTATCAGTTAGCTTTTGCTGCTTGATAAACCACCCCCAAAGTTAGTGACTTATAACACCATTCCTTTGTTGCTGCTTCCAAGTCTGCAGAAAAGTTGGGCTGTTCTGCTGAATCCTGCTGAACTCTGTGGATCTCCACTGGGCTTGCTCATGTGTCTGTAGGCTGGCCAGTGATGACCTGGACAACTGGAGACTTTGTCTGCATGTTCTCTCATACTCTCCTGGGCTAAATTGAGATTATTCATGTGCAGGGGCAGCCTTCCAAAAAAGTAGGCAGCATGCAAAGCCTCTTGAGTCTCAGGACTCACACATGAGGTCGCTTTTGGCCACCTTCTCTTGGCCAAAGCGAGTTACAAAGGCAGCCAGGATTAAAGGGGTGGGAGAATGACCTCCACCTCTTGATGGTAATTGCAATTTTGCCCTCTGCTATAGACACACACCCCCTTATTGTGCACTGATGATCCTCTATTACTGCTTTCATCACAAACTGCTAGGCAGGATACAGTGGGAGAAATGAATCCTAGTAGTGGTAGGTGGGTGGGTGGGAAGAAGTCTGGAGATAACTTCACAGAGAAGAGAGCCTTGGAGGACAAACATTCAACAGAAGCAGAAATACACACCTGTTTCTCTTCCTTTTTTATTCTGTTCCTCTCGCTAAAATCTGGCCCTGGACCCACCAGCTACCACCTGGTCCATTTGTAAGGATTCCATCAGTGACTGGGTGGGTATCATCTCTGCCCCCTGCATCTGAAGACAAGAAAAGCTCCAGCCAGCCCTTCCGGAGCTTAGAAAAAGGGGGGTTCTTTGACCCGTGTTTTTGCCAAATTGTGGCATTTCTCTCCTATCTCTCTTCTCTTCTTGGGTTCCTTTCTTATTTCTTTATCTTTCTCCCACTATGATTTTTAAAGGGTATGGATCATTGGATGTCAGCAGGGAAAAAGATAAGCAAAAATTGTTTTCATTCCATTGCCAGTGAAAAACACATAAATTTATTTCTCATAGTTTGTGAAGAGGTCATGCAGTCTGTCCCATTTACTGGCACGCTGATTCAACATAAGAGTCCAGTGCTGGGGGTAGAATAGGTGAGTCTACTGGGTGTGGGGGTGACAGAAGTAGTAGCAATTGTAACTACTGTTGTAGCTAAGGTGTCTGTGGACATGGCCACATTGTTTGAGCAGATCTCTACTCAAGAGATCTCTTGACCTTGAGTAGATCAGAGATCTCTGTAGATCTTGAGTAGATCAAGAGATCAGAGATGTCTACTGTGCTTTAGTATGCTTTACCAGCACAATCATTAAAAACAAACAAATAAGCAACTTTCTGTTTTAGCACATGCTTGGGAAGCTCACTTCCTTCAAGTCACCCCCCTCCAAAGAACAACAGCAACAACAACAAAAATCAATAAAAACGCCCCAAAGGAATAAAACCTCAGCCTGGGTGAGTCTTCCTCAGGCAAAATGTACACTTGGCCAGGACTACTTCTTCAAAGAAAGGGGTGGGACCCTCCAATCCTGGTTTGTCTTTTCTCTGCCTCTGCTCCGCCTGTGAGGTTCCCAGCAGCCTTGTGCTTTCGTTGAGTACTGATAATAGAGTGGGGCGGGGTGTTTGGTACGGCTTCTGTTCAGTGTGGTGCCAGTCTGGAAGATGTGACTGAGAGTGGGTGTGAGAGATGGGGCCTTGGCAGCCCTAGTGGCCTCCATTCATACAGGATGTCAGATCTTCTTTGTGAATCCGAAATTTTTGGTTGCAAGGAGCAAAAATGTAGCTTTCATTAGCAAAGACAAATGAGACATTTATCGCATACCTGGGCAGGATGCTGAGGTGCCTCAGACATAAAGGAGGAGCTGCAGGATTCGGGACGCTTCTCATCCCTGTTTGACTATGTCTGCTTCTCTGAGCTTCTCTCTGACTGTTAGTTCGTTTCGACCAATTCCCAGAGGCTTTTGTATGTGGGTAGGGACATGGCCACCAGCAGTCCCTGCTCAGCAACCTCTGCAGAAAGTAGGCACCTTCCCTACTGCCCCCCAATATCCTTAACTCAATCCCAGGAAAGGAATCTGAGTTTCCCTACTTGGGTTATGAGCCACTGTTGTCTGTACACAGACCATTGGATGTCATGGGCCCTTGGCCATTTGCCCAGCCATCTAGGCAGGGCTTCAGGGTCTGTCACCAGAAGGAAGAGCATGAGAATATTTGCTGAACAGACACCCAACAGTAAGTAGTCTCGTAGGCACAGACACCTAAAGTGATAGACTCCCTTTTCATCTGTAAAAGGAGCTTTAAGCTCTTCCTGCTGGTACTGATTAATAAATGAGGCCAGAATGAGTGCTCTGTGAAGTTTAGAGAAAAACAACAACGATAACAACATTTGTTTGGAAAAACTGACCAGAAGTGGAAATTCCAGTGATGTTTACATAGTGGGAGAAAGACAGTTTGAGGTGCTAGGGTGAGGAAAGACTCCCTTACCTTTATTCAAACTTACAAGACAGCTAGATGTGATAGTGGGAAGAGAGTATGAAAGGTGTGTAAACAGCAGGTGCTTAAGTGGAGCACGGAAACATGGTGGGAAGAGGGAGGAATTGGGGAACCACTATATTACATAAGGTAGGATTTGGAACTAATTGCAAATTTCTGGCATTGTGATTCAGTCAGCAATAGGATCGCTGCTGTGTCAGGCAGGGCCCTAGCCATCCCATCTACTGACAGGTGAAGACAATGCCTGAAGGATAAGTCTCAAAGCCTTGGGGAGTTCCACTTCCCAGAAAGATGGCAGAGCATAGGGGTTGATTCTGTGCTGATGAGGATCCCAGGGTTCAGAGGACAGACATTGGACTGGATGAATTAGAAGGACCAAAACATGTCTTGGATTCATTTTCCCAAAGAAACAGGGTCCAGGGACAGGGTTGGACTACAATCTATCATAGTCCTCTGAGTTTTGTCTTCTCTGTTCCTCAGGACAATGGGAAGCATGAGACTTCCTTTATCTTGAAAAGACTTTGGAAAGAACAGATAATGATAAAAACCAAAGGAAGTAAATAAATAACAACCAGTAATTTACCAAACTATGCAAGATTGTCTAATTAGAAAGCAGGAAAGAGAAAAGAAAAGGCCAGGGAGGTGGCAGATGGAACATGTAAGTGTAGGCTACAGGGAGATGAAGGAATCAAGATTTTATTAGCAGGAGAGACAGCCTTCCCCTCTTTCTCACAACCCCTTCGCAGACAATCAAAAGGCAAAAGGCCATTTAAGCTGAGGATTTGGCTGTGGAACCTCTCTATGCACCACCTAAGCCACGAGCAACATCAACAATGCAAAACCAATCATGGAAGGAAATAGAAATTTGTCAGTCACTTGTCAAATTCTCCTGAGCCAGAGAGGAAGGCTTCTGAGCCCTGGCGGGCCCTGCAGCCTGGACAGTCCTTGTTGGGTGGTGCATACTTCACCCTGAGCGGAGGCTGTCTCAGCCATGTGCAGACAACTCCTGGATTCGCAGTAGTTTGCCTTTGGAGTGCATGTGTTTGTGTGTGTGTGAGGGTTTGTATGTCTCTGAATGTATTTGTGTGCCTGCCTGTGCTGCTGGGCCGGCCAGGGTGGACACAGTTTCACTCCTCAGGTGGGGGCCAAGCCTGGCAGCGAGGGGATGGATGTACATGTGGGTGTGAGTGTGCGCCCACCCGGAATCAGGCCCAGGGCCTCTGGTGGCCTGTCACCTGCAGCGCTCGTTACAGAGGAGACCAGGTGCTTGGAGTGTCCTCAAAGCGATAGAGAGAGCACTGTCATGAGTTTGAAAAATATTCCTGTGAGAGATATAAATAAAGACTCCAAGCCCAAAGCCAAGCTTTTAGAAAGCCGTCCTTAAACACAAGATAGTTTATAGCCACTGCTCTCCTGTCCCGTGGATGACTCAGCTCTCTCCATGCAAGCAGGCCTGGCCTGCTCCAGTAACCTCTGCGTTTGGCTGACAGGGAAGAGCTAAAGCCACTCCAAGGAGCCCGGCGAGCTAACCACCAGGCTACCTGCTTCTCTCTCCACTTTTCCTTTTGGATGAACTCCAACGACGATGCGGATGACCAGATCCTGGGAGCTGAGAAACAGAATACTTGTGTCTTCCCAGCTGGCTGGCCCTTTGGGAGCCTGTTAAACTGATTCCCGGTACCTCTGGGTCTGGTGGGTTCTATGACCCACAAAATGGGCTTGTCTCCCAGCTCTGCCCTCGCCCCTGGGAGGCAGCCGACTGAGAACACAGACCCACTTAAAGCTACAGAACTGTTTTCGATCTCAGAGGTTCTCGAGTCCCATAGAAGGAACAGGGATGAGAGTACTTTTCTCTTTTACTTAAAAAAATAATTCACCCAAGTCAAGTGTTAAAAAAAAAAAAAAAGCTGAGAAACAGGGCAGATATACTTGCATATTGTGGTGAATTTGCAGTGGGAGGCAGTCCAAAACGAGCAGGGTTAGTTCTTTCATTCTCTCTCTCCCCCCTACTGCCTCCCTCACTCCTTTCATTGTATTTTTAGTAGCCTCTCTGGCCTACCACGCCTAAAGAGACAAATACAAGTACAGAGAGTGCTTATCAACACCAAAGGATGTTTCTTTTTCTTCTAAAAACCTTCCAGGAGTGTGGAAAGGACTGGAAGTGCTTGGAGATCTTTCAGCCCCATGCTTCACCCCAGCTGGGATATCAAGAACAGTTTTACGCCAAGGCCCATGTGCCTGACTGTCCAAGTATAGGGGGGAAGGAAAGCACAAACATTACTCAGGGCCATTTAAAAACTACTTAAGCTCCTTGATTAAATTGCTAGACAGCCCTGAGCCAAGTTTCCTCTGCTCTAACAGATGACTTCCTCCAATTGGCCCAATTTTAACACAGGTCTTTGCACATTATAGGTACTCAATAATTGAATGGATGAACAATTCCTTAAATCTGTAACTGTCTTCATCCAACATGCATATATTAAACCTCTGTGTGTGTGTGTCTGCTTCTACCAGTGTGTGCCCACAAAGGGGCTGTTGAAGATTTAACTGAGTAGATGTTGGGGTTCGGATGCGAAGTGAGGCCCAGGCCACTCCACACATCAAAGTAGGGTGGTCAGGGGGCCCAACCTCTGGGCAGGGCTGTGGCCTTGGTGTCCACTGCTGCTCTGTGCAGAAATTATCGATAAATTATATTGTCAATCAGGAGAGGCACTGAGTCAGGCCCACAGGTACCTATTGTGTATAGACTATGTTTGTGATGCCTAAGGTTCTCTTTATTTCGTATGTGATAGAGAACACCTTTTAAAGAGAAGAAAATTTCTTCCTTCCAGGAAGGACGTGTCCAGTCAGCCGACTGAAAACACACGCACACGCACATGCCGCCTCCATAGCTATGCAGACCGACTTCGTAAATGATGGAAAGCAGAGGCCCTCGGTAGCTGCGGAACTGAAACCACAGAATTCCGGCCTGGCCTGGCCCCGCTGGCCACCTACGGCCTCCTTCAGACTCCAGAGCTCAGTCTTTTGAAGTCTGTCTTCTGTCCCAGCTTCCTCCTCTTTCTCATCTTTCCCTCCGGGGGTTGTTTCCCAGTTTACATCAGTTTCTAGCGCCCCCTTCTCTTTCAGTCACAGGTATTTTCTTACTATCAAAAGAAGGAAGATGGCTGCCATTCATTCTTTGCATGGGTTAATCAGCACTGACTGGCACATCTGGATTGGACACATACAGATTGATTAGACCCCTAAGTTTTATGGACAGGAAACAGACTAGTGAGGAAGAGGCTCTCAAAATCACACAGCTGTTAAAAAGAAAAAAATCACACAGCTGTTGAATAGCAGTAACCTAACTCCTTATACTGATTGAGAATGGATCTCTAGTAATTGTTAAATAAGAGCTACAGGGAAAATTCCACAAACCTGCCAGTTAGGAGCTCGAGGTGGCACCGAAGCTGAGACCAGCCAATCTGTCTATCCTTTTGATAACAGATCAGTTTGCTTGGATCAGTGCTATTTGGTTCTGCTTCCAGTGGTTTCTTCCACTCTATTTGAGATACACACACTGTACTCAGAATTCATAGACCTAGCTGTGCTCCCCAAGGTCATCTGCTCCCTGGAGTTCTCAGCCACCGGACAGAAGAGTCTCAGCCTGACAATCCTGGCTCTGAAGGATATGGGTGCGTTGGTAAGAAGACCAGCCTTTTGGATTTCTGGTTTCTCTTCTGGAAAGAGAGAGAGAGTGAGAGAGCGCGAGCACGCAAAATCAAACCTGGAAGGCCCGCTACTCACACTTACCCCCATTACCCGCTTTTTTTTGGTTAAACACTATAAAGATACAGGACATCATTTTGGATGCAACAGGAGACTCATAGGGCCACAAGCATACAGACCTTCTGTTTTATGGGTTAGGGCTGGAAGGGAGACAAATGCACATGAGTGTCTCTTGCTCAAACTGTGTATGCACACAGATGATGGGGTGGCCTTTGGACGAGAACAACACAGTTCTGATCTGATGGACTTGTAAGGCAGTGAGCTCACATGTATCGCAGCCATGCCGAGGTCACGGGGTCCCGGACACATGACTACCTTGGGAAAAGAAGATTTGTAGACTCTGGAGAAAATCCAGATGAGTGAGGGAGAGAAGGAGACAGAGAGCAAAGAAGGAGCTGACCACGTTTCACATCCCACCTCCACCCCCTTCTCCTCACCCTCCTGTCTCCTCACCCCCCTCCCCAAGGCAGAATAGCCAAGGGCATGTGCCAGACCAGAGCCAGCTGCTTCTGTGGCCTGTTTATACCCTGTAACCAGAGACTGTTCTTGCTGAGGCTGCCTAACAGCTGCGGAGATAAGGGGATGGGCCTTCGCTTCTACAGATTGGATGACCTGCACCGGCATCCATCTCGGGGGCAGGTTATCCTGATCATTGCGCAAGCCCAGGGGTGGGATTGGGAAGAGGTAGGGCTGGCAACCAGCTACTGCTCAGGTGGCAGGGGCGATATTCCTGAATCTAGGGTGAAGCTTAGAGCCCTGTACTGAACTTGCCCATGTGGCCTCTCCGACACCAGCACCGCCCCCCTCCCAGTGGGGTTGCTTTCTACGGGGTCAAGGGAGGTGAGAGAGGAGTTCTGCATGTTTCCTTAGTTTGTTTTCCTCCCTCTTTATCTCTGTCATCACAGAAACAGAAAAGAACACGTGGTGAAGCTCTGGGTCAGGCTGAATTTTAGATTCTGCTGCCAAACTCATTTTTCAGGCCAAGCACTCCTCTCCTCTGTCCCATCTGAGCCTCCCTGCAGAGTCAGCCTCGTTTTCCTTCCCCTCAGCTCTCCAAGGCAGTGGCGGGGAACTCCCACGCCCCAGCCTGCTCTGGACTCGCTGCAAGAAGGCAGGAGTAGTGAGCCTTCCCTGCCCATGTCTGGTGACGCTGAAAATTCTTCAAACTAGGCTCATCCCTGGTCTCTCAGGGAACTGTGTTCTGACCCCCACCTTGAAGTCCCTATCACCCTTCCACTCTCCGATCTTCCTTTCTTCTTTCCCATTAGTTGCCTCTCCTGCCACTTCCTCAGATGGTGAGCAGCCCCCATCTGGTGAGTGCACACTGTGTCCTGGTTCTTTGTGTTCACACCTCCCAGGCAGATTTGTGGATGATTACCATGTTCTTTCTTTCAGTCTCCTGCTTCCCTGTCCCTTTGGCAGGAGGTGGGGAGCATGGATTGCGCTCATCCTGGAACCCAGCAGTGGCTTGACCCATGACCTGGGACATTCAGAGCTGCTTGCCAAAAAGGAGCTCTTGCCTGTCTTGGTCTACCCCTCTTCTGGTGGCAAACTTGGCATGGGTGGGGATGGAGCTCGTGGCATCGGCTGAGTTTGTTGAACAGCTGCCTCAGAAAGGAAAAGGTGAGGGTGAGACTCTAGGGTATGGGAAAAACAACCAAAAAAAACAAGGCATTTAGGCTTAGATCTGAATTCAAGGCCTAGACCTGGTCAATGCCAATGACTAGCTGTGGGACCTCAGTTTCCTTGTTATTCAAAATGAGAATGGTGATACTTATGGGGATAGATGTCAGGCTCATAGGAGATAATGGAAGGAAAGATCCTTAGAAAGTTGTTTTCTTAGTTTCTGGTTCATAGGGGGTGCCAGCAATATTTGCTGCATGCATAAATAAAAGAAAGGAAAAAGGGCATATCAAATTATAAAGTTTCTGCACAGCAAAAGAAACCGTCACTAAAATGAAAAGGCAACCTATGGTATGAAAGAACATATTTGCAAACCATGTATTGGATAGGGGGTTAATATACAAAATATATAAAGAATTTATAAAAACCCAATAGCAACTACAAAGAAAACCCCTAATTTAATTAAAAAAAGGAACAGAGGAACTGAATAGACATTTTTTTCAGAGAAAACATACAAATGGCCAACAGGTACATGAGAAGATGCTTAACATCACTAATCATCAGGAAAATGCAAGTTAAAACCACAATGAGGTTAGCAACTCACACCTGTTACACTGGTGTCATGGAAAGGACAGGGGACAGGTGTTGACAAAGATGTGGAGGAAAGGGAACCCTTGCGCACTGTCAGCGGGGATGTAAATTGGTGCAGCCACTATGGAAAACAGTATGGAGGCTTTTTAAAAATTAAAAGTAGAATGACCATGTGATCCAGTAATCCTGCTTCTGGTTATATATTTAAAGAAAATGAAAACAGGATATCAAAGAGATACTTGCACTCCCACGTCCATTGCAGCCTTATTCACAATAGCCAAGATATGGAAACAACTGCAGTGTCTGTCAGCGAATGAATGGATAAAGAAATGTGCTGTATATGTATTAGAATATTATGCAACCATGAGAAAGAAGGAACTCCTGACATCAGTCAACAACATAGATGGACCTTGAGGGCATTATACTTAGTGAGATAAGTCAGACAGAGAAAGACAAATATTGTATGATATCATTTTAAAGTGGAATCAAAAAGGCTGAACCAGTAGAAACAGAGTAGAAGGTGGTTCCCAGGGGCTGGGGTGGGGTAAGGAGAGATGTTAAAGGTACAAACACACAACTGGAGGATGAATAAGTTCCGGAGCTCTAATGCACAGCATGGTGATTATAATCAACAACACTGTATTATGTGCTTTAGAGTTGCTAAGAGACTAGATCTTAAATATTCCCACCACAGAAAGAAGTGATAATTATGTGACCTGATAGAGGTGCAGCTAAAGCTACAGTGGCAATCATACTGCAATGTATAAATATACCAAATCAACATGGTGTGTACCTTGAACTTACACAGTGTCTTATGTCCATTAAAGCTCCATTAAAAAAAATGAAAAAAAAAAAAAAAAAAAAGGAGGGAGGGAGGGAGGGAGGGAGGGAGGGAGGAAGGAAGGAAGGAAGGAGGGAAGATGGAGCTTCCTGACACCCTGCTTTTTCAAGTATTGAAATCTAATGCAAACTGGACTTAGAGGCAGCTGAGCTTGCAGGTTCAGGCTCCAAGATTTGCTGTGTCTCAACTTTGTAATTGGGTGCTCACTGACAAGGCTTTTTTTCCTTCCCCTTGATCAGAGTCTAAGAGCAGAGAGAGAGAGCACCTGTTAATTAACTATTGGTTCATGTTCAGGAGGACTTCCTGGCAAGGGAGAGCTGCCTCACCTACCAAGTGTTACTGCTCCCCAGGGTTCCCCACACACTGTGCTCCTCCTTGGTTCTCAGGCTTCTGCCCCCTCCCTCTTCGACATTTGCAACGTCTCCCCTGTAGTGGAACACTGTCTGATGTAGGTCACCTGCAGGACTCTGTCACTTTCCAACTGAGTAACCTGGGTAGGTCACTGAACCTCTCTGGGTTTCATTTTCCTTATCTGTAAAGAGAAAACCTAGACACACCCTCTGGCTTCTGGGCAGAGCTAATGGGATCAGGTAAGGGAAACCCCTGGTTCAGGGTCTGTGCCTAAAGATGGCAGTTCCTGATTTCTATCTGTTAGAGTAGCTCCCTCCCATCCCCTCTGGAGAGCTATCACCCTTCATTCTGTTTCCTGTTCTGCTTTTTCCCCCAACAAAGACTGGCTTTAACCCATTTCCTCACTGTCACCAAGGATAAGCTCATCACCTCCCATTCTACCTGCTTGTATTTTTGTTTTACTAAATGTGGGAGAAGTCATAAAGATTTTAGAACTTTAGAAAGTCCTATAAGCAGTATCTGGATAATAACTTTCCTGTTGGGATAATAGCTAGAAGCTCTGTTGGGTGCATGACTCCTGCTTGGATTCTTATTTATTTATTTATTTATTTATTTATTTGCAAAAGCACGTTTATTTACTAACCAAAGGGTTGATCCTAATTAAACCAACACTTTGAAATACTTGCCTGTAAAAATGCTTGTGATAAAGATAATTGAGCACAATAATGGAAAAACAAAAGCAGTGTGGAGGCTTGAACTAAGGTTGTTTATACTCAAAGCTAATTGCTGTCAAAAGTGAGGATGAAAGTTTTATTCTGCTTTTCCAAAGGTCTATGTGCAGCTGACATTGTTCATTATGCATTTCACCACTGATTTTCCACCTCCTACTGTCTTGTTATTGTATTTTTTCCTTTCCCATCCCATTCCTGAAGTGGAAACAAAGCATCGTTTGCAGACTTGCAGATTTGAGTGTTTCTGCTATCATGCGAAGTTTCTATAACTTTTGACCATTGCTCCCATTCCTCACACAGCCATTCCCACTACTACTGCCTTCACAAGTCCATTCAAGCCTATGTTCTCCACCAAATACTGTCTTTCTTCCAGTGGCTGAATGGTGGCCATGGTGGGCACCTGGGCTTTCAGGGTGGGCAGACTAGGGTCTGGCTTGGGGAGTGGGCACCAGGTGACCAATGGGAGGTTCACCCTCCTGCATGAATTCTTAATAGTGAAGTGCACAAACTCCATCCCCCCTATTTTTGACAACTTCTGCTTCCTGGACAGCTTTCATTTCATCAAAAGTAGCCCCGGAGGTGCAATCAAGAAAAAACTTGGAGATCCACCAACCAGCAATGAACTTTGGCCTTGTGGGTGAGGATGGGGAACTAAGAAGAACTTTCCTTAGCAGTGGTTTGTAAATTTTCATGTGCAGATAACCACTGGGGTGCTTGCTTTATAGACCATGCCAGCCTGCACTGTCCCCACTAATTGTGATTCTGTAGATCTTGGGAGGGGCTCAGGAATTTACTCTTCACAAGCTCTGCTCCTTGGGCAATCTGAGGTAGATAGTCTAGAACCCCACCCACAATTGTGAACACCTGAAGATATCTTTTTCTCACCCTACGTTAACTGTGTCCCTCCCAGGTTGTCCTCCCCATCACAGCCAACCTGAGTTCATCTGCTCAAGCACGACTCTTGGGTTCTTTGCTGGTTAATGGTAGAGCCAAGGGAGGTTGAGTCGGGTGAAGTTAGCTGTTCCTTCTTATTCCTGCCATCACGTTCTAATGAAAGCACATTTCAGACCAGATTCGTACCTCCAACAAGCATTCGTGGTCCAAGAGGCGTGGTTGCACATATGCTCTGGTAGCTTACGTGACTTGTAAATACTCTGACCTCCTGCAGAAAGTTTATTCAAGATGGAAACCACACAGTTCCAAAGGCAGGCTCCTATTATGCTGATAGTCAACATCAGGCCATCTGACATCCTTTTGACCAATAGCTAGACACAGGGTCAGTTAGGGGCAAAGTCCCAGAAGCCATCCTAGGCACAGGCCTAGGTCTCTTTAGGTTTTTACACTTCCTCACGCAAGGTGGGGAGTGTTTCTAAAGTGTTTTAGCCAATTTATATATTGTGAACATCTAATTTTACAAAAAGAACCCATTTCCATCATTCTCCGTACTAATAAATAAGTCACTCATTTCACCAGTGAATACCCAGTTTTGACCAGCACATTAACAAAGTCTTAGATGGACTCAGGGTGTTGGTATTCAAAGGACTTGAGCGGCTGACCCTGGAATTATGACTCTGGAGGGCCAGGAAGAAGCTTCCTTTTACAGGACTTTCTCTGAGCCTACCCTTTGCTCCATTCCTCCCATCCTGTCCTGCTCCCCCATGCCTCATTGGCCCCTCTAGGGGGCATTTCCACAATAAATCATTGTGTAAGAATCCTCCTCTTAGGGTCTGCTTCTGGGACACCTGGTCTGAGACAGCGAACTTTGCATTTCTGAAGGTGGGTGGGTCTCAGATTTGAGAGCAGATCAAGTCACCAGAGGAGCTTGTGAAGGATGCAGCTCTCAAGGCCATGTCCCAGAGACTGTGGCTCTGTAGGGCGGAGCCCAGGAATCTGCAATTTAGTGAGCTCTCCGGGGTATCCTACTGGCTGTGGCCCTTGAGCCTCGTTTTGAGAAGCAGGGCTGCTACACCTCTGGAAGTGCTCCTTTCACCAGAAATGTGTTGATTGCTAGCTCTGGCCTCTGAGGCCCCACCCTGCTCTGACATCTGTTGACCCCACAACTCCAAGCGGCTTGGCCTCAACCAGGAATAAATTGTTGCTGCTTATAGTCCATCTGGCATTCCCTTGGTGTCAGGCTGATCCTCCTGGCCCAGGTTGCCGGCGCTCAGCTCTCATCCAGCCAGGGCACTTTTCGGAGACGTGTGGCTGAACATTTGCGAACCACGAGACCGCTCCTTGGCTCCCATTCTTCTGTTCTTCTCTCCGGCACCTGCCCAAGCTGCCCAGTTTTTCTTTCCTGGTTACTGAGTCATGCACACACACACACACACACACACACACACACACATTTTATCTCAGATCTCAGTGACGTGGGCAGGACAGAATTCAGAAACAGCCATTTCTGGCAGTGAATCTAGTAGTCACACACACAAGCGTTATTGTCACACTTTCTGGGTTGAATCTGAGCTCCATCATTTGTTAGCAGTGTGACTTTGGGCAAGTTATTTAAGTATTCTGTGCCTTAGGTTTTTTTTTTTTTTTTTTAATTTGGAAAAAGGAAATGGTAAGAGTAACTACCTCCGAGAGTTTATTTGTTTCTGATAAGTCAACTGCCTGGCACACAGCAAGTGCTCATTAAACATTAATTTATTGTGTGAGAAGAACACACTCCCCAAATTCCCAACCAGACAAGTCACCTGGACATGTCTGAGTGTTATTTGAACCCTCAGGACCGCAGGGTGTATCGCTCACGGGCCTGGTGATGGCCTCTTACTTCTCCTCAGCCATGTGTGCTCTCTGGGAGGCGGAAACAAATGGAATAAAAGCGTGTGGCTTTGTGGATTCTGCTTTGACTGTTGACAGACACACAGACATTCTGCCTGTGGAAATAGCCAAGGGGTTAGGGAAATGCAGGGTTTGTACTGGAAAGTGGCCTTGCCAGCACACACTCACACACTCGCCTACACGTTCTCACACACCCATGTGCAAACTCACATGATATATTTTCACATACACATTTTCTCACACATTCTTACACTTACATGCACACTTATATGCTCACATATCCTCACTTTCACATGCCCACCCTAACCCACATTCTCCCCATATGTGCCCACAAAGCTCATACCCTCACACAAGCATCCCCACGTACATTTTCACACTCATATGCTCACAAATATCTCATACCTTCACACGCACTTGTCATACACTCACATGGGCTCCACACAGACATACTCACACATACTCTCACACTTAAAAACACAACATCTGTGGAGCCGGCATGAAAGAGGCATTTCCTGGGAGGGGGTGGGGTTGGTAGGATCCGAGCAGGGAGGAGCAGGAGGAATTCAACAGACTTTCATGGGGCCTACTCTGTGCTAGGTGTGGGGAGGTGACCGGTAATCCAGGCTTGATTCCTGTGTTTTCTGAGCAAGGTGCAGATTCATGCCTGCCCCTGGGTTACACAGAGTGGGTGATGTCTGAGCTGAACTCTGAAGCCCATGTGTGGGGGAGGGGGACATGGGAGGTGGAGAAAAGCCACAGAGGGGAAAGTGGATGGCGTGTTCTCTGGAAGGGAAGGCAGCCAAGGTGAGTGGGGAGTCAGATCTGGGAGTGACTTGAATGCTTGTTTAAGGAGTTTGGCTTTTGTTTTTCCCCTGTGAGCAATGGGGTAAGCAGAGGTCTGGAGGAGGAGATTGATGTGTATTTTAGGAAGACGATTCTCACAGGACAGGGTCAGAGATGACCAAAGAAAAGCCTGGCTAGGAAGCTATGACAGTGATGTGGTCCATGTGAGAAAGATGGGGACTTGCTAAGTCCAGGGGCAGAGTTAAGGCTGTTGGGCAGGGGTCCATTGTACGAGGTTTTCTGACTGATGGCAGAAAGTTGTCTTGGAGGAGAAGGAAGGGAGAGCACAAGTTTGAGAGTGAGGTTTCTAGTGAGGAAGCAGGAAAGATTGTGGGGCTGGTAACAGCTCCGAGAACACAGGAGAGAGCACAGATGGGAGCGGGAGAGGCGGTGAAGAATACAGTGTGGATGCGCTCAGGAAAGGGGTCTCGGGGAGCGAGCACGGGGGACGCTCAGCCCTAGCAGGCTGTGCCGAGCAGGCACGTGGGGCAGCGCCCTGAGGAGAATGCCTGCGTGGGAGGCTGGGCAAGCTGCCAGCGCCGGCCGCCAGGGAGGTCAGGCAGAGAGTGTTCCACTGGGGAAGAATGGTCAGTGTGTGGTGTGCGTTCTGGGACTGCCCTTCTTTGTTCCCTCCCTCCTAGGAGTTAGCTCTCCCCCACTCAGGGCCTGCTTTTTCCAACTGACCTCTTCCCATGGTCACTGGCAAGGCCCAACTCTAGTTCTATCCACATCTTCGCTGGCTTAGGAGGAACCAGCAGTCTGTGGGCAAATTTTCTCTTAATAAAGAACAGCTGTGACTGAGCCAGAGCTGGGAACCACTGCGACAAGGAGGAGAGGTGGTAGCAAGAGATAAGATCTGTGGCCTTGACATGGATTAAGGTCTCTCTGCCAAGCGCTGGACAAAGCCCCAGGGGTACAAAGATGAATGAGACTGAGTCCCTGCCTTCAAAGGCTTCAGAGAGTAGCAAGAAAGAGCCGCGTGCAGACACCCCTGGAGATGATCAGGGTGTTGTAATTGGGACAGATATGGTGGGACCGGAGAAAAGGGACTGATGGATTCTTTCCGGGAGTGTCATGGAGCATTGCCCCGAAGAAGGAACTTTTTTGCCCTGGGCCTGGATTCATGAGCAGGATTTTCTAGGCAGATAGCAGTAGAGGGTAGAATGGGTTACAGGGTAGGGAGGGCATTTGACAAAGGAAACCACATGAAGAAAGTCACAGACCAGTGGAAGTAGCAGCCAGAACATGGGGTTAGATGCAGAATACAAGGGAGCAGGTGGGTGGGTGTGGCAGAAGATGAACCTGGATAAGTGAGTTGGGACTAAACTATGAAGGACCCTGCGGGTTATGAAAGTTATGAGAGTATCTTCTTGCAACATTGTGCAATAGAATTTTCTGTAACAGTGTAAATGTTCTATATCTGCCCTGCCCAATAAGGCAGCCACTAGCCACACATGGCTCTCGAGTACTTGAAATGTGACTTGTGTGGCTAAGAAATAGAATTTTTTATTTATATTTCAACTTCAATAGTCACATGTGGCTACTGGCTACTATATGGGACAATACATCTCCAGGCATTGGAAAGCTGTTTATTTGTTTATTTTTGTTTATTGATTTTAGATAGAGAGAGGAAGGGAGGGAGGGAGGCAGAGACACACACATACGACAATTTGTTGTTCCACTCATTTATGTATTCATTGATTGATTGTGGTATGTGCCCCAACCAGTGATGGAACCTGCAACATAGGCGTATCTGGATGACACTCTCACCAATTAAAATACCTTGCCAAGGCCTGGAAAGCTGTTTGAATGAGAGACATAGGGACCAGTACAGGAGTGAGGCTGACATGGTGACAAGCATATAACCAATGACTAGCCTAGTACAGTGTATAAGGTCATTCATACATAATGGTCAGAAAGTTTCCAAAATCAGCATTTTGTCATAATGATAACTTGTATATATACCTTTCTGCACTGTCACATCTGGGAAGTCATTTGCTCCTCACAATAATTCTATGAGTTGGGCAGAGATCATGTTTCTTTTTCATAAAGCTGGGGTTCCTTCCTTCCTTCCTTCTTTCCTCCCTCCCTCCTTCACTTTCTTCCTTCCTTCCTTCTTGACCACCCTGGCCCCATTCCACTTTCCTGGGATAATTTAAAAAACTAAGCCCCTTCCACTCAAGCCCTCTGCTCTCAGAGGAGAGGCTCAGGTTAAGAGAGGCTTGGAAACTCTACTGGGGCTTCAGCCGGAAGAAAGAACTGGAGCTCTGAGCTGCAAAGAATTTTAGCAAATTTCAACTGAAAGCTCCTGAGAGATCGTATAGCACACCCACTCATTTTACAGATCTGGAAAAGGGCCAGGTACTTATCCAAGACCATCCCCCAGCCCTATCAGTCCAGGGATAATCTGGAATTTCTGCTCTTCATGAGGTGAACTAATCTGTATAAAAGCAGAGTGCTTAACACAGCAGGTGCATGGTAAATGCACACATGAAATGACACGGGGAAGGGGGTGCATAAAGGTCCTCTGTGAGAGCGCACAAAATGTTTCCATATGCCTCCGCGACAAGCCTCTGCCTTCAGGATCGCGGCTCTCTCCACCTGTTGCTGCTCCCCTGGGCTCTGATTTGGACAGATGATGTCAAGGAGACTCTACATAATTAAAGACATCCCAAGGAAGGCAGCTTTTTGGAAAAGAGGGGCTGAGTGAAACATCTTAGCTGAAACCCTTTTCTGTACCAGGGGCAGGGATTTGGATAAAGGCAGCCAGTGCTCCCTGGGAACTACCTCAGGGGTGTCCAACATTTTGGTACCTCTAGGCCACACTGGAAGAAGAGTTGTCTTGGGCTATATGTTAAATACACGAACACTAATGAAAACTGATGAGAGAAACAAGTTTTAAGTAAATTTATGAGTTTGTGTTGGGGCCACATTTATAGCCATCCTAGGCCACGTGCAGTTTGTGGGCCATGGGCTGGACACCTCTGGGAGTTTCCATGGGTGAACTGACCTCAAATAATTTAGTTCAATTCCACAAGATGTTCTGCCAGGAACTGCCTAGGTCTGGAGAGTTCATAATGGCTATTATGACTGATGCACGCTCCACAGAGCTCACAGGCCCGTGGATCATAAAAGCAGGCCTCCTGAGAAGAGATAGTTGTTTGGCAGGTGCTAGGATTTTTGCTAGGGAAAGTCAGCCACTAGTAAGCTCAAAACCTGCAAGGAGGGAGTTAGGGGATGAATAGCCCAATATTTTTTCCCCTACTACCTCCCATTGCTTACCGGTACCTTCCATTGACTGAATCCAACCCAAGGCCAGAGGACAAGAAAGACTGATTGAACCAGTCTATAAAGGTCAGCCTTCTGGGGCACAAAGCAGGTTGCAAAAGGGTGGAGAATGGACCTGGAGGGGCAAATGAAGAATTTCCAGTCTAGGGGGAAGCAAGCACCTGCCCAGTAACTTTGTTTAAAATGCATAACTATAGTAGCACGCACAACTGGCATCAACAGATTTGGGAACACATGAGCAAACAGCTCAATTAGTGAGAATTGCATTAGCACATGACCGAGTAGCTAGTGGCTATGAGCAATCAGTGTGTCTTGGGTTTTCCTGGTTTACTTTTCAGTGGAAATGAAGGGAATTGGTTGGTCTGTGAGTTAGAGGAGGTGGGTTAAGAAAGCATCCCTATTTTATCTCGCTTCCTTCCTGGGGTGGATAAGAAGCACATGAGATTCTGTTAAGTGCAATTTTGTATTGTTTATTAAATATTTTCTCTGTACTTATTACACAGATCTACATGCTGCAGGGCAAAACAGAGAAAGGGCAACATACGGTCTCAAGCCTCCTGGAGTTTACGTTCTTCCACCTACGGAGGAAGATTCCGTAGGTGAAACAGAATAGTAAAAAGTGGAAAGAATTAAAATGCTAAAGTATGGGACTCGGATGAATCACAAGGACTTTGACACCACATCCAAAAGGAGGCACCACATCCAAGTCCATGGTTTCCCTAGGGTGCTCAAGGGGCTCCCATCTGTGTAGGACTAGGTCAAAGCCCTATGCATGAGTTTGGAGAGGAGGGTGTATCTAATCAAAATTGGGCAATGGGACTAAAGAGAATGTATCATAGTTGGACTTCCAATTTCCTCTCTTTGGGGTGGAGTCCTCTTGGATCCCCTTGTTTTCACTGTGTCTGTTGCAGGCTCCTGCTGAGTTTTTCAGAGCCCAGACTGATGAGGGGTAATAAGTGAGAAGAGGCATTTGGGGATCCTTCGCTCTTTGAAGATATTGGATGTGTCTGGGGCAGAGGAGAGAAGTCATTTGCAAGCCTGTGTGAGTCATATCCCATTCCAGGGATGGTGGGGTAAAAAAGAGCTTCAGTTTCCTCAGCAGCCCTGCTCAGTCTACACACCCAAGGGGAAGGGGAAGGGTTAGGGTCATCCATTCTCCCTCAAAGGTTAGAGAAGACTTTCACAAAGGGTACCCTCTGAGACATAAAGGCTCAGACAGTGATGGCAAATATTTTGTTTCCTTTGGTGAATTAATTTGGGAAGCACTAGATTAAACAAAATTAAATCAAGTTCTTCACTGTATAGTCTCTCAGAGTCTTTTGATTGATTGATTAATTTTAGAGAGAGGAACGGGGGGAGGGGAGAGAATATGAGTAATGGGGTTGTCACTGAAAAGCCAGTCTTATGGGTAACAGAAATAGTCTCCCTGCTGATAAAAAGGTGGATGAGGAAAGCTCACTTGGCCTATTTTCAAGGGGTGAATAACAAGATTAGAAGTCCATGACAGGTCTAGACTCACAGAGATAAAGGTGGAGCTTGTAGGCCCTGGCTCTTAGGATTAGGTGCGCAAAGACACTTGGCACCCTGTTTGTCTTTGGGGGTGAGGCACTGGGGCCTGGGTTTGATGGGGAATTATACCACAAGCATTAACTGACTTAGACATGAGAAAAAGTGAAATAAGAGAGACAGTATTAGGAGATATTGAACCCAACCTTTCGGGTGGTGGCTTCTTCCTTACTCTTTGGCTTGTTTCTTCATTTGTTGTCTCATTATACCTGAAATCCAAAGTGGTGGATGGTAGTGTAGGACTGAGAGACTGGTGTATAAAGTGACATGGTCAACATAGGGGAGTGTGATCAGCTCTGGGAGGTGACATTAGGAGTCTCCATCCCTATCACCTCAGCTAGTCCTTTTGGAGGACAAATACAGCTATAATAATGATGTTTTCTAATTTTCTCAATTTTACAATTTACTAAACAACCCACGGATATTATCTCATTTATTTTGATTTTCAAACAACTTGTGAAAAATGTATTGCAATTCCCCTTTTCTAGATTAGATGATTATGGCTCAGAGAGCAATTCTTCAGTGTGGTAATTGGCAGAATCAGGTTCAGACCTGTGTCTTTGCACTCTATATTGCTTTTGTTTGATCTCTTGGAGGGTGGTCAAGGCCATCACATAACCAGGAACGCCTAAAACAAAATAAATTGTTCAGATACTCATGGAATCCAGGCAGGTGAAGCCTGCTGGATATAGGGACATAGGACATTAGGGAGTGGTGGGGACTGTGGCCCAGGACTGGTGAGTCCACACCCAGCTTAAGGGGGTAAACATTACTCAGCTCTGGGTGATTATTGCTGAGAAGGACCAGCCTGAATTTTTTTTTTCTGAGAATAGGTTGAAATTCAATTAAATATTAGTAAGTGCCTATGATGCATCAGGCACCAGGGATAAAGCAGTGGATAAAGTAGATTTAAAAAACTCCACATTTTTATGTGAACTTGTCCAATTTTTAAGTGTTGAGAACTAATAGAAAATTTAGAAAACATTGTCCAGGCCAAACAAAACACATTTATGGGCTATGTTCAGCCTGCTGGCTGCCAGTTTGTGACTTCAGTTCAAAGACTTTGATGGACCAAATGTTCTCCAAAGAGGGGACTGTGAAGAATGGCCCACTAGGTCAAGGGAAAAAATTGTTAGCACTTTTATTTATATTGTTTTATAAAATCTCATCCTTAAAAAATTCTTATCTTTGTGAATGCTGTATCATATACATAACTGATTCATACATAGCACATGTATATTCTAATAACTGTTTCAATAAATATTATTTCTATTGAAATAACAATGGAAATTATTTTAATATTTATTGAATATTTAAATATCTATTGAACTATTTAGGTATTAAATAGGTATTAACATCTATCAAATATTTAATAAATATTAAATATTTTAATAGCTATATTGGGAGGACATGATAGGAATGTGGATCAGGAAAGGTTTAAGACCACTGAGGACTATCCTTAAAAAGAAGATATTTGTGCACCCTCTGCCTAAAATATGACTTAGTGTGCAGAAGGCTTCAAGGAATGTGGGAGTAGGCAGGGGATCTAAAGCAAGATTGACTGAATCCAAACCATCCCTCTGCCCCTTCTGCCAGAGCCTTGTCCCATGAGAAAAAAATGCGGGTCCTGCTGAGTGATGGAAGAAAAAATCAGATGATAGGGCCAGTTCAGGGTAGACCAACATTTCAACCACTCCAGCTAAGCTTATAGGGCTGTTAATGGTCACAGTTGTTTTTATTTCTTATACAACGAGACTTCTGTGACACTATAGCTGTGCTGGAGAAGCGAAGGCTGAGGGGTAATTTCATCCTCACCCTTAAGTGTCAGGAAGGTTGTTACAGGAAGGCAGGTGATCGCTCTTCAACTTTCCTGAGGACAGAACAGGAGCAGGAGGATGTAAACTGCTAATAGGAGATTCGGGTTACTGTTACGGAAGACACTTCTGACAGTGAGCTTTGAGTCCTGTTCTAAAGCTTGTCTTGGACACTGTACTCACCATTTGTCAGTAGAGTGGCAATATGATGTCCCCAAACAGCATTGAACAAGGAGCCAGGAAGTGAGGCCTCTAGCCCTGCAGGGACCTTTTGGTCATCATGACCTTAGAGAATGTCAGATTTGTCCTCCTCTGTATCTCATTTTCCTCTTCTGAATACAGAAGGGCATGGTCTATGGTCTCTGAGCTTCTTCCTTTCACTTTGACCATTATTCTCATGCTAAGTAAGAGTCTAAGTGTTGGAAAGTGTATACTTACCATGTATTGTTAAGTATTTTCCTGGGCTAGATCAAGTTGCCTCTCTAACCATGGCTGATATTAGCTGCTATAGCAAACAAATCCTAAAATGCATAATGACTCAGACATGGTAGAAGTTTATTTGTTGCTCATAAAAAGTATAGAATGTATTTTCCTGATTGACAGGCCATTTTCCTCTAAATGATGATAAATGGGTGCGGGAACTTTTCATCTTGAAGCTCTGCCATCTTCAATACATGGCTCCACGGTGGTCAAGCTCAAGTACGTTTAGGTGATAGAAGGGGGAAAGGTATGGACACTTGAGCCTGGGATATTTTTATGGGCGATTCTGGGAAGGGTTTGCATTAATTCTGCTCAAATTCTGTTGACAAGAAATCAGTCTCACGGAAATGCTGAGCTACAAGGAAGGCTGGGAAATGTAGTTTACCTGTGTGCCCGAGAAAAAGAAGAAATGGATTTGGCTGACAGGAACCAATCTATGCCATAGAGAGGAGAGCTAAAGAGAGAAACGGTTGTATTATCTCCTGAATTATTAATTATCTTCTAAAGAGCTTGGAGCAGCCCTCAGCTGTTGAAGAATGGCAGGATCTGGGCTTTAAAAGATTTCCTGGCCCAGAGGGAAGAGTCCTGAGCTAAGATGTGAGATACCCCAGGTTCTAGTTTTGACTGTGTCTTGACCTAGATGTGGGAGTGAATAGAATTTACTTGACTATTATGCTTCAGTTTCCTCACTTTTATAAATAGCTTCTTCCCTTGTTCCACTCAGGTCTTAGCTCAAATATCTCTTTTTTGAGGGGGCTTGAGTGTCTACCTTCTCCATATTTTTCTAGCTCCTGATCCATTGATGTCTCCCCCTCCCCCATATTATTTCTCCTTAATGCACTTGTCACTTTCTGAAACTATTTTCTTGGCTTGATTACTTGTGTATTTTCTGCCTCTCTCCTCTAGAATGTTAACCCATAAGTAAAGGGATTTTTATGTTGCTTTTTGTTCAATTGTGTTCTCCATGGCATATATATATAGTAAATATTTGATAAATATTAATTGAATGAATGAGTCAAAAAAGAGAACCTGACCATAGGACCTTTGCAGAGACAGCTGCTGCCAGTGGCCAAAATTTTTCAGCAAAAGGAACAGAGCCAAGGACTTGAGTTTGATGGTAAGGGGTGAAGCTGAGTCAACCTCCATCAGCCTCAGGTGGTGGCACTTGAGTAGGGTGAGGGTCTCTGAGACAGGAGGCTAGCTCTCTCTGCCCTGTGGTCCTGCTCAGAGCCTGGCCCTCTGTGCTGTTCCTCCTTTTCTCTTTTTAAGAGGTAATTGGTTGGCTTCACATGAGGTATATTTGTCTTCTTTTTCAAGACATTTGCTCTTGCTGTTGAGAAATGACTAAGCAGATTCTCCATCCTCCAATGGCCAGCTGTCAGCCTGCGAGAGTTGACACCGCCAGCTGAGACCAGTGTGGGAGGATGGGTCCTCCTTATAAAAGAGCTCCCCTTCCTCTGTTCTGTGTTCAGAAAAAGTACAAAACAGATACCACCATCCCTGCCTTTGAACCGGCCTTAATCACCTCCTCTTGGTGGAGTTCTCAGCTGATTCCCACAAGGGAGAGGAAAGCAGAGATGAATGATTCCTACTCGCTGGGCTCAATGTTCAAATCGTGCTGGACTTTGCAACATGACTGGTAGAGGTGGTGGTGTAATAATAATAATGAAACCATTTTCTGCTCACTAAGTGCTTGCTTTGTACCAGGTATGGTACTAACCTCTTCAGCTATGTTAGCTCATTTGACTCTCATAATGAAATTATGAGGTACGTGTTGTGACTTTAGAGATAAGGAATTGGAGGCAAAGGGAGCTTAAGGAACTTGCCCAAGGCAACATGGCTCATAAATGGAGGGACTACATTTAAGCATGGGACTCTCTATCTCCAAATATGGGAGCTTGCTCCTCTGGACTGTACTCTACACCACTGCACGAATTGTTCCTAGAGCTGAGTACAGTGGGAACACAAAGGAAAACCCAAGTAATTTCTCCAAATTCCTCTGCTGCTACCCCCTTAGTTCACATCAAAACAATAACAACAGCTTCCGGCCAAGATGGAGGCGTAGGTGGACACACTGTGCCTCTTTGCACAACCAAAATTAAGGACAACAAAGATTTAGAAACAAGAAAACAACAGAACTAACAGAAAATTGAATGGTACGGAAGTCCAACAACATTCATCCAGATAAGTAAGAGGGGTGGAGTCAGGGCAGGAAAAAGCAGAGGTTGGCGGACCCAGGCGTGCAGGAGCCCCAGACGTTCAGGTGGCGGCTAGTGGACCCCAGGCATGGACTGGGGACAGGCAGACCAAGTGAGGCCCCGCAAGGTTGCTGGGTGACCAGGCAGTCCCACATTCACGTGCAGATAATCTAGGGGAGAATGGGAAGCGAGACAGATCTCGCAACCCAGGGCCCCAGCGCCAGGAAATAAAACCTAAAAACACCGACTGAAAACACTTGTGGGGTTTGCAGTGCCAGGAGACACTCCCAGCTTCACAGGAGAGT
The DNA here is from genome assembly GCA_004027475.1 of Anoura caudifer. Taxonomy (NCBI): domain Eukaryota; kingdom Metazoa; phylum Chordata; class Mammalia; order Chiroptera; family Phyllostomidae; genus Anoura; species Anoura caudifer. Next base: position 157,938 of record PVKU01000207.1, on the reverse strand, counting down.
TCCTTGGAGAGATCCACAGGGTCCTAGAACATACACAAGCCCACCCACATGGAAATCAGCACCAGAAGGGCCCAATTTGCTTGGGGAAAGTGGCTGAAGGGACTGGAATCTGAGAGAGAGTGGAGCAAGTGCCATTGTTCCTTCTCAGACCCCCACCCCCACATACAGCGTCACAACCCAGCAACTGGGCTGTCCTGCCCTGGGGAACAACTGAGGCTCCACCCCTCACTATGTAACAGCTACGACCAGACCCCTCCCAAAAATGGCTCAAATGGGAGAACAAATCAAAGCCCCAGAGCCAATTCATCTAAGCAATCAAGAGATAGCCAACCTATCAGATGCATAGTTCAAAGCACTGGTGATTAGGATGCTCACAGAATTGGTTGATTTTGCTCACAAATTAGATGAACAAATGAAGGCTACAATAAGTGAAATGAAGGAAAATGCACAGGAAACTAATAGAGATGGGAAGAAAACTGGGATTCAAATCAATGGAGTGGACCAGAAGGAAGAAAGAGACAACCAAACAGAAAAGAAGGAAGAAACAAGAATTCAAAAAAATGAGGACAGGCTTAGGAACCTTCAGGACATCTTTAAACATCCCAACATCCAAATTATAGGGGTACCAGAAGGGGAAGAGGAAGAGCAACAAGTGGAAAACGTATTTGAACAAATAATAAAGGAGAACTTCCCCAATCTGGCAAAGGAAATAGACTACCAGGAAGCCCAGGAAGCCCAGGAAGCTCAGAGAGTCCCAAAGAAGGTGTACCCAAGGAGGAACACACCAAGGCACATCATAAGTCCATTAGTCAAGATTAAAATGAAGGAGAGAATTCTAGAACCAGCAAGGGATAAGGGCACAGTCACCCACAAAGGAGTTCCCATCAGACTGTCAGCTGATTTCTCAAAAGAGACCTTGAAGGCAAGAAGGAGCTGGAAAGAAGTATTCCAAGTCATGAAAATCAAAGACCTACATCCAAGATTGCTCTATCCAGCAAACCTTTCATGTAGAATGGAAGGGAAGATAAAGCACTTCTCAGATAAGGTCAAGTGAAAGGAGTTCATCATCACCAAGCCCTTATTATATGAAATGTTAAAGGGACTTATCTAAGAAAAAGAAGATAAAAAATAAAACAGTAAGAAAACAGTAAACTCACAGATATTAACAACACACCTAAAACACAAAGCAAAGTAAGCAAACAGCTGGAACAGGAACATAAACACAGAAATGGAGATCACATGGAGGGTTAGCAACAGGGGAGTGGGAGGAGGAGAGAGGGGGAAAAGGTGCAGAGAATAAGTAGCATAGATGGTGGGTAGAAAATAGACAGGGGAAGGCAAGAATAGTGTGGGAAATGTAGAAGCTAAAGAACTTATGACACATGGACATGAACTAAAGGGGGGGAATGTGGGTGGGAGGGAGCGTGCAGGGTGGAGGGGAATGAAAGGGGGGAATGGGACAATTGTAATAGCACAATCAATAAAATATATTAATAAATAAATAAATAAATAAACAAAAACAACAACAACAACAAACCAAAAACCAAACCAAAACAAAAAACACCCTAAAGCAAACAAGAACAGCAACAAAAAACCCCTGGCAAGTTTAGTGGGAGGTTGAATTTGGGAACTACTGGGTGAAAATGAAGTCAGAAAAGACTTTGTGGAATCATTAATGTGTAGACATTAACTGCAGATCTGGAGAGAAGGATATATTATGCTGTCGCTCTTAAATGTAATTGACCGAGGGACACTCCCTCCAGCCTGGAGTATCTGGGGGTTCTAGATGACACTCTGGAAATTCCTGAACTCTGCTAATGCACTCACTGATCTGTGATGGTGCTTGGGCATTCTTTTTATTCCCACTATCCCCATCTGAAATCCATACATCCATAGAACACTTACCATGTTCAAGGCACCATGCAAGGAGGTCTCTCCCGCGTCATCTTATCCATTCTTACTACAAGCCTATTTTGTAGATAAGAAGCGGAGAATCATCAAGACCACATAGCTGGGCAGTGAGAGGGCTGACATTAAAACCCAAATTTTCCAATCCCGATTTACTGGTGTTCCTTCTATACTTCAGGCTTTCTTTCTTCCATTGCTTATCCAAATTCCAGGCATTTATCATAATCCCAACTCAAATCCTGCTTCCTTCAGAAGTCAGGTGTCCCTTCCTCCCTACCTGCCCTGTGCACGGTGATCTCTTCCTATGCTAAACTCCCTTCAAACTCACTATCTCTACCAGAATTTGCTACTCACTTCATCAGATTGCACTTGGAACATGTCATCTCTTTAAATTGGCATGTCAACTTTAGGAGTGAGGTACTATCAGACTCATTTTATAGATGAGGAAGCTGATGTGTAGTCAGGTTCATTCACAAAGCAAGCCAGGCCTCAGGACCCACACTCCTTCTATTACTCCGTGCTGCCTCCAATTACTTCAATTCCTTGTTCTGTACTTGGGGGAACTGAGGCCAGAAAGGGGCAGTGACTAGCCCCAAATCACACAGCTTGTGAGTAGCAGTACTAGATCACCTGTAAAATCTCAACACCAGGCACCTCTCCTCCCAGCAGGCTGCCTCCCCAGGTTTAATGCAGGCCCCAGTTGTAGCTGCCAGTCAGCACCTGTTACCTGGATGCTGTGGAAATTGTACCTTGTAGCTGTAGAGGCAGAAGGAGCTTGGTAGCCTGCTACCTGGGGAGCAGCCAAGGAAGGTCAGCCTACTAGCCTGTAGACCTACCACCCAAAATGAACCAGGCAGCAGGCCCAAAAGAGACCACACAGCCCTCCAACAGCCCAGGGTCAGATGCAGCCTCAAACCCCCAGTTTCCCTTGGCACCATGCCAGGCACAGAGCTGAGTGACTGCTGGGTCTTCCTTTTATCCTGAAGAAAATGAGTTCCTATCATTCTGGATTTAGAATCTGGAACTGACAGGGGTCGGGGGAACTAAGGTCCAGGAGACCCTGGGGAGAGGGATTCCCCCTCCTCACCATGCTCCAAGAGTCTCCTAGATCTTTTCAGATTCCTGGCTCCCAAATCTGAATGCTTATCAGAATCACTAGAAGAGCTTTTAAAAATGATCTGGGCTTCATCCTAGACCCACGGAATTGGAATCTCTGGGGACAGGTCCAGGGACTCTTTTAGACCATGTTCCCCAGGTGAGTCTCTTCCGGTCCAGGTTCATGAACCTGGACCATGAACCACTATTTGAAATGCATTTCTTCTATTTGCAGGCTTACTTAATTTCCACCCCTCATTCTCAACTCTCAGTAGTGCACAATTTTTTTCACTTCTGAAATTGAAACATTGTCCACATCCATGGCATTGTGGATGGTGTCATACAAACACTTAGGAGAGTCTCTGTTGCCTTTTTAAATGAGGATTCCAGAGTCCCTTTTTAAATTGAAGTTTAGGAAGTTTCTGTTCTTCAAGAGGTTTAATTCTTAGAGGAGTCAGTTCTGAGGAATTTGGTCACTTAAGAAGTCTGTCACCAAGGCTGACCCTGTGAATCCAAGGCAGTGTGTAAAAGTTAGAGGTTGCTAAGGTAACTAGAGTTGCCAGGGTAACTAGAGTTGCCAGGAAACATGCCATTGTATTTAAATTTCTTAAAACACCCTTGCCTGCAGCTGGCAATACCTGTTGAAAGAGAAGAGGTTTTTTTCCTATTTAAGAAGAGATTGAAAGTTACTTTCCTCTGTTTGGAGAGAGACGGGGGTTTGGGTTCGGCAGAGAGCTTTTTCTCTTCCTGCCCGAAGTGAAGAAGGAGGACGCAGATGGAATGCAGACTTTCTCAGCTCATCAGCAGACCAGAGAGGAAGAACACACTAAAGACTCTTGTCTCCAGCAAGCTAAAGCACAAGTGGCACTATTTAAGGGGAGAAGAGCCACACCAGCCGTGGGAGACCCTGGATGGATGTTGACATCTACAACTGATCTGAACTCTGGGTTGACATTCTAGGTGTATGTTCTCATCTGGGGAGGATGTGCTCCCATTACAGGGCTCCTGGGAGGTAGTTAGCAGCACCTTAGTGGAAAGAACATTGCCTTCCATTCTGCACCTCCTCACCTCATGGTGGGGCTACAGAAAGAAAGGAAGAGAGAACTCTTGTTTGTTGAATGCCTACCACAACATCAGGCATTGTATTAGGTGCAGGGAAATAAAAATCACTAAGACACAATTTCTGCATGCAAGGAATGGTTGTGTAGAGGAAGCTGGCAACCAGAGAAGCAAGGAGTTGTAATTTTGTTTGCTGACTAGACTGTTGGGACGGATTGTATCTTCCATGGGTGGGTGTGTGTGCGCTTGCGCGGAGGGAGAGACAGGAGCCATTTGCTCTGTCTGGATCTAGATAAACCATAGCCTCATCTTGCTGCTCAAGGGAGCAGTGCGTGCAGTGTGGCCTGGCTCAAGGAAGACCTCCAAAGATAGCTGTTCATGCTGCTCCAAGACGAATGAGGCCTCCAGAGAGGCAAGCTTTGGGAAGCGAGGACAAGAGGTCGTGGCCGTTTCAGGGTGAGGCAACAGGCCCTTATGTGAACTCAGAGAAGTTTCCATTTTTGTACCCTTCCTGACAGCGCTAGGCCTTAGCAATACATAAAGTAGACCCAGTTTTTCTTTGCAGGTGCCCCTGTCTTGAACTTTAAGCCCTTTAAAAATTCTTTCCCTAGGACCCCTTAGTTGTTGAACAGGTCCCTTTTGCCAGAGACAGAAACTGCCAGACAAATAAATTGTACCACTCAAGGTAACTTAAAGCACTTCTAGAGTGATTTCTATTTAAAAAGAAGAGGGGGGAGAGAGAGGGAGAGAGAAAGGCACTGTGCTTAATCCAAATCAGTGAATGTTGGCCCTTTAGACAACATTTACTTAACTAGGGAGATTCTTTAGGTCAGGGGTCTGTAAAGGTCCAGCTGGGAAATATTTTCACCTTTGCGGGTCACGCAGTCTGTTGCAGCTACTTAGCTTTGCCCTTAATCTGCAAAGGCAGCCACGGATAATACCTGCAAGTGAACAGGGGTGGCCGTGTTCCAGTAAAACCTTATTTATGGACATTGAACTTCCAGTTTCGCCTAAGTTTCACATGTAATACAATATTATTTTTCTTTGCATCATCCTCCAACCATTTAAAATGTAAAACAAATTCTCAGCTCATGGGTTGTACAAACAGGATTTGGCCTGTTGGCTAGCTCGTTACCTCTCCTATCACATCCTAACGTGAGATGCACTGTGTCTGGGCGAGGCCACTCTGCTTGGAGCTTCCTTTTGTATAGTCTGGCAATTTGTCCATTTATTCAAACACTTATTGAGGGCCTACTAAGTTCTCAGGGATGTTCTGGGTATTGAGGATTCAGAAGTGAACAAGACCAAGTGCCTGAGTCTGGCTGATTTACATTCCTTGGCCATGGAGGAAGATTGAGGGCCTAGACCTAAGGATCTGGGTTTTGGTTTCAGCCCTTCCTTTCCTGGAGTTGGCTGTCTTTTAGCCACAGACTTGGGGGCAAGACGCATTTGTAGTGCTGAGCGGAGGGGCCCGGAGCATAGGTCCTCCAGTGATGAGCCATGGGAGAGCCTAGTGGCATGCTGGGATCTAATGCCTTGGGATAGCTGTGGTGTTCTGAATTTCCAATGAAAAAAGTCAAGCCAAAAAAACAAAAAATGAATAAAATAGCTTAAAACCCAAGACCTTTTGGGCTCAGTGTACTCTGGCAAAGCATTCCAGTGGGGTTCTGGGATGGTTTTCAAGAGCCGTGGCTTCTCTTGGACTTTCCCATGGCCTATTTCAAGACAACCACTGCTCTGCAGATATTCCCCCAGGACTGGGTCACGGCGAAGGACCTTCACAACAGCAGCAACCATTGCTGCCAGGACCGCGAGGTCATTACTCACGTAGGGCCCTGGCAATGGCCCTCATCCCCCATCTCCCACCCATTCCTAGGCAGGTGATTGAGAAACTCTGTGAATTCCTCCTCAGAGACCAAAAAATCCCCTCCATGGTGTGGAGGAACACATATGTCTGTGCTAAGACAGAAGAGGAACTCTTCAGGGAGTGGGAAATTGCTCCCAGCCCAGGGGCCCTCATGATTTACAGGACAGCTGTTCCACATCTTGTCTCTTTGCTGTGTGCTGCGAGGAGGAGCTGGGAGTTGGGCCTGGAAGGTGAGGGATGTGGTATGGTTCCTGCCTCTAAATTCTGCATAATCTGGCTAGGTGAGACCCTGCAGGAAACAGGAAATCCCCGGCAGCAACTCTTGTCTTCCATCCTAAAATCCAGACTGGCCTAATTACCTGTTAGCCATGTGTAGAAGAGTGACTTCATTATGTGATTACTTGATTACAAAATGTTTTTTCCTGTTGTCAGAGTCTAAAGTTTGAAACATCCTGCCTCCCCCCCCCCCCGCCCTTGGGCTTTCCCATCATTTCTGCATCCATCCCATTTCTCTTCCATCTTCCTGCCTCTTCTACTCCCATCTGGCTTAGAGATAGACATTCAGCATTTGCCCAAAGCTCACCTGGTTGTGCCATCCCAGGCAAGGTTCCCAGGAAGCCAGGGCAGAAGATGTGGAAACGAGATGGACAGAAGGAATGTGGCCCCTGGCAAGCTAGGTTTTCATTAGAATCCTCCTGTGTCTACTGCCCCCGCTCCCAGGCAGATTTATTTTAGTAACTATGAGTGTGGATGGGTAGTTATTGTCAAGGCCTGATCATATATATTACATATTATACATTTATTCGTTCAACAATTACTTGTTATGTGCCTACTACACACCAAGCACAATGCTGGAGATAGAAGTGTGGGTACAGTAGACCCAGAATACTCCTAGATGGTGCCTTCTACTCTAGAAGGTCATCTCCCTAGCTTGCATCTTCTGATTACCTCCTGGTGTGGGAGGTGATGGGACACGCACCGAGGCTTGGACCACCGATCCTCATGAGAGTTATACACCCTGTCAATGCTTTGATTACCTGGGGCCTGATGATCCAGAGTGATGGACTACTTAACTTCACCCTTGAACTTCTTCCCTCTGACTCTCCTCACCAACCCCTCTCCCACTGGGAACTAGAAACAGTAGACATATGACATGCTCCTAGAATCCTGCTTGTTCAGGTGAAGTTCTACATTGAGAAGAGTTGGTAAAAGAGGAGAAAACCTCTTTGGGGGCAATCTCTGTGGCATCGGAAGTTCCAGAACTGACTCTCCTAGTATAGTAACCCATCCATTAAATCACCAGTTTTTAAATCTAATTTTTTATCAGCTAATCAGTGAGTATGTAATAAGGAGCTTCTCTGCAGCCATTTTTTGATCAGCTCATTCTGGGTATATGAAAAGAACATCCTTCTAAGACTTTTCAACTAGCTTATGATTCCCTTAAATCAAGACTAATGTCAAGACTATACATAATTATTTACTTATTTGCTTGGTAGACTGTTGGGGCTCTGGAAGTTCATCTTCTATTCATCATCACCCTGCCACTGGATCTGTGTTGTGCAAAGAGATAATGACTTTTCCATCCATTTAATAAATATTTATTGGGCAAATATTATTTTCTGGATATAGGAATGAAATAGTGGCCAAAGTATTTGTGGTCTCTAACTTCAGAGAGTCCATATTTAGTGAGAGGAAAGAAGCAACAGCCAAGAATAATGACTCAATTATGAGAAATTCTCGGAAGTGAGCAAAGAGAGTGTGAGATACTGTAATAACATTAGGGTGGAGTGGAACCTAGGATATTTATGTAGAGTGGGCAAGGAAGGACCAGCATGGGGATGGGGTCTGAAGTTTGATGGTGATCAACCATGAGGGACACAAGGGTAGGGGTGGAAGAGAAAGAAAAGGCCCAGAGAAACACAAGGGTCCTTCTGTTATCTATTGCTACATAACAAACTACCCCAAACTTAATGGTTTCAAACAACAATGTGTTATCATCTCCCGCAACTCTGTGGGTTGATTGGGCTTTCCTGGATGTTCTCAGTGTTGTGGGTGGGTCTGTCTTGCAGTTGTAATCAGGTAACACTTGAGACTGAAATTATCTGAAGGTTTGCTGGGATGAGTATTCAAGGTAGTTTCTTCACTTATATGTCTGGTGCGTGGGCTGGGCTGGCTGGACTAGCTGGAGGTTGAGTATCAATACTCTCTCTTCATATGGCTTTTCTGCATGACTACCTTGGGCTTCTTTATAGTATGGAGGACTCAGGAGAGTTGGACTTCTTATGTGGAGGATGCCTTCCTTTTAGAGTGAGCAGGAAGAAGGAAATTCCCCAACTTGTTAAAAACTACACCTGGACCTGCTTTAGTGTTACTTCTGCAGTATCCTGTTGCTCAGGGCAGTCACAGGCCAGCCTAGATTCAAGGACATGGAGGATTAGACTCCACCACTCAAAGGAGAATGACTGATACATTCGAGGAGGGAAGGGATTGATGGTGGCCACCTTGGAGACAAGCTGAGGCTTTGAAATATAAATGGCTTGGTATGTTAGTGGACCAGAAAGAGAGCTTGTATTGCTTGGGTATAGTGAGGGTGGCACAGGATGAGGCAGGAGTGACAGGCAGAGTAAGGTCCTGGTAGCTAAGCTGTGGTAGGAAATTTAGATGGTTTTTGAGAAGTATCAATGAAAGTCTTAGGTGTCTTGCTTTCCAAGGGCTGGTAATCATAAGCTGTCTCCTTTCTTCCTCCTTCCAGTTCTTCCTCACTTTCTGCCAGTTGGTTATCCTTTACCTGAAAGTCTATCACTTGTCATGTTCTCCTGTGTATCCCAGACTTTTCAGTGAGTCCCCACCGGCTCTTACCTGGCTTTTCAGGGTTCTCTGCCAAGTTGCACATGTACACATTTCTCTCCCATTTTTGCCCAGCCAGTCACATCAAACCCCTCGTTTCCTCTGAGAGGTGCCTTTCATCCCCCTGCCTCCATGCTAAGCTGCATCAGTCGCTTTGCTCATGATACACTCCCATGACCCCATTTCCATCTGTCGAAGTCCTACCTTCCTTTAAGGCTAACCTCCAATGTCACCTCCTCAAGTGGTGTGACCCCCTCACTCCTGGATACCTCTTCGTTCTTGCTGATTGAAGGTGCAGCTACATTTACATTTGTCTAACCATCTCTCTCACAGGCTCATCCCCATTGACTCTAGGTCTTCGGGGACAGAAAACACATTCCTAGCTTCTCCTGCCCCACAGCCCTGTGCCTTGAGCACAGCAATCGTTCAGCTGATGCTTGTCAAATTAAACAGTGGTTTCTCTGGGACACCAGCCTCCAGTGCCTCTTCTTTTCCCATGGCAAATTTCATCATTCAGCTCCCAGCAACCCTGGTCCTCGGCCCCAAGTTTCCTGGTAGGCCTTTCCCGCAGGACCATGGAGCTGCTGTTCCCGGAGAGCTAGGCCTGCACAGGCCAGAGCCGGCTCCCGAGGAGATGGAGAGCTTCTGGTTCAGCAGGCCCCCAGCTCCTCTTTTCCAGCTGCCTTGCACTTATTTTGTTTGGCAGGAAGAAGCCCTCAGTCACCGCTTCATCTTCCATTTATAGGCATATATGCATCTTTGTTATTCTTTTCAGAAAATGACAGTGTTCTCAGCTTGGAAAAGAAAGGGAGAGAAAGAGTTGAGGGCTGTGCGAAGCAAAGAAGGCACTTGATATAAAGCCTCCATGGCTTCCTGCAGTATTTCTGTCTGTATCACAGAATGGAAGACACTCTTTCAGCCTCTACTGCTCTCTCATCTCTGCCTCAGCCTGTGTCATTAGCTTCTCACACTTTATTGATGGGCCATTATGGGTGAAAAGAAAGCCAGGGTATGGGCAATAAATTTGGCAATGGCTCTTATTATCTAGACAAGAAAATAGGCATGACTCCCTGGCTTGAGTCCATGTCGGGATGGTCTGTGAGTTCTTCTTCTGACACCAAAGTACTCCGTGGTCAAGGTCAGACTGTGGGTTCTGTATGCAAAAAGGAAGAACAATAACAACAGACATTTATGTAGCGCTTTCTCTAGGCCAGCCACTGTTCGAAGCAGTTTTTTAAATAGTAACTCATGTAAACCTTTCAACAATCCTAAGAAGTGCTACTATTACTTCCCCCATTTTACAGATGAGAGAATGGAGGCAGAATGAGGTTGTCACTTAACCTAAGGTGACACTGATGCTCAGTGACACATTTGAGATCTGAGGGCAGGAAGGCTGGTCCCAGACTCTGTGTTTTGTACCACTCACAATGCTGCTTTAATTGTTCATCAAATTAACATGTTTAAATAACCTAACAGGATCACTTAGTCCTTCTTATAAACCCAAGTACCGTGGAAACAACTGGGTCTGAGGTTGTGGGCAAGAGCCAGGACAGGTCTGAACCAGTTCTCAGCTCAGGTAATTTGATTTGGTTCAAATTCTGACTTTCCCACAGATTTATGATTCTCAGTTTAATGTTTTATGCCTAGTGTAGATTAGTGAAGGGATTTTCTGATGTATCCAAGAGCAACCTGCTTTTCTTGGCTCAGAATCATGGCCTCAGCATTCACTAAATAAGCAATAATTGATTTCTTCTTTCCTTCATTTATTCACTGAACCACGATCCTATGTCTTATGTGCATAAGACACCATATGGGCACAGGAAAGATGAGTGGGAATAAAAGGGAAACTAAGTGAAATAGACGTAGCCTCTGCCTTCAGGTTGCAGTCTGAGTGTAAATGTTGATACTTAAAGTAAACCTAAGAACATAACTTTTTCTGTTTACGTACACTTTTGGGTCATCTAATACTCTATGAAGTGCTTAATGTGATGCATTTGACTGGTTCCCTGGACTCTAGAATGCCCTGCATGAACACGTTTTTAAAAGGAAGCCCACTGGGGCATAGTTGCTCTTACCGGCCAGTGACTCTCCAGGCTGTCCAAACTGGACAGACTAGTGATAGTAGATGCTCGGCCCGCGCTGTGCATAACCCTCCATTCAGTTGCTAAGGAACCCAAGGAGGACAAAAACGCTAAGAGAGTGAGAAGACAAGCCATAGACTGGGAGAAAGTATTTGCCAAAGACATATCTGATAAAGGACTCTTATCCAAAATATGCAAAGAACTCTTAAAACTCAACAATAAGAAAACAAATAACCTAATTTTTAAAAAATGGACCAAAGACCTTAACACACACCTCACCAAAGACAATATATGATGGCGAGTGAGCATGTTAAAAGATGCTCCACATCATATGTCATCAGGGAAATGCAAATTAGGACAACAGTGAGATACCACTGCACACCTATTGGAGTGCCTAGGTAGACTGATGACAACATTAAATGCTGGTGGGGAGGTGGAGCAGCAAGACTCTCATTCCTTGCTGGCAGAAATGAAAGATGGCACAGATATTTTGAAAGAGTCTGGCAGTTTCTTACAAAACTAAACATACTCTTACCGCGCAATCGAACAATTGTGCTCCTTAGTGTTTACCCCCGGCAAAATTGAAAACTTATGTTCACACAAAAACTTGCATATGCAAGTTTATAGCAACTTCATTCACTATTGCCTAAATCTGAACATGATGAAGATGTCCTACAGTAGGTAAATGGATAAATAAACTGTGATACACCCAGATAATAGAATATTATTAAGCTATCAAGCCAAGAAAAGGATAGAGAAATCTTTAATGCATATTACTAAGTAAAAGAAGACAATTTAAAAGGCTATCTACTGAATGATTCCAATTATATGACATTCTGTAAAAGGAAAAATCATAGAGACAGTGAAAAGATCAGTGGTTGCCAGGGGGTGGGGAGGGGGGTGGGGAGGGGGGTGGGGGTGGTAGGAAAGAGATGACTAGGCAGAACACAGAGGACTTTAAGGGCCGTGAAAAATGCTCTGCATGAGTCCATAATGATGGATGATGGATAAATGTCATTATACGTTTGTCCAACTCCATAGAATGTACAACACCAAGAGTGAACCATGTTGCAACTCATGGACTTTGGGTGATTATGATGTAGGTTCATCAATTGTAACAAATGTTACAATCCCCCCACCAGTTGGGGGGGGGGGTTGATAATGTGAGATACACATGGGAGCAGAGGTTATATGGGAAATCTCCGCACTTTCTTCTTAATATTGCTGCGAACCTAAAACTGTTATAAAAATAAAGTCTTGAAAACCACCCAAACAAACAACCAACCAACCCTGGGGCTCTAAGCCTGGTAATCCACTTTGTATCTATAGCAGATACGATAGGTACAAAGTTGGTTGTCTTTCCAGCATCCATTTTCCTTTCTTCTTTCTCAAAGGCCTCCAATTTTGTTTGGGAATTCAAGCGGTTCAGCGAAACTGCTTTTGCTGTTGGCTCGATGCGAGCTTAGTCAAATAGTATGTTCAATCGGTACCAAGAGATTACTGTGACTATTGGTGTGACATGTGACTTAAACTAGTGAGGTCCAAGTGAGCATCAGGACTTTTTTTGTGAGTGCTGGAAGAAAGATGCTCCTGTGTTCCCCCTAGATGCGAATGAGCAAGTTCATGCCTCGGGGAGTTGCTGGCAGCTGTCTGAGGAACAGTGGGGAGGCAGTGTTGAGATGAAGCTGATTTTAGGGCAGAGAGATAGAAAGAGAATAAGTTCTCAGTGAAACTACTGAAGCCAGTATATCTTTCATCATTTTAACTAGGTAAGCCAATAAAGTGTTTTTAAGATTTAAGCTATTTGAGTCAGATTTTCTTTTACAAACGGTCAAAAGAGACAGCAAGTAGGTACATTACCTTTTCTGGCACATACTCTTCTGAACATGAATAAATCATTCAGCTTTTAAATTATTTTTATGGGTGCAGGTGGAGTAAAAAAGTGCATTTTAAAAAAGTTAATTCTTTTTTGTGTCTCATTTTTCTCTTCTGGAAAGGATTTTCAGAGAGCCCCTCTCCCACCCTCCGTGTTTCCCAGGACAGGAGACTGACTGGTTCCCAGAGAGAGCACGGTCCTTGCCTAGGGGTTCGTTTTAAGTTGCCGGCAGAGCTGAGACTAGGATACAGACCTCTTTACTTCCAGACTAAATGTATTAGTTATCTATTGTTTTCTAAGGAATTACCCCCAAACTTAGTGTCTTAAAACCATGAACACACACGGTTTCACAGTTTCTGTGGGTCAGGAAAGCGAGTGTGCCTTCTTCACAAGGTCATCTGGCTCGAAGTCTCTCATGATGCTCTATGATCAAGGTGTCAGGAGGGCTGTGTTTTCATCTGAAGCCTGGACTGGGGAGGGCCTGGTGCCAAGCTCCCACAACCAGCTCACTTTTCAGAATTTTGTCATCGCAGGCTGTCGGACCAAGAACTTCAGTTCTCCATTGGCTGTGGGCAAGAGGTCTCCCTAATTTCCTTGTCATATATCATTTTCCATATCGCTGCTCACGACATGGCAGCTTTGTTCCATCAGTGTGAATAAGTAAAAGAGCAAGAGAGGCTGAGCAAGGCAGTGGCCAAGTCTTTCTCCAACTTAATCTTAGCAGCAATATATCATCAGTTTTGCTGTATCTCAGTCATTGAAGCAAGTCACTACGAACCTCAGGAGCCATCTAAGCTGCCTACCATACGAAATACTTTTCACTAGTATTTGCTGCCTCCTGCAGAAACATGACTGGGAAGGCAGAAACTTAACAGGTGGCGTTGTTGCACAGCTATATTGCAAAGTTGGAGAAAAATGCCCTTCCCCTCAAGGAGGGGAAAACAAGAAGTAGAGGTAGAAAGAACACTTTAAAACCTCAGAAAGAGCAATTATAGTAATAGTTACTAAACGTTTAATTTTCTCCTACTATAAAATTTACTTTCTTCATCGTTTTCTTTTGATGGACAGAATGAAAAAAAATCAATAAATTTTATTTAGAATCTGAAAACCTGAGTCCAATTATGACCTGTAACCCTGGACAAGTCACTTACCTTCCCGATTCCCCATCTGCTCATCTAATCGCCAAAATAATTAATAGTGCCAACTTCACTGGATTAATTGAATTAAATGTAATAGCCTTCAAAGTTAACAAGATGCTTTTATATAAGGTGACTTAAACTATAAAATTTGGTCCATTAGAAAGTTTAAAAGAACTTTGAAACAATGTATACGGTAGTCAATATGATAAGGTGGGAAATAGGAATAAGTGGTGGAAATATTGGAGGAGATTCTTATTATTTTCTGATTGTGTGAAAATGAATTGGTTTGCTAAGGCTCACATAACACAATGCCACAGACTGGAGGGCTCACACAACAGGAATTAATTTCTCACAGTTCTAGCAGAAGTCCAAGGTTAAGGCTCACAAAGTTTGGTTCCTTCTGAGGCTTTTCTCCTTGGCTTGTGGATGGCCACCCTCCTGCTTCTCTTCCCATGGTTGTCTCTCTGGGCATGCGCATTCTGTGTCAAAATTTCCCCCACTCATAAGGACACCAGTCAGGTTGGACTGCTGCCTACCCTAATGACCTCATTTTAATGTCATCACCTCTTTAAAGGCCTATTTATTTATTTATTTGTTTATTTATTTCTATCTTCACCTGAGGACATTTGTTTCATTGCCTTTAGAGGGAGAAACATTGATCGGTTGTCTCCAGTATGTGCCCCGACTGGGGATCGAACCGCAACCTGGCTGGGGATTGAACTGGGACTTTTGTTGTACAGTACGATGCTCCAATGAACTGAGCAACACCAGCCAGGGTGTAAAGGCCCTGTTTTTAAATAGTCACATTCTAAAGCACTGGAAGTTAGGGCTTCAACATAAGAATATTGCAGTGGACGCAGTGAGCCCATAACAGATGGCCTAACAAAAAAAAAATATTAGAGAATGAGCTGAAAATGATGAGAACTAATAAAAGATCAGTAAAGCATCCAAAATAAGTATACAAACCCCCAAAACTTTATTACATGTCAGTAATGACCCACTGAGAAGTACAATGGGAAAAAACATGCCTGCCACTCATAGCCATCACCCGTCTTTACCCGTCTTCACCAGGGCAGAGAAGAAGGGCTTCAAGTGAATCGGGTTTTCGTTTAGCCACCTGTGTACAGAAGGAGCACAACCTGCAGCCAGAGTCTCACAGAAGATCTTAGGAAAATATTTCAAACCTCTTGTCCTCAAACTTCTAACCACAGGAGCTCAAACCCAGAACAGGCTGCTGCTGGGTGGGACATAAATGCCCCACTGTCCCTCTGGGTCCTCCTTCGTTTCTCAGCTGGGACACATGTCCTCACCAACCTCCCAGTCCAATCAGCTCTGCTCCAACACAGGGATTAGCCCTCCGAAGAACTTTCCTCCTGGCAGCCACATCTCTTGCACAGAAGCCAGCCTTTACTTTCCATTTATATCATTAAAACTCTCATTCGGGCAATTTCCTCAGAACAAAGAGACTCTATGCTTAAAGGACCATTGATGTTTCCATCTTGTGCCAGATAGAAATTGCTTGCAGCTTGAAGAAATTTTTTGAAAAGTTAATTACAGAAGTAATGTGTAATGAAATTCAAACAATATAGATAAATCTTTGTTCTCCACTTGATCTTGTTCTTCTCCCCTGAGATGATCCCTGTCAACAGTTTGGTGCAAATATTTTTTAAAAATGTACACAATTATGTGTATGTTGCATATTTGGGTGTGCTTGTTAACATATATGTATGTGTGTGTGCACCTATATGTGTGTTTTATACACAAACCCCTTATTTTTACACATAAAAAATTCTACCATTATATTTAAAGGGTGTCATACTGTATGAAGTATCTTGCTACTTTCTTCCCCTCTATGTCCTAGAGATCTCAGTTTACATTAGTACACGTGTGCGTGTATCAGTGTGCATACACATATGTATCTACTTTCTAACTGCTATAGACTATGTAATAGTATAGATGCATTTCACTATTATAGTCCCGTAGGTATACTACAAGAAGGACTCCTGCATTCCACTTTATAGTGGGCCCAATTTTATTGTTTTTTTTAAATATATTTTATTGATTATGCTGTTACAGTTGTCCCATTTCTCCACCATCATTCCCCTCCACCCTGCACACCCTCTCCCACCCACATTCCCCCCTTTAGTTCATATCCATAAATTCTTTAGCTTCTACATTTCCCACATTATTCTTGCCCTCCCCTTGTCTATTTTCTACCTACCACCTATGCTACTTATTCTCTGTACCTTTCCCCTCTCTCTCCTCCTCCCACTCCCCTGTTGCTAACCCTCCATGTGATCTCCATTTCTGTGTTTCTGTTCCTGTTCTAGCTGTTTGCTTAGTTTGCTTTTGTTTTAGGTGTGGTTGTTAATATCTGTGGGTTTGCTGTCTTTTTACTGTCCTATTTTTTATCTTCTTTTCCTGAGATAAGTCCCTTTAATATTTCATATAATAAGGGCTTGGTGATGATGAACTCCTTTAACTTGACCTTATCTGAGAAGTGCTTTATCTTCCCTTCCATTCTACATGAAAGGTTTGCTGGATAGAGCAATCTTGGATGTAGGTCCTCGACTTTCCTGACTTGGAATACTTCTTTCCAGCTCCTTCTTGCCTGCAAGGTCTCTTTTGAGAAATCAGCTGACAGTCTGATGGGAACTCCTTTGTGGGTGACTGTGCCCTTATCCCTTGCTGGTTCTAGAATTCTCTCCTTCATTTTAATCTTGACTAATGGAATTATGATGTGCCTTGGTGTGTTTCTCCTTGGGTCCACCTTCTTTGGGACTCTCTGAGCTTCCTGGGCTTCCTGGTAGTCTATTTCCTTTGCCAGATTGGGGAAGTTCTCCTTTATTATTTGTTCAAATAAGTTTTCCACTTGTTGCTCTTCCTCTTCCCCTTCTGGTACCCCTATAATTTGGATGTTGGGATGTTTAAAGATGTCCTGGAGGTTCCTAAGCCTGTCCTCATTTTTTTGAATTCTTGTTTCTTCCTTCTTTTCTGTTTGGTTGTCTCTTTCTTCCTTCTGGTCCACTGCATTGATTTGAGTCCCAGTTTTCCTCCCATCACTATTGGTTCCCTGTGCGTTTTTCTTCATTTCACTTATTGTAGCCTTCATTTGTTCATCTAATTTGCGACTGAAATCAACCAATTCTGTGAGCATCCTGATCACCAGTGCTTTGAACTATGCATCTGATAGGTTGGCTATCTCTTGATTGCTTAGATGAATTGGCTCTGGAGCTGTGATTTGTTCTCCCATTTGAGCCATTTTTGGGGGGGGTGGTCTGGTCGAGGCTGTTAAGTACTGAGGGGCGGAGCCTTAGGTGTTCACCAGGGTGGGGCAGCTAAGTCGCTAGGTAGTCACACTGTATGTGTGGGTGGGATCTGAGAGGGAACAATGGCGCTTGCTCTGCTCTCTCTAGGATTCCAGTCCCTTCTGCCGCTTCCCCTTCACCTGGATTATCTGTGCACGAATGTGGGACCACCTGGTCAGCCAACAACCTTGTGCAACCTCACTGGGTCTGCACCGTTCCTACCCCATGCCTGGGGCCCACTAGCTGCTACCTGCGCACCCGGTTCACCAACCTCCACTTTTTCCTGCTGCTACACCCCCCCTCTTACCAGTCTGCTTGAATGGTTGTTGGACTTCTGTACAGTTCAATTTTCTATGAGTTCTGGTTGTTTTCTTGTTTCTAAATCTTTGTTGTCCTTAATTTTGGTTGTGCAAGGAGGCACAGTGTGTCCACCTATGCCTCCATCTTGGCTGGAAGTCCAATTTTATTGTTAAGTCACTCTGTGAGACTCTTGTTAACTTTAAATGTTGCTACGACTAGTATTGAATACTTCTTATGTAGGGATGTAAAGATTTCTCTAAAATATCTAGAAGTGAAATTTGTGAGTCCAAGATTTGCCCATTTATGATTGTAATAGATCAGCTTTTAAGCTTTCCCTCCTTTTGGTATCAACTTCTACCCTTTGAGGCTTCAAAAATCTTAGGGCCCAAGTTTCTGCGTGAACAGCCGAGATGCAGCCCTGTGGTTCCCCTAGCAGTTTGCAGGTGTCTGCATGGTGCATTGGGTGCCCTGTTTAGTTGCTGTATTCTTCTTCCTCAAACCAGACCTTAGAACCAGGACCCGGTTGCTCACTCATGTTCTAAATCTAGAGTCTTCCTTGATGATGGATTAGCCTCATGAGAGTGCACTCAGTTTTCTGATTAAAGTTCAGAATCTCAGTATACAGTCTATATATTGGACTATAATTTATAGGCACATACCTTGCTTCAACTTAACATAGATCAGAATTAAAAATGTGAGGCTGATGTTTCACTCTTGGCTAACTCTGCCACCTCTTAGTCCTGAATCTGGACAATGTCAGGTTCTTCTTTCCAGTTGTGTTCCCAGTACACAGCTTCCCAAAGGCAGGTATAAACTTTTCTTCCAGCTGCCACGGGGCCATTGTGGGCTGGTTGCTTACTGTCTCAGTTCCACTAGCTGAACCTCTGCATTTCTGTATTCCCCCAACCCGTGCTCTGGAGCACATTCCTCAAGTTCGCCTTCAGCTCAGATTCGTGTTGGTTCCAATGGCCGTGTAGTTGCTGGGCCCTACCAGCTCTCCAGGTCAGAACGCAGCCCTCTTCTGTTCTGATCGGCTTTCTCAAATACTAATTGACAAGTAATTGACTGTTTCAAGGAGCCTCCATGAAACATTTAGCATGAAACATTCTAACCTCCATGAAACATTTAGCGTGTAACTGAGGAATAATGTATTATCAATAAATTCGTGTACTTAACAAATACTTATGTGATTCAGTTGGAGGCAGGGGATGCTATGATCAGAGACAAACACACAAACAAACAAGTCCAAATCCTGACACCCAGCCTTACGAAGCTTGCAGTCAGAGAATTAACAAAGATAAAATCCAGAAGGTGAAAGTTGCATTAAAAGACATGCAAACGTGTTGAGAGCCTAGAGGAGGATCTGACTTGGATGGGGTGCGGAGGAAGTGACAAAGACAGCTGCCCTAACAGCACTCCCTAGTCACAATTCTTTTTTTCTGAGTTTTTGTCAGAACTAGAGTATTCAGGTCTCCCAAACTCCGGTCCACTGCCCTTTTCCACGGCACCATACAACCTTCCCCTAATTTTCTTATCTAAACCCAACGCTGGTCTAGAAAAACCCTTCTAACTGCAATGTTCTTTCTCTTCCTTCTCCTTATGGGAGACATATGAAGGGGGACCCCCCAAAACCCCAGAATTATCTTCTGCAGTGTGGGCCCCTTTAGTATAGGCTTCCCCTGGGAGGTGAGGGTTCTAGGAACCCATCGGTAGCAGTGTACTAGTTGGTGTTATTGTGACAGGCTGCGTTTAGCCTCAGGGAATTTTATTTGAAGACTCACCACGTTTGCCCATTTCATGATGGGTGATTTACAAGTGCACCTGCCCACACCACGCTGAGTGTTCAGCAGTTTTTGACTAAAAATGGCAAGACACCCCTGCCCCACCCTCTCTGTTCACTTGATCTTGCCCTAAACGACTTTTTTTTTAAAGTTTCCCCAAATGAAAAGTCTTAAAAGGGAAACTTACTGCTGATATGGAGAAGGTAAATGAAAAACAGCAGAAGCACTAAAAGACATCAAAATCAACAAGTTCAAAAGCTGGTTTGAGCAGTGGAAAGAATGTCTCGATAAGTGTATTGCATCAAATGGGGAGTACTTTGAAGTTTAAACATGTAAGAATAAATACACAATTTTTTATAAATAAATTGCAGGGTTTTTCGGGTCCCCTCGCTCCCAATGTATGGTCACTTGCTGGCAGCATTGCCTCTGTCCATCCTTCACAGGTTTGTTGAGTAGCCATATGTGCTGGGCACTGTGCTAGGCTGGAAGCACAGTGCAACGTGACACATCACACTGCCTGCTCTTGCAGGAGTGTCCAGGCCTTGAGTACCACTTTGAATGGACAGAGCCCTCTCCCTCTGTCCCTGGCCATATTGACACCTTAGAACTGAGGTGTTGTGGACTCAGCAACATCGGGAACTCCTGGGGTAAACCCGGAAGGGCCCAGGAAAATAGTTTGTATCATTCGAGTACTTAACACACCCATAGTGAACACCTGCCTCTTTAGTGTCATCCCCTTCCTTGCTCACCTTAGTGGTATGTGACCTAAGGGCACAAATGATACCAGGAACCATGCTTTCAACATAAAGACCTGCTGTGGCACAATGGCCTTTCACTTCATGATGTTTATGGCACTGGCTGCTGTCCTGGGTAGATGCACGAGAGCATGAACACAGTTCCCGTACAGAGTGAACATTCAATAAAACCCACCGGGTTAGCTGGGAGAATATTGTCCCAACCTGAGAGGTCCTGTAGTGAGCAACCTGGCTGAGACAGAGGATGCTGTTTCCGTCTTTAGGGAAATTATGTGCCTTTAGGCCATGAGACCGCACCCCAGTAACTGTAATAGTACTGTAACCCGTGCGGACTTCTAGGAGGGCAAACATGGTGATCTGGAAATGGAGAGGTGGTAATGCCCATTCTTTTCTGTCTGGGTTGATTGGAAAAAGACTCTTGAACTGTGCTTTAAAATATGGGAGGAATGTGAGAGGTGATAGTGAGAAACAAAAGAGGTTTCTTTCCAGAGGGAAGCCTCCCTTTGGTCTCTGGCTTTATTACCTTGCAGTTGAAACCATGGAAAATAAGTGGAGCTAGAAGAGAAAGTTGTCGGGAGTCTTGGGGCCTCACCCACGGGTTTTCCATCAGCTCAGTGGGGGTGAGGAGGTGCAGAGTGTGCTCTGGGCAGGGAAATGGAGAAGATGACCCCAGAGGGTGCTCTGACTGCCCTATGACGTTTGAAGAGTGTGTCTTTTAGATGAGGAAAGTGGAATGTGGAAACTCTTCAAGCCCAAATAGCTTTAAAAATAAACTTTAATTCATTAAACTACAAACTAAAAGAAATAAGAAAGAGACATCTCTCTTTTTCCAAGTCTTTGCTCTCTGTCTACACCTGTCCCTACCTCACAGGGCACCTCCCCAGGCCCTTGCAACACCCCAGGCTGGGCAGGAGGCCAGCCTTTCTTAGATGAAATCCAGGCTGCCAGATGGCCCCGCCCACCACTGTTCCCGCAGCTGGGGCCCACCCTCCCCTCTCCTGGGAGATACAAAGGGCTTCTGTGACTCAAGCTGAAGCTCACAATCCACCTCTTTCTTTCTAGCAACACAGAGTGAGGCCACGGGGTGCATCTTGACTGACTTGCTATGTCACAAACAACACAGAGGTTTCTACTCCTCAGCCACTGGGGCCAACCCTCCAGACTTACACTCTTACTTTACTCCTGTTAGACCCTTCTTTTTTTTTTTTTTTTTTTTCAGAAATTCTCGGGGTTCCCGTTTGGACCCTGAGATTGAAGGCGAGGTGGTCCGGAGAGGAACTGGTATTTACAGAGTGCTCACCATGTGCTGGGTATGACGAGAGTTGTTTTGTGTATGGATCCTTTGCAGATCCTTGTGGTGACCTTGGAGGAGGTGTTTTTAACCCAGTTTTACACAGCAAGCGACAGAGGCTCAGAGAAGTTGGGTAACTTGTTTAAGGTCATGTAACTGTTGAGTGGTTATGGCAAAATCTGACTCTAGAACTGGCTGATGCCAAAGCCTTTAGTTTTTCTGGTACAATTTGTTGTTTAGGGTTTGACGCAACTGATCCTGCTTTTACCAGATAGATCAGAAATGTTGTCTGTTCCTTTCTGTCCCCCACCCGAGCATCCTGTCCACTTCTGTGAAAACACCCTTTCACTTTGGACCCGAACATGGTCTGGATTTGGGGGTAGGGAACCTGGGGCAATATTGGGGGACAGCAGAGAACAGAGTTCTAGTTCCGCTTCTGTCACTAACTGGGCCATCGTGAGCCTGTCTTTCCCAGTCTCCAGGCCTCATTTCCCTCACCTATAAAAACAAAGGCCACAGCTTAGTGGTTCAGCACACAGATGTAGAACAGATGTAACCTGGTTCAAATCTCAGCTCTGCCACTGGTCAGCCATTTGACCTTGGACAAATTGCTGGATCTTTCTGTTCCTCAGTTTCTTACTTCTAAAGCAGAGGTCACAATAGTATCTACTTCATGGGATTGTGCTGGGTGTGAAAGAAGTTAAACATGTATAAAGCTCTTAGGAGAGTATCCAGCACAAATATATTGCTATTATTATTCCTAGATGTGAACATTTCTACAATTCTATTAATTTCAAATAAGTATATGGAAAACAAGATAGAATTTAAAGCTGAGTGTCACCATCTTAAATTTTTTCTGTGCTTTTTTGCCTTTGTGTGAGTGGGGTGTGAATTAACAGGTAGACAGGTGAATAGATCATGGTGATAACTATCCCCACTCCTGTGAGTGTGTGCAAGAGAGACACATAGAATTTCTTGATATGACAAAAAGAACAAGCATTTTAAAATTTTGTCTTGTATGTTTATAAACCAGCCAACTTTGAACCCATTCACTAAGAGGCCAAAGTTGTAGAAAATATACAGCAATAAATGGTGGGCAATTTTGGCCCCTGGCATCTGGCAGGGGTGGGGAGGCAATCCTTTAGGCACAACAGAGACCTCAGGGATGACCATGAGAAAAGCACAACAGAACGTAGCAACCACTTCCTAAAGCTTCGGATCTGCAGGATTAAAGTAATCAAGACACAGGACATATGTGTATGTGTGTGTGACGGAGGGATGTGAACGGTGAAAGCAGACAGCAGGGTTTTATTCATCTCTCTGCAGCGACCACTTCGAATAGGCTCTTGTAGGCTCTGCTCTAAATGAAAAGGGCGGAAAGTATGGCTGGTGAAGGGCTACTGAGCTGTGAAAATCCAGGGGACCCTAGGCTGTCTCTGTTCAATAAAATCTAACACGAGTTGCATCCGTGATTCTCACTATTCTAGTAGCCATATGTTGAAAGGAAAAAGGAAGCACGTAGAATTAATTTTACTTTATTTAATCAAATATGTCTAAAATATTATTTCAACATATAGTCAAGGTAAAAAATTATTGAGAAATCGCATGCTCTTTTGTTCATATTAAGTGTTTGAAAGCTATGTACAGGGTGGGCGTAGGAGGTTTACAGTTGCACCGTGACACTCTCTTGAGTTAATAAAGATATTGTGATAATCATAACCTGCATGTCTTTTGCCAAATGAACAACTGTAAAGATATTTTTACTCGCCCCTGTATGTTACAGCGACAGCGCATCTAGCCCCATGAGTTCTCAATCGCTACGCATGGCCAGTGGCTTCCTTACTAGATGGCGAAGACCCAAATCCCTGAGAGCTTCTATCTGCTAAATTAACCAGAAGATGTCTTGTTTCCCGGATGTCTGGAATGGAAGGAGGATAAGAAAGAAATCACACACACACATACACACAATGACTCAGATAGGAGTGATGGAATCCTCCTGTGGCCTGGGCCTCTTCCAGTCACCGCAGATTTGCATCACTGGACTCTGGACTTGCACAGAGATCACGGTCTCCTTCTCAGCCCTTCCCAAGGATCTGTGGCTCCTGGGCATGTTTACTTTTGCTGAGGCATGAATACGAAACGTGCCCACCAGTGACTGGGCCTGTCCCTGCCACCAGCGGCAGGCCTGCACAGGGCTTTATGACTCCTCGTTTTCCCATTCGCTGTTAACTTTTTCCACGCGATGATAATGTTCTCCATGGAGGGGAAAAAACGGAGTCGAGAATGAAGCCAACTTCTGGTTCTGGCAGTGAAAGTAAATTGTATGTTATATATTCTCAGCAAATTCTTTGTGCTGACATGGCAGTTTTACAGGAAAAAACTGCATGTTATAGGGTGTTCACAGATGGAAGGATAGGGGAATGTGGCCGCTGTGCGCTCAGGATGCTAAATTTCTGCCCTGTGTAGTGAGCTGCATAGCAGGGAAGTCCTGTCTTGCATTCTGCAGTGGTCGCTGTACCTGGCTGCCGGTGTACCTCTTCCCTTCTCCGGACGCGGTCCCTGGATCTTCCCTTCAGGGCCAACCCCAACCCACTGCAACACAAGCTTGACCATTATTTTCTCTCTCCTGGGGCCCTGAAGTTTTAGGGGAGTGATGTAAGAATGGAGAACCATTGCAGACTTTTCACTGTGAGGAGAGCGCCCTGTCTGCTTCCTGCCTGACTCCCACCACGTGGCCTGGCTGTCCAGCTTTTCCTTCTAGCCTCCAAGCAATTCCACACCTTCCAATAGATTCCCTGTCTCCCTCTTTTTTGTTAGCTGGAATGTGTTTCTGGTGCCCTCAACCAAACGCAAAGAGATGTACACTTTGAACAGTAGCTGGTGGGCTTGAGCTGGTTCCTGCTGCCAGAGGGGAGCAAGTGTAGAAAAGAAAAACGAGAAGGGTTAAGCAGTCCAGCCAGAGATCGCCCTTCTGGCCTACCGTGGTGGCAAGGCTGGGGGAGGCCTCACTTGTTCGAGGAGCTTTTCCTAAACTCTCCTCTCGCTTCTTTCTTGTGCTGTCCCTGGGAAGTCTGACACCTCCCCATATTCTGAAGTAACAGGGCCCATGCACGGTTCTGAGGTGGCGGAGAAAGCCCTTTATCCACGTTCAGCGATGCTGCTGCTTCCCACCCTAGGAGAGAAGTCAGAGAGATGGCTGCTCTTGGGCTATATTTCCTTGGTCTCATCCTTTAGGACTTGACTTTTTTAAAAAAGAATTGGGAGAGCTGTTAGAGCCCCAGAGAGGGGCCATGAGTTGCCATGGAAGTCTGGGTGCAGCCGGGGCTGATCTCCAGCCACCTGCGTTCCCTCACCACTCACTGAGTGGTCCCCTGATCAGTGCCACCTGGGAGCCTCCTACAAATGCAGACTCTCAGGCCCACCCGGACCTACAGAATCAGAATCTGCATGTTATCAGATTGATCCCAGGGGACTCTGTGCACATGGAAGTTCTGTGGTCCTGAAGGAAACAGCCGGCAAATCAAGGTGCAGTTTCTCATCCTGTACAGAAGCTCCTTCTCCTTGAAAGCTTCCCTGTGAGGCACTTTTGAGGAAGTGCCCTGCAAACTGTGAGATTCAAGTTCTTCATGTGTTTTCATTACAAACCATTTGTGTGTTAGACCTGAGGATTTCATAGCTAATTAATTACAGAGACACATGCCTGCTCCTAATGAGAAAAATAAACATGATCCTATTCAGGGGGTTTATTAATCCATCCTTGATCCTTTTCACTGATACCTATGCTCAGATTTTATTTTTTACAATATATGAAATTGAGAGGTAGATTTGTTGATTTGTTTCCCAAGAAACAATAGCTATTTGTGCGTTCTGATGTTATCCGTCACTCATGGGTGTCATGGCTCCTGCTCCTAGGAGTTTGCAGTCTAGTTGGGGAGATAAGATCATCCTCAAATTCTGCGTTTTATGAGAGAGTAAAACAAACCCCAGGGAACTGTAGCTGCTTCCTGAGCTCAGGGGAGATTAAGAAGCTCTGGATCACATGGGAGCCTTTCGCAGAGCACGCAGGCAGCATGGAGGACGTCTGTCCACAGCCTCAGTGGTAAGGCATCCTGGGGTGAAGGCAGCACGCAGGGTCTGAGTCAGGGTCACAGTCACAGTGATGTGAAAGGCCAGTCCACAGGGACAGAGGAGAAGGCAGCCAACTTGCTCAGGGCCTATAATTTACAACATTTGATATTCTTTCTTTTTTAAAAAATTTTTATTTATTGATTTTAGAGGGAGAAGAGAAAAACATCAATTTGTTGTTCCCCTTATTCATGCATTTGGTTGACTCCGGTGTGTGCCCTGACCAGGGACTGAAGCTGCAACCTTGGCATATCCGGACGATGCTCTATTGCACTGAGCTGCCCAGCCAGGGACTGATATTCTTTTTTAAAAATAATTTTTTTAAAAATTACAGTTGATACACAATATTAGATTAGATTTAGGTGTACAAAATAGTGATTAGATATTTATATAATTTATGAAGTGATCATCCTGATAAGTCTAGTAGCCGTTTGATATTTTTACAAGACCTCTGTGAGGTGGATATTATGACTGAGGTAGATAAGGAAGATGAGGCTCATAAAGGTGGAAAAATGCACCAAAGGTCACATGGCTAGTAGAACCCGTGCCCAGAGGTGCCTCCCTCCCTTCTGCCTGGGTTGGGCTTAGTGACAGCGACGGTGGACTGGGGCCAGAGGAGGAGATGCAATGGCCCTAGCTGTAGGACAGGAGGTATGCAAAGGCTTGGAATAGAGCAGGACTGATGGTGGCTCAAGGTCACGATGCAAGAGGAGTTGTCTCTGATGGAATCCAGACCCTGGTACTGGGCTGTGTGGAGAGAACTGTCATCTGCACTACTGGGACACTGAGCTGAGATGGCAGGAGTGGCCGCAGGGCTCAGATCAGGGAGAGGTCTCACATCTGGGCTGGTGAAAGCCTGGAGAGGGAGGGTGGTTTGGGGGCTTCAGAAGTGAGGAGAGCCTCTCTCAAAGTGAAACAAACTGCTTTCTGACTCATCAACCTGGTAACTAAGACCCCCATGCTCCTAGAGATCAGGAATTAAGACCCTGTTCCTTTTGGCCTTTTCCCCACAGTGGCCTAGTGAGTGAGTATGTGCTGATTGCAAAGCCAGGCTGCTGCTGTCCTCTGGTCTCAAAGGACAGAACCTTTGGGTGACCCTGACAGCCAAGTCCTAGGCCATGTCTGATTTGCACCACACAGAGTCCCCTCCCAGCTGCTGTTTCTGGCCCTTCACCTCCTCTGCACGGCCCTGAGCATTTCTCCAGAACTTCCTGTTTGCCTGTGGCTGCACAGCCATGGCTGCTCCTACCCAGGGTCATCTGGTGAGGCCCAGGGCAAGTGGTGGGAGTCAGCTCTGTCTCCCCCGTAGCTACTTTGGGATCTCTCCACCCACACATGGGTGCTCCGGGACCACTCCCATCAGAAGCCCAGACCAATGAAGCAGAGGCCCTGTATCCAAGTCAGCTCACAAGAAGGTCAAGGTGACCCAGAAGGGCTAGTGGCCAAGATCCTTAAAATTTTTATTTTTTGACTTTCCAAAAAGTCCAAGTAAGTGATGACTTCAGGACATAGCGTTCCAGAGAAAACTGGAAGTCAGGGAGATGGAGGAAAAGCGCGGAGAGGGTGGGGTCTCTGAGCGCCACCACGATGGCCGATGGACGGACCCCTGTGCTATTTACCTGGGCGCGCCTGCCTGTTGGGCGCGCTGGCCTGCAGGAGCTGTCAACAGAGCGACGGAATGAATGTTCCTGGGGGGCAGGGACTAAGTCAACACCAGCGCTGGAAAATTTCCAGCGTGTGGGCCTGGAAAATGTTCGTACTGCAAAACAGAGTTTTCTGGGTGACTGCCATTCCTTCCCAAACCTGTCTGTGAGGGCAAAGCCTGAAGTCACCAGGCAAGGGTCTGGCTGTCCTGACTAGCCGTGGGCTGTCCGCGACATGCCCATCCTAGTCATTAATTAGATGGTTTCAGTGTACAGAAAATTGTTGAAATATAACATTGTATTAAAACATTTTGTCTGAGGATAATCTTGTCTGGGGAATGGCTGAGGGTTCAGGAGCTAGCTACGGCTGTAACAGAGGAGAGGTCTCACATCTGGACTGGTGAAAGGCTGGAGAGGGAGGGTGGTTTGGGGGGGGCTTCAAAGGTGAGGAGAGCCTCTCTCGAAGTGAAACAATAGAGGCTTTGGCCTGTGACAACAAATGAGAGATGAACAGGGTGCTAAAGGAAAGAAGAAATTTTGCCTACAAAGTTGTGTTAGCTATCATCCTTGGTTTTCAGAGCTATTCGCCAACATGCTGTGTCCTTGATGCCTGGGAGGCTGGCCCTTGCATTTGGTATCACGTGGGATCCCTTGCTTGCTGGCTTTCAGTTCTGTGTGGCCGATGGAAGCACCAGGAGGCTTTACTGAGAGGTCCATCTGCCAAACACATAGTCTTAGCTCTCATGGGGCTCCATGTTAGTCAGTCCTTTTGTCCTTCAGACCCACTATTGTTAGGCTCTAGGTGTCTTGTCTCTGTGATAGTGCCTTCAGTAAAGCCTCTTTTGAGTGTTTTGCAGGATCTGCTTTCCTGGGGGATCCTGGCCAACTTCCGGGCAGAACAAGTTTCTTGAGGAAAGTCAATTTCACACACAGCATTAGTGCTCTCCCAGTGTGTTCCTGAGTCTTGCCTTTTCCCTATAGGAGAGTTTATCTTTGTGAGAGTTTATTGCGTAGTGGCAATTCAAAAGAGGACAGAGACAGGGTGAAGTAGTGAGCACAGTCCAAAGCGGGAGCTGCGCAGGAAAGCATTTGAAGCTTCTTGGCATGGAGTCATAGCAGGGAGTGGCAGGGTGAAGGTGGGAAGAGGAGGGTGGGGAGGGATGCAGGAAAGCTAGTGTAAGACACACAGAGATGTGCTGCCCAGATTGTGGGGTGTGCAGTCCAGCAATCAGCCTCCAGCTGACACCAACTGCAGGGTCTGCCTCAGCACAGAAAAGCCTTGACCAAGGTCAAGCCTTATCAAAGCGGCCAGGCTGGGCTATTTTGGCCCCATGCAGGAATGTAGGGGGGCCCAAAGCCTCCCTATCCCTTTTCCTTCATGAGTATGAAGTCTCCGATAAACATCTTGCCCCAAAACTCCATCTTAGTCTATGCTTCCTGGGTAAGTAGCTAAGAATTTATAACTAGAGCAGCAATGCTTGACATTAACTGATTTTGTGTGTTGCAAGGAGCTCTCAGGCTTTCTTTCCATGGAAACAGAGGAACTCCCAGAGGGCGCAAGAATGCGAGATGGCCATTTCTGATTAGGGAGTCCCGATCAGAACTGTTTATGAAGAGCTTTATGCAGTCACGCTATGGACAAACATGTGGAGAATTGTGTGTAATCTGAGTTCAGTGTCTGTGTGCCTGATGCTAAGGGGAGATTTGAATGTGAACCTGAAAAAGGGAACATTATGGGCATTCTTAGGAGACAGGACAAAAGCAACCTGAAAAATCTTATTTTTCTCATCCTTTTGCTGCCCTACCACAATCTGACCCACAGGGAATCTCACAACATCTGGTACCTACACGCCTCCCTAGTGCTTCATTGAAAATACAACTTGGTCATTTGGTTCCATGTCAAAAGCCCCACTATTGGAAATGGAAACTTCATGTCTAACCTCATCCTCTCATTCCTTCCTGCTTATATCCTTTCCTGATTGCAAGCAACCAAGTGGGTGGCTTGGTTTAAATGAGTCTCAATCCCAGCCTGTGCCACCCTGGTAGTGCCTCTGAGGCAACAGGAAGCACTCATTAAGAAAAATATTACCCCTTGGTGAGTGGGTGAATGCTGAGAGGTGTCAGATCCCTGGCTGGACCATATCAGACCTTGGGTTCTGATGTGAGGAAGACAACTAAGGACAGTTTTTCCTTGATGATCAATGAGGTCCACCCAGATTGAGGTAATTCCTACTTCCAGACATTCTTGACTAAGGTTAATTTATGACAGTCACACCATCTGGCTTGAATCAAACCTCCCCAGCAACACCCCATCGCCAACCTTGTCCATCTCAAGCCTTACATAGCTACTCTTACCATGTCAATAGTATAACAGAATGTTCTCTACCTCTAGGACACACCTTTAGCTTTAACACATGGTTTGATGTTACTCCTTATGCTATAAGCCCTTTGATAACCTGTCTAAGCATTTCTGACACTACATGCGTACTGACACTCTGATACATTCATTTCTCCTCTTTATCTCTCCTTCTCCATGTTGGGAAGAGAGACAGTGTGTTGAAACCAAGACTCAAATTTGGTGATGGTGCACGGCCAGAGTCAAGACAAATTACTTTGATATTTTCCAAGTCTGCCTACCTCCGAAAGCTTTTTTTCAACCAAAGATCAAAATAAGCATATTTTTCAGTTTTCAGAATTTTATTGAGATGTTGGGGAGAAACAGTCCACATTATACATTCCTCATTTCAATCATGATTGGTATTTTACCCACAGGATAGGTTCTTCTCTGGCTTTGAAGTTAGATTT
The DNA here is from genome assembly GCA_004027475.1 of Anoura caudifer. Classification (NCBI taxonomy): domain Eukaryota; kingdom Metazoa; phylum Chordata; class Mammalia; order Chiroptera; family Phyllostomidae; genus Anoura; species Anoura caudifer. Next base: position 128,058 of record PVKU01000207.1, on the reverse strand, counting down.
TTGACAGTCCCCTTCTGTTGTCCTCTTGTTGCTGCCTGGTGTTGTTTGAAGTCCACCAGGGCAGAGCCCACTAGTGGGGTCACACGTGGGAGCGGTAATTGCGATTGGCTGTGGGGGAAGGACATGTTTGCGACAGGGACACCAGTTAGAACATACACATTCATACTCTTCTTGCCCAGATATGAATTTAAATGGAGATGAAATTCTTAGGCTGAGATTTCAGGGTCCTAGGAGAGGTAATTTCAAGAGGGAGGGCCTTGGGGCAACAAGCTTCCCCCCATGTTTGACTGTCCTACTCATCCCTCACTCACCATCATCGCCTCGTTTTCTATTCTTCAGGTTGCCCTTCCGGTATTTCCTTTTGCTGCCACCTCTCTTGACTCCCTTGTGAGGAGATCTGTTCTTGCCCCTCCTCATGCCATGACTCTTTAATTTGCGGCTGGTCGACATTGTAATTTTGGCACAAATGAGGAGCTTTGCAGGGCCGGGAGGCGGTGAGTCTGGGTATTTATAGCCTTAGCCATTGTGATTGTAAAAGGGTGTGGCTTGGCAGGTGGGCGGGGCTCCATTATGCTGTCACTTGCCTTTGTCATCCTTTGGTCATATATGGGAAATAAGGTGGCCCTTCTAATGCAGCTCAAAGCTACCCTCAATTTTGAGGCCCTTTTTATGTTAAGTGAAGTTTTCTAGACAAGTGTTACTGAACAACTAAGTTTCTGTCCTGTGCTGGGCTTCTGAGGAATGCAATGGCCATTTATATAGGTATCACCTGCCTTTAGGAAATTTAGTGTTTGTTGAGTGCCTGTAAATGCATGCCTACTCAAGTGTCTCTATAGTGAGCTATTGGGAGATAATAAATGTGTTTCTATGCAGACTTGAATCTAGGAAATCCAATTTAATGTGGTCAAAGCATAAACATTCATTCTCTTTCGTCTGAACCAGGATTTCTCAACCTCACTTCTGCTAACATTATGGGATGAGTGATTTGTGGAGTTGTGCTGTGCATTGTAGGATATTTAGCAACACCTCTAGACTTTACCCATTAGTTACCAGTAGAATCCCCACAGCTGTGACAATCAAAAATATTTCCAAATGTTACCTTGAGGGGAGGAGCAAAATCATCTCTGGCTGAGAATCATTGGTTTAACCAATTGTGATGGGAAAACAGTAGTAAATAAAAACAAAAGTAGACTCTGTGTTCATAGAGCTTTCAGCTTAGTGGGGGAGAAACCCATTAATCTGATATCTACACAAATCAGTGAATAATTACTTCCCAATATGGTGCAAGATGAGGTTGGAAAGAGAGGCAGAAAACATACCAGGCTTAAGTACAGTGGGAAGCCATGGAAAAATATTTAAGAGGATAACATGATGAGATTAGAGGCTGCTGGGTGGGGGATGAATTAATGGGGAAGCGAAGTGAATAAAGTAGTAGAGGTTCAGGAGAGAAAAATACCGTATTTTGCCATCTATAAAGCACATCCATGTTTTTGTGTGCATTGTACACAGGGTTATTATACCACTGGCATGTATTCATTATATCCATGTGTAATGTGCATCCATATTTTTTCCTTAAAAATTTGGGCATAAAAGTGTGCATTATACAAGACAAAATATGGTATTTGATAATGGTTTAGGCCTGGCTAGGGAGATGGGGTGAAGAGATATAGATAGGAGATGAAGGCCATGAGGGATTGGATTTGGTTGGTGAGAGCAGAGGGTGTCAAAGGTGCTGGATTTTGTTTTATTGCATCTATCTGGATGCTGGTGCTGCTCACTGAGATAAAGGCCAGGCATGCAGGCAGTGGCTATCATGTATTTTAATCTTAGATATTTTGAATTTGAAGTACTTTTAAGATTTCCAAATCAATATATCGAATAATTCTCAGGTCTATGGGTCTGGAGCTCAAAGTAGAAGCCTGAGCTGAAGATATCCACCATTCCCAGCTTCCCTGATAATGTACTCATCATCCAATCTTTTCTTCTTCTTTTCTTATGACTTATATCTCTCCCCTGTCATTATCCTTACTCATTATCCTTACCCTGGCTTGCAGGACGTTCTTAGAAGAAGTTGGTTGAATAAGAGAATGTATTTTAACTCCCACTCCCTGTATTTTTTATGTCTATAGATAACAAATCATGTTTTGAAACCCAGATTCTTTCAAGTGAGACTTTGTATTTTTCTGTTTCCAAGCAGGTCTCTCTGAGGGTCTTCTGGTCTTCTGTTGGAGACTTGTTTCACCCAAAGAGGCAAGAGCCTAGCTGTTCCTCCTACAAGCAAGTTTCATGAAAGCAGGAATTTAAAAATTATATTCACTGCTGTGTACTTTTAGGCACTGAACAGTCCTGCCACAAAGTAAGAATATAATAAGGAGTTGTGGAATATTTTTGAATAAATTAAAAATCCTATGTTTCTGATTATCCCATCCCTCCCCATTTTGTCCCACCTCTCCAAGGAAGACTTCCCTGACTTTTCAATATTTTACTGTTCAAAGTTCCTGGTCCTTTAACATCGGCCTTAAAGTCTGGGCAACTAACACAAATGGTGTAAAACCCTGTTTTGTGCCCACATTGCCATGTCACATGAATGAGTCGAATCTCAACAGGAGGCAGTGTGTCTTGGTTCTGGTCCTGACTTCAGCTCTCTTTTTTGTAAATAAGTGGGTTGGGTTCAGTAATTTCTGAGCTCATATGACTTCTGTGGCAAGCTCCTTGTAGTTAGGGACTATTTTTTTTTTTTATTGGTACTGCATTTCTCACAGGTTCATTCTAGCTTGTTTGGTATTATGAGGCAGACAGTACAACACAGAATGACATTGTATATTAAGTAGGAGCATTTCTAGTCAGGGAAGGGAAAAAACATTGTCTCAATAACCGACCCTCTAGTGCTCCAGGTGGGCCTCACATGTCTGACTGTGCTGACTGTGCTGGTCTCTAGTTTGAGAGGCATTTTCTGGATTGTCCTGGAAACTGGATAATGCCACCCATCCAAGTTCTTTCCATCCCAAAAGATCCTCTCTGCCAAGGACAAGCTGAGATCACAGGGAAGAAGGCAGCCGGACTTGAGAACTCACGAAGAAACAAAGAAAGAAGCACCTTTGCATAGGGTTAAGGAGTAGTTCTGGTTTCAGACACCATGCTGAAAAACTCAGGCAGCACAAAGCCCAGTGCTGGGGGCAGTTGGGGGTGAGACTGTGGGGTGTTTGAGTTGGCTTCCTCATCAGACCTCCTGGAGGAGGGACAGAGTGGGGTTGAGCATTGGGTACCTCTGCCTGTCTTTCTGTTTCTGCCTCATTGTTGCTTGAACCAATGACAATTTAGATAGAGGACAATGAGTTCATTCCTGACCCTCAGTGAGCCCAGGGCTGGCCTTTCCTTGAGGACCTTCTGTTAATCCTCATTATTTTTTGGATGCTTTTTTTTTTTTTCTGTTCTAATTGGTTATTTTTACTTCCAATTGTAAAAATTATTTTTTAAATTCCAATTTGGAATTTATATTCCAAATTACTGATTTGATTCTTAGCTTCATGCACTTTAATGTTGATTCCCTGCAAATTATTTTTCATTTCAGTTAGTGTACCTTTAATTTCTGACTGGCTTTTTTTTTTATGGTTTCCATGACCTTTTTTATACTGTTGAGGTTTTCTGTAAGTTCATCTACTCTTCCCCTAAGTTCATTGAATGTCCTTATAACCAGTGTTTTGAACTCTGCATCTAGTAGATTTCTTGTCTCCATTTTATTTAGTTCTTTTTCTGAAGTTTTGATCTGTTCTTTCATTTGGGGCATATCTCTTTCTCTCCTCATTTTAGCAGCAACCCTTTGTTTGTTTCTATGTATCAGGTAGAGCTGCTACATCACCCAGACTTGGTAGAGTGGCCTAATATAGTAGGGATCCTGTAGGGTCCAGTGGCACAGCCTCCCCATTGACCCAAGTTGGGCCCTCCAGCTGTGCCCCTCCCCCAACATATGGGCTGTGTATGCCATTCCGTTGTAGTTAAGCCATGATTGCTGTTGGCACATCAGTGGGAGGGATTTACCCCCAGGCAGATCAGTTGCAAGGACTGGCTGTGACTATTGTGGAGGATGAGCTGTACAGTGGAGGGTCAGCTGTACAGAGACCCACGCCATAGAGTAGGACTTACTTTAGCGAGGCTTTGATGCCCACTGAGTCTGTCTTTTGAGTGTGTCACTCATGAGGGTGGTTGGATGGTGCCCCAGCATGGTCTGAAGCTGCTCACTGGGTGTGCTGGCTCTGGGCTTCCTAGGAAATGCAGGCCAAAGTCAGTCACTGAAGCCTGTGTTCTGCCCACGGCCATTCAGCATGAGCTACAAAGCAATCTGTAGAAGGCTGCTACAAGTGCTGGGTTTGGACATACCCAGGCCAGGCCAACCTATGAACCAAGGCAGGCTGCCACTGGTGCTGGGCCTGGGACCACTTAATGAGGGTAAGGAGCACACTGAGGCCAGATGCTGCTTGTTTGAGAGATTTTAGGAAAGTCTGAAGCATGAACCAAGACAGACCATTCTTATGGAAAAGCCACTGGAAACAGCTTGGGTGGGCTTGCAAGTTGGTGGGTTGGGGTCTCAGGGAATCACCAGGGTGGGGCAAACAGTGATAGCCAGGTTGATGGAAACTCAAATATGGCACTTGCCTACTGGCTCTGAGGGTGTGGGAAGGGAGGGCGCAGAAAAGGAATAATGTCTTCTGCCAGCACTTTAGTCTGGGGAAAATGTGTCTGATGCCAGACAAGTCAGCTTCTCCCCATATGTCCCTGGTGCCTTTCAAGCTGCTGCCCCAGCACTGGAGCTCAGAGTGAGTGAGTCTAAGTAAGTCTTTGTGGGCCCTTTAAGAGGAGCACCTGGGATTTCAGAAACCTTCCCCTGCCTCAGCGACAAACCCCACTGTTTTTTACAGCCCGAAGGTATGGGGACTTCTCTTCTTGGCATTGAAACCCTGGTCTGGGAGGCCAAGTATGGAGCTGGGTCCCCCCATTCCTCAAGGGGGACCACTGCAGCCAAGATATCTCTCCTGATTTTTATCTACCACACCTGGGTATGGGAACAGCCCATTCTGCATCTCTGCCCTTTCTACCAGTCTCAACGTGGCTTCTTCCTTATATCTTTAGTTGTGGAACTTTCATTCAGCCAGATTTCAAGTGCTTCTGAAAGATGGTTGTTCTGTAGTTTAGTTGTAATTTGACCAGAAGCCAATTTTTCTTTTTGAATGAGAAAATAGGCACAGAATGGCTATGCGAATTACTTCAAATAACACAACATGGAAGTAGCAGATACATCTAATAAACCTGTTTCCTTCATACTTTGGCTTTCTGGTGGGTCTTAGCTTGTGCTTCTCTTGATGAAAGGAAGTAGATATTTTCTGAGAACTATTGGGAGGTGGAAAGAGAACAGACCCCCTGGCCCCATTAGAAGATGAGCTATCAGCTTATTCTTTCTTGGGACTGAGTGTTGTCTTGTCTGGGGACAAGTGGATCAAAAGAATGGTGTCTTTATCTCCTAGAAGGATGGTCAGATGGCACTGCAGAAGGGCTTGGAGACCAGTGTCCCCATTGGCCCCTTTATTAGGGTAGGAAGGGGCAGACTTCAGGCATCACTGTTTTGGATATCTAGGAGGGTCCCATCTCCAATTCAAACCCACTCCATTAGTTTTTCTGGGGAGTTCAGTGGATGTCTTCTTCCCAAGCCTGGATCTTCCCAGTAGGCTTGGAATTGGAGCTTGTTAAGAGTGAACATGGAAAAGTTGCTGACAGTCCTTACACATGTTGATGACTCAGTCTGAATCCTTCTCTGAACCTAAATCTCTCCAGATGTTGACCTCAGTTGGATAATGGAGACTTTCTATCCTGTTCATATGAATGCTCTGTCTTATTTGCCTTTGCTGCTGCTATTCAGGCAGAAAAGGGGGCTCAGAGGCAGAATGGAAGGGGAGAAAAAGTCCTAGAGAGGGGTGTCCCCACGAAGCAGAGCTCTCTGATCTCAGGACTCATCTGATGTCTTCACTAGGAAATATAGAGAAACCAGAGTCCAAGGCCAAGGGTAGATTTTCAGAGAAGAGGGAAAGCTAGACCTCAACTCAATTAATCTCTTCTCAACCGGTTCTGGGAATCAAGGGAGCATCTTGGTTTTAAGAATGATCTAGGTTCTATCTGAAGATTTCTTAGAGTTCTTTCCCACTTTTTCCTCTAGGCTTCTTTCCCATCAGTTCTGACTGTATTTTCAAACTGTCTTTCCATAAGCAATTTCTCTTTTCTAAGAATAGAAATATCATTTCACTAAAAAGTGGGAGACTCATCACAAGAGCAGTGGCCCTGGGAGGTTCCTCAGGAGCATTCTGGACCCTCTCCTTTGGAAAGCCAAGAGGCTTATCTAAGGCTGCACCAGGTAGCTCAAAAGCCTTGGCCAGACCCGGGATTGCTGATCCCCGAGCCAAAGACTGCCCACCACTCCATACTGCCTTCCCTACTTGACTTAAAAATAGATCTGGCCTTGACTCTCAGTTCTATTTTTTTTTTTTCTGTCTTACATGTGCTGCTAGGATTACAGTGAAGGAATCTAATTCTGAAGGGAGAGGGAGAATTGGGAATAACTAGTGAGTTGTTAGAGGCAGTGTATGAACTTAAAGGTCTTTGGGGCAAATTTAAAATTCTCATTTGGTGAGAATTCAAATTTTCATTAGTTTTTTTTGTTACTTTTGGACTTATGAAAAATTATTTACTATTTTCATTTCTCTTGTCACCCTAACAATAATGCCACATGGTACAATTGTACACAAGGAAAATCCACAATAATTTATGCTTCACAAGGTTCCAATGATCTTTTCACACCAACTACTCCCTTGCCCCTTGCTGACCTTAATCCCCATCTATAACATAGTGAAGAAGAAGCTGTGCCTCCCCAAAATACACTGTGAATATGGTGTCCTTCAGTCATAAGACAAAAATAGGGCCACATCCTGAGGTATTAGAAAGGGGGTGTTATGGTATGAAAATATCACACATATTCAATCCTTTGGCCTCATATGGTCTTTAGGAAAAATGTGTTTCAATTCATCTACCAACTGAAATAAGGCACTTTGAGTTGTGAGGGTTGCTAGAGAACAATTTCATAATAAATAAATCTGGGGATGCAGGATAACTTAGCCAAAGACACAAATTATAGTTAAAATTGGATCTCAAGCCCAGATCTCCTAATTCCCAGTTCAGGCTTCTTGTCACTGTGCCACAAGCCACTACTGTTGAGATTTCTGGCCTTTTCTTGTTTGTTTTTCCCCCTCTGTTTCTCTCTTCTCCCTTCATGTTCTGAGAGCCATATGCCAGAGACCCTTCCCCTGTTTAAATCATCCCTTCCACCGATGGCAATCATGTCATTGACTTTGAGGATACCTGTCGCTGTGAGAGTGGGCTGAGTTGCCACCAAAAGGGGAAAAGGACCAGAGAGACAGACTAAAGTTGCCTCATGAAGGTCATCTTCCTCCATAATTGATGCTTTCAAAAGCATTGTGACCAATATAATGGTAGGGTACATTGGCCAGAGGAAATACTCAATATTTCTGGATTATTTTAACTATAAGTGCCTGTTATAATTCTACTGATCAAATGTGGGTCAAGAGAGAACATCACAAAGAGATATTCAGTCATATTTAGTCATATCTCTTTGACTTGACTTGATAAAATTCTACTTCTTACTCTTAGCGGTGATCAATGGGTTGAAGCAGAGAGGAGAGAGGTTGGAAGCATAATTTCACTTTGCCTCTCGAGGGTCTCAGAAATTGGCACTGACAGAGAAGATTTGCCTGACAGTACCACTGCCTACTTTGTTTCCCCACTGGTTCCCTTGAGTAGAATTCTCATATTTGAAAAAGGTTTTGTTGTATTTATACTAAAGAAAAGAAACAAAGAAACTCGTTCACTGCTCTTTCCAGTCCTTGAATTCTCTGGTCCAAAGCACAAAGGTTTAGGGATACTTTGCCCTTCACAGACCCCGTGCTGGGACAGCAGAGTTGACTTACTTGATGAAATCTTCAAAACAAAGACTTCATTTTCAGTAAGGGCCAAAGAAAGATCCGGATTCTTGGAGCATGGCAGTTATCGTATTTTATTGATTAAGAAATCTCCAGTGCTGAGCAGCCTTATTGTTGTTCTGGGTGGGAATGTGGAAGGTAATGCTGCCAAAACGTGCTGGAGTTTTGGGGTGCTGTGTTACCAGGTAGAAATATGTTCCATCAGGAAACTACTGTCCTGCAACAGTGATAGAGGCACTTTCTTCACGCTGCAAGAAACAAAGACGAAATTGAGGTAATAAAGTTTCCTGGTTAGGGTCGGAGAGTCTTAGAAGATTCTTCAGGTGGCACACATGGCCAACTTGACACTTTCTTTTATGATTTTGTTAACTTTTTAGCTGTGGTTTGGCCTGGGTTGCTTGGAACTTCCCATGATGCCAGCTCTGTATGTCTCCCCAGAACTACTTACATTATTTCTGGACTCAGGGCAAGATGAACAGGCTGGCCTTTTGTTAAAAAAAAATACTTTCAAGATGGTGACAGCAGAGCATAGCCCAAGACCAAAGTCTCCTGAACACAGGGCTGTTTGTGACTGCATAGGTCCTGTGCCTATGAAGCCCACCCTGACCCTTCTGACTTAAGGCACTTTTTATGGTAAACATCCAGATAACTATGTTAAAAAATCTGCATCACATTTATCCTTACAGTCCAGCAGAGTTGGACAATGTCTGATTCCTAATGGGGGCTTGATGGGTACTTGTGAATGGCTTGCTTCCCCCTGGAGCCATGCCATGTGCCTCTTCAGTAAAGGCTCCATCACCAGCTCCTCTCTCTGCCACCCACCCCACACATCCTTCATCTACTCTCTATACTCCTCCTATATAAGCTTAGGGCAACACAATCAAGATCTTTGCCAATTGCTGTCCTCTTCTTCCTTCTCCCCACACTCTCCTTGGTGGTGCTTTCTTCTATGCCCCACTGGAAGTCTGTTGAGTCCTACGTGATTGCACTTAGTTATGGTCGATGTTAGAAGTTGATGTAGGCTTCCCATTTATTTACCTGAAGATGGCATTCTGAGCCTTTAGACGGGGGTGGGGGATGTGAGGCACACCTCTAAGGAAACTAGCCACTGTGACCTAGACTTTTCCATTCTTGGGTGTCACAAAGTCCACATGAGGTCAGCAGGCAATCTACAGGAGAAGGGCTGAAGAGTGGGACCCATGATGATTTCCTTCAACATTTAGTCATACTGATTTTCTGGATCCAAGCCTCTCAATTTATTAAACTTGGACAAATTATTTTATTTCTCCTGGTCTTAAAAATCTTTTAGTTAAAGTCAGGAGGACAGGAACTTAATTTCAATTCTATTATTTTACTGATGAGGAAACTTAATGCACAGTTGGAGACTACTTTCTGCAGGCTTCAGGAAATTGCTCAGGGACATAAATATACTAAACAGCAAAGGTGGGATTTAAATCTGCATCTACTTAATTTTAGTGCTTGTGCAACAGTACCTCCTGATGTGTTTGCTGCCATGGAAGGGAAGGAGGTGGAGATGGTAATCACATAGGGGATGCCATCTTTTACTTAATATTTGCCATGAAGAGAAATATAACAAAGACCAGAATATTAAAGCTCAGGGGAGAGTGACCCAAGTCAGTGATGGGGATGGAGAAGAAAGGGTATGTTATAAAACACTGAAGTGACTGGTAAGATGTGCAGGGTGGGTGGGGGGTGACTATGAAAGGAAAGTTTGAAACCTAGACTTCTGCCCTGAGATAATGACTGCTAGGTGGATACAAGGGCAGGGAATATATTTGGACAGTAAGTACTGGTTTTAGCTTTGTACAGGTAGGTATGTCTAGTGGAGAGATCAAATGTACAATTAGATGTTCAGTGGACAAGTTGGACAATGCCCAAGTCTGTATCACCAGCCCCTAATTGCTCTTCTGAGGGGTGGTGATACAGATTTTGGCATTGACAAAGTAGAGTTTTGTGTAATTGAATCTAAGGGAGAAGATGAGATGGACTAGGAATGCAATAATGGGATTTATCAGCATTTAGGTTTTTTTCAGAGGAGAGAGCTGAAGAAGGAGACAGATCAGAAGAAAATTCAGGAATAGTGGGGTTGTAAAGTAACAATAAGGGGTTCACAAATGGAAGCTGCCCAATTTGGGGTAGTTGTAACTTTAACTGAGGGACCTACTAAATGTCAGGGACTGTGTAGAACACTTGAGGAACCTCATCTCACTTTTCAGTCCTTATTTAACCTAGTAGAGCTTTTGGCAACTAGGTTCCTACAGAGACAGGGGAGGGGCTTTGGTCACAGTGCAGTGTGTAGAAGAGAGATAGGAGGTGAGGGAGTAGAGGGTAGAGATGGTTTTGAGCATGGAAAGTTACACCTCTTTCTAGCAATCACCATCTCCAAGCTTCCCAAAAGAGACTTTATTTAACCATTGCTCTGCCAAAAAAATAACAGGCTTTTGCCTTGTTATTCTAACTTCACTTTACCCATGTGTTCCTCATCCCTTCTTGCCCTCAACCTCCTCTTTCCTCTATCACTAAGTCCAGTTTGGGGTGGACATCCAGTCCTGACTGGTCTTTGTTACTTCATCTTTCTACCTTCCTTTATGCACCTTACACTCTGGGAGTATAGAGCCGAGATAATAGCTTGTACTTGGAACAGTGTCAGGAATATGGCAAATACTCTAGAGATATTAACTATTTATTTAATTGTTATATAAACCTTATGAGGTGGGTACTAATATTGCCCTATTCTAGGATCAGCATGCTTAAGTAACTTGCCCAAGATGTCACAACTAGTAAATCAAGTATCTGGGGGTCTTCTTGTATAAGAAACTGAAATAACTTATATAAGATTTTTTCTTGCCTCTTTTACATTCTCTATTTAAGTACATAGTGTAAAGATAGGCACACAAGAAGTTTTCAATAAATCTTTGATAATTGAGAGGTGAATTCTTATTTATCAAAACAAAGTTCTTGAATGCGAATATGTTCACAAAGTGAAGATTTATTTGGGTTGTTGTAGGGTGAAGGGAATCCATGTTGATATGTGCCTAGGCTGGTGAGTTTTCAGGCATATTTTAGCTATAATTTGGGATCCTATAAAAACATCCCCATTACTTCCTTTTTGTCCATCCTTCACACTGACCCCATGCATACATAGAAAAGAGTACAGAAACACAAAGGGCCAGAGATGAGATTAGGTGTATAGATACAGATCTGCAATACAAATTTGGATAAATAAAGTTGTTGCTCTATCAAGCCATCTCTAAGACATAGTATCATGATCATAGACTCTAGTCCTCTTAGCTTAAAAATCTCAGTGCTTTGGGTATAGAAATGACCTCATTATTAGTAACTTGAAACATAAAAAAGGACAGAGAATAAATTAGACTCATCTTTGTAGATATGTGTATAGGTAGTTAAAATACAACTCTACCATCCTTTCTTCTTATCTCTCTCTTCGCAACTGTGTCCTTCCCAGGACTAAAACCTTAATCTTATGTTAAAAAAGTGACAGGACATGTAGCACTGTAGAATTCCCTGCCTTTCAGAGTCTGCAAGAGGCAGGAGATTAGAGGAACTGTAGGAGGTGCTTGGATTATCACTCTCCCCCTCTCTGTGTGAGGTTGGCTCTCTTTAAGGTGGAGAACAATTACAATCTTTGTTCAGGAAGTGTGCTTGAAACCAGGCTTGAAAGAAGAGAGGAGATGACATCTTTTGGGGAATCCCTGCTGGCCTATCCCTTCCGGATGGCACCATCCAATAGCCATTTAGGCATGCTCTTCCCTCTCCTTTCTGGTGCCAGGGTGGCAGCCCTTGATTAATCCTAGTTACCCTTGGATTACATTATTATGAAGTTTGCATGAGTCTTTTTATTCAGGCAAACTCTTGTTCAAGGAACATCCTAAAACAAGACTAATCATGTCACTCTTCTGTTCAAAAAATGCGGGGAACTCCTTATGCTCTACAACAGGTAACTCATTTTTACCATAACATTTCACTTTTCATACTCAGTCTCTCAACTGAAACCTTGCTTTCTATTCTCTTCTTCAGGCAACCTCTGATATTTTGGTTAAACTGGGTTATTTAAAAGTAGAAAAAGTACAGGTGTTGATAGAAAATTCACTGTCCTACTTGTACTGTTACATTTTTTTTTTTGGCATGTTTACCTATTAAACTCTTATATATCTTCAAAACTCAAAACAAAGTTCCCAAATTCATGATTACTTCTTCAGTGAACCTTCATTGTTTATCTTTTGGACAAATTTTATATCAGTTACCAGATTCTGTCTAGAAATTTTTATTTGTATGCGTGTCTGCTCTTCCTAGACATGAGCTTCTTGAGGATGAAGTTGTATCTTTGTGAGGTTTGGGGGAATGGGGCAGGATAGTAGATTAAAAAGTTGGACCATAGCTTTGAATTATACGTTGTTGGGGATTAGAGTGGGGGCTGAGGTGGGGCAAAAAGGAGATACTACAAAGGGGTACAGGAAAACTTTGGGAGTGAAGAGAATAACTTATTATCTTGCTTTGTAGTGATAGGTTCATGGGTGTATATCTCTGTGAATACTTATTGAGTTGTATATTTAAAGTATGTGCACCTTATATATAGTATGTCACTTAGACCTCAATAAATTCATTAAAAAAATTCCATATTGTTCAAGTCCTTGCTAAAGAGTTCTTTCTAGAAAGAAGAAAATGGAACCACGAATGCATACTTAAATGTGCCAGCAGATAAAGACTTTAAAGATTCTGGACTTATCTCTGAAAGGCCAGAAGAGTTTTACTCAGTTTGGATCATTTAGGGCAGTTGTTATAATGGTGGGCAGCCAGTTGATTTTAACAATTCCAAGAGGTACTTTTTTAATGTTATCCAAATTCCTCAGATTTTATCCAAATGTCACAGTACTTCCCAACCACCCAACCAACCTCTTATGTTGACTTTCAGCCATTGTGACAAAGCATCATCAATCATCAGGTCTTTTTCACAAGAGGGTCCATGTCATGGCCTCTTGTCTCCATATATAAAGGGAGTGATGAATGGGCTGGTTTGGAAAAATGGACTTGGGGAGCGGGAGGGGGAGCAGACAGAGGCTGCTGTTTCAACAAGAATCCCTCTGATGGCCAAAGTTGGGGAACATAAGAAGACCGTGCAATCCTGTAGATGTTCAGCATGTCATCCGAAGGATTTATCATACAGACAGAAAACAAAGAAGCCATGCCAGCAAAAGAATAGGAAAACAAGGTATTGATGACATTTTCCGAGGAAATGTCATTCTGGCTTGGCAGGTGTCCCCAAATGTCATGCCTTTGTCAAAGCATAGCTCTCCATGTGCCTTCCAAAGACTGTCTCCAACTCTTCCACAGCACTCCCCCCTGCCCCCACAAGCCAACTCTTTCCCCCCCTTTCCCCATCAATCCTTCAAAGAACCAGACTCTCTGTGTTCATTGCTTGTCCTCTTTGTGCTATAGAACTTCCCTTTAAGCTTGTTCATTTAGTAGGGAGGTTGACATAACCCTTGGACCTACCTTTTTGAAGGTGGGTTTCTCAAACTCTTTCAAACTATGTCTAAAGGAATCTCTGGGAAGCTGACCTGGGGAGATCCCTAAATGAAAAACACATGGTTTTCCTGATTGTAAATCCTAAATGTTCTCATTCTTGTCTCCTTAGTCAGCAACATACGTCAATGCTCTGGTGGAAGGATCTTCTTGAATCCACGTTTTTCTATGACATATTCTCTCCCATGGCCAACGACGAGCCAACCTTCTTTTGGTTCAGGCCCAAGACCACCGTAATCATCATTGATTATTCATCTCTGCCCCAGGTCTCTAAATAAAATTCCTCTCCTTTCACTGATAACATTATGTGTGTTTTTATTTAGCTGGAGATTGACCCGTGACAACCTGGAACACTCCAGTCTTTCTTCATGCAATATAATAAGTGAGGTGTAATAGGTAGAGGAATAATCAAGGAGGTAGTGGAAATATTTAGTTTTCTCTGTTCCTGTTGAAGAGATTTGCTAATGAAATGTATGGTTGGGTTTTGGTTTGGGATAGGTTGAGATGGTTTCTGAATATGAAAAGAGCTTACTTAGTTTGATAGACCTTCTACTGTACAACAACCAGAAAACTTGTCACCAGAAAATCATCAGCTCATAGTTGGAGCTTCATTTGTTGGTAATTATTAATGAAGATGCCTATTTTTCTAGCAACAAGACCAGATCATGTCAACATGAAGCCTTCTACATAACATAGGGTGAAAACATAACATAGTCCTAGAACGGCATACGTGTACTTGGAACTTTTTGAAGGACAACATCCTCAATTTGTGGATTCAAATAATTGTGATAACTGTGTAGAATTCCTCAAATAATTGAACATTAACCCTGTATAATTCACATAAAAGTATCAGGTTATCTCCTATCCTCAGTCCATTACCATTAAGCTGCAGAAATTCATCTAAGCACAGCCTGCCTCCCCACCCTGGGATCATAAATGCAATCTTTAAAAATCATGTAGCAGCAAGACCAGAGTTAATCTACATGGCTGAGGCCTCATAACTCAGCCATTTGGGATACGAAAGTGCGGAAACTGGAAAAGAGACAGGGACTGCCTTTTTATTGTTCAGCCAGCTTAGGTAGGCCCAAGGTTTTGTCATATTTCCTAGATGTTGGAGAGCTTTTTGTTCCTGATGGAACATGGGTCACTTTTGTTTCTTAGTGTGGGGGTGGGGAGAGATGGTAATTTGAAGATGCTATGGCAGGCAGGTGAACCTGGGCCCAGGAGCTGAGGCATCTTGCATTACTGTGTTATAGTAACATATTACATTGTAACAATATGTTATAGTTATATCATTAAGTGCAAGTATATTTTGTAGTATGTTATAGTATTATGTTATGCTATATCTTGTGACAGTATATTGTAATAATATGTTGTGCATACACTGGTGTAGCTTCTAGAAAAAGGCAGAAGCAAAGAATGTCAGTAGCTTTCCCTGCCAGCCTCATTATTTTTGCCAAATTTACATAGACCTTGGCCCTGTCCATGTGCATGTGCCTCCAAGAGCTGAGTCTAGAGTCAAAGTAACTGCAGGGAGGCCTGCTTACCAGGTGCCCAAAGCATGAAATTAAATGTGGAGAACTTTAAATCACCCTATCTAAGGCTTTAAATATTTATTGATAAAAGCCCTGTATGAAGCAATCAGTTATGACCCAAGTTACATCTTACAGCAGCTTTTGTGAGTTATGTCAAGTGAGAGGGCCATTTGAAGTAAAGGGCTGGGTAGAACATATTTTAGCCTTTGCAGGAGAAAGCAGCCGCGGTAAGTGAATGGCCATGGCCATGTTCCAATAAAACTCTACAGAAGTGTCTAGAGCTTGTGCTAACCATTATTTCACTTATCTCAGTTGTACTGTTGAGGTAACAGTTATCTCAGTTTCACAATTGAAACAGTCTGAATGACTAACAAAAAAAGATAGAGGAAATAGCGTGTTCTTTCTTTAGCATTCTTTCTTCTCCCAGGGAAGAAATTGTCCTGGCTCTGCTTGTTCTAGGATCTACCTTCTTTGGGTTTTGTCTCAGTGTCAACCCTTTACTCTCCCTATTTTGGAGAAGTTCGTTAACGCTGGTAGTAGCTTGTTCCTTCTAGTCTTGGGCTTTTGTCTCTTTCTGGATTTCTATATTCAGTGGGCCATCTTTCTACTTGTCTCAGCAGTGGTATTTGACTTCTGTAAAAGAGTTGTTTTAGGGGACGCTGGAGTAAGGGAATGGAACTGGGTGGGACTCAAAACCTACTAGTTCTAAACCAGATGTCTCTCAGAGGGTTAAGCCAGTGACAGGAAGAAGGCAGTTAACTGGCTACTGGTAGGGTCAGGACCTGCTGTGATGCAATGTGGTCATAATGCCACAATCACCATTGTCCTTATACATTATAATAGCAGGGGTTGAAACTGACCCCAAATTGAAGTTCATAAGCTTATAAATTTGAGTGCAAGCTCTTCTCTCTTTTACAACTCATTCCCTAAAATTTTACTCCATTCTTTCTACTTTTCAAAATTTTATGGTTGTTCATGACTGTAGGCTTTCAATACATTCTCCAATTACAGCAGATTATTTTATTCTAATAATGTATAGTTGACAGTCGAGGAGCCAACTAAAGCCCAGAAATGTATTTTCTTTGACACATTATGCAGGACAACATGCAATGGGCAGAAAACATTTTGAACTGTTGCCAACATTAAAGTCAGCAGCATTCATGTAAAATCTGGATTTTTGACTTGGTTGTTCTTAAAATTTTGTCTGGCAACACTATACTCCAACTGACAAGAGTTCAAAAGCGCCTTTTAGATGGAGTTGGCTCACTTCAATTTGACATTGTCTCCACAGTCTCTGCTGGTTTCACTCAGATAACCAGGCTGGATCTTGAAGACATCGACTCTGTAACATTTGTCCTAAACCTTTGAGGTCTACCACTACTGACACTATTGGTTCCACTTCTCTATGGTCCACATTCATCCAACAGCCCAGAATCCAGTGTGATATTCCAGGCAGGAGAAACAAGGATAAGAATCTGAGATTGTGTAGAGGACAGCTCTCTTCTTTTGGATTCCAATTCAAGTCCCTGGAACTACACATTATCAAGCCCACTTCATTCCTAGCCACAGAATCTATATTTTCTCCCTAAAACATCAATGAAGGGAAAAAAAGAAGAGAGCTAGCTGTTTCTCTAACTGTGTCTTGTGTTCCATTATCGGGAATGAGAGACTTGAAACAAATTGTAGTCCTTCCACCCCTGGCACTCAGTGTATTTTGATGGGTATCACACTGTGGTCTCTAAAACATGGTTCTTTTCTTCATAACCTGGAGCAGCAAGATGGTTGTCTTAGGTAGAGAAACTACCTAAGTAGTTTCTTAGCTAGTACTTGCCTTAAACAAGTAGATTTGTAGATTCCAGGAGGCAGGAGTGAGGGAATAGGGTATATGGGACAGACAGAGGAGGAGGAGAATAAAGAGTATGTTACTGAGCTGATTACTGCTGTAGGCAATTGAGGCTCAATCCTACTGGAAACCCTCTGAGGAACTACGTGAAATGCACCCCAGCATTGTCCCTCTAGATTCGGGAGACTAGGACATTTATCCATTGATATCCATTTTCTACTAGTTGAAGTCTTCCCTTGGAAATGTTAACTGTCCTCTTCCTGGGCTGTCTAGGTATGTGGAAATACTTGCTCTCTGTTATTTATTCTCTGCCTTTTAGGGCCTTGGCCAAAAATGAGACAAAATATATCATTTTAACATTTAACATTGTGAATATGTAATCTATCTGCATTATATTATCTGCGTAATATTCTATTATTGGATTTATATAACATTTAACCAATATGTTAACTTAGTGCATTTCTAATTATTTGCTTTTATTCAAAAATGTATATAAAGACCTATGTATTTATACAGCATTACTAGTATTTTTATATTTTATTAGGATACAACTATAAAAGTAAAATTATGGGGTCAAAGAGGATGACATCCTTAAGACTCTTAACATGTTTTCTCCAAATGTTTTTTAGAGAGGTTTTATTGACCTATCATCCCATCAGTGGTGCAAGAGAACATTCAGGGTGAACATTAGTGATAACCTGGGAGTGGTTGACTAAGAGAGATTGTAAAACCTTATTGCTTAAAGAACTTTTAGCACAGTAGAGACTTCTATTTATTTAGGATAGGTTAGGGGGTTATTCTATTTGAATAGAGGAATGAATGACATTCATCTGGGTTTCCTGTATTCACTATTCTGAAAATGCTTCTTTATACTATCAACTGAAAAGAGCAAAAGCCCACCCATGAGCACATGTTTGTACATATGACATGCATAGAACAGATTCTTAGGAAAGAGTCCCAATCTGGGAGTATTTAATTAAATCTTCAAAGGTTCTGGATTTACCATCCTTTGCTCACTCTTATTTTCTGTTTATTCATGTAATAAATGGATTACAAGGTGTTCTGTGTTCAAATTCCCATGACTTTGTGGAAAAAGATAAGCCAGATCAATGTTAGGATTCTTGGAATTTCATTACCGACTACTTTGAGAAAGTTGAACAAAGAAAAGGCTTAAGCTATTGATCAGTAGAATTGGAAGGGACTTGATCTTCCTTTGTTTCTTCTGTTTCCCAAGAATTCAACAAATAATCACAAAAAGAGATTAAAAAATGAAGATCAAGATAGAGAGAAGAAACAAAGATAAAGATAATCCAAATTTCAGTACAACCCCTGGGTTAATGAGAGGGTCACATTTTTTTATTAGAACTCAAGTAAAAGATGAGTTATGGTGGCATCTATATTTTCCACTGCCTCCTCTGAGTTCTTGTTTGACCTCCATGCCTCTGTTGTTTAACAGGCTCAAGGCACATTCATATCTGTCACGGACAAAAAATGCGCCTGGGTGTCATTGGAAACAAGGAAAACAACCTAAAAATTCTCAACCCCAAAATAACTCTGACTTCTTTATTTCCTCTGAGGCTTTCCATTAAATCTTTAAAAAAGTTCTCAGTAGTGAAATAGTTTGTCAGTTTCATGAAAGATCTGGGTAAACAACTAATATCGTACCCTTGTGGGCACCCCACCAATCTGTAAGACAGGCCAGTCCTCCAGAACACCAGGGGGAGCTGTTGTGCTACCCAGGCCCAGCACCAAAATGGGTCCAAGCGGAGAGTGGATATAGACATACATATAATCAAACCATTAAGACACAAGGTACTTAGGATATACTAGTTACAAAGAACAGAATGTTTGAAACTGGCATGGCCCCAGAGTTTCCAGAACTATGGTGCCCAGTGCCCATCAGGGAAAATTAAGTTTCTTTCACATCTGTGCTCTTCCTTTAGTCCCAACCACTCACTGGAAGTATTTTGATTCATGACGTGGTCTACAGATAAAATAAGTAAAAAATGAAGCTCACCTGAAGTAATAGTGAAACTCTTACAGGGAAAAGTTGCAAGTAAAAAACATCTCCTCCACAGTATAGCTTACGTTCCATGCCTCCCAATTCCTGAATGTTTATTCATTGATATTTTCCTAGACCTAAAAGTGGGATGGCAGATGCTCAATAAATCCTTGCTGAATGAAAAAAAAATCCCAGGACTAGTCCTGATACTGTCTGACTGCTGGGTGCGGGATTTTTTTTTTTTCTTCAGCTGTTAATTGATGCTGGTGGGTAGGAGAAATAAGTGAGGTTGTACTAGCCAATTGCTGGACTCCTCTCTATTTGAGATGTTCTGTAGTTCCCATATTCAAGTGTCCTAAATGGGGATTTTCTTTATTGTCTCCCAGAATAAACTAACACAAATATTAAAGAAAACCAGTCCTATTGCTGAGCATACATCCTAGTATGGGCATGTTGAATCAAAATGAAATACCTCTTTTCCAGTTTTGACTCTTAATTTCATGTTGCCCCTGGAATTCGTAGCCATTGCAGGTAACAATTCTAATGTTCTGTAGGTTAATAAATTTAATCCCTGTTTGCAAGGGAGCCCCCAGTGTGGCTTAGCCATGCTCCTTACTCTTTCTCTCTCTTCCTCTATTTGCTTCTTGTTCCTATAACTATCACTTAACAACGCTTTCTCACCCTGGCAGTTTGAGCCAATAGCAACCAGTGTTCAGCGTGCAGTTTTTCCAACACTTGCAGAAGTATCACTGGTTGGCGGGCACCACCTTCTCAGGGGTCTGGGTCCCAGCTCCTCCAGCACAGAGCCCCCTTTCAAAGCACTGAATTTTAGCTTTGTAGGTGTCGCCCTTCAAGCCTTTAATAACTCTGATATTTTTAAAGTTTTAATAATTCTAATATTCTCCCTTTGTTTCCCCAGACTCAGTGTTAGCTGCTTCTTATGATTGTTACCTCTTTGATACCTTAATATTCCCTTTGGCCTTTTCTGTTCTTGGTACTGAGTTAATTCTTTGTGTTAAATTGTCTATGTTAAAATAGCTGGCATGGTTTCCGTCTCCTGATGCCAGGTCCTGACTGATATATGCCCTAGAACAAGGAGCCAAGGTCACCTCATGGAGTCATACACTCCCCCACACATACCAGGTTCTCTGGTTGTGTGTAGGTGACATGGCTCAATAGGCCCAAGGTAGCCCTCCCAAGGTGAGTCACCGGTATGGGGCCCTGGGGAAGAAAAGCACACTGAAGCTGGATCTGGTAAAGGGATCCATCTGTACAGAGCCCTGGTGGCCTCTGCTATTTGGACATAGAAAGAGCCAACTTCCAATACACAGAGGCTTAGAGGGCCAGATGGGTGATTCAGGCAGTTGGTGCTCTGGGAAGCATTAGCCAAGTCAAGGAGAATCAGAAAGTTTTTGGAGAGGTGGACATAGAGAGGTGGACAGATCTTTCCAGGTTGGAAAACTGGTGACGAGAATGGTCAAGGCAAATC
The DNA here is from genome assembly GCA_004027475.1 of Anoura caudifer. NCBI lineage: Eukaryota > Metazoa > Chordata > Mammalia > Chiroptera > Phyllostomidae > Anoura > Anoura caudifer. Next base: position 107,585 of record PVKU01000207.1, on the reverse strand, counting down.
CAGGGCACAGACTCTACTGTGGAGAGGCCTCCTGCATGAGGCCATGGAATTTGCTTGGGGTGGTCCTTTGCTTCTGGGTGTTGGCATCCATACGATGCCACAATGTCATCCTCAAAAGTATGTGTATGGTCCCAGGAACAAGTAAGGGTTGAAACAAAAAGGTTTGTTTGCTCAAGAAAGGGATCTGTCTCCCTGGGCTACCTTTAGATCATCCTGGGATACACCGTCTGCTGGCTCCTTCTGGAAGAGATACAATTTAGTCTATTTTTTAGGTAAATCTGCAACTGATGCTAGGATGTCAGGCAGTAGGAGTTTTAATGTATGATTTGCAGAAAGGGCTCCTTTCAATCCATGTTGTCCTAATTTCCGTAGCTAAACACCTAAGCAATTGGACACCTTGTTTGAACTCCTACTGGAGATCTCTCCCAGACCCAGCCGGGAACAATATACATCCTCTTCCATACATAGCCACTTTTCCAGGATGGTCCCAAGTGCACGTATATTGGTTTGGGAAGTATACTCACAGTGCCAAAAGGCACAGGTCCTGGCTCTCAGGAAGCCTGTGTTTAGTGAGTGAAGCTGCCTTGTCTTGTGACTCGGTGTTTTCACAGCCAATGGACAAGGTCATCACGGAGCTGCAAACACATGAACCGCCCTTGATGTCTTTCCTTGGTCCTGGTGAGGGAAGAGGAAAAGGATGGAAAAAGACAAGTGAAGGGTGCGTGGTGGTAAGGAGTGACTTGGAGAAGGAGGGGGTTGTGCTCCCTTCGAGTGTGAGTGGTGATGGGGTCCCGCTGGCACGCTCCCTCGGGCAGAAGGAGGCTTGGGGACACAGTCTTCATGCTGTGGTCATCACCTTCTCTAGGTCCCCCTGGTTCTGTGCCCAGTTGCAGAGCATGGTGACTCTCAGTTCCTGCTCGGCATGGATGGGGTTCAGGATCGGAATCCTTCCTTGTGTTTGACTGGGAGGATCCTTAATATGGAACTTGATATGGAGGATCCTTAATATGGAATGATCCCTGAAGCATGGAACCACAAAGGGAGTAGGGGCGGGTTGAGGAAGAGGACATAAAGGAGTGAAGCAGAAGAAAAGGATGAGAAGAGCAAAGAAAGTGTAGCAGAAGTGAGAAGCAAAGGGGTGGGAGGCCTGGAGGAAGGCAGGGGAAGCGGGGGCAGGAGAGGACACACCAGGGCCTCTGTCCTCTCCCTCCTGTGGGTAGGCCGGCACCTTCTGCTCCCTTTTCTTCTTGCCAACACTGGGGGCACTTTTCAACCCCAGGCTTTCCTGGGCCTGGGTGGGCAGGAAAATAGGTTTGGGGAGGGAGACGCTGGGTGTGCTAGCTCTAGGGCTCAGGAGTCACTCCAGGCTGGGGGAGACGGGTTCCTTGCCCCTGCCTGCCTCTGGGAGAGCAGCCTGCCAGACCTGCTTGCCCTGGGAGTAGGCGGGTTTCTCCTCCCCACCAGGCACTCACACACTGGCACACTGGCCAGCCAGTTGTCTGCCTTTTTTTTCTTCCCCCCTTAGACCCCTGCCCACCCTCCCCTTTCTAATTCTCAGAACTCACTCCCATTGAATTCCAGGAAGTGGCTGGTGCAACTTTGTAACTAAATCCCCTCCAATCCATTTGTATACCGGTTATACTCCTCTGCCCCTCCTGGTGTCCTTCACAGCTGGGTCCAGTTACAGAGGAGGAGGGACTGGGCCAGGCCCGCCTGAGACTCTCCAGGGACCACCTCTCCCAGATCTCCCTGCCCACAGCTGGAGGGAGTTGGACTGTGGGCTCCAGCCCCAGAGCTCCAGACCTCCCCCTCACTCTCACCTCGGGATGTAGGGCTGCTCGACCAGGAGCCCCGACCCTCCAGCTCGTGCCTCAGTGAGGCTCACTGGCCTGTGCCTCTGTCCCTGGATCCAGGCTCAGCTCATCCCCCCCAGGCTGACCCTTTTCTAGGGGTTGTGGGATCTGAAATAGGGGTCAGAGGACATATTTCCATCATCCTCATAGCAATCTTTGGTGTCCCGCTGGGTTGAGGGCTGCAGTTCCTTTTCTGTGTCTTTGTTTCTAGTCCTTTCCTCTTCTCTGTAGGCATGCTTTTTGCCACATCACATTCTCTGAGAGGTCAGGGGTTGGCAAGATTTTTCTGTAAAGGAAAAGATAGTAAATATTCTAGGCTTTGCAGGGCCGTATGTGGTTTCTGTGACATATTCCTTGCCATTCCCCCCTCTCCCCCTGTCCCTTCTTTAAAAACCTTAGAAAAAGGATTTCCTAGTTCAAAAGCTGTGCAAAGACTGGCCACGTCTGCATCTGGCCACAGTTTGCCAAGCCCTGGCCCAGGTGCTCTCTCAGGCTCTTACCTGTTTAACCTGCCTTAAAAATCACTTCTGGGCCTGGATAGACAGAGCTGCACTGCTCTCTAATTCCAACGAGCAGCATGTGCCAGAATCCAGTCAGTTTGGGAAACGGATCCCTTCCCTGTACATAGGAACCCTGTGTCTCCTAAACCAGGAGTTTCCAGTGTGTTTGTCTGTAGAACTCTGTCTTTAAGGAGACGCACTGGTGTTCTGTGAAATACTCTTGGAGAAACACCTTTGTGTATGAATCTTCTTGCAGCTCTGCTTTTGACTTTGGAGACTAATTTTTCACCTGGAATTTGTACCTCGTCCCCAGGAGCAAGTAACTCAAACGTCAGGAAGTGTATTAAGCAAGTTCCTGGGTAGGGAGAAAGGGAGGCAGGGTCTCCTGCCAGAGGGTGTGCGGGACTTTGTGAGTAGGGGACGGGAGGTGCCCAGCAGCCTGGGCAGGGAGTGTATCCCAGATCCCACATGAGTTGAAGAGATATGGGTGTTTTCTATTCTCCAGCCAGGGGTCTTGGAGAACTCATTCATTATCCTCCATGAAATGGAAAGGGTCCTCACCAGCCCCAACACCATCCATGCGGGCACACGCAGTTGGATCAGAGTCAGGCAACCACCCCAAGAGCCAAGTTGCTGGGGCAGAAAGTGTATGTCAAGTTCAGGAGACCTGGGCTCTGTGTTTAGCTTTACTAAGAGTTAGCTGTGCAGGTTGGACACATCTCTTTTCTTCTTATCCCAACTTCTCTCACCTGCTGCACTAGGAGAATGTGCCTTGGGCTAGCTTCATGATGTGTTGGTGACAGGTGAGAGAAAGCACTTGTGTCTGGAAGGACACCTGCTGAGCAGAAGGGATTTTCACTGAGCAATCTCGTGGGGAGAGCCCAAGACCCACGGTATCCAGCCCAGCAGGGGTCAGTGGCCACTGCCCATTTCTTCCCTGTGGGAGCTGAACCTCAGAATTGTAACCCACATTCTCTGAGTTCCTTTACGGATTTCATGGGGGAGGTACAACGGGAGCTGGGAGAGAGATTATGATTTGATGCAGGGCCATCTCTGCTCAGGGATATTTGTGGGGTTTTGCAAGTTCTTGAGACAAAAGCCATTGAACTCACTGGCAATTCGGAGGGCAGGAGTTGATTGTCAGGGTTCTCCTCTGTGCCTCAGGTTGACATTGGGACTGGGGCAGGAGGTGGCTTCCTGTACAGCCTGGGTGACTAATAGTGGCTGGGGCAGAATCTCAGCCCTATGGGGTAGGTGACTGTGGACAAGGTTCTATCCTGAGAGGGCACCAAGTGTGGACAAGGGCCCCGAGAGAGGTGGTGAGCTGAGATGTTAAAAAAAAAAAGGATGCCATATTATCATCAGATTGAATACTTTACTCAAATCTAAGTTCAGGGAAGATGGCGAAGAGAAAGAACCAGAGAGGTAGAAAGTAGGAAGAAATCTAACAATGAGTAAAGGGATTTGTATGTGAGCAGACTAATGGTTTAGAGCTGGGTGTTAAGAACAAAGTCCTCATCTGTGTAATCCAATGTCAAGGTTAATGGAGAGAATAGAGCTGGCCCCAAGCAAATGTGCAGGTGAAGCAGGGCATTCCTTTCCCTTTCAGGGACTTAGGAAGCTCTTGTGCAGGAAGGGGGCTGCTTAAACATTCCTTAGTCCAACCTCTGCCCACTGCAAATGGGGACAGTGAGGCCCAGGGAAATCCCACATCTCATTACTGATGCTCAGTGCCTAGGCTGTGTGACTGTGGGGAGAGAGAGCATCCCTCTCCCTCCGAGGGGCTTTCCTGGCTATAGTGTCTCCTGTGATCTTTGTTTCCTAAGAGTGGTGAGGGAGATGGATCTGAGGATGTGGTAGGTTTCCTTCAGGGCCCTTAGCAGTGGTTCTCAAAATGTGGTCCTCATTCCAGCACCATCAGCACCACATGGAAACTTGTTAGACATGCAAGTTCTCAGGTCCTTCCTGGCCTACTGAATCAGGGACTCTGGGGGTAGGGCCCAGCTACCTGTGCGGCTTCGTCCTTCAGGTGACTCTGATATTCCCTAGAGATGGAGAGCCTGGCCTAGGGTACCCAGGTGGGGCGTGGAGGGAGGCCCTGTGTCCCCAACCTTGACTGGAAAGCACTTAAGACCCTATGGGGAGCTGCAGACGTGGCTTTTAGAGAACTCTCTGTTCTCTCCTGCTCTCCCGCTAGCTATAGTGTCCCTTAAGTCTCCTTCCCACTGGGCACATCCCATAGTCACCCCTCTGAGCCTTCAGCCTTATCTGCTGGTCCCAGATAAAGAGTGAATTGGCCTAATCAGTCCGACTCGCCTGGCTGGCTCCAGGGAGGTCTGCTCTTGGTGCCACCGCCAGAAATGGAGCAGCGCATGTGGTTGGTCCTCCGCCCCCCAGCCTGCGGGCCTCTTGCCAGTGCCATCTCTCCCAGAAAACACCAGTCCTAGGTCGGGTTCTCCCTCCTTCCCAATCAGCCCCGAGCAACTTTATTCCTAGGAGAGATAAGAGGTGACTGTCTAGAGCTTCTGTGAAAATCACAGTGGCAAAAGCCTCTCTGTCAAGGTCAGGCTGTCTTATGGGTGGCTGCTGGCGGGGGGTGGTGGTGGAGAAAGAGGAATAGACCGAAATTCCTCCAGCCTGCCACAAAACAAAACAATATGTCTTTGTATCACCCAGCAATATTGCAAGAAAACTGACACTTTGAATTATTGCTAATTCCCTGCTGTTTTTGAGGATTTGGACCATCTTTGAAGCCGCTGTTTTGCTTGTTATTACAATGCCTGGTTAGGTAAATCGATAGGGCAGAGCCTCCCCACAGTGCAGAGAGGTGGAAACAGTCTCAGAAACATGTGTTGACTTTCCACAGGCTCCGAACAAGTCCTTGGCTGGAGCGGGGACCCCAAGCCCCGCTCCTGGTATTGTGCTGGGAACCAGGACTAATGCCCATGAAGGCCCCATCTGCGAGGGAGGTCGGCTAATGAGCCAGATGTACCTCCCAGATGTTTCTCCCAGGCTCAGCCTGTGTGGCACAGGGGCTCAGCTGAAGGGATTTTTAATCCTGGGGAAAATGATTGTCATTCAGGGCTGGCTCAAAAGTTGGCAAAGTCTTCTGTAAGTGAAACCAAGAAATAGAGCCAAAGATAGAAAGGGGTTTCCATGAGATACTGGGCAGCCACCTTGGGGCGAGGTGGGGCTGCGCCCAGGGAAGGAAGGCGGACAGGGGCTGTCAGATCGTGTAGAGGCTGACAGTGTGTGTCTGGGTGTCCTTGTTCTGTGGCCCACCATGGTTCCTTCCTCTCTCCGGGTCTGAGCTTTCTCCAATGTCCACCTCCCTGCTCCATAACCAAGGAGTAGGTAGACCTGAGTGTGTGAGAAGACATCTGGCCAACCGCCAAATTCAGGGCGCGGGAGGACGACAGCTCCTGAGGGAGAGGAGGTTAGGAGGTGCCTGTCTGGATGTGTGAAGGGATCAGGGGCAAACCGGGAGCACGGGTGTGTTGGGAATATGTTTTTCTTGCTAGGTATCAGGTGACTCTCCTCATGCAGAGCCTCGTAGGAGCAGAGGGATCTTCCATGGTTGAGGCAGGGGGAGGCCTGGAGCCCCACCCCTTCAGCTTCTCCATCACCTTTCTCAGTGACTCCCAGGCACCTCGGAGGATCCCAAGGGTTCCATAGAACCCAGTTGAGAAACTCCTGGGGACACCTAATTCATTTGCAAATTATTAGGCAAACTGGGGTGCCCGTGCCTCAGTATGAGCTGTCAGGTGGCTCTAATTGCTCCCTCAGGAGTCTGGCCAGGAGCAAGTGGTTAAGAGGCCTGTTTATTTGCAGAGCCAGGCCTGCTGCTCCACTGTCCAGGGCTCAGCATGGACCAAGGTGAGAGCACCTACCGGGGCAGGTGCCCCCAGTGGCTGGGGGAGCCATCTCCCTTAGAGGCTGGAGGAGGACAGGAGCTGACAATGCAAAGAAGCAGGAGCTAAGCCAAGAAGAGCAGCTACTTTTCTGGATCAGCCTTTGCCCTCCTCTGCTTGGCTCTCAATAACCCAGACTCTGAAGTGGTATTCCCACAGCTGCCCGACAGAACATCAGGTCCTTTGGACCTTCCCCTAGTACTCCTACCCACTCCTTTTCCCTTCCATGCACAAAGCAGGCTTAGCAAACACCAAAGCCTGTCGCCCCTTCCTGGTGACTTGCAGCAACGACAAGCACACCCAAGGTCCTGAGAAGTCCTGGATGAAAAAGCCTGTTTTTGTTTGCATAACCACACCTCACTCTTCTTCAAAAGAAGCACCCGTTTAATATCCCTAGAGATTAGGTTCCATGTCAAGTTCTTCCTTCTATTAAGTCAAGTCTCTTTACTCATAAGTATTCTCCACCACTGGATTCTACTTTGCTGTTCCTTGGGTCTCTCCCTTAATAGAGTTTAATCTCAAGAGCAGGAACTTGGTTTAACTGAGAACAGTAATTATAATTAGCACACTGCGGACAATTGGTATTTGTTGACTGGAAGCGTCAGTGACTGGTCTGGGTGCTAGAGAAGGCAGCTGTCTGTCCCACGCCTTTACCTGTAATGTTTCTCCCACCAGGGATGTCCTCTTTGTCTTCTTCTCTCCCCATTGCATGCCTGTTGCTTCTCTCCAGTCTCTGACTCACTCTGTCTTTGGAGTCTTGTTGGCTACCTACCACCTGCCACCATCCGTCCTTGGCCACACTCCCTTTGGACACCTGTTCCTACTTTATCAGACCTTGCTAACTTGGCTTTCTTCTTTGGGTAAATTAAGGAGAGCAGGTTCAATTCAGGGAGCAGCCTGAACTCTGGTAAACGAACTGGGTCAGCCTTGGATGGGTGCTCAAGAAAGGGATAATCACAGGCCCTGCTGCCCAGCCCAGATCAGCTCCTTCTGGGTCCCAAGAGCTGGCTGCTAAATTGTCAGGGATTTTTTTCAAGCTCGTTGTCAAACACAGCCTTCTGCTAAATCATGGCTGAACGCAATTTTCATGGATTTTTTTGAGCTCATTGTCAAACACAGCCCTCTGCTAAATCGTGGTTGAACTGCAACCATGTGCTTGCTACAGATACAAGAGTTTGGCAGCAATCTAGGAAGCATTCTGGGAGAATTAATTGTCTATATGGAATTTACCATAAAGACTATTGTGTATTTTATTATTATTTGTAAATTGCTTTGTATCAGCAAACTTCATTTTATGTATCTTCACACTCCGCTCCCCTCCCAAGGAGAGCCAGTTGTTAGGCTTTGCCAGCACCCTGTTGGCCCGCACCCCGCAGTGGGACTGTCCCATTTTCAAGTGCTTTATTAGAGGAGAGCCAGGTGCTGTGCAATCAGGGGGAAGAGGCATTTGCTTGGCCCCATGGGGTCGGAAAACTCTTCCCAGAGTTAGTGAGCTGAGTGTCAGAGCCAGAAATAAACTTAGAGGATGGGCACGGGGAGGCCCTTTGACTTGCTCACCATCACAGACTTTGCTGGTGGCAAAATAAGTTTCAGAATGTCATTCCCTGGCACATGCCACACCAGCATTCGGGCCTCCTCCATGATCTCCTGGCCCTGATACCCTGTTCTCCTTCCTGGTTCTCATAGGCTGTGCAGATGTTCTCAACCTCTTTCGCTTGGGCCTTTCCCAGGAGGGGGAAGGGAAGCAGGAGAGGTAGGGGTGGGCAACATCCACAGGAGCCTCATTCGGAGGGGCACTCTGAGGCAACATCTGCCACAGCTGGGCTCCCAGCCGTCCAGACACCCATCAGTCACGCTCTGGCAGATGCATACAAATAAATCAGTTCACAGCACGAAAGGACTTGGAGGGTTCCAAGTCTAGTGAAACCAGATCTGGTCTGGATGGACAGAGAGAAACCATGTCTGAGAGAGCCAGGGGGGGCAGGGCCCCAGCCAGACCTGGGTGCTGGTGCTCTGAGGGGAGCCCCAGGTGCTGCTCCCCAGGGAGGGTCTTCTTGCATCTTCCCCTAGGGTACCCTCTCATCCTCTTCTTCCTCAACTGGATTTTAGAGCAATTGACTTGGATGGGCTCCTTGTGTGAGAGCAGGCAGCTGTCCAGTGCCTACCTAGGTTTCTAGACCTGCAACTCCCAGTCATTGCGGCAGCCCTGGGAGGGCTGCAGGGCAGGGTGAGTCACTGTCATGTGTTGATGGGGTTGCCAGTCCAGGGCATAGCTCACCTGTTGACAGGCTGGAGGAGTTTCAAGCCCACTATTTTTTTGTCACCAGAGTTGGGCATTAAGAAGAACTGTGGTCCTCCAAACAGACATTCAGACATGTGTTGGCTTATTTTCAGGGCACAAAGAATCCAAACATCCCCTTCTCAGGAGCTTTCCTTCTGGGCCACCATATTTCTTTTTATTCTGGATCATGAAATACAAGGGCTCTTCATAACATCTTCTAGTGAGGTGTCCCAATATCTCTACTCTATGTCCCCGCACCACGAGGGCAGTGTGTAGGTTATTTCTGTAGTCTAACCGAAAGATCTTTAACTGTGGCTACAGAACATGCTTTCTTACGATGGACTAAAAAAAAAACCCCAAACCTCCAAACCCTTGAGTTTAAGGTAGCTTGCTTTTGCTCACACAATTTTTATTTCTCAGACCCAGAGGAAAATCTAAGTCTTATTTTCCTTCCACGGGGACTGCCACTTGTATTGGTGGGGAAGCAGCAGCAGGGGAGAGCTGAGTTGTTCAGGTTCATGGGCAGGTAAGATGGGGTGGCTGAGCTCTGGACCCGGAAATCGGGGCCTGGGACCCAGGGTCTGGGAGTCCAGAGAGGTAGCTGCAGCAGTACTGGAGGGCGGACTGGGAGCACTTTTTCCAGGGAAGAGCCAGCTCACTGTCTGCCCTCTTATTGATGTATGGACTCCAGGCCACTGCTTTCTAGCCAGGAGCCACATGAAACAAACCTGTCTTGTTACTCACTTCCTAGGCAGCCTACTGGGAGCTGATTGCCGCCAGAGAGAGGCCAGACGCCAGCAGGTGAACAGTGCCCCCGACGGACGCTTACCTCACCGGGCTGGCATCAGGACTGACTCAGAGGACAGGGTCTCATATCACTGCTGCCTCCCGTGCTCCCCTTGGCAGTTACCTCCTGGATGATAGACTAGGCCAAGCTCTGCCACACTTACATAATGAGACCTGATTGCGCCTGGTGTGCCCGCGCCGGCGCAGTCCAAGAATTAAAGCTATTGACTAATAAAGATTAGAAATGCACGTTGCAGGGGTAGAAAACGGGCAGGTCTTATGGCAGCAGGTATTGCTAATGACAGAGAGGGGCAAGAACTCTGCTGAGGCCTTTTCTCCCCTTACCCAGCATTCCCCACGTGACCTGATAAAGTAATCCATGACAAGGCTTTATTATACACAGGCAATGTGGATAGTTAGAAAATATTTTCCAGTGGGTTACATGGTGGCTTTTAATGGAGAACTGCCAGATGCAGAAAAGAAAAATATGGATGCCTGGTTCCATTTGAATTTCAGATAAGTAATGATTTTTTTTAGTCTAAGAATATCCCAAATATTACACAAGACATACCTTATACTAAAAATCTGAAATTTAAATTGAAGCGGGCATTTTGTGTTTTATCTGGCAACCCAATTTTAATGGTCACTTAAATATGAGAACATCATTTTTATCATTACTAAGATTGGTCCCTTATTGGAATATCATAGTTTGTTAGCCAGGAGGACATCCTAGAAAAATGTTGAGAGGTGCTTTCCTGGGCGGGTTTGAAATTAATTCTGTGGCACTAACTAGGGGATTAGTGGGGATGGGTCAAACTAGAAACCATAGAACCAGTCTAGTTTACATAACTACTGCGTTTCTAGCCATTGGCTTTTACTATTTGATGGCCTGTGCTTGGTCTGTTCTGTTTTTCTTTCATTTTGTTGCATTTTCCACTCCTTTCTGCTTTTGTGTTTCAGTCTGTTCCGTATCCATCGACCTATCTTCAAGTTCACTGATTCTTTCCTTGACTGTGTTGAGGTCATGGATGAGTCAGACACCAGCTTTTAGCAGCAACTCTTTAGAAATGGATAAGGTTGTAGCTGTGAGGGACTGACCCTAAGAAAGAAATTTCTGCCATGGGGGATGTGGAGTCCTGGGAGAGAAGATCGAAGGAATCGGGTCTTCAGACACAGCTTCTATGGAGTCCTGTGCGGGGGAAGGCAAGTTTCCAGGTGGCTTGTGTCTTTTTCAGTCCAAGCATTTCATCTACTGTAGTTTAGAAGTGAAAGGAGTGTTATTCTTGCTGTTTTTCTTAAGGTGCTAAGGCAAATCCCACGTGGAAACTAGGTAAAGCCTTAAGACCAATAAAAGGTAAGCAAGAAATAAAACAAACCAACATTAAAAGGAGGGTCAAGGTCAGAAGATTCCCACCCTTTGGAAAGAGTCATATGTAAGGGAAGGCTGGATGTGCTGGTCCAAGGCATCTCAGGACCTGGCTCCATGGTGGTCACAGTGCTGGGTCAGGGAGCCTTGCAGAGCAAGAAGATACTAGGAAGGTCCTGGAGGTAATTGTGCTTATTCTAAAGACCACAAATATTTTGTTTGGAATCATGACAAATGTGCTTTGCTCATGTTTATTGAGTGCCTGCATTTACTGAGGTAACTAACGCCTGGTGGTAGTAATTCCGGGGACCATAATGTTAACAGAAATCAGCCCCTGCATGGGGTAATCTTTAGTCAAGAAATACTTAGAATCCTTTCCCCAGATCTTTGCATTAATAGTCTTTTTTTAAAAAAATTTTACCTTAGTCACTCAACTTTCAGCTTAAATATCAACTACTATGACAGGCCTTTCTAAAAATCTAAACTAACATATTCCCTTCATCATTTCACATGGTCCTATGGCAGTCATCAAGACTTAGTATTTTCTTGTTTGTTTGTTGACTTATTTGCTCATGGACTATCTTTCCCTTCTAGAATGTGAGCTCTGCAAGGACCTGTAGCAGGTTTCCTCCTCCCATTCCCCGCTGTACTTCCCTTGTTTGGCAAGTAATAGGTACTCAGTACACTTATTTAGTCCATGAAGAAAAGGAAAATTGGTTGGTCACGGTTTTGCTGCTTTACAGGGAACTAATATTTGACCTAAAGGAGATTCCAGAACTCTTTTTAACATTCCATTGTGTTTTTATCCTTTTTTTTTTGTATAATAATTTAACAAGTGTTATGCAAAAACAGAAGGCACAATGGTCTCAGGCTGGGAGCCTTTAGAGGACCGTGTCTGTGTAATTCTTGTTTTACAGTCAGGGCTTAACAAATGCTTTTCTGACTGATTGATTAATTAAGGTTTAAGCTCGGGGAGGTTCTGACACAGTGGGACATTCCTCTGTGACCTGCTATTCGTCTCCTCCAGTCGTTCTGAACACCAGTTCTGTGTGGTAGATGAGTGTTTGGTTCCTGGAAACCTTAAAGAATAAAGAACATTAATTTACAAAATAAAAATACACGGGAATATATTTATCAAATTGAAAAAATCTGTAACTTCACATTTAAACTAATCGATTAGTGGCAATGCTTTGTGAAGTGTATCTCTTACAGGAAATAACTATGATTTTAGGCACCCAAACAAATAATAAAATCAGCATTGTTTGTCAGTTCTGTTAAGTCTCTCTCTGAGTGGCTGGCTGAGCTGCCAGAGGAAGCAGGGTCCTTTGCAGCTTGCAGGTCAAAGGTCCTGTGTCTACAGGTGCTAGGGTCACAACAGAATTTGACCTCAGATATTTCTAAGCAAAACAGACCTGACTTTTTGTCTACAAGTAATAGGACAAAGGTGGTGGGGGTGGGAGGTGGGGAGAGAGAGAGAGAACTAGAGAAAATTAATTCCTTCAGTTATTTATTCTACTACATTTATTAACCTCGAGCAAGGGCCAACGCATTGCTGAGCCTTGTAGGGCCTGGCAAGATGAATCATATAAGGTCTCCGACCCTGCACAATGGTGCTTATTAGGGAAAGGACACAGGTGCTGGAGTTGGTTTGGGGGAAGGTAATGGGCTTGGGTGGAGATATATTGGTTTTGAGAGGCCAGCAGGACATGGAGTTGGAGGCACCACACTGTCAATTTACCAACTATAAACACAACCTTTTCCTCTGGGCTCTATATTCACAAATCCAACTGCCTGGCTAATGTTTCTTCCTGGACATTTTAAATTCAATGTGCCCAGAGCTGAATTTCACCACCATACATACTTCCTCCCTACTGTCCCCATTCCATGTGAATGGTGCTGCCAGTGGCCTTAGATGAAAGCCCAGGAGCCTCCTTGACTTCCTCGCCTCCTTGGTTCTCTGTTTCCCATTCACCCAACCTCAAGTCCTGTTGATTTCACTCCAAAATGTCTCCTGAATCTTCACCTTTCTTCTTCTTTTGGTTTTAAGTCCTGGTCTAGACTTGCATCATTTCCCATCTAGTCACCTACCACTACCCTTCCTCTCAGTGGTCTACCTGCAGCCACTCTGGCCTCTGCCTCCATTCCTCCAGGTCACGCAGCAGCCAGTGACCTTTAAAAATGCCGATCTGATCATGTCAAGGTCCAGAGTGCCCTGTTAGCAGGCTTCAGAGGCTCCCTTTTGCTCTCAGGAAGGTGACCAAATTTGCAACACAGTTTCCAAAGCATACCACATCTGACCCTTCTGGCCTCCCCTCCTGTTTTGACCACATGGACCTTCTTCAGCCCCATTCTTGCCTCTCTTAATCTGCAGGGTTTTTGTAAATGCTGTCTGTATTAAGCAGAATAATGACTCCTCAACGATGTCTATCTCTTAATCTCCCAGAACCTACAAATTTGTTACATTACTTGACAAAGGGGAAGTAAGCTTGTAGATGGAATTAAGGTTGTTAATGAGCTGACCTTAACAGGAGAGATCATCCTGGATTTTCTGGGTGGGCCCAATATAATCATAAGGATCCTTAAAGATACAAGAGAAAAATGGAAGAGAAGGTTGGTATGGTTACTTGGGAAGGCTCAAGTCATCATTGCAGGCTTTGAAGATGGAAGGGATGAACAAGGCAGAGAACACAAGCAGCTTCTAGAAGCTGGAAGAGGCAAGGAGTCTCCAAAAAGGAATGCAGCCCTGCCAACACTTTGATTTGAACTCAGTGAGTCTCATGTCACTATTCTGCAGAAGCGTATGATAAATGTCTGTTGTTTTAAGCCACTATGTTTGTGGTGATTTGTTATAGCAGCCACAGGAAACTAATACACATTCTGTCCTTTCATTAGAATCACTTCTTTCCTCTTGTTGTCTAGTTAACTTTTTGGATTTTAGCCCAAGAGCCATTTTGTCCAGATCCCTCTGTCTAGGTTGCATCCTCCTTTTGTAATAGACACTCATAGCTTTGTCTTCCTTTCCTTTTAAATAGATTTTTAAAAATAATACCAGTTGTGTGTGTTTATATGAGATGCAGTAGAGTGTGCTTGTTAAAAGCACAGATGTACCTGGGAGCCCAGTGACCTGGGTTTTTATCCTGTCTCCCCATCTGTTATCTGTGTGACTATGTATAAGTCACTCAACCTCTCTGAATATGCCTTAGTTATCTTGCTAACAAAATAGGATTAATAATAGTACCCATCCTGTAAGGCTGTTGTAACAAGAACTATGAGAGTTCATAACGTGCTAAGAGCAGAGTCTGCACTATAGTAAGATATTTCAGTAAACACTGTGAATGTTGGCTACCGCCTGCAAGATTATACCCTCTTTGAGAACAGGGTCTGAGGCAACTTCTGCTGGCCAGTTTATCTGGCAACTGCGCAGGATTTGGCATATTAGAGTAGATGCTCAATGTATACATAGAGAATGAATCAATCAGTGAATGAAAGAATGGATTCAGAATTGGAGCTTGGAAGAGGATGGGTGTGAAAATACATCTTAAAAAATGACTTTTTCCAAATTGTTTATGCTAAAGGCAGGATTTCTTAACTTTGGCATGGCTGACTTTTTGGGCTGGATAATTCTTTGGTGTGGAGGTCGCCCTGTGCATTGTAGGGTGTTTAATAGCATGCCTCGTTTCAACCCACTAGAAGCTAATAACACTACCCCATAACACTTGTGATAACTGAAATATGTCCCAACATTTCCACAAGTCCAGAGGGTGGGACACAATCACTTGCAGTTGGGAAACACCACTCAGTGAGTGTGGGCGAGCAGTGAGCACAATGCTGCCCTTCCCCCTCTTGACCTGGCAGGTCCCAGAAGTACCTGCTGCACAGACGCCAGCAACTTATCAGCAGCAGCTCAGCTGCTCAAGGTCTCTGACTGGGAGAGTGTAACTTGGTGTGGGAAGGAGGGTGGGACTGCCCTTCTTAAAACCACAACATCATCCTTTTCTGAAAGTGGGATGGGATTATCTCAAAGCAGATAGTTCTTGAACTTTTCAGAAGACTAATTTCTATGCTAACCTAAATGCCAGAAAGATTTGAATAAATGGGATACAATTTTTGGATAAACAGCTGACCTTTGTCTTCCTTCATATCAGTTTGGAAACAAAAGGAACCTATTTATCCTCCTCCCTGCTTTCCCAGCACCCCTACCTTGAAGTGGTTCTCTTTAAATTCTGTTTATTCTCAGAAAAGGGTTACTTGGGTAAAACATAAGAATTTCCTGTAATGAGGGCAAAAATGAGTGACTGAAGGGGATGGAAAGAACACTCTTTCCAGAGACTTTTATAAAAAGGATAGGAGTGTCCTTCCAATGGATTGGCCTTCATAGAGGTGGGGATTAGTCTGGGAGTCTCTGCTTGTGTATGGCTGGGAGGTTCAACAGGACAGGGCAACACCAGCCCTTAGCACTAAAGACCCACAGTCCTCTTCATGCTGCTCCTCACACTGTGACCTACAGGTCCTTGTTCAGTAAAAAAGAAACCTGAAAACAGAGAGTCTAAGTGGGAAGCAAGAAAATTCTGTTCTCTCCGAAAAGGCATTCTGATGGGGGAGTGAATCAAGAGCAAAGTCAAAGGTGCCCCAAAGAACACAGGAAAAACCAGTTTCTCCACTTTCTGAGGCAGCTGGAAGGATGGGGGAGATAAACTGAAGTTGCCCAGGCAGACTGGAAAAAAGGGAGCCCACACAGAGGGCTGAGTCTATTTTTAAAGTGGAGATGGAGCCAAGTTAACACTGCAGGTCTTGTGCCCCCAAGAGAGGCCTGGTGACAGGTCACTGTTGCCAGGGATCATTCTCATAGACTGCATTTATTACTGTCCCAAGGAATCCAGTGGAAATCAGCAATGCAGGAATTAATCTCACCCTCAGTTTACAGATCTGTGTTTTAAATGTACTTCCATGTGACAAACCACACTTAGGGTTTGTTGATGCAGTTTCTTTGTCCTTGCAAATTGGTTCATTGTGGGGGCTGGGAGGTGGGGTGAGGAGAGCTTACGTGCAAGCCCTTGGACTGGTGCCAGGAGGACGAAATGCAAGAGCTGGATCCAGAGATAAGGGGACCACGGCAGGAGAGTGAACATGATCTCAAAGGTGGGACTGAGCAGACAAAGGTGGTTAAAAGGGTGATGGGACGTTTTGGGCAGTGAAACTGGAATGTGGCCAGGCTGATAGAATGAAATGTGGGAGAAACCCATGCAGACACGGGGAAGAATGTGCAAACTGCACAGACAGTGGCCTGGGCCAGCAATCAAATTTTATTTTCTCATCAATGTTACAATAAAATGATGTTGAACAAGATGACGTTATTTGAGGACCTGCTGTCCTTGCCTCTGGTCAGATGTCACTTGGAATATACAGTTTACCTCAGGGTACTACATTTGAAGAGAGACACATTTAGACGTTTGTGAAGCTGGTTGAAAGGGGAGCTGAAGGAGACTGAAGTATTATCAGGGATGGGGGAGGAGACCCAGAGCTTGGAAACCACTCCCTCCTCTTCAAAGCCTATTTATTTTCATTGCTTGATTGTTTTAGTGACACCAGAGTCAAATGCTGCCAAAAAGTCTGGTGGAAGTACTGAGACAGGTACCCTTTTATAGGGTGGACGCATTCAAGTGAACTTTGTGATCTTTTTCTAAACCTGTACCTCACAATCATCTGCTTCTGATTTTAACCCACCTCTTGAGGGTCTTCAGCATTTGCTTTTGTCAAGGGGATGCCACAGGATCTAGGCTTGAATTGCTTTGTTTTCTTCCCTACAGGTTGGTCTTGAACTCCTAAGTGTTTGGTCTGGCTCCAGGTTACCAGACCATCAAATTTTATTCCCCAAAATACTCTCCCAAGAATTAAGGATGTTGGCTCTGACTTGCCCTCTACCACATCTCCTTTGTATAGGTGCCATTACAAGATTTCCTTCAGTAGCCATAAAAGCTGAAAGTGTCAAATTAAAGACTGCTCCCTATACCCATATTTTTCCTCATAGTGTAACCGCAAACTTTAACATGGTCTGAGTAAGTCATCAAAGTGAAATGATCTTTTATCTATACATTTATTCAATTTCTGGATAACTTTGTTTCATGATCCCTAAGACAGAAATGTTTTCTTGTACTCTGGCTCCTTTATCCTCCTCTCTGCATCCCTAGTTCTATTCTCCCTTCCCCCCTCTTTCTTTTCCTTTCTTTTTCCCTTTCTCCTTCACTTCCCCCATTATTTAGATATATTATTACTTCCATTAGCCCTTTAAAAATATATATACATCAGTAATATGTAAAAACATTGTCATTGCAAGGGAGAAAAACCATCGATAATATAGAACTTTGGTTCCTTTCCTATATACAAGCAGTTATTGGGGTTTGGGGTGAGTCCTCCGTACCCTAGCTACTCAATGTGAGGTCTGAGGAATGCCAGCATCAATGCCCTTGGGAAGCTCTTTTGAAATGCAGAAACTCAGTCCCATCCTAGACTCACTAATTTCAGAATTCTCATTGTAGTAAGTTCTCTAGGTGATTGCTATCCACATTAAAGTTTCAGAAGTGCTTCTACTCTTTATCAATAGCTTCCATACATTTTAGATTGCTCGCTCCCACCTGTAAAAAAGATTTTGAGTACACACCTTTAATATGTGTCCATATGAATTGTATACATTCTTTTCTATCAATATTAAATGTCAGTAAAACTTCTTATAGACAACATATAATTGGACCTCGTTTTTTCATCCACTCTGACAATCTCTGTCTTTTAAGTTGTGTATTTGGACCATTTACATTTAAGGTAATTATTGATATAATTGGATTAATCTCTATCTTATTTATAATGATATTTCATTTATTATTCTTGTTTTCTGTTTCTTTTTTATCCACTTTTTATCTGCCTACTCTGTTTTTTAACTAAGCATTTTATATGATTCCATTTTCTCTTTTGTCTTAGCATATTAGTTATACCTTAAAATTCTTTTTTATGTTGCCCTGAAATTTGTAACATACATTTATAACTAATCAAAGTCCACTTTTAAATGACACTATACCAATTCATGGGTAGTGCAAGTACTTTATAATAATGGAATATTTCCAATTCTTTTTATGCTCCCTTATAACTTTGCTATCATTTACCTCACTTATCTATACACTATAATTACTGAACACATTGGTCTTATTATTTTGAAAAAAAATTGCTATCTGTTAGATCAATGAAGAATAGGAAAAATTAAAAATATAATTTTGTCTTCATTTTATTTCTTCTCTAATGCTCTTTTTTTATTTATGTAGATCTAAGTTGAACAGAGCACAATTTATAGATTACTGCTCCTGACCAGGCATTCTCAACTTCACTGCGTACTATAGAATTCTGAAAGTTAAAAGCAAAGGTAAAAACAAAAACAGATACCCAGGTCTCACCCCAGACCGACTAAATCAGGATCTCTGGGAGTCAACTGTATGTTTCAAAATCTTCCTCAGTTATTCTAATATGCAGCCAGGGATGAGAACCTCTACTGGGGAGGAGGTTTTCCCATATACAATTTGAATCTCTTTTGTTTACAGTGGAAATTCATTCATTTATATTTATTTTTCTAGTATAAGTAGATAGTTATCACTTTTTGTATTAACTGATAGAGAGTTAGAGTTTTAGCCACTAGGATAATAACTTGCAAAGCAATTTGTCACACACAAACCACTTTTCATACACCGTTTTATTTCAGCCTCACCACAGTGCCTAAGTGGGCATCATCTTTGTAACTTCAGAAGTGAAGGAGCGAATGCTCAGAGAGTGTGAATAACACTCCCAAACCCTCAAAGCTAAGGAAGGGCAGAAAGGAAGAGGGCTTCCAGGTCTGTCACTCCATGTGCTGTGTTTTCCATTGCCATACACCGCCCAGCTTTCCAATCTTATGAACTAATTTCCTTCCGTTTCTCCATGAGATAACCAGCCCATGTGCTTCCATGCCTCTGTGGGGCTTAGCACCAGCATCACTCCCACGTCTTTTATACTAAAGAGCTAGTTAAAAACTATTACCAGCCCATTAAATTAGCCACCTGGTCTCCATGCTGCCTGGATTACATCTCACTTCAGATTGTAGGCATGTGAGAGCTATCAGCGTGAAACCTTTGCCATTCCCTAATTATCCAGGTTTGTTATCGATCAATCATACTCCTGATTTTTCTTCATTGTGATGTGTATGTTATATGTGTGTGTCTGAGTTACTGTGTGTGCCTATGTGCCCTTAGTTCCCTTAAAGGAAAAGTATACTTTATTAACAATAAACACACAAAAACAGAGTAAAATTTACTAATTTATTCTTAAGGGACTTAAGAACTAGAATGAAGAAATAGAGTGTAGGGGTCTGAGTTCATAAGGAAATCCATGAAGGACTAAGTAAAGAATAAATATAATCACAGAGATAAAACATGGCACCCATTTTTTAGTGCTGTCTTTGTGAAAGGTATTTTACAGGTCTTCATGGCACAGTATATCCATTTAATTTCCATTTCTTTCCCTTGTTTGGGAGAACTTTTCAGGATTTTGCTCCCCTGCTGTTTTAGTGACCTGACCGGCTTGACAATCATTTTGCTTTGCTGCTAGTAATGAGCATGCTAAAAGGCATGTTTTCTGCATCTGCTCTCCACACAAATGGCCAATGTGATTTTGCAACTGGGTATCTAACTGCAGCCCCTGGAAGCACAGTGGGCCCAGGGAGGCCTGGTAAGTTGGCATGATGCATGCTTCAGTTAACTTGTACGGAACTTGCTTAGAAGAGCTAAGTGAGTCTTTTGCAAGTCTTCTGGACATGTGGGACTTCAAAGGCTTGACTCTGTTGAAGTCTTACCCTCCTTCCTCTACTCATCAGTTTCCTTTCTCCCAGGGCTCATTATGGAGGACCCTAGGAGGAGATTTCAAATTGCCCTCCATGGGTGTAAATTTTCTGTTAAGCAAGATAAACTAGTACTAAATATCTGCTCAACAACATTATAGCTATGATTTTAATACTATATTGTACACTTAAATGTTTCTTAAGAGGGTAGAACTCAGGTTAAGTGCTCTTACCACATAAAATAAAATTCAAAGAACAAAACACACAAAATATATACTTTGCCCTTAGCCTCTGTTGTCTTTTATGATTTCATTGCATAACCCTAATTTTGCTCTTAACAATTTTATCTCCCTTATCTATTTCTCAATTTTACCTCTTTTATCTGTTTCTCACAAAAACTAACCACTTTTTGTGATTTTCGCTGAGAGACAAACTTACTATTCAAGGCCTTGTGCATGAGGAAAGCATAGATCGCACCAAGATCCATGTACCACAAATTCAAATTCTGCATTAAGGGGAACTGGGGGTTTAGAAATAATTAGTGTTAGCCAGTTATAAAATAAATTCAGCATTTGCTGAATTGTTATAATTTCCTTATGATTTAACATTTTTATAAATGTCTACACCTCTATAACTATTTTAAGTAGAATTGTTGAATATACCAAATCACAAAATTTAGTCCTGTTACTTGCAAAACTATATTTTGAGATTTGTAATAATTTGAAGCAAAAGAATGATACTTTGAATAGAGATTAAATGTTACATAATTCCACAGTTGGCCTTGTTATGATGTTTATATATATATATTATTCGTAAGAAGTAGGAGAAAGAACACCACATGAGATGGGTCCTTGGATCATCTTTGGCATCAGGCTACTTATTTGTAGAATGAGAAAGTCGAGTTGTGTGCTATGATCCCTTCAATGCATAAGACCCCAAGATCTGGCACTTTGGAAAAAAGTTGGACCAAGCTTAACAATGGGTTCCATATCCCCTGGCCCTTCCTGCTTTTCTCTTACTCACCACGGGACAGAGGGCATCATTAAACACCAGGATCTGGACTATCTAAAGGAGAGGTCCATTTTACATTGAGTTTCCCTTTTCCCTTCCCCTGCTGCTTGATTGTTTTCATGCCTTGGGTTCTGGGCCCCTTCCTCTGTCCAGACTCTGAGTTAGGCTTGCTCTCCAGAGCACACCCCTCACATCGGCACCGTTTTGGCTGAGGGCTGCTGGAGCAGCTGCTGTCCAGGAGGGCTCTGTTCATGCCCTAAGCTGACACATGACAACTTCTATTAGGCTGAGGTCCTCCGTGGTAAGCCAATGGGCGCTACCAGCCATCTCCCTTCTGTTTCCCCATCTGCTGGCTCCCAGGGAGGTGGTGGCAGGGCTTAGGTTAAGAGTGCATCTGAAGCGAGGACATGGCCGAGAGCTGGAGTGCTTGCACTCTTCTTTGTCACATGCTGGCTGGCGGGAGTGGAACCTGTCCCCTAGGAGAAGATGGGGTGACTCAGGCTAGCCTCACCCCTGCTGAGGGTGTCCAGCCTGCCTCCTAGCATCCCTGCCAGGAGTCTTGCATGGAAATCATATTTTCAGCTTGGGTTAAACACAACCAGGTGTTTTCATGGAAGGCAGTGCCAGAGAATTCTTGGTGTATCTTTTGCACTTGTTTGAATGTTGTGGCTTTTAATATTTGCTTTGATTTGATGTATGTATGTGTGTGCATGTATACATGTGTGTTGTAAGTATCTTTCCAAGATCTCCCCTGTATGTCCCTATACATCGGACGGGTGAAGCAACTACACATGTTGGGTAGGGCCGGGACAGGGCAGGGCTGGGGGCCCTGGGAGGGGCCAGGCCATGTGTTCTGCTGGTTAGTGCATTGGGCTGGCAAGGTGGGAGGCTGCTGTGCTGGGACCCCCTTTCTCAGCCAGAGGTCCCACAGACTCCTAGACACTACAGCTTGAAGGGAGGGGTCTGAGAGGTTGCATGGCTAGACTTTTTCATTTTCAGAGGGTGAAAATGAGGCCCAGAGAGAGAGGCAGTGGCCTGAGAAAGGCACATCTAGTTGGTAATAGGAGCTGAACCAGAAATATCTGGGCTGTGTGTGCAGATCCTTACACGTTGGTCACAGTGTTGGTGTCCAGGCAGTGTCTGTTGATAGAATAAATAAGCCAGCCCAGCCTTCTGCATCCCAGGCCTATGCTTACCTGATGCTTCCTTTTCCAATAAGAGACTTGAAGATCTCTTATGGTGAAGGTGATCATATGTCTCTGTTTCTCGTCCTTATTCTTATCCCTTGAAAGTGTACCAATTTAGACACTAAATCGTATGATCTCTTCCTAAAATTTTCTCTTCTTTCTAAAATGCTTCTTCTTCAAACATATATATTCCTGGAGCAAAGAGTTGCCACCGGAACTGCCAGCTCAAAGCTTCATAAAGACTCTGATGAGCTTTTGGTTATAGGAAGTGGAAGACATACTGGACACGTGCATGAACTTCATTGACCAATACTGGAGTCAGTTTAACAAAGGGTTCAAAAGCAGTTCTCTACAATTCATTTTCTTCCTCTGTAAAATGAAAGAACTATACTGGGTGATCCCTAAGGCTCCTGACAGCTTGAAAATCTGCATCTGTAAGTTAATTTCATTGGGCATCCTCCTTCTTTCCCCATTTGCCCCTCTAAAATAGCTTTTGCATTGACATGATTAGGGGCACATCTAACGGCACCTTAGAGCTTGTCTTTGGATGTCCCTGTGAGAGACAGCAGTTTTACAGCCAGGAGTGCAGATGCCTGCCTCCACCCTCCCCATCTTCCTCCTGGTTCCCAATCACACTGCGTTTGAGGAGAGTGCAAGGACACATGGAGAGTGGGGACTCCCATTTCCCAGTGGGGAATACCTTGCCCTTTGTCTTTCTTCTCACCTGGCTTGCATGAAAAATTTGGGGCTCCCTGGAAGGAGGGGCATGGGCTGCAGAAGAGAGCTGCTGACCTCCCAGTAAAAGGCTATTCTCTAGATGGTGCTACCTCAGAAAGAAGGGTGCCAAAGGGGTCCTTGTCTTTTAAGCCCTTGAACTGATTTGATGCCTGATCTTAGGAGAACAGGGTCCCTGGAAGGAGGTTGTTCTCAAAGATATCTGATGTGTAAGGCATGGTATTATCTTTCCAAACAGGGAGAAGCTGCTTCCAGCTGTGCTTACTGAGACCTGTAGAATACATATGGGCCTTACTGAGTTAAGAGAGTCAGCCTGTCTGGGTCCCAATCCTAGCTGTGTCACTTGCAGCAAGTTTCTTTCTTAATCTCCTTGACTCTCAGTTTTCTCATTTGCAAGGGTGGGAGGGGATAAAAACAGCTATCCTCAAAGGACTACTTTGAGGATTAAATGAGATAATCTCTACCACAAGCAAAATACTGGGCCTACAGTGATAGAAGCTATGTAATCGTAGTGAACACATTGGACTTTTGGTATTTAAAGTTCTGTGATCCACTGAAAGGTGCCCAGAGCCACTGAAAGGAGGCTTAACAGATGAGGCATAAACCATTCTATGCACTCGAGTAGGGTAGCCTTGGGCATTAAGTCAGTGTGGCAAGAAGAGAAAGAATTCTGCAGTCAGCTTTGGGGATGCTGTTCTCATCAATGAGTCATCATTAGTGGGCTTCTGGAGGTCCTCAGGCAAACTTGACATTGGTGGGTTGTTCTTGGGCTCCCCTCTCAATGCCAAAGGAGACTGGGGGAGGCTGTGAAAGATTATTGAGTTCTTATTATTATGATGTGTTTATGGCAGTAAGTAAACTTTGCTGGTCATTTACAAACTTTGCTTCCATTCTCACACATTTAGCTAGGATATGCATGGTCTAGTCAAAATTTGGCACAAGTAGGGTCTCCTTCTCCTTTTGCCTTAGGAGGCTCCAAGAGGAAGGCTAGGAGAGAAGTGGCAGCTGAGGCTGATGGCCTGCTGTCTCATCATTTGTGCCAATCTTGAGGGGCCTGCCTATATTCTTCATATGAATGGAGTACTAGGGTCAGAATTGACCCACTCATCTTGACGATGTTTTGAGTCCCAGCTGCACCTGGAGTCTAAATGTTCTCACCTCTGATCTTTCCCTGATGCATCCACAGTCTTAATGAAGTCTGATTCCCTAAAAAGAACTTCAGTCCACAGAGGACATTGGGAGGATAAGTGTCCATAGATCGGTGTATAAAGGACATCACTTCTGGTGGCCCTTGTCCATTCTACTCTTATAAGATTCTGACAATGCTTTCTTTTGTTGGTTTAAGAAAGGGTTTGCTTTACCCCAAAATAACCCAAGGTACTGTGAGGCAAGGCTTAAGAGTAGGTTCAAGGCTTAATGTAAAACAGACCTGGGCTTGGTCTTGACTCTGACACATACCAGCTGTAGATAGTGAGCCTGAGTTCTGTCTGCTACACAAAGAGAATAATGGCTTTCCCAAAGGTCTGCTGGGAAAAGTCAATGAGATAATGTGTTAGGTATTAAGCACAGTGTCAAATTCAATTTCAGGTAACCTCCTCCTCCTTCTCTCTTTCCTTAGCTCCTTGTAGTTTTCTGTCTTTGTCAGGATCAGAGTCCATGGTCAAAAAAGGACCACAGGGCAAGTCAATAAGAGAATGAGCCACATGAGAGGGGCAGCCAAGCATGACCTTGTCATGACTGAAGTAGACACTGGGATCTACCTGATTAAATAGAAATCATCTCACCCAGGCACCTAAGAGACCAGATTCTCCACATGTAAGTTACATAAAGGTTATTAGGGAGATAAGCCTAGGAAACCTGTTCTCTGGTATCAGTGAAACCAGGCACAGATGAAAAGGTACAAGACTTCAGTGGAACAGATGAAGGTTAGAATCCAGGAAGCTTTTCTGACAGGAAAAGAAGGTGGAGTATTGGCATGGATGTGATCAGAAGAAGTAGTATCCTTCCCAGGAGGACTATTACAATTGGAGTTTTATGCATATGGGCTAAGAAGAGGGTTTTCTATAAGGAGGTGGGAATGGGTGACTTTCTAAGGATCTTAGTCGCCTGAGGAGTCTGTCACTCATTCTTCAAAAGCACTAGGTCACGGCTGTTATCAACTGTGAAAGCCTCTTAACTCATTGACTTTGCAGATAGAACAGAGGTCCCAGAGGCCTCACGCTAGAAGGCACATCCTATGATTTCCACTGTAGTGGTATGTGGAAGGCAGCATCCAAGATGGTTCCTACCTCCTGGAATTCATACCCTTGTGTAAGCCCCTTGCCTTAGACATGGACTTATTGATTTGATTCCAGTGATTAACATACAGCAGAAGCAATGGGATGCTGCTTCTAAAATTAGGTTGTAAAAAGACTGAGGCTTCTGTTTTGGGCAACTTCTCTCTCTTTAGCCATTCAATAAAGATGTGTTGGCTGACACAGAAATTGTTCCATCTATTAACTGAAACTTTGTTTTTGTAGGATAAAACCATGCAGGGCTAGATCAATCTCTGCAGTGATAGTGGCTAGACTAAGAGCGTCAGTAAGCAATGACATTCTCTGGATCTGGGATTCTGTGGACAACAACATTCACTTGCACACTGATGACTTCAGTTTCCCTATCCCCACTCTAAGTAAGTAAAGTCATCTTAAACTCATCTAAGCTGCTCTCTTCATACAGGGTACCTCAACTGTTTGCTCAGTAGCCAGAATAATCAAAGCAGCCCAGAGTCTGCCATGACTGAATGAAAGAGAAAGGCTGGGGGCTAGGTTCACCAACTGGGAGAACGCTAGTTAGTCTTTTGGCTTTGTGCTCAGCCTGAATGACAAAGCACCAGCAACTGTGGGCTGCCCCCAGGCATCTGACCTTTTCATCCCGGGGAGTCCATGGTCTTAAGGGAAGAATGACATAATGGCCCTCTGTTCTTAGGAACTCCGCTGAGCTAAACTGGGCTTGGGGGGCGGGGGATTGTAAAAGCCTTGGGGTGAGCAAGGTCCTCTAAAGGTCAACCTGTCCATTCTCCTGTGCAGCTAATTATCAACTTAATAGGTCAGAGAGGCAATAAGGAGAAGGTGAGTCTGACTTTTATTTAGGATATGCAGGAAGCAAGGTACTTCATGTCCCCAACAGTAAATTCTTCCTGACTTCATTTTTATCCAATGGTTCCTTTGTTTCAATCCATGTCTTCTTATTCTATCTGAGGTTCAGTTGATTCTAGAGACTAGAGCCTTAATACCCATTAAATGATTGCTTTTGGCCTCTGCTATACTCATATTCCTTCAGATTTCTGTTCACCTTCAAGATTTTCATAAAAATAGAATTTACCTTACTGATGTCTTTGCAAGGTACAGATGGTGGAGAGGTGATCACAGGTAAAGAAGCAGGAATTGTAGGGACTTCACTGCTGTGAGATTCCTTTGGCTTAAAGCATCTTTCTCTGCCACATAAATGTGGATGATTACATAAACTCCAAGAAAGTGAGCCATCTAGGGAAGATCACCCAGGTCAGGGCAGATCAGAGCTCAATGCTTGGACTTCTGTCTTTTTTGTCTTATGGTTTTCCAGTGCTTTGAGTTTCATAGGCCTGAATATAAGATATGACCACTTGCTTTTTCAGGGAGAAGAAAGGGGAAAAAAGTCCTATGTCCTTTCTAAAAAATAAAGGGGAGTAAAAAAAAAACAACCCTTTTTGGGTTTATTAAATAGGCTGTTACAAGGCTTCTTGGACTTCAAATAGCTCTTACCAAGTAATGTTTTGATGAGTTATGAGTAAATGAATCAGAAACATATGGATTCAATTTCCTTGAAAATACACAAGGGCTTCAGAATCAAGGAGAGTCACCCTTACTCTTAGCCCAGCCCCTCCCCCTTTTAGCTCTGGGCCTGGATGTTGGGACCTCCCTTCCCCTCCCTGATTTCACTGATTGGGATTGCTTACCCTCTGGCCACCCAGGGTGCTCCCAGCTTCTCCCCTGGAATTCCACCTTATCTCCTGTGGTTTAGTGGCCAAGTAGCTGAGATGGGCTGTTAGAGGATAGGTCAATTGGTGAGAAAGATGAACAAGAAAAGAAGGGAGATGCTGGTGGGGAGCAGTCAACCCAAGAGCTTAGAGGATGGCATGTGTTGTGTGCAGGGAAAGACAATGTTCTTGGCTATAGGCTGGCTTCAAATTTAAGGCTTTTTGGAAAGCAGTTCAAGATGTTTCTTTTTTCTCTAAGCAACATGAAATTCTCTTGACCTATGCTCACTGTTTTGTGATTTCCAGGTTGCCAGGGTTTTCTGGACCTTGCTCCTAGGTCTTTGCAGGGTCTGGGACAGGCAATGCTGAGCTCACTGAGATGAGGCACTTATGAATGGAAGTCATGCTTCAGGATTGACCCAACTTCTCAGAGCACCTTTTGTTTGACTCACACAAAATCACTGCCTTCCTGTGACAAGTAAAAGTGGCCCAGAGAAGATGAAACACTCTCTCTGTGTACATTGGAGTTTTTCAGCCCAACAGAGATTCTTGGTGAACAGTCCTAGAGTGGAACAATGTCTATGCCATGTCCAGTTCCTCTCCCTTTTAACAATCTCTCTACATCTCTGATGGTTGGCTGTTGCCCTGGCATAGCCAATAGCAGTATATAGTAACAGACTTCATTCAGAGGGTGTGGATAACCTCTGTATTTTATCCTTTAAGTCCCATACTTTCTTAGTTTATGTTTTCCCAAAGCATACCTTGACTCGGGATTTGAGTGCAAGAGTTGATTTAAGCAGTGATTCTAGGAAGCATGGCAAGGAAGAGAAAAAGTGGGACAGGAAAGGGGAGAAAGTCATTAAAAGGTATGTGTCAATGAGCAGGTTTGCCTGTGTAGACAACTGGGTTCAGTCCCGTTGGGGACCCTCTGAGAAGCACTCACCTCATGGGGAAGCCAGGGTGTTTATCCACCAACTGCCAGTCCTCAGCAGTTGTTCCTGGAGCAGCGACTCTCCAGTACTTTCATTCTGCTCTGGGTGTGGGCAAACCATGTTCCTGAAGCCAAAGGAAAGAAAGCCAAACATGATAGTGGCTGAGGTGGGATGCTCTTAGAGTACAGGTGGTCTCCTACAAATACTGTAGATGTAGGTCGGGAGAGGGGAGCAGAATAAAGCAGGAGCCCACAGTGTATTTGTGGATACCAGAGCACTGAAGGTGTACATGTGCGCTTGCATTGTCTGCCAGGCTCTTGATCAGTGTCTGTCCAAGGTGGCCGTGCTTCCAGGCCCCAAGGACCTACTGGAAAACAAGCAGGGACTGAGCTCCCCTACCTGTCCTAGCTCTCAGCATTTCAAGTCTGGCATGGTCATCCAAAACCTTGATTTGGGGTCTTTTTTATTTTCCCTCTCAGCCTTCTTAGGAACATTGGTCAATCTTGGAACCAAGCTGTTGCTCTGAGTTCCAGAGGAAAGGAAGAGTCCAATCAAACCATGACCCTCCTCCCTCTGCCAAGGGCTGTAATAGACATTCTTCATGTTTGGAGAAGACAGGTAAGGAAAGAGGTAGGACAGCCAGGGTGGAAGCTGGGAGATTAAAAGATTATTATCTTTAAACAGAACCCTGTCCAAATTTTATGGTTTCTGGGGGGTCTTCTTGTCCTGCAAATTTAAAGATTCTCAGTCATGTACATTGAAGTCCTGCTTTAAGGCTGTCACATTGACCCACTGTTTACTCCTTCATCATTGTATCATGTTCCTTAGCCTTATTAAAAACAAGAGCTTTCAAAGGCCAAAGGCAGTCTCACACCTATCCGCTAAGGTGATTGAACTGGGTGGGCAGATTGGTAGTGGGTCTTAAAGAGGATTTCCATGAGGGTGAGGAGAAGCCTTTGGCTCTGGGCCAATTCCCAGAGTTGAAAAAGAAATTAGGAAGGAGACAACCAGGAGTAGGGTGGGACAAGGAACCATGCCTTGGCTATCTTCTCCATCCTTCCCAGATGATTCATGCCATCATCACTTCCCATCTCTGATCTCTGGGCTCACAGCCAACCCAGAGCCTTTCCTGCCCAGCTTGACTGATAACAGATGCAGACTGACACATGTCTCCTTCAGGAACTGTGACCTCTTCACACCCATCCCAGGGCCACCACTCCCTTCCTTCCAGGCTCATGGAAAGAAAAAGACTTCACAGAGCTTCCCTGAGTCCACCAGGCCTGGGGCCCTCCAGCCACTCCAACACTGGACTTCTTCCCTCTCAGCTCCTTCTCTCAGCTGTTATCAATGGCTGCCCTCCTTTCCCCAGGAAAGTTCCCTTGCCTCCTGCAATTCCTTCAGCCCCGAAGAATTTCAGCATCTTGGCTGTGACTGTCCAGTCACCTCTTGGTGGGTACTTCTTCATTTCCGGTCAGGGGGCATCTCTCAACCTCCTCACTCCTTCTTCTTCTTGCTCTGATGATTTAGTGGTTAAGGGATGATGTCTGCTCTCAGGGGGGCTTCCTCAACCATCCAATGCCCACACCCCCTGCCTGTGCACCTGCCCTACCAAGGTCCCTCCCTTGGCATGGTCTGCTCCTCTAATAGTAATAGTCCCTTTCCACATCTTAGGGTGTAGAAAAACCGAATAAGAAGTCCTCTGTCAAACACAAAATCTCCAGAAATGAAAGGAACTTTAAAATCCATGTTTACAGAGAAGAAAACAGAGGTTTTGTGAAGCTCACCTATTCTGTAGTGGACCCAGGGACTCCACTTTGCCTGGTCAGAAAAGCTGGATAAAGTGCAGATTCCTGGGACCTCCTCATAAACTCTGATCTGTGGGCCTGAGAAATCTAGATTTAAATACACATTCCAGGGGGTTCTGGAGCAGGGGATCCTGTTTAGAAAAAGACAACAACAACCTGGTGAGGGTGTCTGACTCTCCACCCCTTGTCTGACCATCATCCACCCATTCCTACATCATCCCTTTACTGGATCCCACCAAGGGGCACTGAAATCTCTGCTTTCACATTTCTGATTTCATTTTCTATTTTTCAAAGGGCTTGGTTTGGGGCCCAGGCTCAGGGGCTGATATCAAAGAAGTAATTAGTAGATGGCTCCTCAAACAGCAGACTCCAGAGTTTTCTGGAGAAAGAAGTCAAAGTTCTCATAGAGGATGGAATTGAATGGGTAGCATGTCCACCTCCCACCATGGCTGATGAATCCCTGTTCTGGTCACAGAAGACAATGAGAGTCATAAACACTCTCCTCCAGGCTAGCTGGAGAAGGTCAAGGGAACCTCTCCACCCTTGTTCCCCCACATCCTGCCTTCCTGGTGCTCACCAGAGCTTCCACCTACCCCCCACACAGGCTCTTCCCAGGTGCTATGTGGCACCATCTCTTGTTCAACTTCAGGGTATTCCTGTGAAGACCCCAGGGAGTCCCTAGGGCAATGGGGTTCTAGAAAAACTCCTGCTATTGAGGGATGTCGGTTCTGACATGTGTGCAGATCCCTCAGCCATGATGGGAGGTGGGCATGCTACACATTCAACCCTATCCTCTATGAAAACTTTGACTTCTTTCTCCAGAATGCTCTGGGGTCTGCTGTTTGAGGAGCCATCTACTAATTACATGTGTGCAGAAGCAATTGGATGAAGGTGTTGTGAGATGCTGCTGCTGACGATGTGACAGAGAACAGCATCGCCAGTCTTCTGAAGGCCAGCAGGGCCTAGGGTGGGGGGACGCAGGGCCCAGTGCTGAGCCCAGGCAGAGCCAAGTAGCTGGGAGGACAGGCCATAGGAAGGCAGGAACATTGCTGTGGACAGTGATAAGGAAGACAGGGAAAGAAGGGAGCCCAAGACTGGGGTTCTTTTCCCAGGCCTGTAGAACTGGAGAGCCAGGGGGTGGGAGGGGTGATGTCATAAGCATTGGCTGCCTAGACCAGCACACCTTTAAAGTAAGATGATTGGCCCAAGTCAAGCATTCACACATTGTTTCTGTGCAGAAGGGTTTCTGCTGCTACAGCACCCCCTTCAAACCTGGAGGGAGGAGTGGGACTTCCTACATAGGTATGTGTTCTCCTTCTTTCAGGGGTCCCAAGAGTCTCTGAGGGGAATTTCTCTCTTTCTATCTCTTCTTGTTCTTTATCTCTTCTGACTCCCCTGGGCAGCCATTGGTGATCCGAAGACCTGAGGCATGGTGGCTTCCAGGTGAGCCAGGCTCTCAATGGGCTTTGAAGGTGTGTGTCTATTTAGGGTACTTCCAGGAACACAAGAAAATATTCACAACCCCCAAATGCATGTGGTGCCTGAGATGCTGAGTTTTTTACTGCCATGCGCAGTAATGTGACTCATAATTTCTTAGTAGATGAGTTTAATGAACATATTGATTTATTTACTAGGTCCTGATAGCTTCCCGACTTTGAGTCCTCAAAGAAAAACCTTTGTGCTGTAAGTAGTTCCATCTGATGCCTTAGCTGGACTTAACTTTTCTCACCCTTGTAAGCAGCTGGTGACAAGGTTCTAGGGAGGAGTGGGTGTTGTGCAGCGGGCTGGGGACTGGGAGCAGAAGAATGGTAAGAGGAAGGAACACACTCTTCAGTGAAGGCATCCCCCTGTATGGATGGCCTGGAGGTGGTCGCCCAAATGGGTGTTCTGGGGAAGACTTGCAGCCCAGTGATGATTGTACAGTCATCAGATAGTTTCCAGCTGTTAGCTCTTTCAGGGTCAGCCTCAGCTGTGGAGAACTTCATTTGAGGTCACGCCTTTGTCAGGCAGCCCACCTCGTGACAGCACAAGATGGGACACCCAGGCTCCAACAGTTCAGCTTGATCTGGGACTGGGCTGAGCAGTAATGCTCACTCAGTGCTGCCTGCCAGCTTGGCCAAGGCTTAATTCCAGCCCCCAGGCAGCTTGATGTATCAAAAGTCAAGAAGGTAGATGCGCAGCCCTCCCAAATACACCTTGACAAATCAAATCAGTAGCTATCAATGTGTAGCGATTGGTAGGATAATATCAGAGGTGGCTGCCTGTCTTTGAGCTTCCAACTTCCCAGAACAAACATATCAAGCACAGTCCTACCACAGGGCCTTTGTACTTCCTGTTCTCTCTGCTAGCAATTCTGGAGTTTGTGCCTAAACATCACCTTCTTAGAGATCAACTTTGACCCCACTGCCACCCCTACAATTGAAAGAACCCTTT
Source organism: Anoura caudifer (assembly GCA_004027475.1). Taxonomy (NCBI): domain Eukaryota; kingdom Metazoa; phylum Chordata; class Mammalia; order Chiroptera; family Phyllostomidae; genus Anoura; species Anoura caudifer. The sequence goes on along the minus strand of PVKU01000207.1, from coordinate 75,937 downwards.
ACCACCTCTGAGACTTGCTATGTTGTACTGTGTTGTTTGTTATTTTCTATTACCATGGAAATCAGGTTACCTTATTTTTTTTTTTTATTTTTGTGGGTACTTATTTTTCAATGCCTGTTGATTCCCACTAGAACATGAACCCCACGGAATCAGGGACCTTTCTATCTTCTTTGCCTCTGTGCTTCCCAGACCTTGCAGAGTATCTAAAGCAAGTACACCACAGATAATGAATGAACGAATGGAAAGGACCAATATTTACTGACTGAGAATAACAGAATGTAGCTGGAATTTGATAATATTTTGTTTCCAATATATTAATATTTGCTTTTCCATTTAAGTTAAGTGATACTGGTTTTCACCTAGAGCACAGATAGACAAAACTTTTTTTGCAAAAAGTGAGTTGGTAAATATTTTTGCCTTGCCAGGTCATAAGATCTCTATTGCAACTGCTTAACTCTGCTTTGGAATGCAAAAGCAGCCATAGGCAATATGTAAACATGTAGGTGTGGCTTCATTACAATAAAACTTTATTTGAAAAAAACAGATGGCTGTCCCTGACTTAGAGTAGTAATATAAAATTTCCCATAAAATAAATTTATTGAAGTAAAAAAGGAAGTCTATTGAAATAAAAATATCAACTAAATAGCTTTACAGAAAGCATATGAAAATTCCTGAAGTTTAAAAGAACTCAGTTCTAATTTTTCTTGCATCATCTGTGGCCACAGCTGTGGGGGTGAGGGAGGTTGGAAGGGAGAAACCCTTTTAATTTAATGTGGCTCAATGTAGTGGGAGGCTCATACTTAGATACTCCCAGGGCCAGAGTCCTGTTTTTTTCTCCTGCTGTTACGTTTCCTATCTCCTTTCCATCTCCACCTCTGGTCCCAGAACTCTGGGCTGTCATAAAATGCTTTTGCTTGGATAAGCTATCCTACCACGGGGTTTAAATACCTGCAGGGCCAGGGTTGGTCATGCATGGACAAGCTTACCTAGTTCATAAATATACCCTGAGCTTAAACATAAATATGGCAGAGCACTGAGGAGGTAGCGGTGGCAGAAGGTGACCAGGTCAGTCTGAAATTCTTAAATCGTTGGGAGCAAGAAAGGCTCAGGTCTACCGTGCCCTTACCTGCTCTAAGCACTTCCCATGTGTTAACTGATTGGATCTTCAGTCATCATATAATCATATTATCCCCATTTTACAGATGAGTGGACTGAGGGAACCTGTCAGTTGGCCAAGGTTACTCAGCAAGCAAGAGGCAGAGTCAGCGTTCTAATTCGGGGAGGCGGCACTGGAGCCCCTGTTGCTAATCCGTACAGCTGTGAGGTTACACTGTCCTCTGTGGGATAGCTCTGTGAGGGTATCCCAGCTGCACACAAACATACCCACTATTCTTTCTCCATAGCTTTTTTAAAAAATCATTTATTGTTTTTATTGTGGTGAAATTCATATAACATGCAATTAACTTTAATTTTAAAATGTACAATTCAGTGGTATTTAGTGCATTCACAATGTCATGCAAGCCAACACCTTTCTCTAGTTTCAATACTTCTTCACTCCATGAGGTTATCAGTACCCACTTAGCAATCACTCCCCATATTCAAGTAATAGCATGTGTCAGTACTTCATTCCTTTTTATGGCTGAATAATATTTTATTGCATTCAGTGTATGCATACATCACAAATTTTTTACCCGTTAATCTGTTGATAGGCATTCGGGTTGTTTCTATCTTTTGATTCTTGTAAATAGTCTTGCTATGAACATTTATGAGCAAGTATGTATCTGAGTACCTGGTTTTAATTTTGGGGGGTATAAACCTATGAGTAGTAGAATTGCTGGGTCATATGGTAATTCTCTGTTTAACTTTTTCAGGAACCCTCAAAATGGCTTTCCATTTTATATTCTCATCCACATTCTCTCCAACATCTATTTTCTTCCTTTTTTTCATTACTGTCTCCATCTTAGTGAATTTGAAGTGGTATCTCACTGTGACTTTGATTTGCTTTTCCTTAATGATTAATGATGGTGAAAATCTTTTATGTGCTAATTGGCTATTTGCATATCTTTGAAAAATATGTCTATTCAAGCCTTTTGCCCATTTAAAAAAATGAGTTGTTTTCTTCTTGTGGTTGATTTGTAAGTATTCTTTATGTATTCTGGATACTCAACCCTCATCAGATACATACTTTGCAAATATTTCTCTCCCATTCCCTAAGTTGTCTTTTTACTTCCTTAACAATGTCCTTTAGTGCCAAATGTGTTTAATTTTTATGAAACCCATTTTACCTTTTTTGTTTGTTTAGCTGTTCATGCTTTTGTTGTTAAGCTTAAGAATCCATTGCTGAATCCAAGGTCATGAATATTTACCCCTCTGGTTTCTTCTAATGGCTTTATTTCCAATGTTCAGATTGTTGATTCATCCCCATAGTTTTAATGCTTTTCCAGCATCCCAGTGGGTTCCTGTGTCAGGGCCAGCTTCATAAGTGAGTGATCTCAGCAGTCGAACAAGGCCCAACACCTGAAGGGTTCCACTCTTGATTTAATGCTCTACTCTCACTGTCTTGAAATTCTTAATTTTTGAGCACAGGACCTTGCATTTTCACTTTGCACTGGACCCAGGTAAACCTCACCCACTTCTTCCATGGTTTTAAGTTTTGCAAGGTTCAACTCAAGTTCCACCTCCTCCTGGAACTCTTCTCAATTTCCATGGGGGCTATGGCCTGTACACACCACTTAGCCATTAGTCACATTAATTACATTCTGCCCTTGCTCATCCCTCATTTTCCTGTGCACAAAATTCTGTCTCTTCCATCTAGTTATAAACTCACTGCAACTTGAAAAGACATCTTTTCAGCTAGGCACTGTGATGGGGGACAATGGGAAGAATTATATTTTCTCTCTTCTTCCCAGAGGAACTTGCAGTTCCTCTATTTACGTTGGTGTCCCACAGCACATTAAGCCCAGGGGCTCAGTCAGGTGACAGTTCAGTAACTATGGCTGGCCTTTTTCTGCTCTTCCTCCCTGTCTGTCTCTAACCTAGTGGCTTTGCTCCACCCCAGGATTCTAACATGTTAACATGAGAAGAGATCTGATAACTTATCTGGTCAAATCCATCTTTGGATGGAGTGCTCCTAGGAAGGTATAGTGTGTTACTCAAGAGCACACAGTTCACGGGGGGCCCAGCAGAGAATGCAGGACACTTTCCTGTGCGGTCACCTCCACTCATTCTTCCCTTCCTTTTTGGACAGATGTGGATCCTTCCTGTGACTGCAGGTGGGAAGTAGCTCTGTCTCTGTCTGGAGCAGCTGGCTGGATTTTCTCTTGAGATGAGCAGTCCGTCAACCCAATTGGAATGACTCCCCGGAGTCCCCCTGAGAAGCTCCAGAACCCAGCTGCCTGTCAGCCACCTTGTTAAACTGGTTTCCAGATGTCTCCACTTCAAATTGAGGAAGCAGGAGGAGGGCGAGGGGCCAGGAGTTTGTCTGTTTAATGTAGTCTATGGGGAATGTGATAAATAGCATTGTGCCCCAATGGAGCAGATTGTTTTCTGGAACTGTCAGTGATTCAGAGGATGTCCTCAGTGAGGCATTGTGTGAGGATGAGAGAGGCCAACAGACAGATAGACCCGAACATTTGGGAGCAAGACAAGAGGGAAGAGACAGATGGACAGACAGTTGGAAACTGAGTAGGGGCAGGGGGAGACCAACTTTACTTCAACTTGATTATATCTGCAAACATACTATTTCCAAAAAAGGTCACATTCACAGGTACTAGGGGTTAGGACTTGAACATTTCTTTTAGGGGGACACAATTCAACTTGCTACAATGAGAATATATGGAATGCATAGGTGATGACTAAGATGCAAATAAAAGCAAATTGCAGAGAATGAGTGTGTGACACATACTCAGGCATTTTCCTCAAAAAATGGAATTGTAACTTACATTTTATACATCTTGCCTAATCCTTGATACCCCTCCCCACCTACCATGTGTTGCTACCTGCCCTTTTCCTCATCCCAGACAGCATTCTTATGCTTTTAGAATTCCACTGGGATTTGGAGCTGGGATGCTTCTAAAATTGAGGTTTCTAAAGGGACACCATAGTTGGGGCAAATATTCTATTTTACCCAGAGAAGCAGAGCTGACTCTTATATTGTACCCTAGGTTCACTTCCTTGATCTGAGCTACCTGCCTAGCGGTATGTAAGAAATGTAGTGAAATAACCTTAAAATAAAATATGAAATCCCACTGAATTATCAGCAGTGTTGTATGTAAAGGGATGCTCTGGGTGTCTGATTTGCCAGGGACACTGGGGTTCAGAATGTCCTGCCCTCCAAAGACCCTTCTTAAATCTGAGATAATCCTTCAATGTTTGTTTGGACTCTTAGTGGCATGGAATATAAATATATCACCAATAACTTTTTTCCCAGAGGGTATCTGCTGGCTCATGTTACTGGGTGTTCCAAGGAGCGGTCTAGCTTTGGATAAAGCTGGACCCAGTAGTTCACTGATATCATCAAATCTCTCCCTCTCTCTCAGCAAAATGCCCCCATGGATTCCAGAGAAAGAGTACCTAGCACATTTCAGGGATTGATCCTGTTACTTCAACCTGAATTCTACTATAATCACTGTCACAAACTCAGGGCTGGTATGAAGGGATTGTCTGATTAATCAAGCTGGAGTCATGAGCAGGAATGGAATTGCAAGGAAGCTCTAGCTACTCCAACAACAAACCCTGGAAACCTCGGTGGCCTGACACAACAGAAGTTTAGTTATATAAAGTTCAATCAGGAGGACACTGTCAAGCATACAGGATGTGGGAGATGGTGCCATCTTCAATATGTGGCTTCCAAGGTAGGTCACCAAGAGCAACAACACTCAATCAACCAATAGGGGAAGAGAAACTGGACCAGCATGCAGAAGGTCTCTTGAAGAGCCAGTTCCACATTTTATTAGCCATAACTTGGCTACACCTTAGTATTGTGCGGAAAATGCAAGCTGGCTTTGAGCTCAGCAGGAAAGGAAATAAGACTGTGGAATGGCTAGCCATTTCTGCCCCAAGTTATACTGCTAGGCAGCATTATCAGAGAATGAGGGAGAGACTGAATTCCTTTCCAAAGGCAGGAATTCAGAGCAGATTTTAAAAATATGTCCTCTGAACTAACTCCTGGATGTTTCAGACGTGTCTGACTTTGCTGCACCTGGCTATACTGGTGTCCGGTACAGATAGGCACTCTTGTGTGTTGCTGTGTGACAGACTACCCAGAAACTTAATGGTTTACAACTAGAATTTTGTTATAGTTCTTCTTATATTTCATAATTTCATGGGTCAGGAATTTGGGCAGGGCTTAGCTGGGTGATTCTTTTGTTCTATGTGGTGGCACCTAGAGTCACTCAATAGCATTCAGCTGTCAGATGGCCTGGTCTGGAGGGTCCAGGACAGCTCCACTGTCATGTCATGTGTCTTGATGGGGGTGGCAGGTAGGTTGAGCTCAAGGGGTCCCTCTTCCTCTCAGGCCAGTAGTCTCAGGCCTCAAGTTTATTTACTTTTGTAGAAAACCAAAAGTGTCTGTGAACTTGCGTGACTGAGCTAACAAACAATTCTCATCTTCAGCTACTTCTTAAGTCAGGGTGATCCCATTTATCTACCATGGTGCTCTAGGGTTCACATGCAAATTAAATCAAAGAGGTGTGAGGCAGTGCTAAGCACCTTGATGTGGAAATCCAAGGTCTGTTTTCTTCTGTGAGTCAGCAGGGACTTGAAACCCTGCAAAATCCAGACTTTTCCAAGGAAAAGCTGTTGTAGGAATCCCATCAAGGCTTCTTATCTCCCCTAATCGCACATCCTGACCCCTTGCTTCTGCAGGCGTCCACTTTGCAGCTGCCCTTCTAAACCAACTTTCTTCTAAGCAGAAATAGAAAGCCCTCAGGGAAGAAGTAGCTGGAATCTTCCAGGCATTTTCTAGGACGGGGTGGTTAGGGCTGTTTGGCAGCAGCGAGTACCAAGGCCTTGGCTTCACGTAGGCTCTGTTTATAGCCCTCTGGCCTATCTCCTCCTATGGGGATGGCAGATGGCCTGTATTTTTAATAATTAAAAAAAAAAGTCAGAGGGAAGTCAGACTCAGCAGGAGGAATTTGGAACCATCCAGGCAGCACAATTGAGCTGTGAATTTGTTTGTTTGGAAATCGTAAATGGTGTCTTCCCATTAAGCATGCCTGCAGCCTCAGCCCTTCCAAGAATCTGCAAGGGCCCCTCCTAATGGTTTTCATCTGCAGGTCCCTGCTATGTGGTGGATGAATGGGAGCCACTGGCACTGCCAGGCCACCTGTATTCATAAGACTGCACCTCTTAGGGCTGATAATTTGTGAAAATTTTATCCCATCTCCCAAACTCCCAAACCCAACCTCTTCTTAGCTTCACAGTAGCCCTGGAAGGCAGAGATCCCAAATGCTTATGCTAATCATTTTGCAAGACCAGATTAGGGTCATTTAGTGAAAAAGAGGAATGCCCAGCACTAAGGATAAAGGCCTCTAAGAAGCAATGGCAGAGGTCCTATACTCTGCTACTCTTTTGGATTATGCTGTAGAGTGTGGAGCTGACTGTTCACCCATTTATGCTTCATTTGCTGGAGGCCCAGAGAAGCAGAGGAGGAAGGGCTGGGCTGGGGGTCCAGAACCCCACGTTCTAATCTTAGCCTGATACCTCCAGCCAAGCAGACTTCACCTGGTCATTTTCCTTTTCTGGGTGTTGGTTTTTTTTTTATTTGTAAAAGAATAGAACTGAATTTTATAGCTGGAAGGGTTGGAGAAGTAATAATTCCTGTATGTGACCTGGTTTCCTGTGGAGGTACAAAACTATCTCAGAGGCAAAGACGGCTGTAGACTTTGGGGAGGTGAGCGAAGTAGATGAGACATCTTGCTTTGGAAAGATGTTAGCATATAAATAAACTTGGGCAGCATGAAATTGGTTGAGTAGGCTCAAATATAGGGGTTCAATGCCATTCTTTCATCCTAGAAGGCCCACTAGAGACCTGGGGCTTTAGAGAACATTACTGGACTTCCCTAGACCCCTCAGCATCCCTCGTCCCTTGCTTGCTGCTGAGTCAGGGTCTCCGAGAGTGTGAGTACAAGCAGCTCTGATCTGTGAAGAGCTAGCTAAGCAGAAGGATGGTCCATACAGCACCAGCTCTGCCCAACTAAAGGCCATAGCATCTCAGAGCTTCAGGTTCTGACAGTAAGGGTTGGGAGTGAATATTCCAGAGAGAGGGAGGGAAGAAAGCTACCCCCACCTCCACCCCTTCCCTCCATCTCTCCCACCGTGTTCTTGCTTGGTCAACACTAGGTCCCACTGACCAGCTGCCACCAGGCAAGTCAGCCCAGCAGATGGTGTGAGTCCTGGAGGGGATCATGTCAGCCAGCAGCACAGACTTAGTAGTGATTATGAGTTTGGGACGTTCTGTTCCCAAAGTCTCCTGCTCTCTCCTTCTCCTCACTCCTTGTCTTTATAATTTATTAAGTTTCAGGCACTTTCTGCTTTCTATCCCCTTCCCAGCTATACCCTCTCCATTTCTCTACTTTTTTTTAAAACCACCTCTCCCTTTTTCTATTTTTTCTTTCAGACTTTGCAGGGACAAAAATTAGAGGCAAGACCCTTCAGGTAACCTCAATGTTATCAAGAGGATGACCAGGACATCCCACCTTCCTGGCCAGAGAGTCACAGGTTGAAGGAGGTACCTGTCAGCTCCTGGTGAAAACCACAGCTGAATACCTGTTGGCATGCTGAGAGTAATGCCATCAGGAGCAGTGGGATTGTTACAGAGCAACAGAAGGTCCGTTATTGTCCGCCACCTTATGGAAAGATGCCTCTCAAAGCCAGAGATTTGTGAAAAGGAAAGGAAATGTTTATTTAATGCTATACAGAGTTAAAGTAGCGACTTAACATCTTCATTAAAATATCAAAGTCCTTTAGGATACCCACAGACGCCCACAGTGCTTCCTCTCTCCCTCTGCCCTAAGTCAGGGTACCGTAATTGCAAGGAAGAGAAGCACACGTCCGGGATTCAGGCTCTTGACACCCTCAGCTGTGTCGTCGTCCAGGCAGGATCTCTAATTAATCCAAAGCCATGTGGCACCTTCTCATGGCCTACTGGCAAGAGTTCTTTCACCCTTCCTCCAGGCAAAGTCTCTCTTGTTCCCAGGCCACACTATCAAAGGAAGAACCCCCAAACCGCGTGGTCCTTCTTCTACCAAAGCTGTGGGGAAGGGGTCCCCACTCTGGCAAAACTACATGGCTCTCCCTCTCCACCAAAGCTGCAGGGGTCTGCACTCTGGTGAAACCACGTGGAATCTCCTTCCTCTGGCAAAGCTGCAAGAGGGTCTCCACTCAGGCAAAGCCAAGTGGCAATTGTCTGCTAAAGCCACATGGTGATTTTCCCTCACAGGGCTGCAAGGGTCCTAATTCTCGTGAAAGTGCATGGATTCTCTCTCAATGGCTGCCGCGTCTCCGTTTAAATCCCCGTGCCAAATCTCTTATGTACCCCCATTTCCAACTCCTCCTACAATCAGTTACACCTGCCAGCATTCCCGTATATTCCAAGTTTTTTTGGGATGCCATCATGAGTCTGGGCAGGTGTGTCCCCATGTTCTGGAGCCAATCTTCTCCAAGCTCCCACACAGGTGCTGTGACTTGAGGTTCCTCCCCCAGTCACGTCTTGGGGGGAGTCCTTTCCATCCCTCTGGCTCAGGGCATGGTCACAGCTATTTAACACATCTAAGCCACCAGCCAAAGGCTATAGATATGTTAAATGACCATGCCATGGATTAGCAGCTCTGCATGTCCCTGCTCCATGTGTCCCTTCCCCCAACTCATACCTGTGGGGGAAGGGGTGAAGACATCTTATATGTCCCTCTAATATTTCCTGGACACCCTGAGTTCTGGGCCCCATTCCAAATCCCTATTTTGCGCCCCCCCCCCCCCCCCCGGCTGCACCCTGCATCAGGATCAAGGCCAGTGAGCTCTCAGCTTATCTGCCTGAGAAGGCCAAGAAGAAAGCTCCAGAGCTCCAGTGCTTCCTTCAAGAACCACAGCTGCCCCTCGCCCTGCACACTCCACCCCCCTACCATTTGGAAGGAGATGTGGCAATGCCTGTGTCCACCCTTGCCCCGTCCTCTCCTTTCTCTGGAATCTCTTTCTGTCAGGACCCTGGCTGGGCTGAGCCTAAGGCCCAGGGTATTTCTCAGCTCCCCCTTAAGAGCTCTGGGGCTTTGGGAGACTAGCCAGTACAATGGCAGTGCTAAGACAGGTCTCAGCTCCTTCCACTAACTGGGAATTCAACCTCTTTTGGCTTTGCCTACCCTGGAACCCACAGCCCACAGGAGCAGCCTGCAATCCCTGTGACCTTGGGCAAGTCATTTTTCCTTCTTTAGCTTCAATGGCCTCCTCTGTGAAAGGACAGAATGGAAATGCATATCCTGGGAATCCTCCTGAGCTCAGAGAGTCAGTCCATGGTTCTACTTGGTTCAGCGCACGCACTTCGGGCCTCAGGGCTGTGTCTAAACACACTCTGAGAAAGACTTTCCATGGCTTGGAATACCGTGACCTTTTGTGAAGACAGTGCAATGAATATAGGGGTTGCTTTCATCTGCGGGCATTGAGGAAGGCTCCAGGGACAGGTGGCCTTTGGAAACGGGTCTTGAGGAGAAGGTAGAATATGGGCCGCCAGAGATGGGGGCACAGCAGAGCACACAGAGGCAGGATCTCAGACGAAAACAGGAGGAGGGTCCATTTGAGGAAGGGGGCGCTTTGTGTAAAGGCGAGTCTTCTGAAACTTCTGAAACCCTCATAAGAAATGTACCGCTAAAAGCAAGGGGACAGCAGAAAACCCCCAAACAACAAAGGCTAGGATGGGAGGTGTCCACTATTTGTTTTGCTTTTGCCAAGTATTTATTGCTTTTTCTCTTCTGATCTAGCTTTAATATTTCCAGCTTCCCCCCTTCCACCAGGCAAGTGGGAAGGGGGCTCATCCCTGGGGGCTGATACATGTTAGTCATTTTTTGCTTAGCCTCTGTTGCTTTAAACATGTCCTAGGGCACGGAGCATCTACCCTGCCCTGTCTTCAGGCATGTCCAAGCTGTCATCTAAAATTGCCCGGGCAGCATTCTTGGCCCCCACACCCCTATCCTGGGCTCTCTTGATTCCCACTCTATTATTCCTTTGGAGTTGCCTCCACCCCCTTCTTACTGGCAGATGCTGACAAGGCCTGCCACTATCGAAGTCAGATTGTGACTTCAGCTAGACACCGTGAATTGGAGCCTGTGCTTATGCAGAACGAGAGACCCTGGGGAGCTTCGTGTGAGCCAGGCACTGTGCTCAGTCCTGTGGGGACACCGTCAGATGAGTAAGTAAGGTCTTCCTTCAAGAAGTCTATGGCCCAGGACACTAGCTAAGCTGCCCCACCTTAAATGCCTAGACGCACAGTAGGTGGCCCAAGGGGCCCAACAGGGAATAACAGCGAGCAGCAGAGATCAGCTGCATTACAGTCTTGCCCTCATTCACTTCACTCCAACTTGTTAGCACCATGCAAAGATGTGGGCCAAATGTGCTCAATGCTCCTTTTTTTTTTTTTTTTTTTTCAAAGAGAAGCTGAAATCTGGATTTTAGTGTGAAATTTCCCAATTTTTAAAAATGTCACGCTGACTGAATGTAATTTATCTGTGGGTGAAAACATTCCCATTTTCTTAGGCACTGACAAATTCCTGAAGACATGTTTGCAGGGTGATTGAAGAAAGGAAGGAATGAGATGAGCTGGTCCTGGGATGTTGCTGTTCCTTATTTGTGCACACACTGGTTATTACACTGTTTTCCGTCAGCAGTATAGGCCCAGGCCTTGTTTGTGCCCAAGCAATTAACCAGATAATTATCTCCTTGGAACATTAGTCACACAGACCAAGTCAACACAGGAGTGATGGACTCGTGTGCCTTGTTCGTCTGGGGTTTTCAGTGGAGTGGATTCCTCTGCCCTCTCTCTCCTTTGTATCCAGGGGCAGAAAAGGACATCACAAATATTTTCATTGTATCACAAGGCCTGAAGTTTCTGGGCCAAATCAAAGTTGAGAACAGGGCTTAGGACTCCCCCCAAACCCTGCACTTCACAAACACACCAGCACTTCCTTCATGTGAAGTATATGTCTTTATACTGTTGGTTGTGCATTCAGTGCCCCTATGAGATTGTGGGTACATATGTGTATTGTGTTGTATTCTTGGCAGGTGTATCAGTGTTCTACAAAAGAAACAGAACCAATAGAATCTATATATGTATATATGTGTATACATATACATATATACATGTGTATGTATATACACACATACATAAGAACATATATGGAGAGAGAGAGATTTTAAGGGATTGGCAATGGGCTTATGCAATTGTTGGGGCTGGCAAGTCTGAAACCTTCAGGGAAGGCCAGCAGGCTGGAGACCCAGGGAATAGTTAATGTTGCAGTCTTGAGTCTGTAGGCAGCCTGGAGACAGAATTTCTTCCCCTTCTGAGGATCTCAGTCTTTTCTCTTAAGGTCTTCAACTGATTAGATAAAGCCTGCCCCCAAGTAAAGGGTAATTTATTTTACTCAAAGTCTATGATGTTAATTGCATTATATCTTCACAGCAGCATTTAGACTAGTATTCGACTAAACAACTGGGCACCGTAGTCTAGCCAAGTTGACACACAAAATTAACCAGCACAGTAGAGTTACCCTCTCAGACTGAAGTATATCAGAGTGCTCTAAACAACCCAATATGCAACCTGATGCCTAAAAAAGGTTGTTGGATGGCTGTAGTCAATGGTAATCAAGACAAATGTTCAGATAATGGTCTTTTCAGTATTATGTCAGTCTCTTGATTTTTCTTTTTTTTTGGTTTTCAGTCACAAGTTGACTTAATAATTAGCCCAAATGAGATATCATAGAAGTTTCATTTTCTGTAACAATTCTAATCAATTGCTGGCAGCTTCTTGTTTGGTGGGGTATATGGTAAGGAAGCCCAAGGCTGACCTCAGTGTAGTGGGAACAGTACCATGTGTGATGAACCATGGCTGCAATGGGAACAGGCATGGGCTGGGTTGGGGGGTGGCGGTGGTCATCCACAGTCGGGACCATGTTTTCTTATTTTTTATTTTTTATTTTTTTAATTTATTTTTTATTTTAATTGTTGTTCTTGTACAGTTTTCTGTCTTTTTGCTCCCATTCCAGCCCACCACCCCAGCCCTCCCCACCCCCCTCCCATTTCCACCCCCGCTAGTTTTTGTCCATGTGACCTTTATACTTGTTGCCCTTCCCCCTGAAATTCCCTCCCCCTCCCCTCTGGTGACTATCAACCCCTTCTCAATTTCAGTGTCTTTGGTTATATTATGCTTGTTTGCTTGTTCTGTTGATTAGGTTCCTGTTAAAGGTGAGATCATATGGTATTTGTCCTTCACTGCCTGGCTTAGTTCACTTAGCATAATGCTCTCTAGCTCCATCCATGCTGCCGCGAAGGGTAGGAGCTCCTTCTTTCTTTCTGCTACATAGAATTCCATTGTGTAAATGTACCAGAGTTTCTTGATCCATTCATTTACTGATGGGCACCTAGGTTGCTTCCAACACTTGGCTATTGTAAATTGTGCTGCTATGAACATTGGGGTGTATAGATTCTTTTGGATTGGTGTTTCGGGGTTCTTAGGATATAATCCTAGCAGTGGAATTGCTGGCTCAAAAGGTAGATCCATTTTTAGTTTTCTTAGAAAATTCCATACTGCTTTCCATAGTGGTTGTACCAGTCTGCAGTCCCACCAACAGTGCACTAGGGTCCCCTTTTCTCCACAACCTCTCCAACACTTGTTGTTTGTTGTTTTGTTTATGATGGCCATTCTGACTGGTGTGAGGTGGTATCTCATTGTGGTTTTAATTTGCATCTCTCTGATAGCTAGCCATACTGAGCATCTTTTCATGTGTCTCTGGATCCTCTGCATGTCTTCCTTGGAGAAGTGTCTGTTCATGGGACCATGTTTTCATGAGAGAACAGGGAGAGGATTAAAGAGGAGAACTTTCTTGTATGAGCTCACATAACAAGTGTCAGTCAGGCTGAGAAGGAGAGCCTGGGAGCTCAGTCCCTAACTCATGGTGCAGAGTCTCCCTATCAGACAAGAAATATTTAACGTGCACCCATCAATTGACCGGTTATCCAAACAACCTTCTCATTTCCCCCATGGCTTATTTTTTTAATTAGAAAAAATTTTATCTCCCCTAAAGGAAACCCATCTACATCCTAAATCTAGACCTTCAAATTTTCTATGTATTTTAATTGTATTAAGCCTTAAAAAAATTTTATAATCTGGAACCATGATATTCAATATGGTAGCCACTAGCCCCATGTGGCTGCTGAGCCTGTGAAATGTAGCTAGTGTAACTGAGGAACTGAATTTAAAACACTATTTAAATTAAAAAAATAAATTTATATAGTTACATGTGACTAGCACAAATATAGATCATTTCAACCATTTTAGAAAGTTCTATTGAACAACCTAAACAGGTGTCCAATTTATTTTTTCTTTCGTTGCCTTTTCTGTTCCTACCAGCTAAATTTTCAAAGGCTTATATAAAGAATACTTTTTTTTCTGGAAGGAGGGGGGCATAAGGGAACTAAAGGGTAATGAAAAAAATACAATAAAGATTAAATGAAAAAAAGAGTACTTTTTTGTAGCCTTCATTTCCAATTTCTCTTGACCATCGCATTTTAGTGTTTTAAGCTTCCTCTTTGCTTGTGTCCAAACCAGGGCTGTGCCTGAGGTAGGACCTGAGCAGATATGTTGCAGGCGGCCCTTTTTGTGGGCAGCAGGGGCTGGAAAATTGGGGTCCCTGGCTTGGCAGTGAGGGAGCCTTTGGAAAGATAGGCAAAGCCAGGGTATGTTGGCCCCTCAAACTGAATTTTCATTATCTTCCTGGTTTTAAAATGCAAAATCTTAACTCCTGCTCCATTTCTATACTTCTTAGTTTATTATTTTTTATTTTTTTCTCTTTCTTTAAGTCAGCTCAAACATTGACAGTCTTCTCTTACTATTTGTTTTCCATCCATCAGGACTCAGCTTTGATATAAGGAAAGGGCTTCTGAGCCATCTCCTCTGAAATCTAATTGCCCTCTCCTACTTTTCTTCATGAACTTGACCACCTGGAATACAAGCTTTTCATCTCCAGCTCTGTCACTCATACCTGGGTGATATAGAGCATGTTACTTAATCTCCCCGTGCCTCAGTTTCCTTGTTTGTAAAATGTGGATGACACTAACGACAGGACCTACCTCTCAGGCTGTTGAAAGATTAAATGCACAGTGCACAGCAGCCTTCCTGGCACCAGCAGCTTCTAGGCGAACAATAGATGGAATTGATACTGCAGGTGTTTTCTTGTTTCTCTCCCTCAATAGACTGTAAATTCCTTAAGCTCAGGGATTCAGCATGAAGCCTGGTGGACAGCAGAATTTCCCTAAATATTTGCTTAATAAACAACTGAGTGAATGGCTGGGGTCAGATCATCACTTCGCACTTCTTTCAAATGTCCCTGCATGAACTTTCAGATCAACTCTACACTCCACACCTGGCTTCTGGTAATCACTGCCTCCTGTATCTTTTGCCTCTGTGTATTCACCTTTTCCGGGTCCCTCTGCTGATGGGGTACTTTAGAGGTCACTGAATCCAGTCCCCTATTTTTAGCAAGTTCTGACACCCATTCAACCTCTGCTCCAACTTGGAAGCAGGGCCTGGGGAAGACATCCAACACAAAGACTTTAAAAATTCCCCCAAACAGGAATTTTTCTCTCCCTTTAGGAAAGTCCCAGGGTTGCAGACATGAGAGCATTGGTCTGTCTTCCATGACGCAGTCTCTGGGCACTGGGGCAAGGAAGTGGGTGGGTAAGAGGAGACAGTGTCACTGGCCCCCTCCTGGAAGGATTTGGGTGGGGGGGGCACTCCCTCCTGCCATCTTAACTGTGATTACATGAACCTAAGAACAGTCTTACCTTCTAAGTTGGTTATATGGCCTGCTGCCCCTTCCCCTCATACCCTCTCCTGGCACTGGGGTGGTTTTATCTTGTCTTTGGCCCTTTCTTAAATATCAAACACCGTTGCACCATGGTGCGCTAACCAACAGTTTGTCCATGCCAGGAACTTCGAGACTGTGGCAGCTTCTTAAATTCTTCAGAGGTTCCTGTTCCAGAGGGAGACTCACAACTATGTAGCGCCAACATGGCCTTTAAGATGCAGTGTGAACAAGGAATCCCATCAACCCACAGCCCTCTGAGCACAATGTTCAAACCATCCCCTGGCCTGCCTGGTAGCTCCACAGAGCATGCCTAAGGAAATGCACGTTCCCTTCAGACCTTCTCCCGTAAGTTCCTTCCTAGCTGCTTCCCTTTCCCCAGCTGTCTACTGTCCCTGTTTTCCTCTTGGAAGCCACAGCTCAGAATTCAGGCCATCTCTGGAGAGGGAACAGCCAGAGGGAAGTCATGCTTGTATTGGGTAAGATGGTGAATCAGTGTGGGCTTGACTTGACTTGGCTCTGGATCCTGCTTTCTTGACCAGAGTGGGGTGGTCTGGTTCAGGTTGCCCATTCTAAGGGTCCCTTTAATTTCTAAGAATAAATGCCAGGAATATTTGATATTAGAAAGATTTTTGTCTGTGGCAAAATCCAGTTCTATCTTCTTTTCTCCTTCCCTTTTCCTCCCATCCCCTCTCCTTCTTTCCTTCCTTCCTTCCTTCCTTCCTTCCTTCCTTCCTCCCTCCCTCCTTCCCTCCCTCCCTCCCTCCCTCTCTCCTTTCAGTTATTGATTGCCTGGTTCTTGGGTACCAGACAGTTGCTAAAGAAAAAAAATTTTAAATGGTCTCAATTCTTGCTTTCCAGACCTTACCTTAGAGTGGGAGAAACACACTCATAGGCAGATAACTATAAATGACTATGAACAGTGCAATCACTGAAATAGTTACAGGATACTGTGGAAGTCAGAGTTCAGAGGGGGATCTAAGCTAGGCTGTGCAGAAGGCCATTTGGCTCGAATGAAAAGTGGTTCCCAAACCCTGACCTGCAGATCTGTGCCATCTCACGCTAAATTCTTCATGGGTGAAAGAGAGAAATGAGGAAAATGTAGACAATGTGGTATGAGTGTATGAATTCACATTTTATGGAAAATACTGTTTTTACTCTGGGATTTTGCATCCTTTTGGTGACATATAATGTTGATATTGCATGGTAATGACAGTAAGGCGAATAGTTGTTATTTTTGTGTCTGTGTCTTTATTTGATAAAATAAAAGAGGGCAATCACATGCTGGTTCTCCAAAATTTTTAGAAATATTATTGAGCTATGAAATCACAGCATTTAGAAATTTCTGGCTTAAAGCATGAGCAGGGGGTAGACTGGCAATGGGTAAAGCATTTGTCACAGGCCATCGGAACTGGGTTGCTAGTGTGATGTTTCCCTGGCTTAATACACATGCTCTTCTATCTGCAGGAAATGTACAATGTGGTGCCATCTCATACAAAGATGGTATCATTGGGCCACTCAGAGGATGTGTTTTGTACTATTTAACTGTTGGTAGTGGTAGGATTTTTGCTAAAACTTATGGACTTTTAAACCTATTCTTCCTCTCAGCCAAAGGAATGCATTTATGAAATGGCTTACTAGGGTAGGGGTAGAGCTTGTGGTCATGCAATGGAAAAGGAAAATGATTCCAACTGAGGATCGTCAAATCCGTGGCCTTGGTTTGTTAGATACCTTCACTAATAAGTGGACCTAACCAAGCTGGTTGTTCTAGGAACGTGGTGAAAGGTGAAAATGTGTTGGCATGGATCAGTAGACAGAAGACTTACTTCAGAGTCCTACAATTGTGCTTGACTCCTGAGACCCACTGTTTTCTAGATGTCTAGCCTTGACTGTATTGCTTCTAGTTTCTGCCCTCGGTGTCCTCATGCACAAAAAGAGGAGGCTGTATAACTTTATACCAGTAGTTCTCTAACTTGAACATGCATCAGGACCGCTCAGTTCTACCCACAGTTTCTGATTCAGTAAATCTGGGTGGGCCAAGACTCTGCATTTCTAAACACTTCCAGGTGATGCTGATGTTGCTGGTCCAAACACTGCACTTGGAGGACAGCCAGATCAGACACTCTCAAATCCTTCACACCTAAAGTGCTATTAGTCATTCTTACCTTTAAAGAGTTTATAATATGATTAGCATTTGTCCTGTGAGAGGAGAGGAGATTGATGATTTTATTTTTTTCAGTTTCTAATCCACTATTTATTTGACACCACCTGTGTACATATAACTGCAAGACAGAGAGAAGAAGGCTACTGCAGTCTTCCCTTTGATGCTTCCCTGAGAACCTCTGTATTGTGTCATGCTTCCCATAAAGCACTGTGTACAGCCAGATCTGCTATTTGTAGTCCCAGGGACAGGGAGAGTCTGGAAAACTGATATCAACAGATGGTGGTAACTGTCTTCTTCCTCCAGGCACATTTTCAGGGCTGACTGGTGGAATATGATGTTGCAGAGAGAGGCCTATTTATATTACCCATCAGAATGGATGAAGCTGTGTCAAAAAGGATTGCCTGCAGGTTAATGTGCACCCACCCAGGTCACCATCACCTCCTCCACATTCCCAGCACAAAGCTTTGGTGATTAATCTCTTCCCACAGAGTCAAGGTGGGTGCCAGACCAGAGGACAAAGGCAGATGTAGCTCCTGTCACCTGCAATGCAGCCCCTGACACAGGTAACATTAGAGATGGGTGGGCACAGAAGAGCAAGGCTTAACTACAGAAGGTAGAAAAGGAAAGTCTTTAGGTTTCTTTGGATTGGGGGACTATAGAGGAAAGTGAGATTATGGTACTTGTTTGGAGGGTAAACAAGAGGCTCGGATCACACATCTGTATATTTATCTTGCCATACTTGTTGGTCATCCTTTCTTCTGCAGCTCACATCCTCTGAGCCTACATTCCTGCTTTGGACATTGCTTTAGCAAACAGCTGTGTGCAGGTGTGGCAAGATGCTTCACCCTGCTGCACTTATCTCCCGCCTTCTGCCCCAGGCTTCCCTGTTGTATACAGGAAGCCAGTGTAAGCCTGCTCAGCCAGTCTGAATTGCTAGGGAATTAATGCTCTTGGGAGCAACCTTGGCCAATGGGGGACGTCAGGGGATAAACACTCTTCTCCTGGGCTTTCAGAAAATTCTGAGGCATATAGTTCTTCAGAGGAACTTTAGCAAATCTGAGTTGCAGTTGCCTGCCGAGCCATAAACAGCTCAATAATGCACCCTTCATTTAGTCGTTTCATTCTTTCAGGTCCTTTTTTTCTTAAGTCCTGGGGTCTTTTTCCCCAAATAAACCACTTGCATGAAAGCCCTTCTCTCAGGCTTTACATTTTGGGGGACCAAAGCTAAATGCTAAACACATTTCAGATTTATGGTAGCATTTTAGGAAGAATAAACAGCTAATATGTTTTGAACACGGCTGGTATGCCAGGATCTATATATTTTAAAAAATAAATGAATATTAATTTCTATTAAAGTAACACATATATACAGTTTAAAAAGTCAAATAGCACAACATGACATAATGAAATGATAATCCTCTATTATCCTCCAGACCAGAGGCAAGTGAGCTTAATTGTTAGCAGTGTCTCTCTATTGTTAAGTTCCATCAGTTTTTCAATTTCAAGCATTAGTTATTGAATGCCTATTATGCTGGATGATGTTTTAGTTTTTTATACTCCCCACACCACCCATCCCACTGCTTTAATTATATTTTTATTAAATTATAATTAATATATACATTGCTATGACTATATAATTACTATTCATAGATTTTAGCAGGCTCTTGTACAAGAGTCTCTTTTTGTTTCCTAGAGTGTATAACAATCTCTCATGTCTTTTTGTCTATTTCTTAGGTTTTGATGTGGTTACTATTATTTCTTCCCTCTCTACAACATCTCTCAATGCTATCTTCTAGGTGACCAAATGCACCAGATTACCATCAACTGCATGTTTATCCTGAAGTCCTAGGTCCTGCCCCAGGCTCGGCAGGGCCTGCTAGCCAGCTGTTACTCTGGGACTTCCTTCCCCCACTTTCTTGGGGCTGTTTCTCTTCCCTACTCTCCTGTGATACAGTCCCTGTTTCCTAGATTGAGTGTCCTCCTCTTTCCTGGTTTGCCTCTTATTTTTTAAATCATACATTCAATAACATTTTAAGAAAGGACGGATAATGGAAGGTACAATTATGAAGGCATTGTTTATCTGAAAGTGCCCAGCTATGTGTATAATTCTAGGTAGGAAATAATTTTTACTCGGAAATTTGAAGTATGGGTCCATGGTCTTCTTGCTCCCACTGTTGTGGAGAATACTGAGGCCACTCTTGTTCTCAGCCTTGATATGGGACTCTGTTGCTTCTCCAGGCTTTCAGTTCATCTGTGGACATGTGAGCTTTACATCCACAGAATGTTTAAGATCTTCCTGGTCTTCTGTAACTTCACAACAATGGGCTTGTTCATTATGCTGAGTACTCAATGGGCTTTTTCACTCTGAAAACTCGTTTCCACCAAGTTTGGAAAGCTTTCTTTTATTTCTTCTGTGATGAGTTTTTCTCTCCCTTCCTCTGTTCTTTATTTATAATGGCTCATCTTTGCTAGCTAATGATATGAACTTCTTAGATTTATTATTTCATGAACCTACCCTTTTTCTTTTTGTCATTTTCTTTCCCCCTTCTTTTCACATATTTATTTTTTGGGGGTATAGTTGCTAGAAGATTTTCTTGTGTTTCTTTACTTTTCAATTTTTCTATGAATTTTGTATTTAGTTATTTACGATCTCTTCGATGTCCAAGAAGTTTTTTGTTTTTGGATTTTTAATAATAGGTTTTTTTCCTTATTTCATGAATGTATCAGGAAAAAAAAACCCTACTTTTCTTTCCTTTCTGCAAGTATTATTTTTATTTGTTTATTTTCTCCTGTTTATTTTTTACACCAAGTTCTCTAAGTTTCATTTTGAATTGTTTGATGTAGTCTCTGTCTTTCATTTTACAGTCTTACTTTAACTGTCTGATGATTTCTGGATCTCTGTTAGCAGTTAGAAGTGAGGCTGATAGGGACTTCTTTTTCTGAAATTGGACTACTATAACACCTTGAGTAGAAAAATGTGACCAGAGAGCAGAAAACCCTAAGGGCCTTCATGGATATTCTTAGAATTTATAAAAGAATTTAGTAAGGCTGCTGAATATAAAATCATGACACAAAGTCAAAGGTATTTACATAACAACAATAAATAATGAGAAAATACAATTAAGTCTTTTATGTAATATACAATAAAACATATAAGGCACCTAGGAATAAATCTAACACACAAAAATGTGTAAGATCATTATGGAGAGAATAATTAAACTTTTTGAAAGCTGTTAAGACCAAAATAAATGGAATAACATACACAATTTATGGATAAAGAGAGTCAATATTGTGATGTCAATCTCCCCAAATTGATCATTTTACTTAATATGAACCTCCACCCCACTGAAAAAATCCAAGAGCATTTTCAGTGGAACTCAACAAGCCGTTTCTGAAACTTATATGGAACAGCAAAGGTCCGGGAAGAGCTGAGATGCTTCAGATAAAGAAGAACCAGGTGATAAAAGTTGCTCTTCCACAGATTACCATAAATCTTGGCCACTGGTTTACTTTATTAACTCTGCGTCAGCAACATAGTATCTTAAGTACATGAATAGATCAGTGAAGCCCCACACAAGCTCACAACTACATGAAAGCCTGGAGAAGCAACAGAGTGTGCAGGGCAGTGCTGTCCCTGCAGAAAAGTAATTCAAGTCATGTACGGAATTTTGTTTTATTATTTTTGCACATATATAATTTTGAAAATTCCATTAGTCACATTGACAAAAATAAAAAGATACAATTAGTTTTAATAATCTATTTTATTTAACCCATTATAACAAGAATATTATTTCAATATGCAATGCTTATAAGAATCATTAATGAGATATTTAGCATTATTTTTTGAACCAAGCTTTTGAAATCCAGTATATATTTTATGCTTAGGGCACATCTTATCTCAACTCCTCTGTCACACTAGTCCTATTTCAAGTGCGCAGTGACAATTCGTGGCCGGTGGCCGCCATATTGAATAGCGCAGCCCTGAGGGCTAGGAGGGTTGGCCCTGAAGCCAGCATTCTGCTTACTAGGCATGCAACCTTGAACAAGTTGCTTAACCTCACTGTGCCTCGGTTTTCTCACCAGTGAAACGAGAGCCACAATAATATCTACCCCAAAGTGTTATTGTTATTATGTGGATTAAATGAATTAATAAACATCTTTTATGGTGTGCCCCACATGTACTAACTAATCACTAGTCTAAATGCCGTACATTATGACTAGCCAATGTATTACAGAGACAGGTCATTAGAAAAAAGTAAGCTTTGCAAAGAGTGTGTTTGAGTGAACATTATTTTTGATGTGGTAGTTGTAAAAAGTGGATGACATCCTCACAACACACCTTAAAATGAATTATAGTTGAATCTAAACTTCATGTGAAATACAAAGCTTTAAAACTTTAACAAATTTACTCTTCTTGGAGGTCACAAGGATACTCTCCTGTGTCATTTTTTTAAAAGACAAAACACCATCCATAAAAAAAGTGATAAAATTGACCATAAAATTTGTATTTCTCAAAATACACCAAAAAGATAAGTCGATAAATGGGAGATGTTTTCAACTCATATAAACAAGAGATTAGTATTTAGGATACATAAAGAACTAAAAGAAAATGACTAACAATCTACTTTTTAAAAAGGGAAAATAAAATGAAAAAGTGTTTTACTAACCACGATATATGGTCTATAAACATAAGAATAATGTGCAACCTCATAACTAGTCAGAGATGTGTAGATTAAAACCAAAACAACATACTTCACGTCCTCAAGACTGGCAACAAAGAAACAATACCAGGTGTTGGTGGGAATAGAGAGGTCAGGAGATTCTCACAGGCTGGTGGACTGAAAATTGGTCAAACCTACCACCGGAATTAGTTGACGTCACCTGTTCAAGTTGAGAATGAGCGGAGACTGTGCTCCAGCCAGTCCGCCTCCGCAGCCATATTCTAAAGCAGCAGGCTACTTGTAGGAAATGGGCCAGAGTATGGGTGTTCACATCAGCAAAGCCTAGAAACATCCAGAAAGCCACCCAGAAGAGAAAGGATACATAAATTACGGGATTTTCTTATAATGTAATTCTATACATCAGTGAAAAGATATATTTTCATACACATTTCAATGTGGATGAACCTCAAAAGTATAATGTGGGTCCAACAAAGCTAGTCATAGAATAAATTCAGTATGATACCATTTATGTAAAGTTCAAAAGCAGACAAAACTCAACAATAGATTGTTTAGAGATATGTTCGTGTGTGGTAAAATCACAAAGAAAAGCGAATAAGATGATTAAAACAAAGTTCCTCACAGTGGTCCCTTGGAGACGGAGAAGGGAGACATCAGGGCAGGAACACATGCGGGTTCAAAGTTACCGGTGGGGTTCTATTTCTGAAGGTGGATGAGACGTACAGGTGTTTTTAATATGGTTATTTCAACTATATACGGACATTATATATGCTCTTTTTATGTACATTATACTTTACAAGGTATGAAAAACTGGTTGGAATTTGTGTGTTGCTCAGGGCTTTGTGAATGCTGGGTTTGACTTCATTGGGTGCTGGAGCCTGGGGCGATTATGCAATGAGCTAGAGTTTTAGTTGAGGGACCCCCAACTGCCAACATCTGCAGGCCTCTTCTCTGGGTCCATTTGGTTTTCCGGGAAATTCTCCAACTTTTTGCCTGGGAAGTGAATGCCTGGCTTCCAGCAACCCAGAGCTGTATGGGGAAAGGGACTGGTGGTGGGAGCTGGGCATGGGGCATGAGGGAATTCTACTCAATGTCTACACTTCAGTCTCACCCTATTTGGAGAAGTAATTGTCCTGTTGTGTGGGGCAGAGCGGGGAACCTGTGCTTTGCTTCTTAGGGACTTCCAACAATTGCTGAGTTTTCAGCTCTGTGTTTTACCTTGCCTTCCACGATAACTGGTACTCCCATTTCAGAGCCATTCTGATTTCCTGGGGGCTGCATGGATTTGTGTCTCATCATCCTTCCCCCAATAATGCCCCTTTTGCTGAGTTAGAGTTTCCTTCTCCATTGGTTTTCCATCTGTGAACATGTTCTTGATGGCTTTCACCTTCAGTGGTTGCCTCTTCCATTCCTTCTCTCCTTCATTCCCATTTTAGTGAGGTTTTGAGGATAAACGCATGCATTCAGTCTGCTGTATTTAGCCAGAATTACTGCTACCAACAATCCTTTTCATGTTATCTCCATTTCACAGTGAAGGAAATTGAGAACATAGAGGGAGCACACCATTTGCGGTGCCAAGACCCAATCCCAAGTGTGAATGACTCCAAGCTATATGCTGGTCCTCCTACCTGCCTGTCTCCCAGCAAGAGGCTCCAGGGCCCTGCAACTCTTCTGGTTTGAGCTGGGTCCACTTGTCCAACCCAGAGCCCTCCTGCTGCAGGTTGCCACATCTGCTCTCCCCTGGGTGTAATGAACAGCCCATAGCAGGACACTCAAGACCACAGTGGCTCAGCCTGCAAAGCTGTGCTTTCAGCCAGGCGTGTGTAAAGCCCCAGAGCCTCCCTTGGGTGCAAGGAGAGTGACCTTGATTCTTGATGTTAATGGCTTCACGCAGGCAGAGAGTTTCCTTTGGAAGCAGCAGATATTCATCGGGGCCATCAGCCTGGTTCATACTGAGAAGCACTTGGAATGAAATTTAATCCAGCAGTGCTGGGGGAGAGAGAAAGAGGAGAGAGCAATGGGAAAGTTACTTTTTTTTTTCTTTGACAACCACAAATTTCCTGCACTCCCTTGAAACCAAATTTCTGTTTTGACTAAATGGAAAGTCTCCAAGGAATGAGGGCTGATGAGGGAGATTTTTCTTAAAAGCATCCTCTGTTGCCTTCCATCAATTTTTTCTCTCCCCTTCCTATCCTTGCTCTACTTGCACTCTTTTCTCCTTCTTTTTCCAATCCCATCCCCACTATATCCATCAGCTGCCCCTGAAAGGACACTCTGCATTTTATTCTAGGCATCTCTTCTTAGGTCATGGTCAGACCAGGCCACTGAGGGATTAGAGTGATGGGCCTACCCAGTAGGGGCTGACAATGAAAGACATCAATACTATATGTTTGATGAATAAATGGAAACAGGAATGAATGAATGTTTCTGGAATATTTCAGTGGGGTACACAAACCTGTAAGAATGAGGTCTCCCTCAGTGACCAGATTTGCATCCATTAGCTTATATATTAATATATGAATTGCCAAGGCTTACTACAGAAGTTTGCTGGTAAAAACAAACATAAAACAAACAAACAAACAAACAAGCAAACAAACAAAAAACTTGGACCACAGAGATAACCAGAGGGGATAGCTCTATAAGTGGATTTGGAGTTCCTTTCCAGTCACCTTTTAAGGCTCCGTCTTTCTGCCCAGGGCACATGGCAGTTGTGTGAGTTTCTTGGGGGTGGCTGACAGTAAGCATGACTTTGGGTTGGACCATTAAATCAAAGGCAGAGTGATTCTGTGTAAGAGCACTGTGAGGGGGAGAGACCATTGAGTGGGAGTTGAAGGAACAGTAGGAACATACTAGCTAAAAGGAAAACAAACTGATGGTGAAGAGGAGGGTGTCACTCTACGGTAGAGACCAAGGTGTTTCCAAGAGTGTCCTGGTCTCAGAAATGTAGGCCTGGAGTTCCATTGTTTTTCAGGGTGAAGTGGGTGCTAAGGCTTTGAGAGAAGGGAAGTGACCAAAAGGAATCTACAGAATCGAAATGGTCAGAGGAGTTGAGAATCATTTGCTAAAGGTAAAAGCAGAAGGAAGCAGGAAATGGTGGCAGATTTCTTGACTGCCCAGGTTCCAACTCAGAAGTGTTTGGAATGTGGGGATTAGATAGAGGGGATTAGGATACAGAGTGATCTCTGAAGAGACTTATCTCCTGTGCTAGAACATTCTGTGTGTCTGTGGCTCTGACATAGGCATAGTGTGCATCCCTGTAAATCTCTTTGTCTCACATAAAAAATCATTCCGTGGCACTCACGATGACTGTGGGTACTTAAGTAGGAGCCAGGAAGAGTTGGAGGTCAAGGATGTAGGATGAAGCCTTCAGGAATGACTCCCCTCAAGTTATTAGGCAGCAGAGGTAGTCTCAAAGACTGATGGGGGGGGGGGGGCTTATGGTTTATTCTACAACCTGTTCTAATGGCCTCTTGCTACCTCCCTGCACTTGCTTCCAGTCCAACATCATAGTCAATCATGTGATTTCTTTCCTCCTTCCCATGTAGGAGGGGAGGAGGATGATTTCTTTGGGGAATGTTTCTTGTTGCTGACACAGATAGATCCCTGGGCCTGTGAACTAACGTACCATGTCTGAGCATCAGCTTTCCATCGGAGTCTATGCAAGCATCATCAAGTTGGGTGAGACCACAGGGCTACTGCCTCTGCTGTTCTATCTGAGCTCAGTACCTATGGACTTGGGTAAATTCTAAGAAACTGTATTTCAACCTTTACTTCTTGAGGGTAATTCATTGTCCTTGGTGTTTACTCAGCACATCAACACATAGTTATCCTGTTATGCCAGTAAGATGTTTTAAAATAATATGAAGTGTTAATGCACATTATTGTAGGGTTTTCCCTCCCATTTCTCCTGATTCTTATATTTTAATATCCTTTTTATAAAATTCAATAACATTACACTTTCCTATTTTCCCTTTTACAACTGCATTAATTTCTTTGAGTTGAAGTAACAAACTACCACAAATTTAATGGCTTAAAACAACACATATTTGTTCTCTCACAGTTAGAGAACAGTGTGGATAAAAGTAAAAGCTAATCTCTTATGGGGTTGTTGTGAGTAGAAGTGAATCAACACTTTTAAAGCTTATTGGATAGTGGCTAGTAAGTGCTCAACAAATGTGAGCTGTTGTTAGTAAGACTGTTATTGGAACCTTTGGAAAGGAAATGGAGCTGAAGGACCATGTCTTCCTCCATGGTACCTGCCAGAGAAGAGAAGTGAGAAGTGTATAAGTGGTGGTGGTGGTGGGGGGGGGGCACAGAGTCACTAGATTTGGCAACTAAAAATAGGGTACTCTGGCTTTAATCTGAATTTCAGATAAACAACATAGATCCATATATGTTATTAGATCTATAGAGATCTAATAATCGAACACAATCAGCCTTCAGTATTCACAGAGGATAGGTTCCAGGACCCCTCCCACCACAACGGATACCAAAATCTGTGGATGCGCAAGTCCCTTATATAAGATGGTTTAGAGCAATGTATTCAGCTGGCTCTTGGCATCTGTGGATGCAAAACCCATGAACACGGTGGCCAACTGTATTTCTTGAAAAAAATTGGCATATACGTGGACCTATATGAATCAAACTGGTGTGTTCAAGGGTAAACTAAATATATATTTGGTATGAGTATGTTCCATGCATTATTGTTTGTCTGCAATACAAATTTTAACTCTGAATGCTATATTTTACATGGCAACTCTATGTTGGGTGGGGAAGAGAAGGGGAAGGAAAATGAAATCTTTAGTTATACCTAGAGAAAAAAAATTAGTGCATTAACAGCAGTACTCCATCCAACCCTCCTTCTCGTGTTAGGTTTCCAGAGGCCAGACAAGGAAACCTCTCTCTTCAGCCTCAATCTGGCTCTGGTTGCTGGGACCAGGCAGCCATTTCGCTGCAGTAATCCACCCCATGAAACTAGAGCCTGTGTTTGCTGATTATTAAGCTCCTCTGTCCTCCATCCCACCCCCCTTCCCCAAACACACAGGCACACAAATACACCAAAGCCCTGGTTAGAGGTGGAGAGGTTAAGGGGGGAGCAGGGGTGGGGAAAGGATTAGAGTGTTATCAGAATAGCATCTGCAGAGATGCTTCCAAGACAGGCATCACTCTGAGCATGTCTGTGGCCAGGGGCCAGGCCTGGGGTGGACGGGAAAACACCAGCTGGCCAGGGAAGAAGAGGTCCCTTGAGGGCAGAGGCTTGCCAGGTGTGGGTTGGGGGTGGGCGGACTCTCCTCCTTTCCTTCGCAGGGGCTCCTGCCCCACCAAACTTTTTTTCCTGGGCTTTTAATTTTTTCCCTTTTTAGTCAGATAGTTACTTTTCAAGCAAACATTCCTTTAGCCAGACTATTAATATCTCTGGGACCCTTGCGTTTTACATGGGGTCCACCCACTTTCTGAGAGGCTGAAGGCCCTTCTGGGGTGGCAAGCTTGCAGGTCTGGGGCCAGAGCCCTGCTGCCTTGAGGAGCTGTAGCCCCTGGAAGCCATCTTATGTTGTCCCCTCCCATCACCCTAGGCCTGCTCTAAACCAGTTCATATGCGACAGTAGGAGGAGATTATGTTATTCCTTAAGGTGGCAAGTTCTGGCTTTCCCGTTAACAGTGAGTTCTGCCTAAAGCTCATCCACAGCTTCTGGCTGCACTGAGAGTTGTCTCCTCCACCCCTTTTGTTCTGAAAGAGTTTTTGTATTTTCTTTCTGCTTCTCAAGTCTAGTTATCAGTAAAGGAGGAAAAACATTAGCGTGGCACATTTAAGAATAGCCTATCTTAAGGTGTAGAAAGGCTAAGCATGACATCAAGGGAAGAAATCCACAAGGAAAATATTAATAGACATGATTCCTTAAACACTGAAGACTTTTGCATGTCTCAAAACAGCATAAACACACACACGGATATTTGTTATGGATAGCCTTTATATAAAGAACTCTTACAACTCAGTGACAAAGAGAAACACATGTAACTCATGAAGAAAATGACACAACTGATAAAATATATATAGAAGAAAAGTCAACCTGAGTGGTAACAAAAGAAATTTAAATGGAAATAACCATGAGATTTATGCTTTCTCTATGGAATAATTATTCTGTGTCTAATAAAGTGACAAAAATATTTTTTAAAAAGATCATGCCAAGTGTTGGCAGGAACGTAGAGAAGCTGAGACTTACAAGAACTGTAAATTGTAGTGTTAAAAGGTACTTTATTTTGGAAGGGTAATAAAGCAACACAAATCAAGAAGCAGAAATGTTCCCGCCCTTTGAGCTGGTTGTTCTACTTTTAGTAATCTTTCTAAGAAAATAATTAATGTTTCATTCCATGATTTAGCTGTGAGGGTGTTCCCAGTATTGCTTGTAATAAGAAAAAAAAATTAAATTTATGTCCAACAATTGTTTTAATGGAATATGACACATTAATTATTGGACCAAGAAGACACTTAAACTCAGGCTGTGAGACTTGTTTTTAATCAGTTCTCGGGGGAGTGCTCTGGGGTGGGATTTTAGGTTCCAGGTCTCTCATCCCGATGGGGGTGAGAGTTTTCTTTTTCACATACTAAGCTTCTATGTAAGACTTAATTTGAACCAAAGACTTATTTAAAAATAGTTTAAAAACCATTCTTGGTGGGGAAAAAAAACATTTAAGGAGTTGCCAGATTTCTTCTGTTTGCCCCTGCTGATCCACTTTCCCACCTCCTCTCCTCTGCTTTCTGCCCTGAGCAGATGGTCTATTTGGGCCATATCAATGGATTCCTCCTCATCTTCTGCTTCTGGCTGGGTTCAGCCAGTGGGAATCCCCAGCCCAATACCAGAGAGAGAGGGAAGGGGATGGAGTCTCCTGGCTCCTCCACAGTGAAATCACCAGGAGCCGGTGTCCCTCACATTCACCATCCTTTCTAGAGACCAAGTCTACGTAATTCTTCCTCCAAGCTTCTGTAGCCACCTCTTCTCCTCATTCTTTTGTGCTTAGAGGTAGCAACAGCTCAGGTTCCTACACTCTCACTTGTTTTCCCTATACCTGGGGTCACCATATAATTTATTGTCACCCTTAAGAGTCAAAGAGGGTTACAGAAGGTCTTATAATGTTTGAGGACTTATAAAATAATTCTGTTTATAAATAGTTCTCTTTAGAAAAACTAAAATAGAATATGTATATTCATTGAAACAAAATTGCAAAAGCTTATTTAAATTGATTATTGGATTATTAAAGATTGAATAAGCAGATTAATAATTTTTTGATACATAATTATGTACACTATTTTCTCTATTACTATGTCTCTAGTATTTTTAATAGAATCTTTCTCTTTTATATTGTTGCTTTATTTTATAAGATTAAATTTGACATCTTTCTTCAAAGTTGTGTTTTGTGATTAAGATATTTGAAGCTGACGATACTTTTAACTGATTCTTTTATGTAGGCATAATAGTTTTAATAGAGAATACTCTCTAAAACACCTGGTTAAGTTATGCTGATGTAGGGCATTCTCAGTTGTAATCGTTTTCCTAGTGAAATGTATATATATTGCAAACCAAATATTTTCCGAGTTAATACCTTTTAACCCTAATCAGATGTCTTGTTTTTATCGAATGTTTTTATGAGAAAAAAGTGGTCAAATAAGCACTTTTTAAGTGAATATTTATTTAAACGGTAATGTTGTGAAGCTATAAAACTGTAGTCCTTCTCTTCTGTGGGGGGGTTGGGGGGGATGAAGGGATTGAGAAGAAAGAAAGACCTTGTGGACAATAGTGTGGCAATTAAGGGATGTGGTGCATGGGTGGGGGTGGAAGAGGGTATGTAGAGCAGGGATAAATGATAATGGGAAAATACAATACAATAAATAAACTAAATTAAAAAAAATACTCTAGTCCCTCTCAATGCTGTTCCAAAATAGAGTATAAATTTATTAAATTAAAGATGTCTCAAAGTGCAATTATCGATTTTCAGAATTAACTCTTTACCCCACTTTAGCACTCATTGTCTCAGTTGCTCCGTTTTCCCTCCTTTTACAAGACCAAAGACTTCCTGTTCTCAAGCTTCGTTTTGCGTAACTGCAATTTATTAAATGCTTCAAAAGTTGAATTTGGGGCACTTTATTGCTGAATAATTTGGTTGAAGATTTCAGCTGATGTTGAACAAAACACAATGACTATTTAGAAGGCTTATTTATAAAAATGTTCAGTATAGTTTTAGGGCATGTTAATTTGCCGTGTAGTTCTTCATAGTTTCCAACATTTTTACAGTCTCATTGATGACAACAAAAATGAGAGAAAGCTCTTACTGCTGTACTAAAGGGTCTCAAACAACATTTTGTATTTAATATCAACTCTGACACAAAAAATGTATAGTTGTTACCATGTACAGATAAAGATCCTTGCAAATTTTGACAATAGCTTCTATTTGAATTGTAGAATCTTTGGAAAAGTTAAAGGCTATGTGTGCACTCCTAGCAATTCCACGTATTCTTTTGCTCCCTGGGTTTCTTTATTTGGTAAGAAAATGTTGGCACAATAATGTTTATTTTTTAATCAAAATTTGTATTCCTGCTATCATTACCAACACAATTTTATTTCAAACGGTAGACTTTTTAACACAATGTGAAGTATTTACAATCATGTCAGACTAAACTTTCAAAAACTTTAGTTTGATTCTATTAATTGAATTGAAAGATTGAGCCAAGTTTTTGGAATTCAGATACCTGAATTTCTATTTGAATCATCTAAAGATAGTGACATAAAACAAGCATTATTCAACTGTTCATCATGTGTGTTGTTCATGAGCAAACAAAAACCTCTGGAATTAAAAGTGAGGAAAATTATTTTTGGAGAACACTCATTTGATTGAAGTGCCAAGTATGAAAAGCCATGTTTCACAGGTATATAGATATATTTTCTGTAGCTGTATGTGTAAAATTATGGTGTTGGGTCATGGGCTTTAAAAAATACTTGTTAATGAAATAGATGCTGATGCTTCCTCACCATATTTGTGTCTTTAGTATGTCACATGATTAGTGATACAACATTCCCTCATGGTGGATTATTAATGTCCACAAACATTTTGTGCAAAGTACCTGCTCATCATCAGCTTTCTTGAGAAGTGGAAATTCAATACTAAATTTTTCATTAAACATATAATTAGTTATGTTTTTTAGAGGGCAGGCTGGTGGAAGAGTTTATCATAAAATAAAAAGTTTAGCAAACAATAAAAATACGTAGTTGCAAATTATTTTACATTGCCAAGGAACATGTATGAAGGACACATGGGCAAAGGTAATGGGGTGGGGGGAGGATTGAGTGTGGGAGGTGGGGGTGGGGAGAGTGGGGAGAGTAATGGGGGGAAATGGGGACAACTGTAATTGAACAACAAAAAAATTAAAAATAAAAAATGGCAAATTTACTGTGGCACGTTTTGTTGCTCAGGGTTTATTTCCTGTACACCTACATCTATACTTAATCTATCATTCCTCACCCTTCCCAATGATCTCACTGACTGCTCTCCTGATATCGGTGAGCCTTTCTCGACTTTGACCCAGTCCACTGTAAAATGGCTATAGATTCAAATGAGTAGGCGGTACAGCAACACCAAATACTTCCGACACTACAACCTAAGACTAGGAGATGCTGTCCCTAGCTGCTTGTGCCCAGGTACACTTAGAACACGTATTATTAGTGGGTGCCAGGAAATTTTTTTTGGAAAGGAGACATTAATTATTTTGGATCTGGAAATGGTAGTGAAAAGAGATATCATCATCACAGGTAGTCTTCCAGATCCAATCACATGTTCAGTGCACACACATCTCACAGATTACTAGGTCACACCACGGCAGATGCTGAAAGTATAGAAGAGATTTTTCTAACCCATCCCACACGATTTTAGTGCAAAAATTAATAAGATTTTATCAAAAATTGGGATAACCTGGGAAATATCACACTAGATATGATATGGAGGCAGAAGATATATTCCAGGATTATCCCAAGCAAACCTGGACACACGGTCACCTTATCTACACTCCACCCACACTTGTGTTAACAGTCCTTTGGGAATAAACCCTTCTGGACTCATATTATTTTAAGTATGCCATCTGTTTCCTGTTGGGTTCCTGGTGGATACTGTGGGATAAAAGGCTGTTCACAATATATTGTAATAGAGATGTTTATTAAAGAAGATACAAGATACAAGAGACATTGTACATAGGACAATGATACCTCAGTCCCCTTCAAAGTAGGCACTTTGGGACCTCACACAGTTCTCCCATTCACCATCAGCTGCCCTGTTGTATTTCCTGGATCTCATCAATGGTCTGAAATTTCTTCCCTTTGAAAGGTGATTTTAGTTTTGGGAAAAGCCAGAAGTCACAGGGCACCAAATCTGGCCTGTAGAGGGGCTGAGTCACCTGGGTGATTTGATGTTTTTCCAAAATACTCTGCACAAGATGTGATGCATGAGCGAGTGCATTGTTGTGATGAAGCTGCCAATCACCAGTTGCCCATAGCTGCCACCTTCTGAATCATCTGAATAGTTTCTGTGGAGGAATGTTCAAGCTTAAGGCAAAATTTGATGCAGATTCGTTGCTCTACTTGTTCAGTCATTTTGAATGTGACAGTCACAGAGTACACATGCTCACTCAAAGGCATCTGTTGCCCCCACTGACTAGTACAGTGAAGTCATCATTGTTCACACGTGCGAATTCCGGTCCACTCTCCTTGGCTGACAGGTTACATTGATGTTGCACAAATCATCCTCATTATATTAACAGTGGTCAGATTTTTCCAGACAGGCCTCATATATATACACACATAAATATACACACATGTATACACACACATATACATATATACACACATATATATGTATGCACATATATATGTATGCATGCAGTTGTAAAAGTGGGGTAGCCATTTTCAAAAGTGTAGGGAGAGACAATAGTCATTTTGGAAGGCAAAAATCTTTTGATTTCTATATGGGATATTGAGAAATGATGATTTTCATGATTCTTAGAAGTGAGATTTTAGGAAATTGAAGGTCCAATATGGGTGGAATGAAGAACAGTCTTCTCAAAAAGAATATGGCAGGAGAAGAGAGGCCAGCTGAGTACAGAGGGCTCACAATGGAAGACCTGGCATCCTAGATTTGAAAACAAAAGCCCTACCCCCCAAAATAGAAGAAGGTCAGTAGCCAGAAGTGGCTAGTACCTATGAGCAGCTGTAGTGCCAATAGTGTAGATGAATGTTAACTATAAGAGTAGAAGTTAGGTTCATGCTTGTCCTATCTGTATATGAGCCAAAGAAAAAGATAGGAATGGAAAATTGGACAAAAAGCATATGAGAAACCTGTGGAAACAGGGTTCTGCCCAGTGAAAAGAGGAATTAATTACTCCTCTTTTCTTTCTAGTGATGGTAGCATCACAGAGAGGACCCAGGTGACCTCTTCTAGGCCTTTGAGGTAGTAACGAAGCCTTTATTCACCAAAGCTCCTTATTTCTATGATGGCAGAGGAGGAAGAAGAGGAAGGATCCATTAGGAAAAAGGAAGCCAGTTGCAGGCTGTAGCTCTACACCTGCCACTGGAGGATTTGCAAGATGCTGATTAGTGGCCAGAGGGATGCAAGGCAGGTTGAAGAAGCAAGCCGCCTGTCTAAGGGAGGGCAGTGGAAAGAATCCAGAAATAGAGCTGGAAGATCCAGTTCCACCAGGAGGAGCATGAAGGAGACAGATGAAGTGGGGAGTGAAAACCCCTTGGGGAGGTGGGTTGGACATAGGCCAGGCAGGGTGGTGGAAAATAGCTGTTGGTGCCAGGAGAAGAATGAATTGAGTGAGAGGCCACGGGAGGGTGGGAGGGAGAGGGCACAGGGCAGGCCCCGCAGGAATCAGAGACATCAAGTGAAAGATGATGATTATTCCAGCTGTCCAAAACCCGTTCTGTTGATTTTGTGCTGCCAGGATGAGGGTCTGGATGGGAGTCGAGAGTGGCAGTTGCAGGAGGCAGGGGGTGTTGGGGAGGGGCTGAGGGTCAGGGTGTTGGGTGTTAGGAGCCAGTGTGAATGATAGTGCTGCCCCACGTACTCCAGAGGGGTGGGATTCATTTTTATTTTTATAGTTTGGGCAGTGTTGATCCTAGCCCAGATTGTGTTCTGAAAAAAGCTCAGACTCCCTAAAAGAGCATGTCAGCTTGGGTCCTGTAGACATGGAGTCCTTCTGAAAGGACTCCCTGAGGAGTGCTTCATCTTTGTCAGGGTCTTGGAAGTGCTAGGCCAAGGCGCAGGGAGGGGCAGCTTTTTGGCCAGAGTTTATTAGTGACCAAAGGAGTCTGTTGATTCCCAGAGGCCTTACTGCCCTCTTAGCTTCCTCCCTCTCACCCATTTCTCATGGCAGCCTCTGAGAAGGCTCTCTATAAAACAAGATAGACTTGGGGTCACTGGCAGAGAAAAGTGAGGAAAGCTGTGAGCTGTGTCCTGAAACCTCTTTCTCTTTCTTCTCTAGCATCATCTGGAGATGAAAGAGAGGCAGGGTGAAGAGGAGAGAAGGAAAGTAGAGACAAAAATGAACTTATAGCCTCTTATCACCAAGCTCTGTAACCCAATTGTAAGATCTGCAAGCCTTCATCAATTAAACATCTTATTAGGTTCCCATTTCAATGGTATTTTAGACCAGTAACTTTCAACCTTTTCACCTCATGACACACATAAACTAATTACTAAAATTCTGTGGCACTCTAAAAAATATAACTTTCACTGATCTGACAAAAAATAGTATAATTTTGATTGATTTAGAAAAAAAGTAATTTCCTATACTTTTTTGCTGCAAAGTGACTTTAAAAAAAACAGGGGTATATACTTGTATATAAGAATTTCTGGTACCAATAATTAACCAGTCCACTGCAACCTTGTTATGCAACGTGAACAATAAGATACAGCTCTATTATATGAGCTGTATATTTATGGTTCAAGATGGGGTATTCACACCAGATGGCTGTTGTTGTGTCGGCTGTTGTCATTTTTTAATTTGACAATGTAAGGGAAAAGAGGTCCGTGCCCCTGACTAAATAGTCAAGTATTGCATGTTTTAAAAATTGTTGTGGCACTCTGGTTGAAAATTGCTGTTTTAGAGACTATAATCCACTTCAGCATGGCACATCTCAGACCTTACACATCTCATTTTGTCTTGTCTATGTTTATTGTTCACTTGACATTAGTCCATTTCTCCTCTTGTTCTCAGCTCTTGGTAGAGGACAAGCTTTCTCATGGAGAGAACCCAATTCTAAAATGGTCCAAGTGTTGGAGATAGTTGACAAGGTGCATGGCTGATGGGGCTCAGGGAATGACAAATGACAGAATGTCCCAAGGGAAAAAAAAAACACTAATGTAAATCCAGAAAAGAGATGAAGACTTTGAGATTTCTTTGTTTTTAAACAACCTTATTAAGATAGAATACATATAGCATATAATCCTTCCATTTTGAGTGTATAATCCAGTGGCTTTTAATGTACTCACAGTCACGTATCACCACAATTTTAGGATATTTTTGTTACTTGCCCAAATAACCCCCAAAACCTTAGCCACCACTCCCTAATCCTTCCAAACCCCCAGCCCTAGGCAATAAGTAATTTTCTTTGTGAGATTTCTTAAAGCAACAGCCATTTAATACAGGATGCGGAGAATATTGTGAGCTTTAGAGCCTGTGCAATGCTGTCCTGTAGTCACTCTCATTTTGATCTTTTCATCAGCTCATTCAAGTGAGCAAGGCAGGTGGTGTTGTCTTGCCTTTTTCAGATCAGAAACCTGGAACATCTCTGAATGACAACATTCCAGTTTCCATTGAAGAATGAAGTGATGCTTCCCTTCACATCTATGAAAGAAAAACAAAGGCATTTTTGTGACTTATTTCTTGCAGTGGCCTTCAACATTTAGGAAAATGTAGGCAAAAGACAAGATGAAGAAGCAAGAAGAAAGGGCTGAAACTGCTATTTGGAGGATGAGGTGAAACATCTGTTAGAATGCTCTAATTAAGATTTATGAGCTGCTGGAATGCATTGCCAAAGGTAGCTGCAAGCTCTCCTTTTCTTGGGATTAAAAAAGAAGCAGCAAAAAACATATAAAGTTTTCAGGCAGGATTTATTTTGGGATGCACAGGGATGGATTGGGTGGCTGTCCACAATCTCTCCCATGAAGGCAGGTGGCAGACGCATGCCATCCATGCTGACAGGAAGTTATTCATAGCCCCTGTAAAGAGAAGATCCAATTTATTTTGGGTCCTTCTGTCTGTAAAGCGAGACATTCTATACTCCCTCAGTGGAGGGCAAAACCCTTATGAGACATTGTAGAAACATCAGAGAAAAGGCCAACATGCAATCTCTGCCCTTCAATTCAACTTTTATTTGCATAACAGTGTGTTCTGGTTACCTACTTCTGTATAGTAAGCCAACTCAAAACTTAGTAGCTTAAAACAATAATTTATCATGGTAGTTCACAGTTCTGTGTATAGACTGGGCTCACAGGTGGGCAGTTATTCCTTGGGCTTTCTCATGAAGTTGTAGTTAGATACTGTCTGGACATGCACTTCCAACATGGAGCCCTCACATGGCTCCCCATTGATGCTGGCTGTTGTCTGGGAGCTTACCTGGGCTTGTCAAATGGATTGTATTCATGTTGTTCAAGTTACCTGGGTTTTTCACAGCATAGTGGTTATGTTGTCTAGAAGATCCAAGTTGGCTTCACTCACATTCCTAGCACTTGATGAGGACAGTTACAAGGCTGGGCTCCTTTGTGTTTCTGCTCTTTCCAGTATGGTAGTCAAAGTGCTACTTCAGGGCTCCCAAAGACCAAGGCAGTTCTTTTAAAGGTCAGGCCTCAACTGGTATTGTATCAGTTCTGTGGTAGTCTGTGGGTCAAAACAGTCATTACCCATCACAGATGCAAGTGGAGAAAATGGATCTCACCTCCTAATGGGAAGAGTGATAAAGAATTTGTAACTATCCTTAATCTGCCATACAGTGGAAGGGAGTCAGTTATATACTGAAGAGTCATATGAGAAGAATGTACAGAGCCCCAAAACAAAAAA
Source organism: Anoura caudifer (assembly GCA_004027475.1). Lineage (NCBI taxonomy): Eukaryota > Metazoa > Chordata > Mammalia > Chiroptera > Phyllostomidae > Anoura > Anoura caudifer. Next base: position 38,932 of record PVKU01000207.1, on the reverse strand, counting down.
ATACAAAGGGTGCACTTGAATAAATCTATGGACATAAGAACTAGCCTAGAGTAGTCTAGATTAAAATTGGAAAGGCCCAAAACAGTTAAAAGAACTGGAGTTAAGTGAGCTACATCTTGGAATAATTCATTAGTTAATCTATTTATCTACTAGACATTTATTAAGCTCATAATTAATATCAAGCACTCATACTACAAAGATAAATATGACAGGGCTCCTGCCTTCTAGATACTCAAAGTCTGGTAGTCCATGCATTAGATGACCTCCCAAATCCAAAAAGTAGTTTCTTGAATATATATTATTCTCAGCGTAAAGTATTATAGTTGATATCCAAACACTACATGGAAAAAATATTAATACTGCAAAGCTATATGATATTGTTGGCACAGGCCTCCTGGATTAGCATGGTATCATGAAAAAAGAAAAAAGAAAAATATTTATCATTATTAATAAAAACAGATGAAAGATATGGATGGGGACAAAGTGGCCAAATTAAATAGATTTCTCTGGAGAGATTCCTACTGGTGGGTACATGTGCCTTCATAAAATTTGGAAGAAATGGGGTATATTCAAGATTCTTGGGTTCAGTTGAAGTTGCTCAGAGGCCTTGAGAAAACAGTGGCTATAATTCATATTTCTGGACCAAGATTTTTTGACAGATCCAAAAGGACTCCCACTGGGGATATGAGACTGCTGGTTTAAAGAATGTTGCCTTATTATTGCTCAATGTGCATGTTACAGCTCTTTTCTAAAGAGAAGGCATATTTCTAAGCAAAACAGAAGAAACAGGGAGGTAGACAGTGATAGGGAGATCAATCTAAGATGGCAACAGAGCTGGACAATGACATTGGAGGTAGAAAAAATAAAGAGCAGGTCCAGGTTGTTCATCCAAGCTTACAATAGCCAAGGTCAAGAGCCGATTTGATTGCAAGTTGAGTCAGTCGAAAAAGGTAGGATTTTTGGCTAATTTTGTTGTTTTAAAAGTTGAGTCAACTGGTTTGAATAGGAAGATAAATTATTGTATCACACTGAATCACACAGAAAACCCATAGAGAAAAGAAAGATAGCCATTGGACTGGTGGTGGAGAAATAAGGGCATCATCTTAGGCACTTGCTCCTCTTAGTATGCCTTGGGTCTTAGGCTGGAGGCAGAATGAAGATCAGGGAGAAATGCTTTAATGGAGGAATGCATCATTCTTTGCTCCCTTCTCTAATCCACTTTTCATATCACCCTTGACTCACCTTTCTAAAATATTTCTTTTATTACATCTTCCTCTTGCTTAGTGACCTCTAGAAATTCATGTTTTCAGGGGCAAGCATACTCCTTAGTTTTGCATTTCAGCCTGTCAAATGGACTTCCTATTTAACTGTCAAATCTACTAGCACCCAGTACCAGCAGAGTGGTTTTCTAGTTCCATACCCATCTACCTCAATACATTTTTACCACCTGAAACACAGTCTCCCCTTTTCTTATAATTCTAGACATTCTTCAAAGTCTTTGTACACAATGCTGTTTCCTAGGTCACTCAAAATGAGCTCCCCTCTCTTCTCATTTATACGTTCATTTGCTTAAGAGTTCATTTGTTCATTTATTTGCTTAATTAATATTCATTTGCTCAACACTTAATAAGCATCTGTTATTTGTCAGAGATTAGGTAGGTAGATTTGAGACACATTCCTTACTCTCAAGGAGTTTAAATGTGAAAAAAAAAAAGGAATTCTAATTCCTATAGTACTCACCCAATAGCAGTATCATATTGGTCTTCATTGCTTTGCATCTTTTGTGTTTTCTGTTTTAATCTGTAAAATATTCTCTTTTTATCCCACAAAGAGCCTTGTTCATATTAAACTCCCTAGAAACATAAAGTAATTGGGAGCACCCGAGAGCAGTGGGCTGGTGGTAGCAAGTGGGTGAGTCTAGAGAATGGGAGGAGAGATTAGCATGTGAGATTTGATGATCTTAAAAGGAAACGAATTATTTTGTGTGACCTACTGGGGTAGAAAGTCAGAGAAAGAGAGAGACTGGTGCTTTTCTTGTTTAAAATCAATATATCCATGAGGATGGCCTCTGAGAAGCTACCAGAGTTCCAGGGATGTGAGGATATTTTTCTGAGAAATGATGGAGAAAGTCGTTGGGAGTCAATTATCAAGTGAGATAGCCTGTTAGTTGAGTGACCAATCAAGACAGATGATGCCAAGGCTACATTAAGTCTTAGGAGGTGTGCTGGGCAGGCAGCGTAGTTAAGTCTGAAGAGCCACAGTGGTCAAAACTTCATTGTGAAATTCCAGATCATTGCTGGAGGAAAGCCCCACTTTGCCTGGCCCCTCCCCTTCTGGCTTGGCTTGGTTATGTAGGGTCACCCACTCAGGTGTATGGTCTGGAGTTTGAATGGCTCAATTACAGAACACAGTGCACTATGAGTCAGGAAAAAGAGTTCTAGCCTTGGCCTTGACCTAATGACTTATGTGACCTGGGGCAATCACCTTTCCTCTGGGTCTCAGTTTTCCCGTCTAAAAAATAAGGGAGCTAAAATTGTTCAGTCATTTTGTTCAACTTTCTTGTTTTAGTAGAACTTCTTCATCAAACAAGTTATAACACAGATTCAGAGTGCAGAGTGTATAGAAGCAGAGCTTGATTTTCTAATGAGGCCCAGTGGGGATTAAGTTGACTCCTCATTTGCTCAAGACACCCTCTCCCTCCCCAACCCCCAAGCACATATTTTGAAAATCTCTGGACTAGAATGGTGAAATCTATATCTTTTTCTGATCAGGTGCATAAGCAAAATCAACTTTAAGAGATTTTTACTTAATATATGGGTATTGGTAAATTGTGTGCCTTCACTATTGTCAATCTTTGTGTTAACTATTAATTAAGTTCTTTTTTATTTTTAAAGAAAAAAATACATATAGTTGGAAGGTTTACTATTTCCTTCCTAGACCCTAATGGATTTTCCTTCTCAATTCTTTAAGCTCACACACCCCATTTTGGGGACCCCCAGTTTCTTTTCAGCTCTAGGGTTCTAGGAGTTTGTGCCTGGAGGGCAGAAGCAGTACTAGTCTTTCCCAGCCCTGTTATTTCTCATAAGAAGAAGTAATGCTTTGGGTGCTTGGGAGAGTGAAAGTACAGTGGCCATTGTAGGGAGGACTACATAATCCATTAAAAACTCAAAGCATGCAAAAAAACCCAAAAAACTCAAGGCCACGTCCTGTGTCTCAGTGGGCCAGACCTGCTCTGCTGGCTCAGGAGTGTGCCTGGGATCTCCCCTGCTCTCACCTGTAGAGTCTCTGCAGCCTCCTGGTAAAATTTTCCAGAATGTGTCTGGCATGTGCCTTTTCTCAAGCCATGAACCAGTAGCCCTAAACCAGGCTGTGCCAGGAGATTTTCTCAACAATGGACTTATGAACAAAATTCAGCAGCTTGAAACTACTCCACCACTGTTTATGAAGAGTTTCGTGAGCAGTAGGGAGGAGAAGGGGATGTGCTTGGTACCTTCCTCTTTCTCCCCACACTCTGTCTGATTGGGGGAATTTCTGGGCCACTTTCATGAGAGGACCACAGGTCTCAGGGAGCAGCAGCTGAGGTCCAGTCCCCATCCACTCATAACTCATTCGAGAGATATGCAAAGTTGGCAGAACAGCTAACAGACTCCTTGCCAAGTCAGGCTTCTCTCCAAGTGGGCTTCTATATTTATGTGGAACAGAAATAAAACAAAGCATTCAAAGGCAACAGACACACAATCAGCCAACCCCCAACTAGTGCATGTTTGATGAAAGGCAAAACTGTGGGTAGGATCAGTTAGGGGATCACTTAGAGCAGAATGATGGTTTGGTGGACCTCAAGGCCTTGACCTAGGGGCAGCTAGAAAGCTGTCCACAGACAAAGGCCAGGCAAGTCTCAGTGCCCCCCTGTGAACTTTGCTTGGTATGGCTAACAGTGTGACATTGATCATGTTTCAGTTTTCTAGGGCTGTCATAACAAAACAGCATGAGCTAGGTGGCCTATGACACAGACATTTATTCTCTCACAGTTCTGGAGGGTACACATCTGAAATCAAGGTGTTGACAGGTCCATACTCTCTCTGAAGGAGCTAGCAGAGGGTCCTTCTTTGTCTCTCTAGCTTCTGGGGGTTGCTGGTTTCTTTGGTGTTTCTTGACTTGTAGATGTATCACTCCAGTCTCTGCCTCTGTCTTCACATGACCTTCTTCCTTATGTGTCTGTGTCTTTTTGTCCAAATTTCCCTCTTCATATAAGGATACCACTAATATTGGATTTAGGCCCCATCCTAATTCAGTAGAACCTTATATTAATGATGGATTGCCTCTACAAAGATCCTATTTCCAAATAAAGCCACATTCACAAGTTCTGGGTGGACATAAATTTTGGGGGGATACTATTCAATCCAGGATAGACACTCAATTTTCCACCATCAGAGAAGAATGGTTGCCAAAGAGAAACAGTTTTCTTTGCTCTGTTAAGCTCAGAACATTATACTTATTCTATGGTTTAGCAAAGTTCTTAGGCAAGATTGATGATGGTCTTGAAATCTTTCTTTAAGTTTCACGTTGACAGGTCTCCAAGGAGTCCCCCAATGCTTAATCCCCCTTACAATATAACCCAGGGAAATAGACATGTCATCACTGTTTAAAAATCTTCAGGAAAGTGTATACACAACTCACTTCCCTGGTGGACAGGATAAAGTTCAAATTTCTAATTTAACCAATAAAATGAAAACTCTGTCTTATATGTGTCAACCCAGAAGGGATTGATTAATATCCATTCTGAATTTTAGCTTTGAAGATAAATTCTCAAGCTCTGATCAATGACACTTTTTCTTTTAAAGAGAATTTTGACTTGCTTGATCTATACATTTTTACATCCTTTTGCTTTTCCCCTTCCCCATTCTTACCCTCTTTTTCCTCCTCATAATTTTCTCCTCTTTGTCTGTGTTTTTCTCAATTTTTAGTCTTGAAAAATTTTTTAAAAATTGCTTAATTGCTTCTTTCTCATTCTTCTCTTGGCCAATCTGCTAAACTGCCAGCTCAGAACAACTCAGCTTTTCTCATGGGTGCTGACTCATGGCCTCACCCCTCTTACTCCTTTATAGCCTAAACATTTCACTCACTTGATGTAGATGGAGTTAGAGAGGAGAAAGAGGAAATTTGAAAAGGGTAGAGGGCATGGAGGGAAAAATGACACCTTAGAGGAAACCATGGAAAATGCCAGGACATTACAGAAATTCAAGCTTTGAGCTCAGCCAACACCAACAGCAGAAAAAGTGGGAGTGAAAATGGAAAGAATCATGAAAACCCAAGCAGACAGCCTTAGGCTGCATATATTAAGAGGGCAGAGAAGATGATCCAAAAAAATGTAGGGAAGATTGGAAAGAAAGGCAATCAAGACACAGAAACAGGCCAGGCAAGCAGGAGCAGAGGACAGAAATGCTGTGAGGAGCTAGCTGAAGATTGTGGTAGTTGATTAACTCTGAAGCTTACAGTGTTGGATTCCTGAAAGTGTCCTACTGCACAAGTCCTGAAGTATTCTCATAATCTGGTCTATTAAGCTCCTAGCTTTCAGCTTCATGTTGTTAGGATGAGGGTACTAATTCATCACAGCTTTTTTTAAAAAAGATTTTATTTATTTAGTTTTAGAGAGAGGGGAAAGGAGGGAGAAAGAAAGGAAGAGAAACATCAATCGATTGCCTCTCTCAAGCCCCCAAACTGGGGACCTGGTCCACAGCCCAGGCATTGTCCTGAGCAGGAATCTAACCAGCAACCTTTTGATCTGCAGGCCAGCACTCAGTCCTCTGAGCCACATCAGCCAGGGCTCATCATAGTTCTTAAGTTTCTCAAAGAACAACATTACAGTCAGGGGTCCTCCTGTTTTCCTTAAGCCCCAAGGAAATAACAGGTGTTCTCACATTGTCTAGACTAGAGCTGGTAGAGTTCCTCCAGAAAATAGTAGATGTCCCCATTGTCTAGATTAGGACTAATGGTATGCCCTAGAAAATGGTAGACTTCCCCATATTGTCTAGATTAGAGCTGGTGGGGTTCCATAGGAGGCATGGCTGATTTGGAGTCAGCAATAATAAGAGCAAAACTTTGAAGTCTATGTTTTTCTGCTGGAACAAGCTTTCCCTTTTTCAGTGCCTTATCTCCTCAGTTCTAGGGATCCACAGATCCACTCTCCTTCATGACTCTAAAACTCTGGACCTCCTTCCCCTTTTTCACTCTAATCAAGTGTATCTCCATTAACACCAGCAGAAACTGCCTGCTAGCTACTAATCCACTCTCCACAGGTTTGATATAAATTGTCTCCACCTCACATGATCCATAGGTATAATTCATTCACCCATAACTCCTGGATACCCTGAGCTTTAACCATTTAAATAGATCGAAGCCAATCTAGCCAAGGGTCAGCTTGTAAGGGAGAAGTATTTAGGTCAAGCCACTTCGGCTTGACAGTATGTCATCAAAATTATTCTTGAAAGTAACTTAGAAACATAGTATTTTGCAGTTGAGTTCCTTCAAGTGTTTCAACTGACGAAACAATGGTCTGCTACAATATTTTTAAAAAGCTGATCTTCTGAGCTTATTGAATATGCTATGTTGGTCTGAGTTTGGGACCACATTGAACAAAAATTTGCCTTGGCCAAATACAGTTTGAAAGACAAACAGTTCTGAGCTGGACTGAAGGAGGTACAGATTTCCACTTCATACTTTTCAAGCTACAGCTTACCGAGTCCAGTGATGAACAGTTATTTCTCTTTGCTGAGGACACGTACTAAAATTTATGTAAGTTAAAAGTGAACTTGAAGGGCTCCTGTCTATCAATGTGAGCTCCTTGGAAAGCGTGCCATAGGGAGAAAGACTTATAATGACTCTTTCAAGCACCACTGGGAAAGACAGGGCTGGCTTAGAATTAGATGGATGAACATCTTCCCTAAGTCCTCCCCTCTTCCAAATAAACACACATGATGGTAAAAGTAATCCTGAAGCTTAAAAAAAAAAAAACTCCTTTTGTGTTTTGAATTTTTAACCATCAAACTAAATTATACTCAAACTGGAGCTTCCAAAATGAGTCAATGCTTTGTGATAGGAACCAAGCCCCTAGCTCGGGCCCCCCGGGGAGCGAAATTGGGTGGGGCCAAGAGTGGTATAGCAGAGGGGAAGGTGAGAGCTGCAGCTGGGCAAACAGAGCCTGCATTGTGTCGCCCCCCTCCTCCCCACTCCACCGCAGCATCAGGGCTGCCGTCTGGGAAGGGTGCCTCCCTTAGAAGGCAGCCAATAAGCACATGGTGACTGCTGATCTATTTACACAGGTGGCTTCCCTCCCCAGGGAAGCTGGGGCTTTGCAAACATGCATGACCACTTGCTTCCATAAGATGGATGCTCACATCTGCATGCTGCCAAGGGGAGAAACTGAGGCCCAGAGTGAGGAAGAAAGGCTTTCAGCCTGAGCAAACCAATACTGGAAACAGGAAGGGCAGGCAGGTGTTCGGACTCCCCACTGGCCTCTCTGGTTACCAGGCTGCCTTTGTCTTGTCAGACCTGCTCTTGACAGGGATAAAGCCTTGGGGCTTTTCACTTCAGGACATTGAAACAGCTTTCCCATCTACCATTCTAAGCTGAAGCTGAAGCTTTCAGACTGTCTGTGGTGGGGGCTGGGCCAGCGACCTCTAACCACACCTGTTAGTGAAGCTCTGCCAGCAGAGTGGCAGGGGAGGGGCCTCCCAACCTTGGAAAACATTGTTACATGCTTAAAAGAAGTCCCCTGGGCCCTACCCCACCCTATTAATACAGTTTCCTCTCCCCTTCCCCAATATCTCCTGAAAAACAAACCTGGATGGAAAACCAGGGAAACACAGCCCATTCATTTATATGTCTCTTTTTTTTTCAATTGTCCAGTTTCAAACCCTCAGTTTAAATGCTCCAGATTCTTCAACAGATAAGTTGTAAGAAAATGAAAAAGGAGGAGGAACCGCAGATGAAAAGAGATAGAAAAGACGCATTGCATTTTGAAAAACAGTCAAGACTAAACAGTGGTATCTGGGGATGTTCATCTGGTGCTAAATATACAAAAAGATGCAAAGAAGCAACTACTACAAATGCGAACAGAGTGATCACTTTTGGGTGCGGGAGGAGTGTTAAGACCAAGACAGGCCAATTGAGGGGGTCTGTTTCTCTGCCCTGGTGTTTAGTACAATACAAAGTGTCTATAATAAACTACCAGGTTAAACATCTACTTTGTGTGGTTTTCTGCACCTTTGTTTTATTTTACAATAAAAGGGTTAACATAGTTGGTCAGTTTTCTAGAGGCTGGACAGCTGGATCTCTGTCATATGCCTCTTCCCAGTTGACATATCCATGTCACTGTAGCAGCTCTTATGGGAGCAGCAGTCTCTCAACCCTAACTTCGGGGGGAACCCTTTGAGGAGAGGTCCAAGTGGCAAGGTAGAATAGAAAGGGAAGCAAGGCCTGCCCCCATTCCTTTGAGCTGGGGAGTGACCCCAGTGAGTTTTCTTCCGCTTTGTCTGAAGTGAATCAAAAGCCTTCAGAACATTCTCTCTCAGGTAGCTAGCTGACAGGTGACTGATCCAAAGACTTATCTGCCTGAGGGATTTCATGATATTCTCCACAAGATCAGTGTTGGTGCCCACTTTCCTCTCATGAATCCTTTTGGGGTTGTCTCTACCTGCCCACTGTTAGGCAGAGACATGCCCTTCCTCCGTCTCTTGAAAGGCTAAGATGGTCATGGGGCCTGCCTGAGATGTAATGCTGACTAACACAAATTCTAGGAACTAACTCTTCCAAGCAAATGATCTGTTGGTGCTAGCAAGCCCATCAGAAACGCTCAAATGTTATCCTAGTTGTCTCCAAGTGCGTGCCCATGGTTGTGTGCATGGCTGTTTAGAATAAGACAGTGGGTTGCTAGGCAATGAATTTTCAAACAGGAGAGTGTGAAGAAAAGAAATAATACATAAACAGATGACAGGAATGAGATCCAAAGCCTGTTCGGACAAGAGCATTTGGGGCCAATTCGTTTGGTTTGATGGGAGTGTCATGGGACATCCGGGTTCGCTCAACTCCGGCATGAGTTTCCAATCTTGCCTTCCAGCTCCTCACCCTCTGTCTTATGTGGTGGAGAAAGCTGAGATGAAATATGGCTCTCTGGAGGACCATGCCTTTGTGAAAGGCTATTACAGCTGTAACAAAACTTTTGTAATCTGTACCATATCCATTACATCTCCAGGCTCCTTGGGTCCCTTCTCAGCTTCAAGGAAAATACACTACACCCTTTCTCTTTCTCTTTTCTTTTGTTTTCTTTTTTCTCCTTCCCTTCCTCTTCCTCTTTCCTTCCTTCCTTCTTTCTTCTTTTTCTTTTTAAATATTTATTTATTTTTAAATATATTTTATTGATTATGCTATTACAGTTGTCTCAATTTTCCCCCTTTGACCCTCCACCTCCTGGTACCCCACTTCCCTCCAGATATTTCTCCCTTAGTTCATGTCCATATAAGTTCTTTGGCTTCTCTATTTCCTATACTATTCTTGACATACCCCTGTCTCTTTTGTACCTACAAATTATGCTTCTTAATCCTTGCACTTTCTCCCTCATTCTTCCCCTTCCCTCGCTCAGCTGATAACACTCCAAATGATCCATACCTAGTTTTGTCCCTGTTCTGCTTGTTTGCTTAGATTGTTTTTTTTTTTTTTTTTTTTTTTTTTTTTTTTTTTTTTTTTTTTTTTTTTTTTTTTTTTTTTTTTTTTTTTTTTTTTTTTTTTTTTAGATTCAGGTGTTGATAGTTGTGAATTTGGTGCCTTTTTAATGTTCATAGTTTTGATCTTTTTTCTTAAATAAATCCCTTTAACATTCCATGTAATAATGGCTTGGTGATGATGAACTCCTTTAGCTTTGCCTTGTCTGGGAAGCACTTTATCTGCCCTTCCATTCTAAATGATAGCTTTGCTGGATGGAGTAATCTAGGTTGTAGGTCCTTGCTTTTCATCACTTTGAATATGTCTTGCCAGACCCTTCTTGCCTGCAAAGTTTCTTTTGAGAATCAGCTGATAGTTTTATGGGAACTCCTTTGTAGGTAACTCTGCTTTTTTCTTGCTTCTTTTTAAGATTCTTTCTTTATCTTTAACATTTGATATTTTGATTATGATGTGTTTTGGTATGGTCCTCTTGGGGTCCAACTTGTTTGGGACTCTCTGTGCTTCCTAGACTTGTATGTCTATTTCATTTGCCAAATTATGGAAGTTTTCTTTCATTATTTTTTCAAATGAGTTTTCAATTTCTTGCTCTTTCTCTTTTCCTTCTGGCACCCCTATGCTTCAGATGTTGGTATGCTTAAAGTTGTTCCAGAGGTTTGTAAGCCTATCTTTGTTTTCTAAATTCTTTTTCTTCCTGCTATTCTGATTAAATGCTTTTTCCTTTCTTGCATTCCAAATAGTTGATTTGATTCTCAGCTTCATCCTCTCTACTGTTGGTTCCCTATAGATTTTTCTTTATTTCACTTAATGTAACATTCATTTCTTCCCTATGTTTTTGCTGTATTCAATGAGTTCTTTGAGCATCCTGATCACCAGTGTTTTGAAATCGCCTCTGATAGGTTGGTTATCTTCATTTTGCTTAGTTCTTTTTCCAGGGTTTTGTTCTATAATTTCATTTGGGCCATAATTGTTTGTCTCCCTAATTTGGCACCCTCCCTGTGTTTGTTTGTGTATTAGGTAGAGCTGTTTTGCCTCTCTGTCTTAGAAAAAGCACCTATAAATCGTGTGGGGGTAGAGACTTAGTTAATTGCCAGCGCAGGGCAACCCTCTTCACTGCTTTGTGACTCAGTGTGGGGAGAGGGCTCAGAGAAGGGACAACACAGCTGCCTGGCTTCCAGAAGTTTGCCTGGCACTCACCCCATTTCCAATCACTTCACCCACTTCTTGTATGCAAGTGGCATCCTTCCAGCTATTGCCCTGGTGGTAAATCCCAGAGTGGGTGGGTTTGTGTACATTATAAGTCTGTGTGCGCCCTTTAAATGGACTCTCCTGAAAATCTGGCAGTTTCTTCCACTGCCCCAACCCCCACTGGTTTTTATAGCCAGAAGTTATAAGGATTTAACTTTCCTGGTGCTGGAAACCTGGGCTGTGAGGTCTGGCCTGGAGATGGGATTGCTTGCTTCCAAGGTATCCCTTCCAATTTTTATCCACCACATGTGAGTGTGGGACCACTCCATTCTGTTGCCACCAACACTGCCTTTCCACACCACATTACATCTCTATGCCTCTCCATCTGTCTCTGAAACTCTGCCCCTCCTAGCTGTATGGATGAATGTGGCTTCTTTAAATCCTTGTTTGTGGGACTTCCATACAGCTCAATTTTCTGACAGTTCTGGTTTTGTTAATTTATTTTGAGATATAGCTGTAATTCTCTCTGTGGTGGTGGGAGGAGGTTTCTCCATCTTGCCCAGAAATCTTCCTTTTTTCCTTCCTTCCTTCCTTCCTTCCTTCCTTCCTTCCTTCCTTCCTTCCTTCCTTCCTCTCTCTCTCTTTCTCTTTTCTTTCTTTCTCTCTTCTTCTCTCTCCCTAGTTTTCATTCTCACATAGGTTTTTCTTAAACCTTTGATGGAAATTGGCCTGAGATAGGTAGAAAGGGTGGGTGCTATCTGCTTTTGAACTTGTCAAATGATTAAAGAAGATGAATAGGCTACGGGATGAAGAGCAGAAGTTGTTGCAGTTTGTCATAATGAATAATTCAAATGGTCTTTTCTTTTAGATTTGCAATGAAATCTCTTTTTGTGCAGCCAACAACTCTATTCATCCTATCTAATTAGAGCTTAAATAAAAAATTACTTTCCTAAGGGTTGAGGAGTCATCAAGGCAGATCGCTTTTGTCATGGCCATAAGATAGAGGTCTGGGAGAGTCCTACCAAGATCACTTCCCCATTTTTTTTTTATTTTCAGTAAGTTTTGTATGAATATGAGGCTGGTGTACTTACTGCTATGATCTCTAGAGAAGACAGTGATTGGCCTTTAAACCAAATTTTGACTCTTCTGAAAAATTATCAAAGCAAGGACTGTATAATCTGCAACAAAACCTAGATATCACCCAGTCCAGCAGATGGTTCTCCATTTTATCTACATTCAGGGCTAACCCTTCAGCCCTGTGTAGCACAAGGGGATATAATTTTTCCATTGACACTTTCTAGCTTTTCTGGTAGCACTCCTGTCCTCCTTACACACACACACACACACACACACACACACACACACACACACACACACTTTGCGCCCAGCTAAAATTACTCATTGATTACTGAGGTTTGGAATTTGGGTGGATAGAATGTATATAGCAGCAAAATAACATCCAAGTCCTTATTTCTTATGGATCCTCAGGTAAAAGTGAAATCCCTCATTACCCTACCAAGATTTAGAAGTATGAAACACTCCCTATACTGCCTGACTTCCCTACATTTTCTCATGGTCCTTTCTGGCTTTTGCTTGAGCTGGAACTATTTTGGGGAGTCACCTACTATGTACATGGTGTACTTTAGGGTTCAGTTCTAGGAAATCTTTAATCTATTCACTCTCCTTCCTTGTCCTCATGAGCAGAGATATACTATGATAGAATGGCACTGGACTGGGTACACCCTCTGCTTTTTGTCTGCCTTTAGCTCTCCCATCACATTTCTCCACAGCCCTCACATTCTGGACCAAGCACTTTGAAAACTCAGAACTTAGGCTTTCCTCTCCTTGAAGTTCCCATCTGTTTCCACTTCAAGGGGACTTTTTAGTGTATCACCACCATATTTCCTTTTCTCCCATGATCTCCCAGACACTACATTTCTGTACCCACCCCTACCTCTGCCCAGCTGTAAATTTTCATTTCCTGCATTTAAGTATCTGAATAGTCTCACATATCCTTACTGTAGTTCCTTCATGGTCATTATGCCTTTTCAGATCAGCTTCCCCATGGTGTTCATTACAAATCAAAGTTTTTAGTGCCTTACATTTTGCTTTGGATGTAAGCTTCTCCCTGGTATCTCCTTATGCCAGCAATTACATTTGGAGGAGTGGGCTGCTTTTATCACCATTGAAGCACATTTTCATCATCATTATCATCATATGGTTATAACAACAACCATGGTGATGATATTAATAACAATACCAGCTAATACTCAGTATCAACTGTCCATCAAACAGTGTGCTGAGAGCTTTCTCTTACTCTCATTTGTCTTTCACAATAACTCTATGAAGCAGGTACTATTACAGAGGAAGAAATTGAGGCTAGCAGACATTAAACTGCTTAAAGTTGCCTAGCAAGTAAGAGACCTTGGGTGTGAACCTAGGCAGTAGTTCTCAGACTGTGTTCTTGACTGTGATGCAGAGACTCCCAAAATGTAGCAGTTTTCTCACACCTAGACAGAGGGCAGCCAGCCAGGGACATGAGGAAGAACAAGAGAGAGTGAATACTGGAAATGTTCGTGGATTATTCATTAGTTCTTAAAGGAAAAGCTAAGGAGAACCAGGATACAGATAGTGAGATAGCAGAGGACACCAACCAGCAAGTGGCTTAGGTCCACAGAATCACTTTCTCTCCTAAGTCAACTGGCTTCTATTTTACCCTGTGTTTGGTGGGGCTTTTAGCATCTCCATGGAAGCTCTGAAAGCACAAAGTTACCATTAGCGGACCATTAGGCTGTGGTTAATGTGGCTGCCTCTTTAAGCAAGGGGCTATGCAAGAAGTCAAGAATTCTTTCCATGAAGAAAATGGTGAAAACCTTTCTTTGGAACATGTTTGACATGCATAAGGCAGGAAGGAAGCTTTTACTTAGATGGATTGGTTTGCAGGCAGAGCTAAGAGGCCACTCAGTGTCAGAGGCTCAGACTCTGTGCATGGTCATTTAGCTTTGTTGTGAGCTGTTGCCACAGACTATGCTCTAAATCCTGGCCAGATGTCCTGTGACACACATGATAACGTGGTTATGGTTTCTGTAGGGATGAAGGAATACGGTGTGGGTGGATTTGTTCAGTTCCAATCCCTGAGCAGAAGAACAGATCAGAGCACACATCCAGAGAGCAGTGGAATCATCAAATATAGGATCCTCTTCCTCCTGTAGGATGTTTCAATTCGGGACACTTTTCCTTGAAGAATAGCATAAATTCCTCAGTAGACACAAACATGGTTGGCTGTGTTCATTATAAAGAAAGTAAAGCTGAGGTCCATGTGTATAGGTTAAGTGACTAAACTGTGCAGTGACTATGAGATCTATAAGTTTTTTGCATTTAGACAGAACTCCATCTATTCCACAGCAAATTTGTAGACCGCTGAATTGTCTTTAAATACTTACACTGACTAGAGGCCACCTGGAGGCAGGGTTATTGGGGCTTCACTGATAAGATTATTTATACGAAGGGGGAATTTGACTCTTGGGAGCACCTACTATGAACCACATTTGTAAAACATAAGCCATATTTGTTAAATATTTAGTTCCCACAAGAAGCCCATGAAGTAAGCATTACCTGCTGTACTTTACAAATGGGGAACTACCACATGAAGAGGTTGAGCAATTAAGCTGAAGTTATATGAGAAATTAAGTGGTAAATTTAACATTTAAACCCAGGCTTGTCTCATTTCTCCAAGGTCTTCCAACTGTTCAGAATGCTCCAGGGGCTGCTGTGAGGTCCTGCTCAGATCCCTGTGAGCATGTAAGTGGGAGCTGGGGGGAGAGAGGAAGGAAGTGGACTGATTCTCAGTGCTCTAGACCAGGGGTATCAAACTCATTTTCACCAGGGGCCACATCTGCCTCACAGTTGCCTTCATAGGGCCAAATGTAACTTTAGGACTGTATAAATGTAACTACTCCTTAAGAGTTAAGCAAGAGCTCAGTGCTGCTGCCCAGTAAAAACAAGGTGCCGGGCTGGATAAAACAGGTGGAGGGCAGGATTCGGCCAGTGGGCCTTGTGTTTGCTACCTGTGCTCTAGAGTGGACTTCAACAAGTTTTCTTTTCGCCTGTTTTATAGATTGAGACTCTACTTAAAAAATACAAACAAACAAAAAGATTAGTCATGCTATTCAAGTAAGTTTGAATAGTGATGCTATTCAAGTAAGTTTGACTTCATAGTGACTTTCTAAATGAGGGTTTCTCTCATTTTCTCGTGGCTCAAGTTCCTGCAAGGTTTGGGGTCGTGGTGAATTGTGTAAAGCCCTCCAGGGTCCAGGGAAGTGCAGTGGGGCTGCTTTGCATTGGGATTCCAGTCTGTGCTGTGCCCACCTGCAGGGCTTATGGTCTGGCTGGCTCATGGGGTCACCAGTGAACCTGAAAGCTGCTGGTTCCCCAGTCCAGTGTCCATTCTGACAGCTGGATCTAGGCCTAGGTCAACTAACATTGCTGTAGGTACGGCTGCTCTTCCCAGTGTCCACTGAAGCTCTAGACTATTCCAGCCCTTATGCCTCCTGAGCTTTGGTGACCTCCTCCTTTTCACAAGCTGCTTCTCCTAGGCCTCCTCCTTTCTCTGTTCTGTTCTTCATCAACCTCACCCTTGGCAGCCATCCTAAGAAATTTAGCCTTCTTCATCTTCTCTCTCGGAAACTGGAAAAGTTTTTTTCCCCTGAATTCCTAATGTTCTCATCTTTGCCAAAACCCAAAAGCCCAGATCTGCCATGTGCCAACAAGTGCCGGGAGAGGTTGTTTGGATGAGTTCAGAAATGACCTTGAACCTTTGCTCAACACTCAGATGACAGGTTCTCTCCTTCCCCACCACACCCCAACACACATGCTTCTTGTTGGATCAGGAAATGTTTTATAGCTTTTTTTTCCTTTTCACTTTCTCTACCACCCTTCTTCATGGATACTTCCTACTTTTCTTCCCCTATCGCTTCTTTCTGGAAAATTAATCAGAGAGCAAAAATCCCAGGACAGAAAATGCCTTGGAAGGCATTTAATCCAGACTCTTGCTTCCAGGGAGCAGCAACACTTTCCTGGGTAAAGGACTCTCTCTTTGCTCTTAAACTTCATCAGTTTCCATACCTTCTCAACTAAACTTCTCTGGGTTTTGCTCCTTGGGGTCTTATTTATTTAATTTCATTTTAAAACTTTCATTTCCTCCATTCAGGATTATTTCATAGAGACTTACTATATATATAATGTATAGATGCTGTCATGACTTGGCCAAAACTGTTGAGCTTTCTTTAAATGGATATACAGATACAAACCCTTTTCCTGGGTAATCCAGAATTTCTGGGGAGTCAGTTGTGATCATAGGCCTCTATGGGTAAAGAGGAGACACTGGTAGTAGTGGCCCAGCTGTGTGATTGCCTGACCTGCAGGAATCTTTGGCTATAATCAGAGATCAAGAGAAGATGTGACATGAGAGGTGATACAAGTCTACCAGATGCAAAAGATTTAGAGCCTCACAACCAATACTCCAGTGATTCAGTTCTCAACCCAGCTATTATGGGAGAAAATGATTTATACTGATTGTCTGACTGACTGATTTTGGCTTAAAGAGGCCAGACTGGCTCTGTGCATTAGGCAGTTGCCTAACTCTTCGCTGTCCTGAGGCTAGAATTCCCGGAGCACAAACATGTGAAATTCCACTTTCCTTTGTCCAGGGACTTAAGTGGACAAACGGGTCAGTGCTTCTGTTTTCCTTGACTTGGGTGTATTTTTGAAAATGCCTGTTCTTCTTTTCTTTCATTTACCTTTTTACATCCAGCATATTTACCTTTCCCTCTCACTGCAAATTCCTAGACCGGTCCCTGACTGCTCTTAGTCTGCTTTTGAAGAAGGATTTTCTGTCCAAGGCCCCAACACAGTAAATCCCCTCACAGAGAGAAATGTTGACCCTGTGTATGAGAAGTAAGTGAGTGGCATGGGGACATTTAAAGAGGTGGGAAGGGGGCATTTGGAGAATTTCAGTCTCTCATGATTCAAACAATGCTTTTATTTCAGATGTTACCATCCAAAAAAAGAAGGTATAGTGTATAAGGAAGGGCTCAGTCAAAATTTCACAACATAAATGTTTGGCAAATGGAGTTGTTTCTCTGGTACTATCTCAACCTGCCCATGGAGAAATATCTCAAAAAGCTGAGAGTTGAAGTAATTGTTCAGAGTCACTATCCCATGGCGTACTGATCCAAAGAAGGCACTCCTTTCATTCTTCCTTTTAAGTCCTAAGGCCAAAAGCACTGGACATTCTGATAGGTGAGGCTTGTGGGCAGATGAAAGACCTGAAAGAGGACAGTCCTGCCTCTGGAGGGATGATCACATTAGCTACTTCACCCTGATATTTGGGATGTGGGGGCCAGGAGTAAAGGGGGTATTTTGTTCTTGGGTTATTATTTTCCCATGTGAAAGGTGTTTTGCTTTTTCTTGTTTGTACAACTTGTCTCCCTTTAACCTCTGCTGTGTGTGGATAGGAAACTCAGGATAGACTAAAAAGTTGGAGATTGCATGGAGTTTTGCTTTGTGTTTCTCAAGCTCTGACCCAATACTCTACAGCTTCCCAGGCCATTCCTAGTGCTTCAGAAACTCTCATGGGGTCTTTGACTTGGTCTCTGTAGATGCTCTGTGTGGAGGGGAGAATCCCAAAAACCTCTTCTAGAGTTACAGTGCCTATAACTCTGCAGGGCCTGCCTTCACTCCCATCCCAAGAAGAGTGAAAGTCTTTGCAATTAGCATTGCCACCTCCTCCCAGAGCCCAGGAGGTAATTACCATGAAATACGGAAGCAAAGGGAACATCTAAAAGTCCTGTGCCTACACTCTCTTGGCCTACATCTCTGAAGCTCTCAAGGACTAGAACAAGTGCTGCTTTGCCATAATAGAGCCACAGGGAATCTGTTGAATTGAATTCTTCCTATGTTGGAAAGCGGTTGTATTCTTGATGGAAGCTCACCCCACTTAGACCCATATGATATTATAGGTCAAAGAAACAGAACTACTTCCAGCACTTTTATTTTATGTAGAGGAAACCAGAGGCTTAGAATGGGGAAGTGAATTTTTGGGGCTCCTATGAACTGAAATTATCATGGTGGTGGGGGTGTGTCTCCTCTAGCATTAAAATGCAAGCCTTTATTCACTGTCTCATGGTGGGGAGCACGTCTGTGTCCTTGCAGTTTGAGGTGGTGACTTAGGATGTTGAGAAACGACCCCCAAATATTTCAGACTTCAATCAGACACTTCCTGATGCTGTGTTTTAAAGTGTCAACCACTAACTCCTGAGAAGAGTAAAAAATCTGGGGAAGGAGAGATGTTCTCTCCTGGAGATAGAACTCTTTTGATTTGGGGTGTGCCTGCTTTCACTGCTTGGTTGAGATTTATATTTAGCACACACCCAGCCAGCGGCTGTAAAGTTCACAATGACTTTTATCACTCTAGTTCTCTTTGCCAGCAGATGTGACTAACACGTGTGGCCCTCCAGGGGGCCGTGGTTTAATCCACATCATGGGGCCTGAAGAATCTTTTCCAGGCTTCAGTGTCCATCTGGGCTACAGGCTTCCCTGGGGCACCAACCTGGTCATACACTGTCCTTTTTGTTCAGCTGGTCCAGTTGTTGCCATCAAGCTCAAGCTTCAACTGGGTTCTGATTCTGCTTTTGTGGGAGAAGCAAGGTCTCAGGTGAAGCCTGTTCTTGTCTCAGATACCAGGCCTGTGGTTCTCACACTCACGTCCAACTCAAGGTTCCTGGGGGACTTGCCTAATTGAAGAGTGCTAAGCCTTATTGCTCTGAGAGTGTAATTCAGTAGGTCCGATCTGCTGCAATCTGTTTCTTCAGATTCTTTGATTCCTCCTGATTCAGATTTGGAAGATTGTGTTTTTCTAGGAATTTATTCATTTCATCCAGACTGTCCAATTTGTTGGCGTATAGTTAGTTATTCATAATATTTCCTTACAATCCTTTGTATTTCTTTGATGTCGGTTGTTACTGTCCTCTTTCATGTCTGATTTTATTTATTTGAGTTCTCTTTCTCTCTCTCTCTCTTTGGTGAGTCTGGTTAAAGGTTTGTCAATCTTGTTTATCTTTTCAAAGAACCAGCTCTTGGTTTCATTGATCTTTTGTATTGTTTTTATAGACACTATTTCATTTATTTCTGCTCTGATCTTTATTATTTCCCCTTTTATATTCACTTTGGCTCTTGTTTGTTGTTCTTTTTCTAGTTCCTTTATGTATAAAATTAGATTATTTGAGATTTTTCTTATTTCTTGGGGTAGTCCTACAACACTATCAATTTTCCTCTTGGGACTGTTTCCACTGTGTTCCATAGATTTTAGGTTGTAGTATTTTCATTTGAATTTGTTCAAGATATCTTTAGATTTTCCCCTTGATTTCATTGTTAATCCATTTGTTGTTTAGTAACATTATTTAGCCTCTCTGTCTATGTGTATTTTTCAGTTTTTTTCTTGTGATTAATTTGTAGTTTCATACCAGTTTGGTCAGAGAAGATGCTCGATATAATTTCAATCTTCTTAAATTTATTGAGACTTCTTTTGTGTCTTAACGTGTGATCCATCCTAGAAAATGCTCCATGTGTACTTGAAAACAATGTATGTTTTGCTGCTTTGGGATGAAGTGTTCTGATGATATTAATTAAATCCATTTTATCTAGTATGTCATTTAAGGCCACCATTTTCTTGTTGATTACTGTCTGGAAAATCTATCCATGAATGTCAATGGGGTGTTAAAATTTCCTGCTGTGGCTGTATTACTGTTGATCTCTCCCTTTATGGACCTCAAGATTTGCTTTATATATTTAGGTGCTCCTATGTTGGGTACCTAAATCTTTACAAGAGTCATATACTTTTGTTGGATTGCTCCCTTTATCATTATTTAGTGTCCTTTTTTTTTTTTGTCTCTATAGCTTCTGTTTTAAAGCCTATTTTGTCAGATACAAGTATTGCTACCCTAGTTTTTTTTTCATTTCTATTTGAATGAAATATCTTTTTTCATGACTTTACTTTTAGTTTGTGTGTATCTTTCATTCTGAGATGGGTCTCTTATAGAATATATATATATATATATATATATATATATATATATATATATATATATGAGAGAGAGAGAGAGAGAGACTTGCTTTCTTATCCATTCAGGTACCCTATGTCTTTTGATTGGTACATTTAAGCCATTTACATGTGAAGTGATCATTAATAGGTATTTATTTATTGTCATTTTATTCTTTTAACTATATTCCTCTTTTCTCTCCCCATTCTCCTTCTGCTCCTCCTCTTCCCCTTCTTCTTCAAGCAAGACCTTTATTATTTCTTTTTTAAAATTTTAAAATTTTAATTTTTTATTGTTGTTCAAGTACAGTTGTCTTCATTTTCCTGCCACCCCTTTCCCTGCCCCAGCCACCCACACCTCCCACTGTTAATCCTACCCCTCTTCAGCTTTGTCCATGTGTCATTTGGTGGTAACAAACTTCTTTAGCTTTTTCTCTGGGAAGCTCTTTATTTCTTCTTCAATTCTAAATGATAGCCTTGCTGGGTAAGGTAATCTTGGTTGTAGGATCTTTCTTTTCATCACTTTAAATAGTTCTTGCCAATCTCTCTGGCCTGAAATGTTTCTGTTGAGAAATCAGCTGGCAGTCTTATGGGAGCTCTTTTGCAGGTAGCTAATTTGGTTTCTCTAGCTGCTTTTAAGATTCTGTCTTTGTCTTTAACCTTTGCCATTTTAATTATAATGCGTCTTGGTGTGGGCCTCTTTGGATTCATCCTGTTTGAGAGTCTCTGTACTTCATGAACTTGTGTACCTTTTTCTTCATCAGTTTAGGAGAGTTTTCTGCCATTATTTCTTCAGATAGATTCTTAATACCTTGCTCTCTCTCTTTTCCTTCTGATAGCCCAATGATGTGGATGTTATGCTTCATGTTGTCCCAAAGATCCCATAAAGTATACTCATTTTTTAAAATTCTTCTTTCTTTTGCTGCTTCAATTGGGTGTTTTCTGCTACTTTGTTTTCCAAATCAGTTTTTGGATCCTCTGCTTCATCTAACCTACTGTTTATTCCTTCTAGTGTATTATTCATTTCAGATACTGTATTCCTCATTTTTGACTTTTTAATGGTTTCTATGTCCATTTTTAAGCGTGCTGTCTCTTTGTTGAAGTTCTCACTAAGTTCCTTGAGTATCCTTATACCATTTTTTAAAACTATCTATCTGGTAAATGCTTGGCTACATTTCATCTATCTCTTTTTCTGGAGATTTCTCCCATTCTTTCATTTGGGATATGTTTCTTTGTCTCCTCACTTTGACTTCCTCTATGTTTATTTTTATGTATTAGGTAGATTCTATATGACTTTCAGGTTTGGTAGGGTGGCTTTATGTAGTAGGTATCCAGTTGGACCCAGTGATGAAGCCTTTTTGATCAACTGAGCTGAGTGCTCCAGGAATGTCTCTTATGTGAGTTACATTGGCGCTCCTGTTGTAAATGAGTCTTGATTTCGATTGGCCTGCATTTGTGTGAGGTTTACCCTCAGGATGGCTGGCTGTGAGGGTCAACCTGTATATGAGCTGTTGTGCAGGTGCTGACCACATAAAGTGAAATTCACCACAGTAGAGTTTGATGCCTGCCAAGATCTCCCTTTGAATATACCAGTTGTGAAGCTAATTGAATCCTGCTCTGATGTTTTCTGAAGCAGGCCACCGGATATGTTTGTTCTGGGGCCTCTTAGAAGGGATTCCAGTATAGCCAATGTCAGACACTGCCTGTGAATAACGCTGGACAACCTGTTTGGAGTTACAAAGTGATCCACAGTTTGTGGCTGCTACTGCTTGGCCTGGGTGTATTAAGGGAGGGTTCTGCATTGCTTGGGTGTGTGAGGGGAAAATGGGCCGCATCCTAGAGCCATACAACCCAATCTGTCCTGGATTCTGCCAGAAGCCCTATCTCAGCAGGTGGGGCTGCTTGGAGTCAAGAAAATGGGGCTAGTGGATCTCTGGTGAGGGCTAAGTGTCAGTCTGGGTTGGGAGAAGGTGCGGTGATTGTCATTTGCCCCAGAGCCAAACAACTCAGTCTATCTTGGATTCTTCCAAGACCTCAGCAGAGCAGAGCCACCAGCAATAGGGAGGATGAGGCTACCAGAAGCCCTGAGAGTGAGGCTAGTGGATCTCTAGTGATGGAGAGTGCCAGTCAGGTTCACAGGAAAGTGGGAGGAATGGCCCCTGCCTCAAAACCACACAACTCTATCACTGACACCCTGAGTCTGCCAGACCTCTACACCCCAGCCCAGGAAGCTTGCTCCTCAGGAGAGTGCAAGCTCCTCAGGGTGGGGCTACAGAGAGTCCAGAGGGTGGAGTTATTGCTTTTCTTCAGGTTGATGCTATATGGAGGTGAGTGCTCCACCCAGGAAGATGGTGTCTGCAGTGTGGGAGAGTGACCCAGCACAGGTATCCTGGCAGCTGTCTCTTCAGCTCTCTTCCCAGAGCCACAAACCCCATTCTTTTCTCATGTGACTCTAGTCTGCTCTACCCTCTATCCTCAGAAGCCCAGGGTGAGTGGCTGCAGATGAAATTTTGTGCATTGGCCTGTTAAGAGGGCACCTGTCTTTCTAGCAGACTCCTGTCTACCTGGTGGACAGAACCCCCACTGTTTTTCATAGCCTGATGTTATGTAGGTGCCTCATCCCAGCTCTAGTGCTTTGGGTTGGGGAACCTGGCATGAGGTTGAGATCCCATGCTTCTCGAGGAGAACTTTTGCAGCTAAGATATTCTTTCAGAATCTCAGCCACCACCCATGGGAGTGAGGCCAGCCATTTTCACATTTCCATGCTTCCTACCAGTGTCAATGTGGCTTCTTGTGTGAATCCTTGGTTATAAAACTTCTCTTCAGCTAGTGTTCAGTTGCTTATTTAAGTTGATTGCTCTATATTTTATTTGTAATTCCGGTTCAGTCCTGGGAGGAGGTGAGTGTAACATTCACCTACTCCACTGCCATCTTGGATCTCTTCAATGTGTGTTTGAAAAAAATTGATCATATTTCAACTGTAAGTTTTATGAGTTTTAAATACAGATCAAGTATTTCTAAAAAGGCTTAACCATTTGAATTAAGATGTGCTCTAAGCATAAAATACATACCAGGATTTGAAGATTAGTAAGAAAAAAATGCAAAATATGTTACTAATAATTTTTATATTGGCTACATGTTGAAATGAGAATATTTTTGATATATTGGGTAAAATAAAATATGTTATTAAAATTAACTTTACCTGTTTCTTTTAACTTTTTTATGTGTCTACTAGAACATTAAAAATTATAAATGTAGCTCATATTAGGTTTCTCTGGAACAAAACTGATCTGAAGTATACCATTGCCTTACCTTATGACCATTCCCCAGGTCTAGCCAAATACTGTCAGCTGGCCCTAAAACAAGGTCCAAGAGTTTTAATCCTAACCCCTTTCAGCTGAAGAAAATGCCTTTAACCTCCAGTTTTATTCTGGGTTAGCTTCCAAACCTATACTTGAACAATGATTGCTTTGGGGTCTTTGAATTTTCTTAATGTCTTTCTAGGTAGCCCACTTACATAGTTTATGCTATTTTTTTTAATAGCAAAACTTTTAGAAAATACTTAAATTAGAAAGATAGATCTGGAAAGAGTATTTCAAAATTGTTACTTCGAACTACTTATTTTGTGTGGGGAGAAAACCTGCCCAAGCACTTTCCACTCTGCAGTGGCACCTCCAGACCACTGCTGGTCAGGACCCTCCCTGTTAATTTCTCACCAGAAATGACTGGAGCCAAAAAACATAGCCATAGACACTTTGACAGATAATTACAAAGCACCAATATTTATTAATGAAAACCAGGTGCTGGACCACGAACCACATTATTCAAAAGCTTGACTAGCTGGAATGGAACATACGGGCTTGAAGAGTGGCAGGAGCCTGGGTTAGGAGTTATGAGGGTGGGACAAGAATACAAACTCTGCTAAGAATTTACAGTGAGTCATTGGGCATGTTATTATTCATACACCCTTGCTCAGCTATCAAGTGAGAGGGTCGAGGCAGAGGGCTTCTGAGTCTTCTAATCCCAGCCATGTGCCATCTGCAGCTACAAGAACACCGAGGCACAGCAACCCGGGTTTCAGAATGCCGAAGCTCCAGGCCGGCAATCTTGCCCTGCAGGGGGTGAGGTGCAGCGCCAGGAGAGTCAGCAGGCTCTGTGACCCTGCTGCATGTAACCTCACCCCTGGTTAGTGACCTCTTTCTTAGTAGCATGTGTTCTGTCACACACAGCTTTGCTGGGTCAAGTGTATTCACATTTTAAAGCCATTTGAAGTATTTATCACATTAACATTCAGAAAGCATATTCTGGTACTAATTTTTACTCTCACCACCACATACAAGAGGGATAATTTTAGGACACTATTATTTCAATTTGCTGCATTGTGATTATAAATGACATTGAAGTTTTCTTCCATGTGTTAAGTGGCAACTTTTATTTCATCTCTTTGAATTGATTTTTTCATCCTTTGCCCTGTATTCTTGAGGGTTTTTGTTTTAATGATTTGTAAGCTCTTTGCCTTTATATAGCATGGGGGGAAAGGAGGTTTACAGTTGTGATTATGCAAAACAAAGAGTTTAGTCTTGTATTGTTATTTATTAATTATATAATTTTTCACAAAAACTACAGTAAACCGACTTTTGCTCCATCCTGTATATGTTAACCCTATCTTGTTACATATCTGCAACCCTTTCTTGCAAAAATTTTCCCATTTTGTGACTTACCTTTTAATTTTATGCATAAGTTACTTTTAACTTAAAGATATTAACATTTCCAGATGGCCATATTTATCTATCTTTTATAAAAAATACTATTTAATTTTATACTTTTAAAGCATCTTCTCCATTTCCAATCAAATAATTTCACATACAATAGTTATCTATTTTTCTCTATAGCGATTTTAATCTATAGCAATTTGTTTTGGCATATGGTATGAAATAAGGATCTAAATTCTTTTTCTCCATATAATCAATTATCTCTCACCCCGTTTGTTAAATAAACTATCCTAATCCTTCCACTTTCCACACCCATTTAATCTAGCCTATTGTTGACATCATCCGAGAAAACTTTTTGTCCGAAAGTTTGAATAGCACGGTTATACTGTACCAATCCAGCGTGAATTATGTATGGTTGTTAGGATGGGTGGACAGTATGATCAAATGGGGTGGAAGTAAAATGAATTATCATTGGTATACCTAAAGCCAAAAATCTGGGTATAAACTGAAAAATTTTAATTATGGAATTTAAAAATATATCTAATTGGAAGTTGGGTTGAGACTAGCTGACTAGTTAACTGGGTTTCATTTGTAGACATTGACCTTTAAGTCTCTAAACTCAAGAGCAGGGTCCATATCAGAGATATAAGTAAGACAACAACTCTAGGATTAAGAGGATTCTCCTGTGTGGCCCAGATGTTTATCACTGCATAAACAAGCAGACCAGGGGGATTGGCTGTGATTTGGGTTATTTCTTCCTGATGCCATTGCTTTTCCTCTGGGTGAGCAGTGTGGGGACCAAGTCATTTCAGTGGGCACACAGCATCCTGCAAGAGGAGGAAACCCATTCTTCTGGCTTGCTAGATCAACCATCCTCTTTCCAAAGCAGGCCACCAGTTTTTGACTAAAGTAAAAGTCCTTTTTAGGGCCACATGTTAACCATGGGGCACTATAGAACTTTCTGAACTCTTCCTTCCCAAGGAGCTAGGGCTCAGAATTATACGTGGTCACAGAAAAAGAACTTCAAGTCATCAGGGTTTATGGTGCCTGAGCCACGGAGGGTGTACCCTGTGTTCTTTTGAGGCTAGAAATTGCTTTAATTAAGGAAATACAATAAAATCCATCACACCTTGTTCACCCTACACAAGTTTTGAGGGGCTCCCAGAAAACTTTAACATTGTTTGAACAGAGTCAGCAGAGACTTCTTGTATGACTTGGTTAGGGTTAAATGGCTGCCCTGCTGGTTTTTTCCTTGAGAATTTCTGTCCCTTTTTAGCAGCTGTTAATTTTATGCTCAATATGCTTGAGTGTGTTGATATTAGTCCCGAGTCCAATTTGCATTTTATCTCTTCTCTGTTCTAAGGAGGGGAATTGAAAATGAAATTATGAGAGTTGGGGTTGGTGGTAAAATTACTCCTAAACCCCTTTAGTTCAGAAAATGCACATGACTTAGCTGGCTCTCTGCATACGTCCTCCAACTGGCCTCCACCCTCCCATTTGTCACAGTGTCCCTCCCTTCCCTTAAGAGATGGTTCAAAATGCTTCCCATGTTAACACCAAATCAGAGAATGTTCCATTTGTCTTTCTCATGCTCACACCCGGCCTAACCCAACATCATATGTGAACATCTAGAGGAGTTGTGCCCATTTTGCATAATGTCTTAAACTTTCATTATTTTCCTCTGCATGAGCTCCTTGGCTACAGGATTGGCATAGTCAAACACACTTCATAGCGTCCAGCTCTGCTGATCTTAGATATACTCCTTTTGGAAGTGCCTTAATTAAAAAAAAAAAAATAGCAAAGAGTCTCATTTGTTTGAATAAGTTTGTTAAACACTCATGTAAACTCAGAAGGATAATATATTATAGAAAACTTTCTCAAGCCCTAATATTGTTGGGACATGGAGACTGAAACATTCATTGGTAAGGATCAGGAAGGACTGAAGGGAGCTAAGTCTATTCTAGAGAGGCCTCCATTCACAAACACATCCCCTCTCCTCTTGAGGGTTTAATAGTGGAAAACTGAAATTGTCAGGATTCTTGGGTTGTAAGGGACAGAGACCCAGCTCCAACTCAAAACCAGGGTTTTTAATGGCCACTGAAATTGGAGAGACCAGGAGTACAACTGAGTTTGGCACAGATGACTGCAGTTTCTTAACATTCTTGTTCTCTGTTTTGTTTTCCTCTGTGTTGGCTTCATTCTCAGGCAGATATTTTTCAAGTGAAGACAAGGGTGCCTTCTAGCAGCACCACCCTGTAGCTTGGAAAACCCTAAGAACAGAGAGAATGCCTCTTTCAAAGTGGTCCAACCAAGGTCTTGGTTGGTGGGGGTGGATCTCAGTTGCCTACCTTGGCTCATGGGGCCTCCTCCGAAGTACTTACTATGGCCAGTGCAACAGGGTATTTTCACTAGTCCAGTCTCATCAAAGCACCCAACACTAGGAATAGGAGTTAGGAGCAGCCTCTCCCAAGCTGCAAGATGGCTCACCTAAGGGGAACAAGGGTGCTATTCTCAGGGCAGGGAGATGCTGGGCAGGCAGAATAATCGCTGTCCACTTCAACTGATGGTAGAGGAATGGTTTGAGGAGATTCTTCATTCTCTTCTGGCTGAGTCTGAGTAAAGGGATCACCCTTTACCTTGCACAAATAAATTAAGTCTGAAACATACAAATGATGCCAGGGTGGTGCCAGAAAGATGTTGGGGTTTAGAAGTAAATTGTCCCCATAGCTCCATCCTCCTGTCTATGTTTAGGTGACACCAGCCACCCCTATTATACCTTGGCATCCTCATGTAGTACATCCTCAAGCCATCAGATGCAAATTAAGCCTTTGGAGTTCACTTGCTGCCTATTGGCCTGTCTCCTTTCCCTGGGTAGCAGTGTGTATTATATTCCATGAGGTTGCCATGTTTTTTAATACACTGCCACCCTCTCAATCTCCAGATGTTGTCCTGTGGGAGGGACACGACTGGCCCCTTTGGCTGGTCCCTTCTGCTTGACCAGGGTATTCTGCAGCATGTTCTTCACCATGGGAATCAGCGTGAGACAGTGAAAGGGAACTAAAACCTTGGGTTCTAACCTGGACTCAAAAACTCACCAGCTGGACAATTTTAAAAATGTTTCTGGGTCAATTTCTTCCTCTCTGTGTGGTTATACCTTCTTCAGACCAGTTGGTCTGTAAGGTCCCTTCATGCTTAGTGCTCTTCCAGTCTGAGATTCCACGACACCAGCTTTAAGTTTTGCCTCTGAAAATTAGAGAGAATAATGTTTATCTCCTAAAATAATTTCCAGAGAATAAATACAAAAAGATAGGAGAAAGGTTTGAAACCCAACTCCTTCGGTGAGTGGACATGTGACTAAGGGCAAGTCATTCACCTCTCTGTGACTCACGTTCTCCATTCTTAAAATGAGACTACAGGATGTCATGAGGATTAAATGGTTTACTATTTGAAGGGTGCCCGGGGCATAGCATCAGCTATTGCTATTGCTGTTATATAATGCAATGTATAAAATAAAGGAAAAGTGTTATATTTTAGGAGCTCATACCTGTTAAATACTTATGGGTGACAAGAACTCATGTCTCATGAGGCAGGTCTCATTTTTAGTAGTTATAATAATAATTATTATTAATTATTGTATAATTATTATCACCCTTGAAATATTTGAAGATACCATCAGGCCTCTTCTTAATCATTCCTGTAGTCTTCATTTCTTTCTATTGCTATTGTGAGAAGACTGTCCAACTTGGACATACAGATATGTTTAGGTTTTTCAATGTCCCTTCTGCATGAGGCACCTTTCACTTAACTTAGATGGAAGCTCAGTGGTGCCAAACCTGTCACTTCCCTCCAACGTGTAATCCAATTTTTACTAGTGCTGCCTGGGACTGGATTTTTTTTTCTAGCAGCCGGGTCATGTTCTGAGCTCAAATTTAGCTTGTAGCTAAGAAAGATCTGAATTGTTTTCATATAAACCATTGGAAGCTAATTTTAGAATTCAAGTTCCTCTGTCTTACCTAATCAATGTCACCTTCTGAGATAAATGCTGAAAACCTTCCAAGCACAGATTGAGGAAATCCTGACTCCATGTATTTTATGCCAGTTAAACGTACCACATTTTATTGGTTAATATTTTTAAAAGGAAGTGAGAGGAGCAGTGAGACACCGAGCATCCAGCTGATCAGGGCAGTGACGCTGTGATCGGAGGGTGTCATTCACCAGTGTCAGCCGGGCTTTATAGTCTGTGAAGCGGGAGGCAAGCACTTCGACATAGTCTTCAAGACTTGGCTTAGGCCCGTTTGCAGGATTTCTTGGAACTTGGTTGTTTGCTGTGGTGATGTTTATGGGAAACTAAAGGTATCATTGAACAATATCGGAAATTCCTTCCCAACCCCCAAATATGTCTACAGTACATCATTGAGTTTTTCATTTGAAGATATCACTTTTCCATAAAGGAATTTTTCCTTCCCACATTACACTTAACATTGGTGTTTGGTAGGAAT
This sequence comes from Anoura caudifer, assembly GCA_004027475.1. NCBI lineage: Eukaryota > Metazoa > Chordata > Mammalia > Chiroptera > Phyllostomidae > Anoura > Anoura caudifer. The sequence continues at coordinate 9,722 of PVKU01000207.1, read as the reverse complement.
ATATCCAATACTGTGTTCTTGTGGCCAACTATATTAATTGTCAAAATTGAGTTTCTATTGCTCAATAAAAAGGAATATACCTCCAAGTTCAGATATTCCTCCATTTCTAAATGAAGAGAAGTATAGAGTCAAATACTAATTGTTCTTTATGTACATATGGAAACCATACCTAAGAATTTTAATATTTACCCCTCTCCCCCCTCCTCTCTGGTTACTGTCCGTTTGTTCTTTATTTCAGTGTCTCTGGTTGTTTTTTAATTGCTTGTTTGTTTTGTTGGTTAGTTTCCATCTATAGAGGGATAATTGGGGGTAATAGGGGAAGAGCCATTAAAGAACTTGTATAAAGGACACATGGGCAAAGCCAAAGGGGGTAGTTTTCAGGGTGGGAGGTGGGGATGGGTGGGGTGGGGGGGTGTGTGGTGGGGTGAAAACGGAGACAATTATACTTGAACAACAATTAAAAAAAGAATTTTATTATTCTGTTTATTTTTCTTTCCATTGTATTCAATACAATAGAATTATAACACATACCTAATATACAAAGTTTCTACACATCTATATATATATAATATGTATATATACATACATATGTGTATCAAAGCACCTAGATTAAGTTGTGATAAAATCTCATTACCCAATGTTGATGCATTCTTGCAAGCTACCTGTTATTTATTAAAATACACAGAGTGGTCTTACTTGGGTTTTCTCAGTGAGTGCATCTGGCTTGCAGTGATCATCAATTACTTTTTTAAATATATTTTATTGATTATGCTATTACAGTTGTCCCATTTCCCCCCTTCATTCCCCTCCACCCTGCACACCCCCTCCCACCCACATTCCCCCCTTTAGTTCATGTCCATGTGTCATAAGTTCTTTAGTTTCTACATTTCCCACACTATTCTTGCCCTCCCCCTGTCTATTTCCTACCCACCGTCTATGCTACTTATTCTCTGTACCTTTTCCCCTATCTCCTCCTCCCACTCCCCTGTTGCTAACCCTCCATGTGATCTCCATTTCTGTGTTTCTGCTCCTGTTGTAGTGGTTTGCTTAGTTGGCTTTTGTTTTAGATGTGGTTGTTAATACCTGTGAGTTTGCTGTCTTTTTACTGTTCATATTTTTTATCTTCTTTTTCTTAGATAAGCCCCTTTAACATTTCATATAATAAGGGGTTGGTGATGAACTCCTTTAACTTGACCTTATCTGAGAAGCACTTTATCTTCCCTTCCATTCTAAATGACAGCTTTGCTGGATAGAGCAATCTTGGATGTAGGTCCTTGACTTTTATGACTTGGAATACCTCTTTCCAGCCCCTTCTTGCCTGGAAGGTCTCTTTTGAGAAATCTGCTGACAGTCTGATGGGAACTCTTTTGTAGGTGACTCTGACTTTATCCCTTGCTGCTTCTAGAATTCTCTCCTTCATTTTAATCTTGACTAATGGAATTATGACGTGCCTTGATGTGTTCCTCCTTGGGTCCACCTTCTTTGGGACTCTCTGAGCTTCTTGGACTTTCTGGAAGTCTATTTCCTTGCCAGATTGGGGAAGTTCTCCATTATTATTTGTTCAAATAAGTTTTCCACTTGTTGCTCTTCCTCTTCCCCTTCTGGTACCCCTATAATTCAGATGTTGGGATGTTTAAAGATGTCCTGGAGGTTCCTAAGCCTCTCTTCATTTTTTTGAATTCTGTTTCTTCATTCTTTTCTGTTTAGTTGTTTCTTTCTTCCTTCTGGCCCACTCCATTGATTTGAATCTCAGTTTTCCTCCCATCTCTATTGGTTCCCTGTGCGTTTTTCTTCATTTCACTTATTGTAGCCTTCATTTTTTCATCTAATTTGTGAGCAAAATCAACCAATTCTGTGAGCAACCTGATCACCAGGGCTTTGAATTGTGCATCTGATAGGTTGGCTAGCTCTTCGTTGCTTAGATAAATTGGCTCTGGGGCTTTGATTTGTTCTCCAGTTTGAGCCATTTTAGTTTCTGTTTTTTTTTTTTTTTTTGTCTAATCGAGGCTGTTACATAGTGAGGGGTGGAGCCTTAGGTGTTCCCCAGGGTGGAGCAGCCCAGTCGCTAGGTAGTGACGCTGTATGTGGGGGCGGGGTCTGAGAGGAAACAGTGGCACTTGCTCCGCTCACTCTCAGATTTCAGTTCCTTCTGCTGTGTCCCCTTCGCCTGGATTATCTGTGTGCGCGAACATGGGACCACCTGGTCAGCAAGCCGCCTTGCGCAGCCTCACTGGGTCTGCACAGTTGCCACCCTGTGCCCGGGGTCTGCTAGCCACCGCCTGTGCACCTGGAATCTGCCAGCCGCTGCTGCCTGCATGCCTGGTTGCTCCTCCACTTTTTCCTTCTGTGACTCTGTCCCTCATACCGTTCTGGATGAATGGTTGTTGGACTTCCGTACAGTTCAATTTCTGTGAGTTCTGGTTGTTTTCTTGTTTCTAAATCTTTTTGTCCTTAATTTTGGTTGTGCGAGGAGGCACAGTGTGTCCACCTATGCCTCCATCTTGGCCAGAAGTCAATTACTTTTATAAAGGCTCATTAATCACTTGTTTGACTTATGGAAAAAAATTCAAAGTACACATTATTAATGTCAAGCGTATACATTTTGATTTCTGGAATCCACTCTTATTTTAAAAATTGAGAAAATATTTCTTCATTTTGATTCTTTGGGTATTTCTCTCATTCTCCACAGTTATTTAAAGATTCTTAACCATGCATCTTAAAGTGTTTCTCTTGGCTCACAATCCCTTTTCTTCAATCCTCAGTCCTGGTGGTCTCCCCTTGCACTGACTCTTTCTGTCTCTGTCCCTGTTCCCGGATCACTGAACACGTATGTTGCTGGGCCTACCATGTACTTTGTACGTTTTACTGCCACCCCCAGTAGGAGCCCCTCTGTTCCAGGACCACTCCCGCATGGAGTTCTTGTAGACATTTTAGCACACATACTTCCTGTCACAAACCCCTCACCCCAGCCTCTTCCTGGGTCAGCCCTAGTAGACTTATCACCTGCCACTCCATGGTGGCAATGGAGGTCCAAGGCCCCATGTTGCCTTGCCTTTCCTCCTCACCACGGCATTCTAATCATTGTGATAAGAGTGAGGAGATGAAGAGGATGTGTTGTGGGTCCCATTCCTCTGATCCTTGACCATGCAAATACATGCAATCCCCTCTGTGCCCGACATCACTATTCCCACTGCTACCTTCACCTAAGTGCACAGGGACCAGGGATCAGGAACCGCTTACCATCGATGGCCAAGGCACAGACACTTACACTCTGGCCTGGAGAAGAATGTGTTTTTCTCTCATCATCTGGCATTCATTCAATGAAACCTTATACTACTAATTATTTTTATATGTGAAATTAGAAATATTCAGATAGGCATAAGTTATTTGGTGTTTAGTTTATGTCTCCTAAAATAACTAAGTCATGTTTTCAAAACTGTTTAATTTCAGCCCTAGGATAATAGAATTGATTGAAATCATAAATGGAAAACAGAAGCAACAACAATAAAAACCGTAATCCATTTGAATGAACTAATTAAAATAGCAGAAACTGGGTGCCCTTGAGCTTCACTCTAAAGTTTTCAGTTATTGTGGATTCAGGGGGCTAGGTGATGGTTTTTAGCATATGTTACATAGGCACCTAGTTTTGGGTGGTAATGGCTTGTTGGAAGGAATGATACAGAAAGAACATTGATAAAAATGAGAAATAAAAAAGGAAAAAGAGAGAAGACAAGGAGGAGAAAGAAAATGTCCTAAATAAGATGAATAAGGAGGGGAGAAGAAAAAGAAAGAAGTTATAATTTCACATTCCAAGGAACACACTAGTAAAGAGGAATCTAATGACGAGGCAGAGGGTTTATTTTCCATTTATTTAGGCTCATGGCCTGATTTCACTCTGGCATTCATTGTATACACAGGCCAAGGCAGGTTTTCCAGACCAGGCAAGCTTCTTCTTAACCTGCAGGAATGTCATTCTTGGATATCATAGAAAGAAGTGTCTTGGCTCCTATATCCCTGGCTGAATGGGTCAAAGTATTTATCAACCCACAGATATGCATTTGACTCTACTGGAGAAAGAAGAAATATAAGTGAAGTTTTTGTTTTTCCTTCATGGGGCTTATTAGCCCAATGAAGAGATAAAACCTATGGGAAAAAAGAAAAAACAATGTTAGGTCTGTACATAGCAAGTACTCAAGAGGGGACAGTGAAAATAAGAGTCCATCCACACAGATGAGCAGGAGTCACGGTAGAACCTTTAATGCAGGTGATGACAAGGAAACAGCATAGCAGTTGGAGTTGTGCTCAGGGTTCAAATGGTGATGGGTTCAAATGGTGATGCTGCCACTTGCCTGTTCTGTGACCTTGGCCATGTTGTTTTACTCCATGATGACTTAGCTTCTGGGTATGTAAAGTGGTACCTATAATATGTATTTTACAAAGCCCCTTTCAAACACATTTATTTCAATTAATCCTCTTGGCAGCCTTATAAAGTGGGAAGCATTGTACAAAGTTACCTCTCCTTACCATTCTATTGGAAACTTGCTGGAGATTGTGCTCAGAGGAGAACCTCAGGGAGATAAGGCTTTGTTGCCTTGCATTCAGAGGAAGCTATCGCTACTGAAGGAGGCAGACTTTTCTAGACAAGAAAAGAACACCAGAAGTTTTGATTCTTCCGGAGTCTCCTGGCATCTTGTCCTACTTTATCTTTTTCCTGAGCTTCCTAGATGTACAGATGTGCAGATGTGTAGACTGGAGGCACAAGCCAAGATGAATTCAGTGCTGAGCAGGTCAGCTGGCTCAGCCTAGGGGAAGCATTCTCACCCCACAGCAAAGGTCCCTGACAGAAATTTCCTCTCACTTACTCATCCTGGTATTTTGACATTGGGATGAGGAATGTAACTTTACAAGTTCAAGACCTGGGGCCAACTTCTTTGTCACAGACTAGTCATAAAGTAAGGGAGCTATTACAGGCACACATGGAAGATCTTCACAAAAAATATGGTTGTGTCCTTAGAATAAGAGGCTACATATCCCTCACCTATGTTTAGAAAAAGTTTTCTCTTACAGCAGTCCTTTCCTTCCTGCTTGCTGCTTCCTCCTCTGCTGCCCTTGATGTGTTCTGGGAAATGCTTCTCGGGCAAAACGATGTCCCTGTCTGCATCTCTCCACCGTCTAATTCCAAATTTCCTCAGAAACTTGAGCAGGTCAGACCACACTGTCTTGGAGATTCAGGGAAGAATAAAATGAAGGAACTTCTAATTTGGACAGAATGGGTAAATGGGATTACAAAATTCGGGTGGGACTTGCAGAAAGCTGGTCGGTCTTCATCCTTATAATCGTCTATGTCACTTAAATGATTACAATGTTGATAATGAAACTGGCAGTACAGTGATGATGTGAATACCAGTCTATCGAGTGTTTACTGGTTCAAGCACTGTGCCAAGCGAATTATATGAATTATATCCAGCACATGAATTATATCATTTAATTCTCCAAGTGTTTTAGATAGTTTGAATTATTATCAGCTCTTCACATACGAGGTTGCCAACATTCAAAAAGAGCTAAAAGGTCAAAATGGCTAAAGATCAAACAACAAGATGAGGCAGAACTTGAATTCAAACTCAAACAGTTAAGCACCAAAGTTCCAGATTTTAATTCCTGCCTCTGGATTCCCAGGAGGGACCGATGCCCCAGCCATTTTGTGCATCCGCCTCTTCCAGAACGCACCCCATTCAGCTGTGTATCTGAAGACCCTGCACAGTGATCCTCTTTCCTGCCAGTGTGAACATGGTTTGAGCTGCAGAGGTCTTGACCAGAGTCCAGACTATTGATGTGGATGGAGAAACCAGGAGGTTGATTCCCTCAGCCTTCAGGAGATCTCAGTTGGCTAAAGGTGACCAGCAGAAATGGGAGTATAGGGTATGTGAAGACAGCAGAAGATGGGAGAGCTTCAATTCCTAATGCTGCCTTCACAGGTTATTGTACCATCTTGCTTCCCCCAATTAATCCCGAAGTTCTCACATGGCTCAGCTTCTTCTCCCCAGCTCACCCTTTCTGCACTAATGCTGATAGCCTTGAATTACCCTTTGCCTCCAGTATTCCCATGCCCATGACGGCCATTTAAGTACAGGGCACTTCCCAGTTATCATAAGGAATACGGGAAGCATGTTCCGATTGTGGATACTGCATCAGAATAGGTCTGGAAATGACACACCAGAGTAGAGTTTAAATAAAGGGGCTGTTTACAAACTGGGGGAGGCTTAAAAGAAATTCACAAGGGATGGTGAAGCAACCCAGGGCTGGCAACCGTGAGTGCTGTCAGCACACAAAGGTCTGAGGGGTTCTGGGGCAGCAGTGGTCACATGATAGTGGTAGTGGGAGCAGAGCAGTGCCTGGCAGGAGCCGTGACTTTCAGGCCGCGGTTCATGGGGGACTATCCAGTGGGTCTAGACTTCTCCTTTCCTATGATCTCCTGCTAATGCCTCCCACTGCAGAACCAAACTGGGGCCTGAAGAGAAGGAAATCCAATGAGACAGCCCCATAAAGCTCAGGCTCCCAGGGAAATGCAGGGTGAAGAACAGTGGAGAGTAGACTTGATTGCGAGGCAAAAAAAGAGCCACCCTAGATGTTTGCATTTCTTTCTGATGGAAAGACCTTACGCTTGCTTCTGTGTATGTCTCCCTGCACTGTGCAAAAGGTCTATGCAGTCTTCCCATGGGTTTAGCAAAGAAAGTTATCCTGCCAGTGAGGACAAATCTATCCTATTGGAGCTTCCTCACAGCCTGGTCACTGAAAAGACCCCTCTCTTTAAAAACTAAATTTCCTGGGCTTTCAGTGCTGTGTTCTCCAGGGACTTCATAGCCCTGTCATCTCTGAACCTTGTCTGTTGACGTTAGTTCCTCCTCAGAAAGGTGGAGAAGCAGAGCCCCTTAATCTCTTCTGCTGCATGTTCTCGGGGCCCCATTGGAGGACAGACCTTTCTTTCTCTGACACCCGAGTGCCAGGGCCTCCTCAAGAACGAGACTCTGGAGCATCTGAGCTCTGCTCTTTGTTCACCCTCCACCCTCTCTCAGGAGCCAAACTGAATCACACCTTTTCTTGGAAACCCACCCATCCTTCTCTAACTTTTCTAGTTAAAGAATAAACCTCTTCACTATTCAAAGTGCAGTTCATTGGCCCACAGTATCAGCATCATCCGAGAGCTTGTTAGAAAGACAGTCTCAGGACCCAGACCATATTTCTGAGCCAAATCTGCCCTTTCATAATACCCCCTGGTGGTTCATATATAATTAGTGTGAGAAGGATTAATGTAGCCTATACCCACTGTGAAGGAGCTTGCAATGCCATTTTGACTATCTTCCTTCAGAATTTATAGTAGGATCAAAAGCTTCTTCTCAGTAACAGAGGAAGTTCTGAGGTTTATATGTGCTTCGAGACCTATATATTACTATTGCATGCATTCAACAGTTCACTTTTTCAAAAAGCTTTCAGATTAATTATCGGAGTCTCACAATTCTATGAAATATATAAGGCAGATGTTATTAACCCCATTTTCCATATCAGAATCTGAGGCATGATTAACGATCTGGGTGGTTTGCTAGAGGAATGGATCTGGGAGTAGATGTTAGGCCTTAGATGTCATTTTTTTTAGCACATTGGAAAGAGCCCTCTCCTCCCTTCTCTTACCTTTTCCCACATCACTGTTTCTCAACACGTGGTTTCACATCCCATCTGTGTCCAAATTACCTGGTGAAGGGGGAGAGACTTGTTAAAAAGTAGATTCCTAGGCTCCATTAAGACATAATGGATCCTCTTATGCTCTCTAAGATTTGAGAATTACTTTCTTGTATGGTTAAAAAAATCATATTTAAGAGAATAAGAGGAAGGAATTTTAGGTTGACTTACAGCAATGAAAGACTTTGCAGCAGGTCAGGAGCATTTTCTCCCTGCCTGCCCGGCAGCTGATAGGACAGCCAGAGGGCTTGGGAGAGAACAGCAGCAAGTTAGAGCAGCGAAGAGTGGGCACCCTTGGCTATGGTGGTACAAAGAAAAGGAAGCAGCCATGGAACAAGAACTGATGTGACACTTCTGCTAGTTAGAGTATGAGCAGCAGCTTGGGGGAGAAATGGAGGGATTATACTAACAGAAAAGTGGGGGAGGGGGAGAAAGGGAAAGCGAAAGAAGGAAGAGATGGAAAGTGAAGGAAAGGGAGGCAAATGGGAAGACATGAAAAAAGTAAGAAAAAAAGAAAAGGAGATGAGAATTGGCAAAGTGAAATCTGGGTGTGCTTGCTTTGGAGCTTCTGTGTTTCTTGATCCAGGGTCTTGGGACCTGGTGATACTCGCCACTGCATTATAAGCCTCAGTTCTCAAAGCTGGTATCTAAATGGATCTGTAAAGCTGCAACTCCTGGGCACTATCCCTGAAATGTCAGTTATGATGGGTTTCTAGATGCAGACTTAAATGGCTTGGCTTCTTGTGAGTGTTTTAATGAGTCACAGATTATTGCTCATCTTATACTTATCTTAAAAGCAATTAATTCTAAGAAAATAATAAAAAGATACCAGACTGTTACAAGTAAAAATGTCTTCATTTAAAGATAATATGGTTATGTGTGTAGAAAATTCTAGGGAATCCATAAAAGAGTTACTAGAACTAATAAGTAAATTTAGCAATACCTCAGAAGGCAAGGTTAATATTTAAAAATATTTTTAATCATTGCTCTTCTATTATTAGTGATGAACATTTGGACACTGAGACTTACAGAGCTCACTTATAATAATATCTGATAAAATATCTAGGAACAAACTTTACAAACACTTGTATAATGAAAATTAAAAACTAAAGTGTTATCGAAAGATGTTTAAAAATAAAATTAAGGAAAGACATTCTATTTATGAATTGAAACACTAGTTTTTTGAAAGCTCAACATTTTTGTTTATGCTATAACAGTTGTCACAACCTCCCCTAAATATTTTTAAGATGTCAATTCTTGCCAAATTCATCTATAGATTCTATTTTTTTAGACACTGACAAGCTGATTCTAAAATTTTTATGAAAAGGGAAAGTATCTAGAATAGCAAAACTGCCGCAGTCCAGCTGCAGCAGGATCCAGGGGGTCCCCAAGGTGGGTAAGGCGTCGGCGCGTGGAGATCAGGCAACTACACACCTCAGAGGATGATGAAGCACTGATTCGTTTATTACAAGCACAAATGGATTTTTATACTTTTTTTTTGGCATAGATCAACATTCGCAGGTGCATAGCATGATCAGTTAAGCAGAAAAAATCAATACAAAAGTAACCAGGAACAGTACGAAAGTTCTCAAAGATTCAGTTGCATTAAACAAAGATTATTTTGACCAGGATACCCATAAATCAGACAATTAGAATTTCTCAGAATCTGTTCATAGGGCAATAGCATACGGTAGATTGAGCAGAGGCAATAAGGCCTTTATGACGTCCAACTTAGCTACATATTTTTTCTATCTGAAATGTTTCTCTGTGTACTATAAACTTTAACTTTATAGTAACTGTTTCTACCTGTTTAATAGCTAACCAGCTTTTCTTATTTCTAAGGCTGTCTAATTGATATATATTTCTATTCAAGATAAAGGAGGGGCTGTTACTCTAACGACTTTTAGACATTCAGGGACTTTCCATTATTTTGTATAACTTCATTGGAATTATACTAATCAATGAACCTAAAATACAAATGTCTAACA